>CM060264.1:19530534-20130534 GCA_030684275.1 Acipenser oxyrinchus oxyrinchus | reverse complement strand
CACTCCTTTCTAGTTCAAGCATAATATAAAAGACGTGCCTCCCTTTTTAAAATGTTTTTAAATGTTTGCTGTTTTTGTAAATGAAGCTTACATTTTCAGCATGGGCAAAGTAACACTAATTAAATGAGTATGGAGCAGTGCCCCATTTAAATGTGTCCCCCCCCAGCCTGCTGTAGGTGTGTCACTGTCATGTTTCTCCACAGTTCCCTTCCTTTGTCCACTCTCAGAAGAGGAACCCGCAGACCCACCTGAAGGACCCAGACATGGTGTGGGATTTCTGGAGCCTGCGGCCAGAGTCCCTGCATCAGGTATTGTCATTCTCCATTTCAGTTCCCTGCTAACAAGGAAACAGTGGAGACGCCCATAGGTATGTGACACTAATGCAAGTCTGATGAAACTTGCAAAAGGACACCCTGAACACAAGTTATTGGGAGTGTACTTCATACATGCATTGCACCTTGTATTTTTACATTTTCTTTTTTTTTAACTGCTTATGCAGTTTTGTTTCTTTTAAGTTTGCAGTATTTTGGTTATTATTGCAAGTATCCCCCCAAAAAATAGGTAGTTTTTAAAAGTGCTTTAATCCAAGTTAATCTGCTCCTCAACTCTACTGCCAGCAATACATCTTATTTGAAACCACTTATATTCTTTTTTTAAATGTATTTATATATTGTTATACATGGTGTATGAGATTTAAGCTTTTACCCTTCTAAAATATATAAAATTGCATTATATCTTACCAAAATATTATAATACATAATATTCCATGCCATTGCTTTAAGTGGGAGAAAACTATTTATGTATTTCACGCCATTTTCTTGTAAGTTTGAATTTGACCCTGATTTTGAACACTCTGTTCTCGGATACAGAGCAGCACTATAGTTTGTTTCTCCTCTCCCCATGCAGGTCACCTTCCTGTTCAGCGACCGTGGAATTCCAGATGGACACCGACACATGAATGGCTACGGTTCCCACACCTTCAAGCTGGTCAATAATGCAGGGGAGGCAGTCTACTGCAAATTCCATTTCAAGGTATACATGTGGGAGGCATTCTAGGTATTGGATGGGTAGGAAATGTATGAATTTGCCATGTGAAATCGGCAGAAGTTGTGCGAGGGCAACTATTTGAATTCCCTAATGCCAACAAAATTGAACTGTTGGGGGTCCCTGAGTTGCTCACCTGGTAAGGGCATGGCTGTGTGGTGTGCAAGGGTGAGTCATAAGCTGTCGGTCCTTGCTAGGAGTTCCAGAGGGATCGCCACGTCGGCTGTGGTGCTCCCGTGGATTAAGGAGGCAAAACCGTCCGGGACTGTTTCTCCTCATACAGCCGCCCATATGCCCTCCAGAGGCTGGTAACTCACCGATATCAGCTCTCGATTTCCTGGGTGTAAAGAGGCAATCGGCTTGGGTTTGGAAGATGTCCACTGACCTGCAGTTTTCCTGAGCTGTTGTTCCTTGCTGTAAAATAATTGGGTAAAAAAGAATACAAATAAGTTACTACGATTTCATTCAGGTAAGTTGTTTGTTTGTACTACAAAATGTCCTTGCCGTTGTGCTTTGCATCAGAATAAGACACCAGATTGAATTGTCGTTGAATGCAGCACTCATGTGTTGGTTTCAGACTGACCAGGGCATTAAGAACATCCCGGGGGATGAGGCCAGCCGCTTGTCCTCCACAAACCCTGACTACGGCATCCAGGACCTATACAACGCCATCGCCAACGGCAATTACCCCTCCTGGAGCGTCTTCATCCAGGTCATGACCTTCGTGCAGGCAGAGCAGTTCCACTGGAACCCCTTCGACCTGACCAAGGTACAGACACTGGGGCTATCTACTGGTATGCTAATGACAGAGGACCCATTTCTGAGTTTTCTGTATAAGTGATTCTGTCAGTATGAGAAGGGTGTCCAGTCAATAACACTGGTAAAGTTAACGTAAGATGTTTGTAACCTGGGACTTTCAATCTGTCACTTACTGTATGTTGTGATGACATCTCAAAGAAGAAATTTAATTTCATTTATACGTGATGAATTGTGACAACCATAATAGTTACACGGTTGTGAATTGTATTGAGGGCATAAGACCAAGATGATCCTCCAGCACCAACATCAGGAACCTGTGCAGTCATGGATTTGGAAGTTTCAAACTAATCCCGCTCTCTTTCAATTCCCCATATGCTGCTTGCTACTTTTCCTTGACTTTCTTTTTTGTTTAATGTGAAATTGATAGAGGGTTTAGTCCTACACTTTCTGAATGTGTTATAGTTTGTTTTAAGGAGAGTTGACTGTACATCATTACAGTGCTCGTCTCACCAGGAACATGATGATGCCCCCTTGCCCTTCGTGTTTTCAAACTTTGTCCTGCTGTGGTAACCTCCCAGTCTCTCTGTTGTCTGGACCCTGAAACCTCTCCTGGTTGCTTCCTCAGGTTTGGGCTCATAAAGATTTCCCTCTGATCCCTGTGGGGAAACTCGTGCTGAACCGAAACCCTGTCAACTACTTTGCAGAAGTGGAGCAGCTGGCATTCGACCCCAGCAACATGCCTCCTGGCATTGAGCCCAGCCCTGACAAGATGCTGCAGGTAAGTGATGCAGCCTTGCCTTGACGACTGTTTCACACATGGCGATGTGAATCCCTATGCTCACCGATCAGAACTTGTAGTACACAAGAGGTGCAGTTCTGATAGAATTGTGAAGTGCTGGCATACCCGATGGCATGAACCACAGAAGATTTTAAAATATTTTTTATTTCGGAATCTTGGTCCAAAATCTTTTTAGGTGCTTTTTAGAGTGAAGGGTTGGAATGATTCCGCCTCCCTGTACAGAGGATTGGTTGATTTGGCTGGTATTTATTTCATGCATTACTTCAGGATGCTGCTTAAATGGCAGCCCGTGAATCAGTCGGAGGTGTTAAACCCACTGTTTCCATTCTAAATTCCCTTTGGAGCAAACTTTGCCCCAATATAACTTGGCTCCTTTTGCAGATATCACATCTTTTTAGGGCTGGTCGTCGTCTTCTACCTTGGATGTTTCTGCACATGTGGAATATTTATGGACGGATAGAATTGTATGGTTCGATTTTGTTCTTAAAAATAATAAGTCGGTCATCTTCAGGTAACTTCAATCAAAAGATTTTATTCAGGAGTAAAGTAAAACAGGAACAAAGCAAATCTAGTGTGATACACACACCGAACACAAGGTGTCCGCAGATGGTATTCTGAGCTGGCCTGGTACAGATATGGTATTCTGAGCTGCCCTGGCACAGAGATGGTATTCTGAGCTGGCCTGGCACAGAGATGGTATTGTGAGCTGCCCTGGCACAGAGATGGTATTCTGAGCTGCCCTGGCACAGAGATGGTATTCTGAGCTGCCCTGGTAAGAGATGGTATTCTGAGCTGCCCTGGCACAGAGATGGTATTTCTGAGCTCCCAGGGCTGCAGGTGGATTTGCGGGTCTCCCCAGGTGATATTCAAGAGCGAACAAGCCCCGAAACAATAATTGCATACATTATATATATTATAAATAAAAATATTACAAAGCTACAAGATAAGACATGGGAATAAGCTATTCAAACCATCAGTGCTCACAATTTTCCAATGAACTAAGTCGTGTGCCTAGCAACTAGAAATATCACAGGGTATTACTGCTAATTTATTCTACGCGTTAATATTAAATAATGGTAGCTAACTTGCTAGTTTTCTGGTAATTCAAATAAATACAATTATATATATATAATATATATATATATATATATATATATATATAAAATCATTTTTTTACTTTTAAAACTAAGTAAAAAGCCTGCTGTGTAATTAACTTTGCTTACATTTCAACAAAATATGTACCAACAGAAGGTTGTTTTTTTTTTTTTGTTTGTTTGGTAACAGCTTTTTTAAAACAATTCACTCCTGTAAATCGTTTTGAACCTTGAGAGTCCATCAGTCTTTTGTTTGTGAGACAGAATATGTTTGCTGGGATTCACTAAGTAATTGCATCAGAAAACTAATTTTACAGAATCGGCATCCTTCTGCTGTTCATATGAAGAAACGAATACTCGCACCTGTAGCGCTGCTATCTTGGTGTCTACGCCACAGGTTTTGGGGTCTCTTCCTTACTGCCACTGTCATCATCACAGTTACTGTTGTCCAATTTGGCGCTAATGCTATATGTTCTAGACTGACGCATCCGTCATTGTGTGTGTGGACTGCGGGCATTAAGTCTACATTGGCAGTAATATACTGTATTTCAGAGATAAAGCCCTAATCTTCAAACTCTTACTTGTCAAACAGCTGCAGAGACAGGTTTGGTAGCATTCTCGTCAAAAACGTCTTGTTACATGGTCATCTTATAATCAAAGAAAGTGATCCACTCCATATTTCATTTTGAATAAAGAGTTATTGTCTATTATTAAAACATTGCTGCAAAAAATAAAGCGCGTTTTGACACCAACTGTGTCTTCATTGGTGTCAAAACGTGTTTCCTTCTGTATAGCACCTCAATTTGAAGAATTTATATAAAATTAGAAGAATTGATGCTGTTTTGAAGGCAAAGGGTGGTCACACCAAATATGGATTTGATTTAGATTTTTCTTCTGTTCACTCACTTTGCATTTAGTTAATTGATAACTATAAACTATTAACATATCTATTTTTGAAAGCATTCTTACTTTACAGCATTTTTTCAAACCTGCCTAAAACTTTTGCACAGTACTGTATATGTATGTCAATATATGGATATGTGATGCATATATGTAACATATAAAACGGTTACATTGCATATATTTATAATATAGTGAAAATATGTTTTCTTTCTGTATGGGTGTCAATGCTTCAGTTTAGTTTACTACTATTACACGTTAAGCCATTCACTAAACGTCTGAACTAAACTCAGATAAGACACTAAATCCACCCAGTGTGTTAGGCACTTCCTTTGTTACATGAACAGTTTATTTTAGCACGCTCTTTATTGCTTTCTTCATACGAGTTGTTTTGGTAACATGGAGTTCAATAGCATTTTCTGAATGTTAGTTTTACTGTGTAGTTTGTTTCCTAGATTGTGCTTCTTTAAGTGTCTGGTGTAGAAAGTACAGATTTGTTTGGTGCAGGTAGAGCCCTCTTCATATGTATACAGGACTAGTGGTGGTTTTTCAAATCTTTAATTTTTCCCTGCTTTTCCAGGGACGCTTGTTCTCATACCCAGACACTCACAGACACCGCCTGGGAGCCAATTACCTGCAAATCCCTGTGAACTGCCCCTACAAGACTCGAGTGGCAAACTACCAGAGAGACGGGCCCATGTGCATGTTCGGTAACCAGGGTAAGCTTGACTGTGGCTTATTGGGACGGAATTCATTTCTGTTGAAGGTGTGATAACCAAGGCTTTAAAATACATACTGGCAATGTTCTTTGCTTGTTTGTTTATTTTTTAATTCATTATTTTGTGCAGATTTTTAAATGCAGTGCCACGATGTAGATGGTACATATTCAGTTCTATGCCATTGGAGTGAGACTGACCTAATTTAATAGGACACTACATGGTAAACACCATAACTTCCTTGATTTTACATCTGTTTTCACTAAGTGATTTATGAAAACCCTCTGTGTGTGTGTGTGTTTGTGTGCACTGGTTTAAATTCAAGCCAGTGCTGATCTGCAGGAATTCTTAATGATTCCTGAAAATGTTGGCACATTACATTTACAAAGCAAAACCGTTCAACATTGCACCTTGCCAAGGATCCCAAGGTGTACATAACCATTGAAATAAGAGCTGTGCATCCTGAACAACTGAAAACATACTATCCAGTCCTTGTGATTCTCTTGTATCATGTTCTCCTGTTTCAGGCGGAGCCCCCAATTACTACCCCAACAGCTTCAGCGCCCCGGATACACAGCCGCAGTTCCTGGAGACCAAGTTTAGGGTGTCTGCTGACGTGGCTCGCTTTAACAGCTCCGACGATGACAATGTGACCCAGGTAACCAGAAGCCATCATGTTTCAAATGCATTCTTTCATGAAGCATCAATGTATCCGCTGCCACACCTACTAATGCTAATATCGCATAAACCATTAAAGCTGGCAGCTTCAAATTTACATTGTTGTGGAAAATCTGACAACACCCTTCACCTTGACCTGTGAGCTAAGCTGGCTGCCATATTGGGGTCATGCGACCTGTTTGTTTTCTAGATAATGAAGGTCTATCGCTTTTGGCACACAGCTGTGTTGTGTGATTCTGCCGATCATGTTGGAAGTTAGTGAAAGTAACTGTCTACCTGCTGTTCCTCTGCACAGGTGCGCACTTTCTACACACAGGTTCTGAACGAAGAAGAGCGCCAGCGTCTGTGTGAGAACATCGCCGGCCACCTCAAGGAGGCTCAGCTTTTCATCCAGAAACGTGCAGTAAGGGAACACGACTGCATTCAAACATTAAACAGGAGGTGGAGTCAGGCTGGGTTAATGACAACGGTTCTGTTCTGGAAGTGTTTTTCTGGAGACTGACATAACTGTTGCAGAACACCCTGTGGTCTTTACAAGATATGCATTTTGGGGTACCTGGGGGGTAAACCTAAAATATGTTTAATTTAAACTTCTAAAATGGAGCATAACCAAATTCACCATGTTACAAAAAATCATCAAACTTCAAAAAGTTTGCACATCGCGCTACAAACAATGTATAGTAACTGCCAGACAGTTCTCCTGCTGCTGTTTTATTATCAGGCACAGATCACATTTTTTTTTATTTTTGTGTGTCAGCAACAGTACATTAGAAATGGGAATTGTACAGATATTATTATTATTATTATTATTAATTTTATTTCTTAGCAGACAGGGTGACTTGGAGTAGCGGTTAGGGCTCTGGACTCTTGACCGGAGGGTTGTGGGTTCAATCCCAGGTGGGGGACACTGCTGCTGTACCCTTGAGCAAGGTACTTTACCAAGATTGCTCCAGTAAAAGCCCAACTGTATAAATGGTGTGAAAGATCCGCCCTCACCGCGGTTCGTTGCCCCTTTAAAACACTGACCCAGCACGCAAATGGATTTTTTTTTTTGAAAGCGCGGTTGCGCTATTTTTAATGAAACACAAAAACAAAATAAACAAACAAACAAACACCTAGCTCGCTTTGAGCACTAACTAAACAAAACAGGAACCTAAACTAAAGACAGGACAGCTACGCTGTTTACCTGTAACAAAACAAACAAAAATCACACACACAAAAAGGCTTCACTCTACCTTTCTTTTTAAATTACGGCTGTACCCACACACCAGCACAGTCGGGCTTCTACCCTCTTCAGCAGCTGCCCAGAGCAGACTGACTGCTCTCCTTTTAAACCGGGCACCTGGCTCCAATTTTCAATAGTAGCCAGGTGCCGGTAATGATAAACAATAAAACAATAAAACAATTAAACAAAACAATTAACACAAATTAAACAATTAACAAAACAAAAACAAAATGTGCCTTACGCACATGTTTTCCTCTAGGGAAGAATTAACCCCCTCCCTGCTGTCTCACAATGGGTAATTGTATGTAAAAATAATGTGATATCTTGTAACAATTGTAAGTCGCCCTGGATAAGAGTGTCTGCTAAGAAATAAATAATAATAATATCACATTATTTTTACATACAATTACCCATTTATACAGTCGGGTTTTTTCTGGAGCAATCTAGGTGAAGTACCTTGCTCAAGGGTACAGCAGCAGTGTCCCCCACCTGGGATTGAACCCACGACCCTCCGATCAAGAGTCCAGAGCCCTAACCACTACTCCACATGTTATATTGGTGCTATACGGTTGCAGATAGGATTGTAGAGAACAGATGAAAGCGGCAGGCATTGTCTGCTGTTCGTTTGAAAGTGGGTTGGGTAGCAGCAGTTGGCTTATATCGAAACTGGCTTGTGTGTTTCAGGTGAAGAACTTCATGGATGTTCATCCAGACTATGGGAGCCGCATCCAGGCCCTGCTGGACAAATACAACACACAGGCTGGGGAGGTAATGAATGCAGAGCTCCATTTAAACACCAGCAAGTACAACACACAGGCTGGAGGGGTTATGAACACCAGCAAATACAACACACAGGCTGGGGGTAGTAATGAGCATGAGCTCCATTTAAACACCAGCAAATACAACACACAGGCTCGAGGGGTTATGAACACCAGCAAATACAACACACAGGCTGGAGGGGTTATGAACACCAGCAAATACAACACACAGGCTGGGGGGTAGTAATGAGCATGAGCTCCATTTAAACACCAGCAAATACAACACACAGGCTGGAGGGGTTATGAACACCAGCAAATACAACACACAGGCTGGAGGGGTTATGAACACCAGCAAATACAACACACAGGCTGGGGGGGTAGTAATGAACGCAGATCTCCATTTAAACACCAGCAAATACAACACACATCTCCAACCAAGATGCTTTGTACCCTCTCTTAACTTTAGACAACTGATTTGTCTGTTCAGACATGCTTAAGTGCTGTGTACGTAGACTGGGCATCACAGGTATTTATGTCATTGTCCAAACTTTAGTAGACTTACATTATGAAGCAGAAAGCATATAGCACAGTGACTAAACTATGGCTCCCTATTACAACTTGATATTGAGGGAGCACTGCATTCATTTATGTAAGGGTACTGGCTTTGCTGTGATGTGATTTCAGTTATTACCCTGTAACACAAGTCGGTAAAGCCCAAGAGGCCAAGTGCATTATTTGCACAGCAGTGTCATTCTCTTCTCTTACAACTTTTTAATGTTAGTTATGTATATACTGCTGCCTGAAATAATCATTGTAGTTCATGAAAGAGGTAACTTTTGACAAGGGCTCGAGCATACCGCCGAAGCATTTAATTAGTAAACAGTTTTAGAACAGATGTCATTAATTAGGGTTGTCTTTTCTGTTATTGAGTTGTAACATAACAGCAACCTTCATAGAAAACCGTGGGAGAGAAGTGTCTGGTTGCTGTGTAGGACAGTCCTAATACAAATGCTTCAGATCACTGTAAGGGCAGTGCTAATACAAATGCTTCAGATCACTGTAAGGGCAGTCCTAATACAAATGCTTCAGATCAGTGTAAGGGCAGTCCTAATACAGATGCTTTAGATCACTGTAAGGGCAGTCCTAATACAGATGCTTTAGATCATTGTAAGGGCAGTGCTAATGCAAATGGTTCAGATCATTGTAAGGGCAGTCCTAATACAGATGCTTTAGATCATTGTAAGGGCAGTGCTAATGCAAATGGTTCAGATCATTGTAAGGGCAGTGCTAATACAAATGCTTCAGATCACTGTAAGGGCAGTCCTAATACAGATGCTTTAGATCACTGTAAGGGCAGTCCTAATACAAATGCTTCAGATCAGTGTAAGGGCAGTCCTAATACAGATGCTTTAGATCATTGTAAGGGCAGTGCTAATGCAAATGGTTCAGATCATTGTAAGGGCAGTGCTAATGCAAGTGGTTCAGATCATTGTAAGGGCAGTGCTAATGCAAGTGGTTCAGATCATTGTAAGTTCTTGTGTTTTCTCCAGAATGTGATCCGGACCTACGCCCCCACCGCTGCGTCCCTGACTGCACGTGAATCCAAGATGTGAGCTAGATGCCTCCGTCCTGTCCCCTTATCAACGTGGGACAAAAAAACAATAATTAACGCTGTTAATTCTGGAAACTCCACTACTAATTCTTGCCTTGGTATTGATATAAGCTACACAGCCAGCATAGTATTAGACAAAGAAGAAGATTTCATAAGTTTCATAAAGGATTGTGTGTTACCTTCTGTAGCGATCTCAAAAATTCCATAAAGGATTGTGTGTTACCTTCTGTAGAGAGGTCATAAATTCCATAAAGGATTGTGTGTTACGTTCTGTAGAGAGGTCATAAATTCCATAAAGGATTGGGTGCTATGTTCTGTAGAAAGGTCATAAATTCCATAAAGGATTGTGTGCTGTTCAGTAATTCGCTAGAACAGACCACTGGTACCATCTGTGGAGCGAGTGTTTTGCACTATAGCTTTTCAAATGGTAGGCAGGGACGACTGGCTCCAGCCTAATTCATTTGCCTGCTGTGGGGTATACAACGCTTTTGTTTTTTCAACCACCCGCAGCACTGATACTGTCCAAAAAACACAATCTGTCTAAAGCAGGCTGAATCACTTGTTAGCCTGGAATTGTGATTATAACTGTGCCTATACCACTTCAGGGATCCTAGATGTTTGTTTAAGATTTACTAAAATGGGAAAAAAATCTGCAATAGCTTTATGGAATTTTACTGTGTGTCTGAATAGCATGTTGAACCCAGTCACAAGGGTTTTAATCAAAACTAAACTGAATGACTTGTTTTACTTCAAATGTATGGATTAAAGCTGGCTGTGTCTTTTGAAAACTGAGCTATGTTTCTTAAAGCAAAATAAATAACAATGTTGGTGCATTTTGATGAAACTCTGCTTGTGCGTTTCTTACAATAAGCTAAAGTAAACGAATATACAGTAATGTGAATGTAGTCTTTGGTAGTTCATCAATATAGTCCATATTTCCAAAAAAAAAAAAATGAAAATGGGTAATTCTGTGAAAACATTTTATACTCCGGGCTGGTCAGATTGTTAAATGCTGACCGATTAGCTTTTGTAAAACCCGGAATTGTTTGTAAAAATCTGTTAACTGAGAAAAAAGGGCCTTGAGTCCATGCACGTGATTACTGATCTTCAATAATTGCACACATGGGTGGGAATCCTCTGGAAGCACATGAAGTCTTCTGGGACAATTCCACCAGTGTGCTGCAAGAGGGACTTTACCACCTACTCATATTGTACAGTATGACTGATCACACACACACAATAGTCACTTTGTAGTCTACTAAAGCATTATACAGAATACTAATCACAATTTAAAATGGATACAAACATGCTGCTAATGTAAGACCTGCAGAAAAGCACAGCTGTTCTTTAGTCAAGTCCCATTAACAATGTTACATTTTAAAGTAAAAATTAACTGTTTCATTGTCACTTTATTTGAACCAGTGGCCAGATCTTTGTCATATATCTGCTTTACTTCATGTTCACAAACTATTCTGTCAGATAGTCAATCCGCCTTACATTATGCCCACTAAGAATGTGTTTTTCTATATTAAACTGCACCACAAAGTTCTGATAAGAAATAGAACCAGTTCAGAATGGTTCGGTCCAGTAAATATACTGAAGGTGAGGAGACTGATGTAAAAGCTTGTAATATATTGAATAATAATAGAAAGTGTTATGCTGAGCTTAGTTGTACAGTTTCAGTACAGACCTATATTTCTCATAGAGAATCTGCAGACAGTACAGTGTTGTGCTGTGAAGGAAATGTATAACTTAATACAATTCATGTAAGTTTCAGCTATACAAACAAGACTTCCAATGCTTAATACAAGGAACAGGGTTACACAAGTAGTGTACTCCCTCTAGTGGATTAAATGAGTAAACATGTGGAAAGTTTGCTGAAGACATTATCCTTGGCATTGGAGCAAAGACTGGATGCATGAACAATCAAAAAGGTCTTGCAATGACTTATCACAACACATTGGAAATATAAATACATTTTAAATAGAATAAAATGAGAAAGAAAGGCTATAAAATGTCATGCTTAAAACAATACGTAACCCACTTTTATATGGAAATGTGTGTAATGACTTCAGTAATATTAATCTGAAATGTATAAGATTAATGTATACTTCCTTAAACGCTAACTTCTTAAATACACTCACAATCTACAAGGTGGTAAATATGATTCACAGTTTTTGATGCGTGCCTAGCTGGTACTGTGGTAATTGTTTTAAATTGTTAAATGCTTAATTGAACATACCTAAATAATAGTAGAATGATTTTATACAATTTTTGAACTTATTTAGATCATATTAACGACGTACAGTATATATTGTGAAAAGATAAGTAGTTAGATCATGTTTAATATATCAGAGGTAATATATGGTTTTAAATAGCTATGAATGTGGATGCATTTGAAGACTACTGATGCTATATGATTAGTTTAGTTTAAAATACTATACTTTTTATATCCTAACGCGTGTTGAAATATTATGGTCTAACTGTGTTTAGCATATAAGTGGTTTTAAATGAAAAGTTTAATACTTGAAGATTAATTTGAAGTTTTCTGTTTTTAATTGAGTCTGTCCATTTTTTTGGTCTGTTTAGGCACTTTTGTCAAGTACTTGAATAAACCCTGAATATATGTTTAGTATTTATATTAAGAACTTTGAATAAATCCAGAAAGTACAAATAAAAATATAGTTTTTAACATTACATTTTATGTTACGAACCTTTGAATTCAGCTAATGTATCAATATACATTGTATTAATAGAAATATTAATGTGGTCGACCTAAACTCTAGACATATAGAATTATTACCACAGTCCCATCAAGCCTATAATTAAATAAACAGATTCACTTGAATCAGTAAAGCAGGGCTTTCAGTGAACATCTGTCAGAGCAGTTTGATTTGTAATTTGTAAAATTAATTTGAAATAAATAAAAATAATAAATAAGATTATAGTAATTTGTATGAGCCACAAATAACATTTTTGATCTAAAGATATGAATAAGTACACAAAAAAAAAAACCTAGCTGAAACGCTTGCTGCTTGTCTGAGTTTCTTGCCTTGTAATTCTGATTCGTGTTGTGAAGTTATGGTTAAAAACATGAAGTGAAAAGTAGTCCGATATGGTTGATGCACCTAGCAGCACATCAATGGAACACAAATCATACGTGTATTTAGAATATAAGAAGAACATAAGAAAGTTTACAAACAGGAGGAGGCCATTTGGCCCATCTTGCTCGTTTGGTTGTTAATAGCTTATTGATCCAAGAATCTCATCAAGCAGCTTCTTGAAGGATTTGATACTGCTGCCGAACTCCGTAAGTACCTTTTTTATGTAGTTTATTTAGATTTTATCAATGTTAACACGTCATTGTTTGTATTTTTGTAGTTAATTATAAATGTCCATTGACAATTTGAACTACATAACTTTGGCTCTAATGATCTCAAATACAAAACAAAACAATGCTTTAAAAAAAAAAAAAACATTTTTACAACTGTCAGCACCACAAACAATTTATTTAATGTAGGCTATGCCCCTCATTTTTTGAATCACAGAACAGTTTTGTAATAGTTATTAAATAGTGGATATATATGGAGGTGTGTCTGTGTTTAACTGTCTGTCTGTGTGTCACACATTTTACATGTGTCTTGGGAAAATAAGAAGTTATTTCACATACTGTAAAAATCTAGCTACAGGAAAAAAGAGCTATAAATATACATTATACTGTCTGATAAATATTATAGGCTGGTGAATTCATTTAGAGTGTTGAGTAGGTCTGGTTGCAGAGTGCATTGCAGACTGCATATGGAAGTGGCTGCAGCCCAGTGTGATATTGGAATGGAATGACACTGAATTTTATAGGCTGGTTTCATGGTGCAGGTGGAAAAAGGGGCAATAGTTCCCTTGGTACACAAAGAGCCTTATTAGGTGATAAACAGTTTAGATCAACTTAGTAGACGCACGTAACTATTAGTATGTGAATCAACATTCTATAAACATTATTTCTAGTGTAGAGGCCCTTCATAAAGATACCTTTTTCCATATCTGTCCCCAGGACAAAACTAAAATCCCCAAATATCCAATTGTCAAACATTCACATTAAAATAACAATTTGTTCAGAAATGAAATCAGTGCAAAAAGCCAGTGGCTCCCTGTGGCCCCAGTTTAGGGCTGCTTGTCTTCCTTCCAGCCGTAAGCTTTCATCCCAAATTTGTACACCAGGCTCCTGTCCACACGCTCCATAATCCCAGTCTTATAGTAATATCTGCAGGGAAATAAAAACACCTGTTTACAGTTCCCTTCTTGTGTTCATTGTATGGAAGACAGTAAAACAGGCTACCTGTGAGTGTCACAGAGTTAATCAAAACCCCTGAGCCTGGCACGTGTGGAGAATACATAAAATAAATACTGGTGTTCAGGTAGGCTCCTTGTCTAATCTGTTGTTGTAAATACCTCACTGACTGTGACTACAGCACAGAGGAGTAGAAAGTGGCAGCAGTGTGGAGTAGTGGTTAGGACTGTTGACTGGAGGGTCATATGTTCAATCCCAGGTGGGGGACACTGCTGCTGTACCCTTGAACAAGGTACTTTACCTAGATTGCTCCAGTAAAAACCCAACTGTATAAATGGGTAATTGTATGTAAAAATAATATGATATTTTGTAAGTCGCCCTGGATAAGGGTGTCGGCTAAGAAATAAAATAATATGGAGGCAAGTCCATATTATATTAGAGACTTTAAAATGGCCCATGGTGTGCCCAGATTAGTGTATTTATGTGAGCAGACTGAGATGGAGAAGTACAGGACTTTCCATACCTATCCTGCAGGGGATTCCACAAGATTTGGTTTGAGAGTGATAAATTCCAAGAATAAACAAGCTTCTCCAAGACACCCAGATTGTAGCTGTGACAAGTGCCAGCTGAGACAGGGCCCATTTAAAAAGAGAGTTTGTATAGTTTGCTCCCCTGGAAGATGTTGTGTTTATACTGAGGTTAGTTCAGGAGAGCCAGTGGTTAATTTCAATGGAAAGGAAATAAGTGTAAGTGTAAACAGCCAGTAGACTGGAGAGCCATGGGAAGCTTGGTATGCCTGCAGTGTAGGGAGCTGACTGAGGGAGGTGCAGTACATTACAGGTGCCAAACAGAGAGAGAGCACCATACCTGTGATGTACGATACTGGATGCCTGGGACCAGCCTTGCTGTTTGAGGGAGAAGAGGAGAACAGAAAAAGATGAGGTCCCTCTTGACCTGAAGAGAAGAGCTTGCTTGGTTGCTGCTTAATAGTGTTTATCATAAAGTATAGTTGCATACTGCATTTTCTATAATTAAAAAATAAACCTATGCTTTCTGGTCACTAGGACCAGTTTTCTCTAAAATATGAATTATAGTTGTCTTTTAACACCTTTTCAGTGAAGCAGCAACACCGTAAGTATTTATAAACAAGACTAGAGTTAGGGGCTTTTTCTAACTAACCATTTTCTCTGACAAACAAACTAATACCCAGTAACAGCCATCTAGACAGTGTAGTTTTATCAGTCAAAAGGTCAGGGTGTTGTTTGGTTTGCAGTATCGCTCGCTAGAGGCGGGTTTTTAAGGAAGTAGGCTGAAGTCTGTTTTCTGTGAAGATGTTAAGTCAACATGTGTAATTAACATGCTAAACTTATTAATTAAATGTGATAAGCTTATGATTTATATTTACTTAAAGTAATGTATTTTAATTATATTTACTTAGAGTAGTATGTGCATTTTTGCTTGAACGTGCTAAATATTTTGTAGTGTGAATTTAAACATTTAGGTAAGCTTGATAGCTAGCAGACACACTGTAACACATAGTGCATGAGCAGGGGGGGTTGTGGTCACATCATGAAAGGTGGGTAGGCAACTGAAAAATTGGACATAAAAACTTTAATCAAACAATACCAAAGCGTTCTTTTTCCGACCTCCGATCCTCGACTGAGCTCGTGAGAATTTGAACCCAGCCTCTGTAGTGTAATCCTGATTTGAGAGTCTGCCTGAAAAGTCTTTACCTACTGATTGACATCTCTGAATCAATGTCATTGCCTGAAGTATAGATGTCTAAAATATGAGTAGAATTAATACATGCATGATGTAAGGTGGTTTAGTTAGATTAGTATGCCCGACTCAAAGCAGTAACTGGTTTTAATTGTTTCTCGTTCGATTGTTCTTTAATACTTGTATGATATTCTTCAAACGTGATAAAACATTGTTAATTCTATTATTTATTAATAATAGATTCAATGACAATGTCAACCCAAGTGACTTTTTCGACCTGAAAAAAGAAACAAGGACCAGGGGTCACAAATGGAGATTAGATAAAAGGGCATTCAGAACAGAAAATAGGAGGCACTTTTTTAGTCAGGGAATTGTGAGGGTCTGGAACCAACTCCCCAGAAATGTTGTTGAAGCTGACACCCTGGGATCCTTCAAGAAGCTGCTTGATGATGTTCTTGTATGGTTGTCACTGTTGTTCTGCTCTGATTTTATTTTTTCTATGGGTCTGTGACAGGCTAGCCGAGGGTGTTGACGTCAGGCCAGAAACAGATACCGCACAGACAGGTACTCGAGTGTGTAAGCGCACAGCGGCGACTTGTTTATTACACAAAAATAAATACAATATTTTAACAGAAACACTGGTCAGACTGGGCAGTCGCCTTCACTGATCCTATATAATCCAGTTTTTTTTTTACTTTTGTTTTGTTCTCCTCTCTCACTCCCATTCCTCCGTCATAAACACAGAAAGCTACAGGCTGCAGATTAACAATCAATGAATCAGTCCGGAGATGGTCACAGTCTGCACAAGTTATCGGGCAGAGATGAGCTGTTAACACCACCTCTACCAGAACACATTCAAACCAATAATAAAAGGGCGTGTTTCTAACTAAACACAAAATACATTTATTTTAAATAATAATCCACCCATACATTTGAAATCATAATACATTCACCCATGATAAATACACACACTATTTATTTACATGCAGGACTTTGCCCTGCCCCCTCTAATTATGTGCAGGGCTCTCTTCTGCTCTGCCACAGGGTCATTCACCCTGAGCCAAGTTCATAGTGGCAGATACTTATTACACAAGATATTTATGCAGCAGGTTGCACAATAACATACTGCATTTATTTAATGTGGCCATATGACCCCCAACCAACAATCCACTGCTCATCAATAACACAGACCAAACAATGAACATCTTGAGCACAAGTATTTATTGCTGTGTCACACAAAATATAATTTCTGTTCAACTTCTATTCTAGCTACAAGTATCAATGAATTAGCAAACAACAATCAGACACTTGTCTCCCATTGCTTTCCATGGAGCTCAGCCTTTCTCTTATTACTCAGTAATGGAAAGGAGCAGAAGTTGACTCTGATCATAGGCGCCGGGTTTGTAGAATGTTTGGTGGAGCCTAGGGGCCAGGGGGCAGATTCCCCTCTACTTAGAGAAAACAATCTCTTTAAAAGCCTTGTTTTTAAACAACACATTGGAACATTTTCAGTAAACCCAGTATCTATTGGATAAACGCATACCTTATGCATTGTCATTGTGTGCTTATTATATCTTATTTTTGTGTCTACAGTATACAATATATTGCTTGTCTATGACACATTCTTTGTACTATAAAATGGTGTATATATAGGCTGCATTCTGACACTTATAAAAAATACTAATTATATATTAGTCATGGTTACCTGCAGGTTTTTTATAACACATATGAAGTCTGTACATAAAAAAAAGCACTGAACTGTCCTTTTATGGTCCATTATAAATGGCACAGCACAAGAAGGATGAGTAAACTGCCTTTCCTCAGCACATGCAGAGCTCTGTGCTGTCTGACGCCTATTTGCTGGCGACAGCGGAGAGCTGGTCCCGGATCCTCCCCAACCCATCCAGCATAGTCTCCAGGGTCTCCTTGCTGAGCTCCATGGTTACCATGGAAACCCCCGGCCTAGGCCCACACAGACAGGGGTCGTCCTGGACCTGAAACAGGAAAGAATCATTGAGTTTTAACTAGACACCATCTGTAATGGTTAAGATGTATGGAATTATTTTGCTAGCTACAATTACTTTAAGTTGATGACTTATATTTGTGAGAACTTCCAAATAATGATTGAATAAAAGAAGAACTCTACATTCATAGGTAATAGGAAGAATGTGTACAAGCCTGTAGAGGTTCCCCATAAATAAGCACGTAGTTCCTAAAACGATTCTTGCCTGATTTTTGATTTCTAAATGAGAGAGAACTCATCATGGGTTTAATTTCTCCCAGATGAGGAATGCAAAAAGCTGTAACATTGTCTTTCTAAACTAACTGGGTATTGCCTGTAAATAATCAGAGCTAAATAGGAAAGCTTATAAGCTACTTTTTATTGCCGATAAGATCAGAACACATCTTCATCAAAGTGTTTCCTCCATTCTTTAATTAACTCCTATTTTTTGAAAGGAGAAATACCTACAGCAAAACCATTCAAAATAATGTTAACACTGGGACGTATGTTATTGCGTTGATGTCTACAGTTCACATGACACTGCACCAGTGAGCTTCCAATTTTATGACAAATGATTATTATACCTCAGGAGTTTGTATAAAAAAATGTCTTCTCTTACGGTAAATATTTTGAAAGATGTAAATAACTTGTTCAAACAAACCCACTTATGTAGACGATCCCGCTGCAGTCGCTTGTCTCTGCTGATAATTGAGATGTTGAAACCTGTATGCTGTGTCGCTGACTGCTACAAAACCATTATCAAAATATATGACTCACTTCACACTAAATGAAAATAAACTAACTGCAATACATTTAGTAGAGCTAATAATTAGCTAAAACATTGTATTACTGCAATTTTTATTAGGCAGCATTATAATAAAATCAAAATAAAGTTGTCTGATGTTTAAATGTTAGCTTGCGTGGTTCAGGGGGCGTGGAGCTGGGTGGCTCCTAATCATCTAATCTTCTAATTTTCTAATTTCCTGCTAATTAGCATCTATTTTCTATTTAAGGCTTGATCACATGCAACTTTTCTGTTGAGTGTTTCATTTTTTGTAGCAAACGCTCAGACGCCGTCGTTTCGTGGTCCACCGCTAAATATCTAAATTTCGTTGCCTCGCTCACTGCAGGTCATTTCTCTGCACAGCGCTGCCAAGATATTATCAATCATTTTCCTACCTGCTCAGGTGATCCTTCTTTTCAGTCAGCTTCTCTTTTCGGCTTCAAGAGCTCCAACGTTTGTCTTTCCTGTTCCATCCAGTCTCTACCTCAGCAACAGCGCCGTTCAAAGCGCAGCTTCATTACTCAACTTGTCTGCAACTTTATCAGAAAGTCTGGTCCTCTGCTAAACTTTCAAAGCTCCTTCGACAAGACATCGACATTCCCGTTGTCAGCGATTGCCTTACTTTAGCTCTATTTAAATCCACCACGAAGCTTTGTCTGCGGAATCCTCTTTACTCCTCGCCTGCAATCAGGCGCCCCTCCCCGATCCCACAGAGCCAGCACAATTACCGTTCCATCAGAAGATCCTGCCCTGGACCTCCATCAGCTACGTTCAACCTTTTAAAAACGTATCCTGCCCATTTCAACCAGTGGCGGCTCGTGGTTTGACTGGTCACAACATGCTCCAACGATAGTGTTGCACTGCAACTTTTCCACGGCGCCTTACAGACCATGGTTACCACGGCAACGCCCTCATTGACTGACTGCGGGGAGTGGTTTGTTGCCATGGTGACCAGGCAGCTTCATCAGGCTCTGCGTGCTCTGTGCCTCAGTACTGCAGTCTTCTGGCTTCCTGTCGCTGCGCTTTCACAACTGGTGGAGACGAATTCAACGCGCGAATCATGACATCTAAGTACTGCGTTAACTTATTTATATACATGACTGACTGTCCTAACATGTCTAGAACATTTATTATTTAAAGGGAATAAGCAAACGTTGTTCTACATAGACAAGGTTTCTTAATCGTAATAACCTCATATTCTACCCTGCTTAACTCAAGTCAATGGTTCATTCCAATCGTAACCTCTGGATGGCAGTATAATACCACAAGTTCTGTTTGTTTGTTTGTTGTTGTTTTTTTTGTTTTTTAAGCGGTTTGCTATTGTTTATTTCTTGGCAGGCGCCTTTATCCAGGGTGACTTACAGTCGTAAGCAAATACATTAAACACTTGATAGATTATAGTACTCTGAAGTACAGGATTAAATGCAGTATAATACGGGGCAGATAAGAGCAAGTAAAGCGCATTTAAGGAAGGGCGATATGTCCCAGAGGAAAAAACAGAGGAGCTACAGGTGCTTTCTGAAGAGCTTGTTCTCACTCTGATGGATTCTCGGGAGTTCCCCTCCTGCCTCGACCTTTTGTCTACCTATATAAACTGACATGCTTCAATTTCAACTCTACCTGCCCTTTTGAGGACCTGGTCATGAAGCCACGCACTTATCAGCTTTCTGAGATGCTCAGAATCTGCAGTCACATTAACTTTCAGCTTCCCTGCATCAGGCATCCATTCCAGCGACCTCTTCCTGTTCCCGGATTCGTGCTTCCTCATCTGGCTCCTCTCCTCCAAACCGACAAATTTTACCAAGGCACTTTATTCAGCCTTCAAAGTTATCATTTCATCAACGTGAGCTGCAAGTCAGATACGGAAATCATGTCCTACAACTATCAACATTTCAGTCAAGTGCCCTCCTATCCTGCAATAGACAATACACTCATAGACTGCTCCCGACCAATAGGTTTTGCAGCAGCCTCAGAGCAACGCCTTCTTCATCCTCTCGGGTTCTACAGCGGCCTCAGATCTATGCATTCTTCATCTCTGCCCCATCTGTGGCTTCATCTAAATCACCTTAATACTCTAAGTCCAATATCCACCGCATTCAGCAGATCTCTGCTCTCTGCAGCAGACCACCACACTCTACCGATGGCTGTCCACCGTTCACTATTACAGATCACTGCTTCAGCAGATCTCTGCACTGTTCAGCAGATCCCGTCCTCTTCTGTTAATTGCTCCTCACTACAGCAGATCTCTGCTCCCTCTTCAGATCTACTCACTATTATAGCATGCAAAGTTGCTTTAGTTTACAGTTTAAATCTGTACCTGCACTACTCCAGATCTTCCAACGCTTCCGCTTTCCTCCAATACGCAGATCGTGGAAGCATTCCGTAGTCAAGGCTAATGCTAATCTCCATCTAATCAAAAAAAATACGAGGTGCTTGACTTTCTCAGCAATCTATTCATATGTCCACACATCCCCTCAAATATTACAGCATTAATACATGGTGAGAGACGCGGTGTGAGACTGGAAATCTGTCTTGTTTATGAGTTAAGAAGTTCCACTACTAGGAGAATAACTGGAGTTGTGAAACCCAGTCTCTGAATGTGAGTTCACCTTTTCCATTTCAAGCAGACATGATAGTAGCAGACCGCAGATCGATCCCGTATTAACTGACATAGAATAGTCAACATCTCATCTCTGCCCTCCATTCCAGAAAATGGAGCACAAAGCGTGCTGAACTTCCCCAGCAGTCGATTTACACATGTTCGTTCAGTTCCAGCTGCTACCTCAACTGTCAGTTCCAGCTCCCCTTCTGCCTCCACTTTTAGTAACCTCCTTCAAACTGCTCAAAACTACATGTCTACAGCCCTCGCCCCTTCTTCAAGAGCTTCTTATTCTACAGCCTGGTCAGCATTCTTAACCTTCTGCGCTCATAATCATATCCACCCCATTCCCTTCAATCAAGACTGGATCCTGGCCTTCATCATCCATGCTAAGGAATCTCTTCATCTTTCCCCAGCATCCATTAAATCTTACATTTCAGGAGTTCAATATCACTACCGCATCATGTCCGTGCCTTAGCCCGCCGTCCTCTCCATACCAGTAGTTCGTCTGACTCTCCGCGGAATCTTCAAAAGCTCCCCGTTGCATCTTCCCGCCTGCCTATATCCACAGACATCATCCATTCACTTATCTCTACTCTTGGAAGGTTGCTTCTCCCCTACGAGGATCTACTCATGGAGACCATCTGCCTCACAGCCTTCTTCGGTTTCCTCAGAGGCTCAGAATTCACAGTTCCTTCAGCTTCAAGCTTCCCATGGCGGGTATTCGTTTATGTGATCTCTCTTGTATTTCCAACTCCTACTTCTTAATTCGGCTGCGTGCTTCAAAGACAGATCAACTCCGGCATGGTCAGTTCATCCAGCTCTCAAGGATTGAATCTTCCATCTGCCCTTTCTCAGCAATGTCAAAATATCTCTCCATCAGGAAATCCCCCCCCCAGGACCCTTTATTCATCGATTCCTCTCACTCTATTATCACTCGTCACTGGTTCTCAACCCACCTCTCCACCCTCCTCTCCAGAGCAGGCCTCCCTCCTCAGCTTTATACTCTCCATTCATTTCGTATAGGGCCAGCTACCTCCGCCGCAAGGGCCAGTATCAACCACAGCCTGATCAAGACCATGGGGCGCTGGTCCTCTTCTGCAGTAGATTCTTATGTTCATTCATCTCCCTACGATATAGTTGCAGCACATTTTAAAATCGCTAGTATGCCCGGAGTGGGGGCTACCTGTCCGCCGGGGCCACCAGAAGTTTTCCCCCCAATCGCCTCAAGGGGTTTTCCTCTCCACTGAGCGGCAGGTATACACATAATCACAGCCTACTAATAATCACTAACCATCCCTCTGTTTGTCTCGTTTGTCCGTCTGATCTTTTGTCTATGTTATGCGTTGGCATGTGCTGTCCTTTATCTGTTTCCGATGTGGGAGATTTCGTGAGGTGCCGGGGTCCATCCTTTGGGGGCAAGTGAGTCTCACTTCCCCGACCTCAGGGCTAGGCATCCGCCTCCCTTACCTTCAGGGGTTCTCACCATGTGAGTCAGAGCGGACCCCGGCCAAAATCAGTCCTGTCGCAGCTCCTGCGCTTATCTTACTTCACTCGAGGCTCTGTTCTATTCTGCCTCTCGAGGCGGCTCTCCAGTCATAACCCTCATACATGTTTTCGGTTGCTGGGTCCTCTGCCCCTGGGATGTGTCGGCATCGTCGCCCTCAGTCAGCGACCATCTTTTCTATCCCGTTTCGGTTGCTGGATCCTCTGCCCCTGGGATGTGTCGGCATCGTCGCCCTCAGTCAGTGACCACCTTCTGTCCTACTAACTCTCCTTGCTGCTTCTTCTGCCTTCTCCTTCACCCAGCTCACGCCCCGTGAAATGTTAGCTTGCGTGGTTCACTCAACTTTTCTGTTGAGTGTTTCATTTTCCTCCTCCTCCCCTCCTCCACCTTCTTACATGCCTTCGCATCGGTCGTCTCTGGGGGGCAAGTGAGTCTCACTTCCCCGACCTCAGGGCTAGGCATCCGCCTCCCTTACCTTCAGGGGGTTCTCACCATGTGAGTCAGAGCGACCCCGGCCAAAATCAGTCCTGTCGCAGCTGCTGCGCTTATCTTACTTCACTCGAGGCTCTGTTCTATTCTGCCTCTCGAGGGGCGGCTCTCCGAGTCATAACCCTCATACATGTTTTCGGTTGCTGGGTCCTCTGCCCCTGGGATGTGTCGGCATCGTCGCCCTCAGTCAGTGACCACCTTCTGTCCTACTAACTCTCCTTGCTGCTTCTTCTGCCTTCTCCTTCACCCAGCTCACGCCCCGTGAAATATAATTCAAAGCGAGTTGTATTTAGCTACAAGAATCCACTAATGTGCAAAAGCTATGAGGAATATTCTCATGATGTACAATGAACAAGAGAGACCGGGGTACAATGTTACAACAATGTTACTGTTGACAAACATTCCTCATTGACAAACAATCAATAATAAAAAATAAAAAATACACAATTCAGGGCTTTAAATTAGCACAGAAAAAAGGCAAAGCTGAACTGGCCTTCAGTTCAATATATTTGTAGAGGGCACCAAGGCCACTAAACTAAAGTCAAGGCCAAACTGTAGGATGTTGTGTAATTTTGCTTGGAATTCATATATACAGATAATTATGATCCACATAAAGAAACATCACAGTTTAACTTAACTATTATTGTTAATTGCATGAACTGTCCCATGTTTTTTGGCTATCTATAATAACCAGTTACTTGCCCTGCTCCTCCCTAGCAGCTCCTCATTGTTACACTGAGCACCTCTTCTGATGACAGCTTCACTGCTGGGAGGAGCACAGCTGTCACCGCGGAAACACAGAAAGCAATGCAGCAGTTGGCAGACAGTGGGTAGCGTGCATCGAGAGGCAGAGAGATCCCTGACCAGGAAATTAAACCTCACCGGCAATCCGGCCAATTACATTGCTGCTGAGCAGCCTGCCAGCCCAGCAACCAGCAGCCTAGATTCGACTGGAGCCTGTGAGGACGTAGCTCCCTGCACTGAAGGCATTGGCTTTTACCGTTATACCATGGGACCAATTTGTTAAATTTGAATAGCATATATTCTACACAGCTTAAGCTAAAATCAGAAATATCATTCCCATGTGTATCACACAAAATGCTGAGGCTCTGTGTTGCATTTATGGATGAAACATAAAATTATCTTTATATATCAAAAGATGGACAAATAATAATAATAAACCCTGTAATAAAACGTAGCATAGTATTTCCTACCGTTTAGGTTTCGTTGTGGTTAAAATAAGGACATTAAAATAAGGGGATAACAGCAATAGAACCACATTCAAGTTAGATACACTACATCTTTTTTTGCAGTGTGCATGGCCGCCTTCTATTTTCTGTTTTTTTTCACTGATGCAACGTAACCACGCAAATCACGCAACTATGTAATTGTTTGGATCCAAACACTTTTTAATTTGGTGTGTACAGGTTTCTCTACAAAAGAGTGAGAGAAACCTTACCTAGTAACCGCCAATACTATGATGCCGTCTCATCAATCGATTCATGAAATCTACAGCTGACGGCTGGTTTTACAGACCCTGATTAGCACTCTTCTTACACTCTGGTACCGGTTAGGTAGTCCCAGATTAGTGGGAATCGGCTGTGTGAAACTCTGCATAAGTATTCACCCCCCTTGGACTTTTCCACATTCTGTAGTGTTACAACCTGGAATTAAAATGTATTTAATTAGGATTTTTTGTCACTGATCTACACAAAATAGTCCATAATGTCGAAGTGGGGAAAAAAATCTACATATTTTTCAAAATTATTTACAAATAAAAACTAAAAGTCTTGATTGCATAAGTATTCACCCCTTTGCTGTGACACCCCTAAATAAGCTCTGGTGCAACCAATTGCCTTCAGAAGTCACATAATTAGTTGAATGGAGTCCACCTGTGTGCAATTAAAGTATCACATGATCTCAGATTAAATACACCTGTATCTGGAAGGCCCCAGAGTTTGTTAGAGAGCATATCTAAACAAACAGCATCATGAAGACCAAGGAGCTATCAAAACAAGTCCGGGATAAAGTTCTGGAGAAGCACCAATCAGGGTTGGGTTATAAAAAAATATCCCAAACTAAGAACATCCCCCGGAGCACCGTTAAATCCATTATTAAAAAATGGAACGAATATGGCACAACCGCGACTCTGCCTAGAGAAGGCCGTCCACCAAAACTCAGTGACCAGGTAAGGAGGGCAATAGTCAGAGAAGTAACCAAGAGGCCAATGGTAACTCTGAAGGAGCTGGAGAGATCCACAGCTGAGATGGGAGAAACCGTCCATGGGACAACTATAAGCCGGACGCTCCACAAAGCTGGGCTTTATGGAAGAGTGACGAAAATAAAGCCATTGCTGAAAAAACCCATATCAAATCCTGTTTGGATTTTGCCAAAAGGCATGGAGGGGAGGAAAGGGGAAGGGGGTGAATACTTATGCAAGGCCCTGTATCTGTTACACTTATTGATTAAAAACAGAATGGCAAGACGCAACCCTTCAGTGACTACTAAAAAGAAGGCAGACAGTAATGAGACTCACCTTCATCTGCACTAGGCAGGTGGGCACTGCCATCCTGGCTACAGAGTCTGAAGCTGTTTTGATATCCACTCTCCAGTCCATATCCACAAGCTGAGGCAAGGAAACTAAAACCACAGAGTACACAATCACACTGGGCCACTTCCACGACTGCAATCTTAAATATCCCCTTCACTCACTGCGTGCAGAATTGTACCACGTTTCCAACTATCTATTTATTTTATAATACATATATGTTTTTTTCAAAGTTTTGGCAGGGCAACTTCTCAAACTCCATAGAGTTCACACAAACGGTTTTAAAATTTCCATTTTTTTATAACAAATCATTATTATTATTATTTATTTTTTTATTTATTTCTTAGCAGATGCCCTTATCCAGAACAACTTACAATTGTTACAAGATATCACATTATTTTTACATACAATTACATTATTTTTTACACATTATTTCTACAAACAATTACCCATTTATACAGTTGGGTTTTTACTGGAGCAATCTAGGTAAAGTAACTTGCTCAAGGGTACAGCAGCAGTGTCCCCCACCTGGGATTGAACCCACGACCCTCTGGTCAAGAGTCCAGAGCCCTAACCACTACTCCACACTGCTGCCCTGTTTATGACAGTCTCTGAAGCTAAAGAGAGTCACTTCTACCAACACATTTTGATCCTCTCATTTTGTTGTTGATGACTCATTTGTTATTATTTGCTTATTTAGCAGACACCTTTATCCAAGGTGACTTAGAGAGACTAGGGTGTGTGAACTACGCATCAGCTGCAGAGTCACTTACAATTACGTCTCACCCAAAAGACGGAGGTTAAGTGACTTGCTCAGGGTCACACAATGAGTCAGTGTCTGAGGTGGGATTTGAACCAGGGACCTGCTGGTTACAAGACCGTTTCTTTAACCACTGGACCACACAGCCTGCCATGTGATTAAACTAGGCATCAAAGAATATGTATTTATTTGTTTATCTGTTGTGGGAGTAGCACAGTGCAAAATCAGTTGAGAAAGTAATAGCTACTGCATTGTATTAAAATAAATATCTTACTTTGCTACAGCATTGGATTCAAATAAACAGCATTGTATTAAGACTGTAGCATTGTATTTTACGACTGTAAGTCGCCCTGGATAAGGGCGCCTGCTAAGAAATAAATAACAATAATAATAATAATAATATTAAAACAAATATCTTACTTTGATTGGAAAGGGCTTCGTTTCTCCATGTAGGGCTGAAAAAAAGGGGTATGCAGTTTACTCCATTTAGTTCTATATGCTACTTTCTTTTCTACTTCAAGGTCTAGAAGTGAATTATTTTAATGCTGACTTTTTAAATTTACTTGTGGAAGAGATTCAGCTGCAATGGTAGATGACAGCAGTCTATTGGATACTATTTTACTCGTTCAAACTGAAACACAGTGAAGCAATGCATAACCTGACAGACGTGAATGTCAACTGTTATGTAAATACAGGGAGACAGCTGAATCCAAGTTACTTTACATGTTAATTGCATTGCATTTAAAGGAGAGTAGAAAACCGCAAAGGTTTACTTTGGGGTGTAGAAACCCAGGAGAAGGATCTTGGTGAGCAGGAAAGTGTTCTGTAGCGAGGGAGAGACTGTGTACCTGTGCTTCAGGAGGATCGTGGTGAGCAGGAAAGTGTTCTGTAGCGAGGGAGAGACTGTGTACCTGTGCTACAGGAGGATCGTGGTGAGCAGGAAAGTGTTCTGTACAGAGGGAGAGACTGTGCACCTGTGCTACAGGAGGATCGTGGTGAGTAGGAAAGTGTTCTGTACAGAGGGAGAAACTGTGCACCTGTGCTCCAGGAGGATCTTGGTGAGCAGGTTCTTCAGGCTGGGGTGGAAGGTGTCTGGGAAGACAGCGAGGAGCTGTTCAGGAGAAGACAGGCCATGGAACAACACATGGTGAGAGAGACTGTGCAGAGCGCCAAGCAGCTGACAAAAGAGACACAACCACACATTGGGCTATTTTATTGGAAGAAGAGTTAGAAAATGCTAATTTGGTGCAAGCAACACACACTGTGTAAACCCATTTTTATTGTGTGTCGCATGCCATTTTATGCATGCACAAAAACAAAAGCAAGTCTCTCGCCTTGTCTGCTTCACCAAACAACCTTCAGTGCAAGCACTGCGCAATGTGTAGAAATCGAAAGTCATCCACATATCTTTAGTTTTCATCCTTTGAATGTTTACAGTTAAAATATTTTTTTTATATAATCATACAAACACAAAATAATCAAAAACAAAATTTGTATTGCACATATAAACAACATCCCAGAATTGCAGCTTTCGCTGAATGGAGTTTGAACAGGGCTTGTGACTGGATGTGACAGTTTTTGGATTCCATCACTAACCCCTAGGAGCTGCTCAAATCCAGGTAACACCCTCACTGCCTCATGCATTTTTTCAGTTGCCGTGGCCAGGCCTCTTACCTGCTGTGCCTCCTCGGCTGTGATTGACAGGCTGCTGGCTGTGCTCTCAACGGAGCCGATCCCACGCCACGAGAACCCATCCTGACAGAGCTGCTTCACAGCCTCCTTCGAGGGGGCCTGGGGACACACTGGGGTTACCATAGTGAAAACAACATCCAGCTTGTGTTCGCCACAAGAAATGATTTGAAACCTTAGTATACCCCAAACAACTTCCAGATTTTAAATGTATACACTAGGGGTAGCACCAAATAGTCGACTAAAAGACAATCGACCTCAGAACATGGTCGCACACTCATCGCACGTCACATGATTGGGAAGCGAGCAGTTTCAGGTGGACGGAACTGCAGTTGCAGTGCATTCTATTAACATATACATTGAATTTTAGAACATAAAAGAGTTTTTAAAAATTCCAAGGAGTTTTAAAATATAGCACACAAATAGCAAAGTGTTACAAAACAGTAAGTTCACAAATAGAGCACCAGACTAGTCACTATCTTTACATCACTACTCGACTGTGTTAAATTAGTAGTCGCTATACCCTACTAATTAAACTGCCAGAGGTTAAAAAAAAAGTTTAGGTTACCAAAAACTGAAAAATAATGTACATTTCAGAGTTATACAAAAAGGCCTTTTTCAGGGAACAAGTAATGGGTTAACAACTTACAGCTGTTCTGCAGCAATGGAAGTAAATTAAGCCTTGAAAGTTGATGCTAACAATTCCTACAGGTGTCCCAACTTTTGTTGATTACTTACAAACCCTCTGTCTGTATAAAAGCAGTGTTGGAACAGACTGTGTTACTACACCCTCTTAAGCATTATTTGGACAGTATTGTACTGCAGGAAGTAGTATATTGCTATCATAATGGCGAGAAAAAGGCAATTAACAAAGGAAGACAGACAGACCATTATAACCCTTAAAAGTGTAGGTCTTTCCTTTAGAGAAATTGCAAAGAAAGCCAAGGTGTCAGTGAGTACAGTTTCCTACACCATTAAAAGGCACTTGGAAACTGGAGGAAACTCTGACAGGAAGAGTTCTGGCAGACCCAAAGCCACAACAGAATCAGAAGACAAGTTTCTGAGAGTCAACAGCTTGCGTGATAGGCGGCTCACAGGACAACAGCTTCAAGCACAGCTTAACACTGGTCGAAGTAAGCAAGTCTCAGTTTCAAATGTGAAGAGAAGACTTCGAGCTGCAGGTTTGACAGGTCAAGCGGCAGTAAGAAAGCCATTGCTAAGATGGCAAAATAAGAAAAAGAGGCTTCCCTGGGCCATGAAGCACCGCCAGAAGCACCGCCAGAAGACCGATGAATCAAAATTTGAAATCTTCGGTTCATCACGCAGGGTTTTTGTACGCCGTCGAGTAGGCGAAAAGATGGTTCCTCGGTGTGTGACACCAACTGTCAAACATGCAGGAGGAAGCGTGATGGTCTGGGGCTCTTTTGCTGGATCCAGAGTCGGCGACTTGCACAGAGTGAGTGGCACCCTGAACCAAAACGGCTACCACAGCATTTTGCGGCGCCATGCAATACCCTCTGGTATACGCCTAGTTGGTCAGGGGTTCATCCTACAGCAAGATAATGACCCAAAACATACCTCCAGGCTATGTCAGAACTACCTTAGAAGAAAAGAACAAGACGGTAGGCTTCAAATCATGGAATGGCCAGCACAGTCTCCAGACTTAAACCCCATCGAGCTGGTTTGGGATGAACTGGACAGAAGGGTGAAAGCAAAGCAACCTACAAGTGCAACACATTTGTGGGAACTTCTGCAACAGTGTTGGGAAGAACTTTCCGAACAATATTTGATTTCCATTGTAGAAAGAATGCCACGAAAGTGTGTTCGGCTGTTATATCTGCAAAGGTGGCTACTTTGATGAGTCAAAATTTAGATTAAATTTTGTTAAACAAAACGATTCCATGATTTCTTTTTATCTCCAATTGTTTATTTGTTCTATGCTTTAATTTCAGAGTACATTGAGACATTAAACTGCATAAATTTCAATAAAAACTGGAAAAATTGAGGTGTTCTAAAACTTTTGACCGGTATGTATATATATATATATATATATATATATATATATATATATATATATATATATATATATATATATATATATATATATATATATACACAGTATCAGTCAAAAGTTTGAGTACACCTGCTTGAAACCAGGTTTTTCATGATTATCTATGCTTTTAACTGTATAAACTTGTCTATAAACACTTAATATTTCATATTATGATACGTGTACTTATATAAGCTGATAATCATAAGTGAATTTCATTCAAAAATTTTATTTTTAAATGAAAATGTAAATCTTGTCAATTTCAATGAAATGGTCACCCAAAGCAAGGGGATTTCAGTCTGAAGCCCATGTCAGTTAAAAGTCTGAAATGTGCATAACACGGTGTTAGAACACTGGCCTAAGTCTAAAAGTGTCTTTGTTAGATGTTCTCCGAGTTAACTAGCATGTTACCTAATTAACCTTTTGTCACCAATTATTGTTAACAGGTGAAGGTCCATGATTACTATAAATATAGGTAGCATAGGCACAAGTTTGTCATTCCTGAATGTAAGGGAGCAGAGAATGGCACAATACGCTCAGTTAAGCAAAGAAAAAAGACAGTCTGTAATTACTTTAATAAATGAAGGTCAATCTTTAAGACAAATCGCAAGAACTTTGCAAGTGTCTATAACTGCTGTGGCCAAGACCATCAAACGATTTGAAGAAACTGGCACTCATGAGGACCGAACAAGGTCAGGCAGGCCATGGGTGACCTCAGAATCAGAGAACTTCATTCGAGTCACAAGTCTGCGAAACCAGCGATTAACTGTCCCTGAAATACAAGCTCAGCTAAATGCTACTAGAAGTACAGATGTTTCAACATCAACTGTTCAGAGGAGATTGCGTGAAGATGACCTAACTGGAAGAATTGCTGCAAAGAAACCATTGTTAAGAGTGCAGAATAAGAGGAAGAGACTTGCCTGGGCCAAAAAACACAGAAACTGGACATTTGAGGAGTGGAAGTTGGTCTTATGGACTGAAGAGTCAAAATTTGAAATATTTGGGTCCAACCGCCGAGTATTTGTAAGACGCAGAGAGGGTGAGCGCATGAGTTCTGCATGTGTAGTTTCCACTGTCAAGCATGGAGGAGGCAGTGTCGTGGTCTGGGGTTGCTTTGCTGGTGACAGAGTTGGTGATCTTTACCAAGTCCATGGCAAGCTCAACCAGCATGGCTATCATAGCATACTTCAGAGGCATTCCATTCCATCAGGATTACGGCTAGTTGGGCAGTCCTTCATTCTTCAGCAAGATAATGACCCGAAACACACCTCAAAGTTGTGCAAGAACTATCTGGCGAAGAAAAAAAGTGAAGGACAACTCAATCTAATGACCTGGCCTGCCCAGTCTCCAGACCTCAATCCCATAGAACTTGTATGGGACGAACTGGACAGAAAAGTCAAAGCAAAGCTACCCATAAGTGCCCTACATCTCTGGGAATTGCTGCAGAAGAGCTGGGAAGACATGTCGGGTGATTTCCTGCTGAAACTTGTTAACCGAATGCCTCGTGTTTGTGAGGCTGTTATTAAGGCAAAGGGTGGCTATTTTGAGGAATCCAAGATTTAGAGACAATTTTCAATTTTCTTGAACATTGCTTTGATACTCCTTATGTTTTGTTTTGTATATTGTAACATGTGTTTTCATTTTCAAGTATTTACAGAAAAGTATGCAACGTAAAACATTGTCAATTATGAAAAAAACCTAGTTTCCAGCAAGTGTACTCAAAGTTTTGACTGGTGCTGTAGTTGTATAAACTAAATCAGATAGAGACAACCCACTTCTCTCGTTTGGTTTTGTAAGGTAATTGAGTTCATTGAAATACATGTAGCACATTCATTTTCAAACATTCATACACATTGTGAAAGAAGGTGAAGACTTGTACTATGTTTAGCCCATTTTTTTAATAAACAACAAATCTATCCAAGTATACTTAAAAAAAATGTGGTGTGATCTTCAGTATGTTCAATAAGTTATTGTAAAAGTTTGATCAAAGTCATGCGACCAGTCCCAAAGATTTAGCATTAATCAGTCTGTCCCGTCCCCCCGAATACAGTCACAGTTAAACCAGATGACATACAAGGCTTGTGTGAAACCTTTGATCTCTGACCACCTGGTCAATCCTCTATGTTTGGCAGTTAGATACAAGCTTGGTTTGTAAGGATTTTCAAGAATATCAAACAGCAGGTCTTGCACCTGCAGATGCGTAATGTACAGGTAGCTATATATATATATATATATATATATATATATATATATATATATATATATATATCAAAAATAATATTCCACATTGGGTAACATGTGTTGACATTCTGCATACATCAATTATATACATGAACATGGTTGCAGTTATAATTTCATACTTCTTAAATTGCAGTTCGAATTCAAGCCCGTCGACTAATTATAACAAGTAAGCAAATCACATCAGGCACGTTATTCCACCTTTAACATAAGAAAACGTACAAGTGCCACTTTTAAAACTATTTACTTCTGAAACTCTGTTTATTCTTTTCCACGTTGTTTAAAAACAACGTCCAAATGCCCTTAGGTAACGCTATTCAATTGAACACTTTTTAACTAAATGCAAGCCTTCCTAATTCACAGTAAGTCACATGCATTATTGCTATATATCCGCATTGGCACTACCTTTAACAGAAGCTGCAATGCTGTGAACTGCTCCTCTGTCACTGGTGCAGCCATCTTCACTCATGTAACCGCACACCCACACGCTCACATGGGTGTCATGTGATACAGACACGTGATCCTGTCCCAAAGTTCTCTGGGAGTTGCAGTCTGAATTGTAGATGTCGCTTACTTTTTACTGTCATTTTGTGAAAATACAGTTTATGGAAAATCACAAATAAGTACATAACAATGAGTAATACTTGAGCACAATATACATAGAAAAGTACATTTCAGAAGGATTAAAACACATGCTGGAGTTAGTCATTATATTTGCGTCCAAAATAAAAAAAATCAATGCAAGGGTTATTTTTCATGTGAATAGGAACATATTATTTTTGTTTGAATTAAATCTTGGATTGGACATAAACAAATGGTAACTTTGGTAACTGAATGTTACTGTGCAAGTTCAAATTAAAAAATAAAATGTGCTTTTACCTCCTACTACTGCAAGCAGTAACAGAGGCGTGCTTATTGGCTTACAGAGTGACATAGTGGCTAGTATTTATTTATTTGTTTTTTTGTTTTTCTGAGTTTGTTTCCCCGTTAGTGAATGTGTCACTTTGACGTGATTCACCCTTTATTCTACTATGCCTATTGTGGTAATACAGTAACTGGGTATTCTAGGAATACTAGTCTGGATACTATAAGAGCCTGGATTAGAACCTGATATACCTGAAAACCACATTGTACCCAAACCTGGTGTTTTAGTTGAGGCTCTGTTCTTTTATTGCAGCCTTGGATTAGTACTTTTGTGTTGATTGGTTAAAAACTGACCATTTTAGATTACCGTAAACTGTAAAAACCATTAGTAACTAAATACTGCTGCTGAAGAACACAAGACCCTTTACTGTGATTAATAAAGCTACTGAATTGCTCTCAAAAGTATTTATTTTCCTGCACAGACAATGCAGAAGTCACATTCATGTCATAGTTGTCAATTACCAGTAGGTGGTGCTGGAGAAGAATGGAAGCATTTGTTTTTTGTTTTTTTTTACCTTTCAACAAAAGCCCTTTTGATAGCTTGGCCTGGTGTTATATTAACCAGACAACAATTATCAAGAGTCACAGAGTAAGTAATACTGAACAAAAAATAGACAACAACAACGAGAAGTTTAGCTTCTTCTATTGGTCATTTTAGTAAGCCTGATGTCAGTCAAGTAAATCCTCCATTCCAACCTCACATAAAATATAAAAATTAAACCTTTGTGCTGTTTTGCCCCACACATTGCCTGTGTCTCAGTGACAGCTAACTAAGGTTGCATAATACAGGCAGGTTAAGTTTCCACACTGCGTGGACTGTGTGTGCACAACTGTACTTCCATGTATTTAGCTTGACATTAACACATCTAAACGAGACCACTTCCATACATGTAAAAACGTATTTTTCAATATCATTATATAGCTATAGTTTTGTAAGTATTGTAAAGTGCAATTAATTATAGAGAAAGCATGACAGAGCACCACTAAGCATTGTAAAGTGTAATAAAGCATAGAGAAAGCATGGCAGAGCACTGCTAAGCAGTGTAAAGTGTAATAAAGCATAGAGAAAGCATGGCAGAGCACTGCTAAGCAGTGTAAAGCCCAGAGAGGCATGGTAAATGCATAGTATATTAACCATGGAAAAACTGCAAAATGACTATGCTAACATGGGCGGAAATCGTTTTGAAAATTGGTGCTAGTGTTTTGAAAGTTTAGCACCAGAGCGCCTACCCTAATCAAGTTGCACCTCATAGGGGGCTCCTGAGTGGCGCATCCGATAAAGGCACTCCGCCCAGAGAACAGGATGAGCCCTATAGCTTGGAGATCACCGTTTCGAATCCAAGCTATGCCACTGCCGACCAGGGCGTGGCACAATTAATGGCGCTGTCCAGGCACGGTAGCGGTTAGGTCGGCTAGTGACCCCTGTGGCCTTGTTACTTTTTTTTTGGGCGGCACTATTTGATGTGTGGGAGCCCTGTTATAAAAACCCAGAGCGGGAGTGTTGGTGCGCTCAGATACCCAGTTGTGGTAGGGAGAGGTACTGCTGGACTGTGCTGCCGTTGGAGTGTACTACACGGAGGCCCTAGTCACAGGGACAGCCCTGCAGTGCTAAATACAGCCTATGTATTTATATTTGATTCTGTTAATAAACTGCACTATCTGAGGCTCTGCGAGACTCGCACAGCAACCTGTCCAGGTCAGCAGGGAGTAAGCAGACCGAGATGGACTGGCAGGTGGTAACAATATATTACAATAATATGTTGAGATATGTTTCACAATATTGAAAAATACATTCAATGCAAACTATTTTTTTTCCTTAATTACTTTAAAATATATTGAAGTATATATTTACCGTATGTATATTTTCCAAAGTACATTCTCAGTTTTGTAAAAATGTATTAGAAAATATATGTATATTTGTATTTGTAACTTTACAATAATATAAACATTTAAAAATCTACAGTATGTATATTTTACAAAAACTTTGACTATATTACTATATATATTTATATTTCTAATGTTTATATATTTTGTTTTAATTGTCAAAGTATCTTAAAATGGCAATAATGTGTATATTAAAAAATATATTGCACTATATTACAATATATTTACCAAAAATATTGCAATATATCACAACGCATTTGCATTTCCATTTGACATATTTTTAAAATCTATTATCCGTACATTTAACTTCCATAAGGGTTACTTCCTCCAGATACTAACCCTTCAGGAGCAGACCTTGCATGTCTGAACTCCGGCTGTCTCCAGGCGCTATCTTTGGTGCTGGCTGGAGGCTGTTTGATTTATAACAATGCTGGTGGTTCAAGATCTCCTGCCCTCCAGTACTGTGCTTCCGAAAGGAAACCCAAGTCTATATTTAGCACAGCCCCTCGGTTTCCTCTCTGGAACCTGGAATCCTGTGAAAGGAAAGAGTCTGTCTGACGTACAGAGACAGAAGCTTGTCAGTGGTGTAACGCTTCCATGATGCTGCAAACCATAGTAAGCTATGGTAAATGCATAACCATTGGAAAAGCATCAGAAAACTGCCAAATGACCATAGTATGAAATAAGTGTAGATTTTGAATGCTTTAACACAGGGGGTGAATTGTGAAAACACCAAGGTTATATGTAGCCCCTGTCCCTCTGCACTGAACTCCAGATCTCTAGCACTGAGCTCTCCTAATCTCCTAATTACGTAATTACAGATCCTCTTACACTGATCTCTGCAGTTCACTTAAGTCCAGCTCTTCATCACAAAGGAATTAGAGGCAGAAATCCACAATGTGCCTTTGTAGCTGGCCATTATGATACTGTGCAGTATTGACAGTGTCAGGGCAAGTGTTTCATGTTTTGTGCCTAACCCTTGGACATTAATGGAAGCTACAAATAGCAATGATTATTGTTCGATGTTCTAGAAATGTATTGTGTAAGTTGGTGACTGTACTGTAGGTTATAATGACTCCTCGTCCAAAGTCAACATAAATGAATTGCTGGTCTACTGTGTAGAACAGGATTTCACACTTACAAGCTTTCTGCACGCTCCACTCAGCGTAACACTCACTTATATGATGTGTTCTAGGGGTAGAATGGATACTAGTTGACAGGGTCGAATAGTTGAAGTAAAAAATAGTTGAGTAGGTCAACCAGTCGACACTTAAACAAATAAATCATGTTTTTGATAACGTCGGGTGCTCTTCTTATGAATATATATGAATATTCTAAAACTGCTTTGATTTGTTATTTATTACTGTTCTAAAATGTAATTTATATGCTAATGGATAGCCACAGCACTTCTGAAATCGCACGCTTCATAATGACTCCACGATCCTGTTGACTGCCAGTTTCTGGGGTCGACTGTCACTTTTCTATTCAGCTTGTCAACTATTCAGTTCTACCCGTATCTACCCTTAGAAAAGTTTACCACAGTAAATGTGCTTATTAAAACACTTTTCATATGCTTTTACTATGGTATATTATGCAATTACTATTGTTTACAATGGTTTTTAAATATGCTTTACCATACCGCTCTGGGCTTTTTGTAATGCTTACACATGCTTTAACATGCTTTCACTATGCTTTATCGCATTTTGCTGTGCTTTGACTGTAGGAAACTTTTATAAGGGTTAGTTTACCATTATTATTATTATTTTTTGAATATGTTTTACTGTACCTCTCTGTGCTTTACATTGCTTTCACTGTGCTTTATTACACTTTGCTATGCTTTTATTGTGGGAAATTTTATAAGGGCTAGATTATCATGTTTTTATTTTTATTTTTTATTTAGTGTGTCCAATTACACATTTTCCCCCGATTTTCTCCCAAGTTGGAATGTCCATTCGCTTTTCTCCTCACGGCAGCAATTCCTCACATGGCTCAGGAGACCCGAAGATTCAGTGGACGTCCTCCGATCCCACAACCAAGTCAGCGAGCTACCAACTATACTATACAATAAGAATCACCCTGTTACATGGGATTTTATCAAAATGATTCCTCAGCTTTAGATGGTTTGTTACAGAAACTGACATATATGGCTTTCTGGAACTACAATACAACTGAAGCCATAGGAGGGATATAGTGTTCTTGTGTGTTGAGAAGAACAATCCAAAACCAGTATGAAGAATATTCATAACCTGTATTCATTTACTTATTAAACCTGAACAAACAACCTTGCGCTTCCAGCTTGCAACTGCAACTGGAGCGACGTAACAATCAGCTACGTTACTTCACTCAAAACATAGACTGGACTCAAACAGCGCCACAGTATTATAACAACATTACAAGGGACATGACAAGTTACACGTCCTTACACTTTATTACCCAGACTGATACAGACTTTCCTGTATGCAGCTTATAACACCATGTTCCGGATGCCAATTATGAAAACACTCCTTAAAAGTTCCAACAATAAAGCCATATTCCTTTACACAGTAGGTAGCGATTGCATTCTATGTCACTAAAATGTAACTAGCTTCCTGTCTTCAAGGTGCCTGTTTGCGTTGTCTTCAGACGTGCTAAACTTCTTGTATTTCACAGGAATTCAATGTCATTAGATGCCAAGTAAATTCTACTTTTAGAACAGACCCCAATTCATATGTTTTGTTGGTCGATGGTCAGGCTGGCAAAAGCAGAAGTCACTATGTTTTAGATTTCAATGCTTTTGCACACTTTTATTGTTAACAATTAAATACAATAATTAAACAAAACACGGATGGCCTTTGGGCTTCAAGACTGGGGAAGACACAGCTTCCCCTGGTACAAAACACATCTTCCCAGGCATTTCTATCAACGCAGCACAGATTAGTATTCAATCTGTTCCTACAGCCTATTGCTAGTAGCTGGGTTTTCTACAGCCTTTATACCAAACAACAGCTCATTGATTGACGGGCCCTGCATTCCAGCCATATTCTTACATGGTGGAATGGAGGGAGCCAGAAACCAGTTGACATGCAGCGGGAGGCCCCTTATTCCTGCAAAACTACACAAAAATCTACTAACAATGACATTGGACTCCTCACGCCAGCACTCATGGAAACGTAGTTTTAAAAGTTAATACACTCATAACCCTTTCAATAATCCAGGAGCTAAATCACAGCTCATGCAAGTGAGAGAGCACACCTCAGTTCTCATGTGAACTCCGTTAAGTTTACATCCCAGGTCTTTCTCAAGACTATACGCCTTTGTGATGAGCACATGTCCACTAGGCTGGGTTGAGACCATGAAACTTGCCCCTCCTACCTCCAATCTCTTGTGTCTCCCTAAACCCCCTCTCACCCTCTTCGTTGCTCCTTTACTGGTTGACTCACCATGCCTTCCCAACACTCACCATCCTTCCGTGCCCGCTCTTCTCTTCCCTAGCCCCTCTGTGGGGGAACCAGCTACCGGAGAACTTCAGGACTCCTCTGTCTCTCATTGCCTTCCGCTGCCTCCTCAAGACCCCCCTGTTTAGACTGCACTTGTAGATCTGTTGATCTACCCCCCCTACTACGCACTGGACTTGCCTGACCTCAGCACCATGTTACCGCAAAATATACTCTATACATCTTACATTGTAACCCTGTATTGCCCTGTAACACCTGTAAGTCACCTTGGGTAAAGGCGCCTGCCAAATAAATACATAATAATAATAATAATAATAATAATAATAATAATAATAATAATAATAATAAGCACATACACATATGTGCAAAAACATGCTTTTTATGTTAATGGATTGCAGCTGCAACTGCACTTTGGTCCATCTGAAACAGCACACTTCACAATCACTTCACAATCCCTTCACAATCCCTTCACAATCACATGCCATGCAGTTAGTCGGCTACCAGTTTCTGAGACCTATTTGCATTTTATATTCATGATATGTCTAACTTATTCTAAATAGTTCCTAAATTGGTGATGCTATTAATAGGCTTAATATAGATGGATTTGTTTTCTGCTTCAGCTTCCCCAGACATAAAGATCCAGTGTTATCACAGTGTAATGCTTTACAGTGTGGTTCCAGATAACACCCAGTCTAACAGGAGCTACAAATAAAAATGAACAAACAGGGTTCAAAGGTAATCCATTATATACATGAACTATTGGGAATAGATGGGCTAATATTGGTGATAATATAGTATTTATAAAATTCCAGAAACTCACCTTTGTAATAAAAAATGGTTTACCTTTAAACTGTATTTATTAATTGAAGTTTTAGTTCCTGATACGGCAGGCGTTATCAGAAAGCGTGTCACGGAGTGTTAAACTGTGCTATCACTTTAGCCCTGGTACCATTATTACAGTAAATGTCACTTCTGTTTTTAAAAATGAAAGACTAAGTGTAAAAGTGTTCTTCTGCATAGCCTGTACTGCCTTGTAACCCGCCTTGGATACATTCAGACCTTTTTCAACTCTAAGGGCAATAGTTTTCCATTATAAGCCTCAATTAATTTAATAGCCTCACGTCCAGTCAATATTTGTATAAAGAAAGCTGTTTAATTTAATTAACCTCTCCAATGGTGAAAAACTACTCATAAATCCCCAAGTGTTCCACTGTTTAAAGTGCTGTGAGTATTTTGTCATACCTCATAATAAGATTACTTATTGCAGAGGTTAGTTAAAGTGCTTTAAACAAACATCGGAAGCCTTTGATTAAACCATTTTCAAAACTTATTTTTATTTTTAGTCATATCTGGGTTTGTTTTCGTACTGGTAATTATTTGCTTTATTATTTGAATATATTATTTAATTTCATGCTGGAATTTCACCATTTTTATCTATTGTTTGGAGTATTCTTTTTCTTTTTTGTTTATATTTTCAGAAGGTCATTTATATAAAACTATTTTAAAACTCCAAACAGAAAGCAGCTTACTCCTGATCATCTGCGCAGAGTTTCAAACGACATTATTCTCCATGGGCTGCAGGTCAAGTCTTCAGATTCACACATCCTTTCCAAATTCAGATTCCCGTAACTTTGAATGTAGGGTTTCACACCCAGAGAACACATTCTGGTGGAAATGCTTTCAATACCAGACAGCTGAAGAGAACTCCCTTTGAAACATTTCCCACAGTGAAAGCACAACAAAGTGCAATCAAGCACAGCTAAAGCAAAGTAAAGCAAAGGGAAGCATTGTAAAGCCCAGAGAGGTATGGTAAAGCATTGTAAAGCACAGAGAGGTATGGTAAAGCATTGTAAAGCACAGAGAGGTATGGTAAAGCAAAGGGAAGCATTGTAAAGCCCAGAGAGGTATGGTAAAGCATTGTGAAGCCCAGAGAGGTATGGTAAAGCATAGGGTAGCATTGTAAAGCCCAGAGAGGTATGGTAAAGCATAGGAAAGCATTGTAAAACTCAGAGCGGTATGGTGGCAGTGTTGTGTGATCCACTGTCGTTAGATTCTTGCCCCTGTCGGTGGGATGAGATGAGGTTAAAGGTTCTATAACCACGAATCCAGGCATGCCTGGCTCTTTTACACTGTGGTTAAGATGCCCGCTTGCACTGTGCGGCCTCAGGCCCTGTTATAAAAGCATATTAATGAACATGGTATACCATGGTAAATACATAGTATAACCACGGGAAGCAATGGGAAAAGTGCTGTGCAAATTTCCCACAGTAAACTGTTATAAGAGTTATTTTGGGGCAGGTTAAAAAGTTAACCAGCCCTATGACTCTACACCTTCAGACTGGCTAAAATAACAACTGGCCTTAACCCATCTAATGACAAATCCATATATCTGGTTTCCAGGTGACCATGTTTGCTATTCAGATTCTAATTAGTAAAGAAACATGCACTTCCAGTTGTTTTACCAAAGAAAGTTTATTTTAATGCATTTTAAAAGGGGAAGATTGTAATGTACTACTAATTTGAACTACTAGCTCTGCTACGATCACCAGAATTAGTTTGTTTGAATGCAGAGGATTCTGTGTCCCAAAAGTCTGCCAGCGAAGAGACAGCATCTGTATTCCATTCTATTGATCCCATTCCCCTCACTCATTCACAGACTATTCATGAATCAATCTGATCATGTCTGTGACAGACAGGATTATCAGTACACATTGAAGACGTGCTAACCAAGCTGTGGAAAGAATAGTCTTTTAAAAGCACTGTTCTCTTATTCACATAAGCAGCATTATAACATGAAAGATGTGCAGTGGTGCAACTTTACAGTGGTCCCTCGACAGTGCGGCCAGGAGATTCAGGAGATCATAGGGAGTCAGCAGACGGAGGGGTGTACCTGGACAGAAGGAAGGGACTGTGATTGGTCGGGGTTATTAGATTGCTGAAATGCTGTTGGCGTGCTAAGGGCTAAGGGCTATTTAAAGGGAGCATGCAAACTCCTCAGGGTAGTATATGAAAAGCTAGCTGAGGGTCTTGTAGAGATGGTCGAGTTGTGTCCACTGTGTCTACGGAATAAAAGAATTGCTGTTTGGGCCTGAATCATCTTGTCCTGTGTCATCTATTCTTGTCTCATTTATTCTTCTAGCACTAGCACTATCCTGAAGGCCCGATTCTGACTCTCTGAAATCGATTTTTCTGTTGTCGATGCATAATTTCTAAAATAACAAGAAACTGCACACTGGTAACTAAGATCTAATGACAAGTACACTAACAGTGTGACCACTGTTTCAACACCAAGGTGTGAATGCTCCCTGAGATGTGCTTTCTGTATCTGAACTGCTCCCTCTTTATCACACTAAACAGGAGGTCATGCTTCAGTGCGGCCTTGTTTGCACTGGTCTTCCTCGGGTATATCTGGTAGGCCTGAGTGCCCGTATCTAGCCCACGTAACACCACGCAAGTTTTGGGCAGCTCATAAAGCACCATGTTCTAGGGGACATTTTTAAGCAATGTTCACCATTTGAATACTTCAAGACACAGCATCTGGATTTGGTTAACAGTGAAATTGCTCCAAAGTTGCCTGGTGTATCTAATAAAGCAACAATACGTTTTTTTGTAAATTACATTTTGGGGGAACTGCTGGCAAAATGAGTAGAATTTATATGTAATAATAATTTTGATATAAAAAATAAATATGCATAAGGCTTGCTAACTGATAATGTGTGGGAGAGAAAAGGAAATTGCATGTACTGTATTATTATTATTATCATTAATATTACAGTACGTACAATTTAGATGAACATATAGTACATGAGAATTAGTATTTATGGTTGGTTAGTGCTGGTGTAGTGTGTGCTGGTCAGAGCTGGTGCTGGTGTACAGTGTGAGCTGGTCAGAGCTGGCGCTGGTGTACAGTGTGAGCTGGTCAGAGCTGATGCTGGTGTACAGTGTGTGCTGGTCAGAGCTGGTCCTGGTGTAGTCTGTGCTGGTCAGAGCTGGTCCTGGTGTACAGTGTGAGCTGGTCTGAGCTGCTGGTTTGCTGGTTTTCAGCTGGTTGTGTTGGTTCAGGAGATGATGTCGGCTGAGGAGTTGGTTAAGCAGGTCCATTAAAAATCCTTTTACTTTAAAAAGTGATCTGCTTGTTGTCTGTACTCCCATATAACCTTGTCTGGTGTCCCATATACATGAGGCTGGAACAGTGGTTTGTGTACCGAGGACTCAATACAGAACCACCAGCCAACTAGCCTACTGTAAAAGCCTGTCACCTCTGGTCTTGTGACTAAAACTGGCTTGTAACAGGGTGTGCAGCTTTTGTATATTAGAGAACACATGTCAGGGATTATATTAAATGACGAATGAATGGGTCGTGTGAAAACAGCTAATTTACACAAAACTGAGTACAGCATTGTCAACCCCCCAAATTCTGGGCTCAGTGTAGTGTTATTTTCAGGTACGCAGGTAAAAAGTGGTACCCAGCGCACCGCGCTTGCTCACGCATGCCTAAACAACTTCTAAACAACTTCTGCTTAGAAAACACAGAAGTGCCCATTCAAATCTGGTACGTTATGCTGGGCTCTTTTTCATCTTTTTTAATTGAACTGATCATATTTTTCCACCATTAAGAAAATAATATGTGAATATTTATCATATGCAATACATTGGGTATTTTTGTTACTTATGCAACTTTGCAGTGGACTTCTCATTTTGTCTTGTTCGTTTGGAAAAAAATAATGTATCATTAATGGTAAATGTACCACTGTTTAACAATAGGAAAACACATCATATCGCAATTGATTGCACCTGGACCAAAATCTCAGTGTACCACTTCAATGTCACAGCGTACACGAGTCAAGTTTTGGTACGCGTACCACATTGTGGCGATGTACCACTTTATAACACCACACCAGAACAAAGGAGAAACGAACAACACCAAATAAAACCAAAACGTTAAAAAAAGACATTCACTACATTAACCAGGACCTCTACAAAAACTCACAAGAAGCAGAAACAATTAGCGACATTGCATAAAGGTTTCAAAAATATTTGCCGACTAAGCTGGCACATCTGACGCGCGTTTCATGAATAAGAATTGTAAACAGTCTGAACTCTGTGCAGCCTCCAGTTCAGAAGGCTGCGTGCTGCGTGCCTGCTGATGAGCTAACAGTTCTGAAGAGCTCGGAGCCTCACATGCTACTGCAGATTACTATACCTCATGAATTATCAATGCATCCACCCTGAAAGATTTGCAGTGGCGGGGGAGGGTCGACTGAGAGAGCCTGGGATCGGGTGACAATTTGCAGAATTTATTTAAACATTAGCTAAGAAAGAGCAGACTAAGACTCAGTTCTTGTGCAATTGACAAAGCTGATAACGTTGTCTGGAAATGAATCATCTCCCGTACTGACAGTCGTATTCAGGATACGAGCCAGAATTGTGTTACAAACTTCCTCAGCTCTGAGAGTTTGAGAGAGTCTGTCATCGGCGTCTTTCCAATGCATCATTGGGTAGTGTTCTCACTTCTATAAACGGAGCTTAACACCGATAAATGCTAAACAAAGCCTGGGAAAGCCGGCTTATTTGGACTTGGTGTCAATAGTTTACTCTCAACTACTGCGGCGAACAGAGAACTGAAAGAGAACTGGTCATATGCTTTCATCTGTCCTGCTACTGTCACTTTCTTTCACGAGCAACAAACCAGCATTCTAAAGACGTCCGCATCAGAGGAGGTAAGCTCCTTACTGTTGTTTCTTATTTCGTTTTATTCCGGGCATGTTTTATAGCCGTGTTGCTTTTGCAGCCAGTTTGTTGTTGCAAACAATTCAAAATAGTCGTCTTTTATAGACCGAAGCTTAAACTATTTTGATTAGCAGTTTTGCAATGGAAATCATTCAGACCACGGGATCAGACGATCTCAATAATTTTTCAGAAATCAGTTGGCTGGTTTCCTGATGAATGTAAAACGAAAATGCTCATTATGCTATATAGGGCTCAAACATTACCTCGCACAGCTAAACAGGGACAAGGAGATAACTAGATATTTATAGTTGAATTTGAAGACTGCTGTTTTTGTTTACGCGAGTCTGGATGTAACAATTGGTTTATCCACATCGTTCCTCTTTTCAGTTGATATTATTTTGTGCAACAAACAGCAGTACTACAATTTATATCAAATAACAACTGCCTCTCCCTGCAAGTAATACAGCCAGGGGCATCCATCTCTCTCTGCACCGATTTACAGCTAAACAGGGGTGTAGGTAATTTGGTATGGATAGATCTTCAGTATTTGAGGGAATGTTATACAGTACTGTACTGTGGTATAATGCGGTATAAAGTAGTTATTTAAAGGGATAGTCAGTAGTTCCTGTTTTAGTTTAAACGGATACAGTTAGTAAGTCCTGTTTTAGTTTAGACGGATACAGTTAGTAAGTCCTGTTTTAGTTTAGACGGATACAGTTAGTAAGTCCTGTTTTAGTTTAGACGGATACAGTTAGTAAGTCCTGTTTTAGTTTAGACGGATACCGTTAGTAAGTCCTGTTTTAGTTTAGACGGATAGTCATTAGGTTTTGTTTAACTTGTTCAACTTTGCATTGACTTCTCATTTTGTCTTGTTTGTCGTGAATTGTTTTTAATTTTACTATTAAAACATAAATTGGTTACCTGTTTTCACTTTAAGTTTGCAAAAAATGTAATGTATAATTTTCCTACAAGTCTGAAACAACTGTCAGGATAAAAAATATAAAAAAACCTGTCAAACTGTTAAGAAAATATAAGGATATTTAAACTCTGCAGAGAATTTATTTGCTTATCAACTTTTTCCAAAAGATTACATTTCTCTACATCCAAAAGGGGAATGCCCGCTGTTAAGCCAGATAGGGTCTCATTTGTAGTCAGTGTGTAAATTCATTTGAGCGTGCCTAGTTTATTTTTTCCGCCAGAATCTTGTCTGCCAAAAACTGTCTAATTTCAATGGTTTTGCTCCGAATGTATTCAGTACCTCTTTCATTCTTGTATAAGAACCTGTTGCTGAGGATCATAACCTTCATATATCTTAACTTTAGGTCTATTATACAAAATCAATTTTTTGTAAAATAAAATATTTCTAAAGTGTCAGAACTATTTTTGCATTCTCAGCACATTGTTTATACACATTAAAAGGTAAATGTTAAAGCAGTGCAATGCTCTCTGATCTTCAAAAACCAAGAATGTAAAACAATTAAAATATCAAATCAATACGGTTACACAATATGTTGCACTTTATTACTTTATTATTAATTGTGTGACACTATTTGGCACCAGCGGATGGTATCTCAAGATCCCAGAAACACTGTGCGCCCAGTTCGCTTTAGAATGTACCGCTTTTTGACAATAGCGAAACACCCATCAGATCGCAATTGATTGCACATGTCTGACATTGCACAGGTCGTTTTGGTACTCATATCACATTCTGACAATGTACTACTTTCTGACACTACACTGGTGTAATGTCAGAACATGGTACCCTGTCATAATTTGGTACCTGAGTGTTCCGCTGTTGTCAAAAAGTATATTTTTGTTGTATCAGGCCTACCAAACAGTGGCGGACGAAGAGAAAGATGGGCTCCGGTGCATCATCTTATTGTGCCCTCCCCCTCTCCTCTAAAACTTTAATGAAACACTTGTTTATAAACATCAAACAGGCCAATACAGCGTCCTCCTACAGTTTTCTACTCGCCTTCTTGAATTGCATTTTGCGTGCATCTTTACATCCAACACTAGGCCTACACTATTTGTAATCACAAGCTAACAAGCTTAATCAACAGTTTTTTTTTTAAACATGATTAAGAGAATAGCATTAGCTGAAATGAGGGAGGACAGAAACTGAATTACTGCTACACTGACTATTCTATCGCCACAGTTACCAAATGCCTCAATGGAGGGAAACGGTATTTAACTTTAATATAATTGAATATAGTAGAACCTTAGTTACAGCGTGAATCTCTTCCAACAACGTTTTACTTTCACTATTAGGCTAGTGACATTCGCATAATATCGCTGCATTTCAAAATTGATCAGAAACAGATTTACAATATTAACATTAGCGTTAAATGCTTTAGCCTTAGCAGTTAAGGTAAGTAATATTAAACATTTGCTAACTATATTTTGCTAAAGAAAACCATTAGAACATCATCATCATTTAAAACAGAGGACTATATCATACATTTCAAACATCCCTACAAAGAAATAAATACATAAAGGCATGAATTGAAGAACATTGTTACCCAAAGCACTTCTATAGCATTGAGTTGTAAAACCTCCAGATAAATGAAGAAAGCCTTTAGAATTGCATCTCATACCTCTAGAAACAAAGTGTTGAGCGAAGAGAGAAGACTTTCTTTTTAGGTGAGGGTTCAAGTTCCTGTTTTTCTAATTGTAAACACACACAATTAGGCTGGTGAAATGTCTAATATCTGCTGGATTTATTAAGAGATCATCCATGCAAGTAGCACTGAAATCCAACTTGAAAAAATACAAATCACATCATGTTATGTCATCTTACAGTATGTTCTTGTTAAGTACATATCCTGTGCGCCTAAAAGTGTTATGCAGTTAACAAGTGTATGCAATTATCAGTACCATATACAGTATATTACAGGCACATTTAATTGTGTAGCTGATAATTGCATACAATTGTGAAGCACATTTCTTATGAAAATGTACATGTATGTTCTTTAGAATTGTATTATCTGGTTAAATGTATGTGATAGATACTGTGTTCAGCGTCTCTTAAAATATGTTGTGGTTTGTTTGTACATCCTGTTTACTAAATTCAAAGAAGCTGTTTCAATGTGCTGCCTCTTCTAGCAGAGATCTCCACATCACAGAGCTGTGCTGCCTCTTCTAGCAGTGATCTCATCAAGAGCTGTGCTGCCTCTTCTAGCAGTGATCTCCACATCACAGAGCTGTGCTGCCTCTTCTAACAGTGACCTCCACATCACAGAGCTGTGCTGCCTCTTCTAGCAGTGATCTCCACATCACAGAGCTGTGCTGCCTCTTCTAGCAGTGATCTCCACATCACAGAGCTGTGCTGCCTCTTCTAGCAGTGATCTCCACATCACAGAGCTGTGCTGCCTCTTCTAGCAGTGATCTCCACATCACAGAGCTGTGCTGCCTCTTCTAGCAGTGATCTCCACATCACAGAGCTGTGCTGCCTCTTCTAGCAGTGATCTCCACATCACAGAGCTGTGCTGCTTCTTCTAGCAGTGATCTCCACATCACAGAGCTGTGCTGCCTCTTCTAGCAGTGATCTCCTCATCACAGAGCTGTACTGCCTCTTCTAGCAGTGATCTCCACATCACAGAGCTGTGCTGCCTCTTCTAGCAGTGATCTCCACATCACAGAGCTGTGCTGCCTCTTCTAGCAGTGATTTCCACATCACAGAGCTGTGCTGCCTCTTCTAGCAGTGATTTCCTGTGAAGTGAAGTGAAGCTGTAATGACTAGCTCAAAAGTTAGGACCAAGCTTTGCTCTCCGAAGGGGGAGACTGGCATGAGTGCAAATTAATAGATATAAGCAGGAGAATGGAAAATGAAATGTAGTTAAAGGTTTTTGGTTGGGGGTCCCCTCTGATCAGCGGGAACCTTAGAGGGCGAGACGACGTTGTCGGCCTCTAAGATTGAGAAGTGAGCTTCACTTGCCCCCAAAAGAGGACCCCCTGGCTCCCTGCAACTGTGCCATCAATGCAAAGAGAGAAAATTGTTAGTTAGAAATGATAGTTAGTGATAGTTATTATCAGGGACAGAAGAGAAAATGTAAGATTCCACTACAGAGGAAGGACTGGTTGATTTTTTACTTTGGCTGCTGATGTTGCTGCACCTATACGGAACAAATGAGAGAATACAATTGGGGGAGAAGAACAGCTTTAGAATGAGCTGAAGACAGAAGATTGAAAATGTATGAATTTAGTTGAAAACCAGTTTGCTGCATGGAGGAATGGGAAAGGTTGAGCTGAGGGAGCCAGACATCTGAATTGCGTGATCTGTAAACGAGAAAGAGCATCAGCGGTGATACCTAGAAGGTGTTGGGCTTTCAAAATAAAATTATTCATATCTAAATTAGAGGGGAAGAGGAAGGGCCTTTATTAATATGAACAGTAGATTGATTATCACAAAATATTAAGGCAGATTTTTATTTTTTTTGCCAAAATGAGCCCCAAAGATAGGTTGCAACGACAATAGGGAATACCTCAATTAAGGCTGTGGATTTAAGCTGAGGAGGAAGATTTGTTTGGATTTCTGGAGGCCAGACATCTGACAACCATTGATTAAGAAAAATAACACCAAAACCAATAGAAGAAGCATCTGTATGGAGTGAGAGGTCATGGGGGGCAGAAATGAAGTCATTGTAAAACAGAGAAAGGCCGTTCCAGTGCTGTAGGAGAGAGGACCACATACTAATTAATGTCTTTCCGGACTTCAGCTGTAATATTAATGTGAGAGTTGAGATTGTTTAGCTGTTGTAGAGAGAGCAAGAAGACAAGAAATAAATGTCCTACCTTGAGGAATGATGCGAATTGCAAAATTGAAAGAAAGTTCCATTTAGAGATGGAATGGTTGATCTCAAAGGATTGAATGAGAGAGCAAATGTGTTCCAGTTTATTGGGAGGCAGTCGGGCTTCAAATCGAATAGTATCCAAAGTTATTCATAGGAACTCAAGAGAGTGAACTGGACCGATGGTTTTCTCCTCTGAGAGGGGGACGCCGACTGCTGAGAAGAGAGACCTGAGTTCTAAGAGTGACTAGGAGAAACTTCAGATGCACGATTCCTAAAGAAAAGTGTTGTCGAGAGCAGGGGAAGAATAATTTGAGGCTGAGGAGTCTGGAGAGGAGGCTTTATTTGGACACAGAGAGGTAGAATGTGTGGTGGAAGCACAAACTCTGCAAGCGTTAGCACGGAGACCACTGAAGAATATTAAAGAAATCATGATCGCGTTGAGACCAATCAATCAGTGTATTGTCCAATGTTATCCGAGAAGCTGCTTTGGCTGAAAAAGCCTGATGTAACGAAGCTTCAAATGTCAACCTGTTTTTCTAATTTTCCTGACTATTTTATGAAGTTTTCAATCTCTCTCAATGATTCTGGGTTGCTCCAATATTTAGTTATACATTTTCTCTAATTCGGCCTTTACCTGTCTGAGCTGCTTTGAGCTTGTCTGGAATCCTAAGTGCCGAGACCTTACTCATTCACATCATGTGACAATGTGATTGAAAGGTCACACTGTCACATGATTTGAATGGAATGAGGAAGGCTGTTCAGTCATGGCACTTAGGATTCTCCAGACAAGCTCAAATCTGCTCAAAGCAGGTAAAGACAGATTTAGAGAAAAATTGTAATATCTCAGTATTGGAGCAACAGAACCCAAGCCATTTAGAATGATTGCAAATAATAATAATAATACATTGTATTTATAAAGCGCCTTTCCAATCCCAAAGTGCTTAACATAGTTGATGGAAGACAAGATAACCAGGCAAAATAAAATACAGTAATAAAAAACAATAAAAACACATTCAGCAAAGTAAGAGACCGCATTAACACAGATCCTTAAAAGCTAGTTTAAAAAGATGTGTTTTGAGGCGGGTTTTAAAAATCTCCAGTCTCTGAGTCTCTTATGGAGCTGGGTCGTGCATTCCAGAGGTAAGGAGCTGCTCTACAGAAGGCTCTGTCTCCCATGGACCGTAGCTTGGTAATAGGTGGTCGAAGATAACCGCAGTTGGAAGACCGGAGAGTGCGGACAGGAGAGTAAACATGAAGCAGGTCCCGCGGGTATACCGGAGTAGTGCCATGGAGCGACTTGTACGTGAGGAACATGATCTTTAAGTCCACCCTGAGTCGTATTGGGAGCCATTGTAGTTTAAAAAACACAGGTGTAATATGTTCCCGAGATGCTGTCTGGGTTAAAACACAGGCGGCACATATTGCACCTTTATAACTCTCATACAGACTCCAGATAAAAGCGTTTTACAATAATCAAGCCTAGAAGTAATAAAAGCGTGAATCAGTTTTTCAGCATCAGAGAAAGATAAAAGGGGCCTTATCCGTGCAATATTGCGGAGATGGAAACAGGACACCCTAGTGGCATTTTTAATATGGGCTTCAAAGGTCAAAGAAGAATTAAAAAATAACGCCCAGGTTACGTACTACAGTGGAAGCAGATACATTTACATTGTAAATACCCAAATTAAAATGACCAACTCTCTGAACAAGAGACTGGGAACCGATTAAAATCATTTCTGTTTTGTCACAGTTTAGTTTAAGAAAACTCTGTTGCTTCCAAATTTTTATATCACAAAGGCAGCTGACTAGTACAGAGGTAGCAGCACTTGTATCAGGTTTTTTGCACACATATAATTGTATAGCATCAGCATAAAAATGATACCTGAGGCCAAAGCATCTAATAATCTGGCCAAGTGGTAACATGTAAATACAAAAGAGTAAGGGGCCCAGAACAGAGCCCTGTGGGACACCCTGAGTAACTGGAGAAATATCAGATTTGAAGTTTTTAAGAGTTACAAAGTGTTGTCTTAAACCAGTATCAGTAAGGCCAAGTAATCTTTCTGTGCGTTCAATCAATATATTATGATTGACTGTGTCGAAGGCTGCACTGAGGTCTAATAGAATAAGGATATTAAGGCCCCCTGAATCTGCAGTCAGAAGCAAATCATTGGCTACTCTGACCAAGGCTGTTTCAGTGCTAGGCGTAGCTCTGAAGCTGGATTGAAAATGTTCGAGTAACTCATTAGTCACTCAAGGCTCTCAAGGATCTTAATAAAAAAAGGTAGATTGGAAATAGGCTGTTAGTTACTTAGAATGTCAGGGTCAAGACCAGGCCTTTTTAAAAGTGGCGTGATAGCAGCAATCTTTAGCACTGGTGGAACAATACCAGATACCAAGGAGTCATTGATTAATGTGGTCACAAAAGGACCTAAGGCTGAAAAGCAGGCCTTCACTAGAATTGTGAGGATCCAGGAGGCAAGTAATGGGTCTCATTTTACCGACAAGTTTAGAAACGTAGGCAACATCAACAGTAGAGAAGTGAGATAACCTAGACACCAGTGAAACAGGACTTGACATGACAGTATAGTCAGGACAGGGAGAAGAGAGTAGCTGATTATTGATATTATCAATCTTATTCTGAAAGAACTGTAAGTATATGTTGCATTGGTCAGTAGATGCTGAGGAAGTAGTATTATGGACAGGTTGTAACAGCTTATTAAAGGTGGTAAAAAAAGCTTTAGGGTTTCTACTCCCTTTCTCAATAATAGGGCAAAAAAAATAAATAAACAACACCTGAAGCTACTTAAGCAAATCAAGATGTTTTGTAGTGTCAGAATGTGCTATTGTGGTAAATTAGTTTTAAGAATGGGACCAGTGCAGCAATGTACCAGATGAGTACAAGATAATGACAAGACATGCCCATACCATGTTTTATAATAGACCTATAATAAAAATACATTGCTGTGTTGTTGAGATTTCATGTACCCTATCAGCAAAGCGTGCCATTTTTAAAAACGTAAACATCTGTGTAGAGCTCTGCACAGAAATGAGGTGCTGACAATCAGGCGAGGGTCATTGGGCCAATTTACCATTCAAAGTGAAACAGGTGAAGAAACAGCTGCTTGGATTTGTGTGGGTTGCTGTTCTCCACAGAGTCAAAGAAAAGCAGCAGTCATCACACATCCAAGCAGCTGTCATGACACTCACCTGATTGTCAGCACCTGTCAGCACCTGATTTATTTGTCAAGCACAGTCTGAATAATTGAATAATTTGTTTGTACAGCAATAAATATATTGTATTATTACTTTTAGTTGCAAGGGAATTAAATTAAAACTAGCATCCCTAATTCAATGAGGGGATGAGTTATAAATTATTATAAATTAATTTATAACACATCAAGTGAGATATTTTTGTTATCTCACTTGAGTGGGATAACATGAGTGGGATAACATGCTTAACAGGACTAGTTTTGAATGTGTCTTTGTTTACATTCCAATCCAGTGGTGTGCTGCTGAAATTCAGGACGGAGCTGTGCTTCAGTATTCAAACAATACTGCCACCGATACGTGTCTTATAACAACTTCAAAATGTCTGAAATCAATTCAAATTTCTATTGTTGTTTTGATTTGGACTCCAGATTTCCTTCAGAACGAGTTTAGTCAAGAAATGCCAGTTAGCGATCTGCCTGCGTCTGGCTTATCCAAACAGCCTGTAGCCCTTTCATTAATACTGTACCGGTAACCCTAGGAAACAACAGAGTTTAGTCAAGAAATGCCAGTTACCTATCTGACTGCATCTGACTTATCTGAGCAGCCTGTAGCCCCTTCATTAAAACTGGTAAAGGTAGGAAACCACAGAGAAGATGTAAACTGACAGGCTGAGCTCAAGGTTCTCTCTGAAGACGGTAGCCACAAGGCCATAAACAGAATTAAACTGCGTCGAAGCAGTCTGTTGACAATGAAAGTAAAGATCCACCAGGAAGGGTTTAGACCGCTTTATCTGTGCTGAATACAATGCTGCACTGTTAGTCTCTTCAGTCTCTTCACAGTAGTGTTTTGGACTGGAATTATGTGCTGGCCTCTTTCCCATGATGCTGTGTGAGAATTGTGGAGTTCTGCAGGAGTGTCTGACTGAAATATTATTATTATTATTTGTTTATTTAGCAGACGCCTTTATCCAAGATGACTTACATAGACTAGGGTGTGTGAACTATGCATCAGCTGCAGAGTCACAACTACATCTCACCCGAAAGACGGAGCACAAGGAGGTTAAGTGACTTGCTCAGGGTCACACAATGAGTCAGTGGCTGAGGTGGGATTTGAACCGGGGACCTCCTGGTTAGAAGCCCTTTTCTTTAACCACTGGACCACACAGCCTCCTCAAATGTAACCTAATCCGTTGTGTTTAGGGTATCTCTTATTGTTTAAAGAGAATTTGGGTGTGAAATGGTTCAGTCCAGAATCAACTGCCACAGTCTCTCAATACTGTGTGCTGGCCTTGGGTGCTGTGTCATTAGTGAGACTATTTATTAAAAACAAAAGTGCTTTTCTATTTGCAATTTCGGTGATATTTTCTTCTGAGAAACTAGTGTCCAGTTCATAATGTAAAGGTACCAGAATGCATTTTTTTTAGTTTTTTTTTTTTAACATGGGAACTAGGTGCAGTGTTCTATGCATGAGCTGACTTCTGCACACGAGATGACTTCTGATAAGATGTACTGGAATTTGGCAGATACTTCACTTTGATTGGTTTATTTCTGATATGTGATTTATAATGACCAGCATGAGGTTATTATTTAAGCACATTTACCTGGGATCTGGGCATTTTAATAATGCTATTTTTTAACTGACGCTGTGCTTCAAAGCAGCTGTGTAATAATGTGTCAACATACCTCCTCCACTACAAGTTGCCTAGTTTTGTTTTTTACCCCCCTCTGTGCAGTTAGTTTTATACGAGTGACTCAGAAATAAAAGTGGCGGGTTTCTCTGGGTTAGCGCTCTGTGTAGGGCTGTGGGTTTGGAGGCCTTCCATTTCAGGGCTTTGTGAAACTACGAGCTGTTGCTTCTTCTCCCCGTACTTCCGAATGCGCTGAGAAAAGGAGCAGCTGAGTCTGTGGTGGTGTGGATTGAGTCAGCAGTGGTGCTGGAAGTGAGAGAGTTAGGCCTGCTGTTATCACTTGCATGTCAGGGTGTCAAGCATCTCTCTTTCCTGTTGTGCATTTACAGTGTTTTGTGCAAATTGTTGCAGTTTAGTTCTTCTTAAAATAGCTTCCTAGCAGAATCCTTCTGATTTAGTTCCATATTGAAGTGTTTCAGAACAGCCTGCAAAGAAACACATTGCATTCCCTTCGCTGCGTCCCGTGCTGTCTGTATCGTAGTGTTTTTAAACAGATTTAAATTTGAGTGGGTCAAATAAACTGGACAATCATACATTTCTGATCATTTACTGGGGAGCGTTTGCCAGCAGCAAATGTCTTCGAGGATCGCAGTGTATCCAGATCACGCAACATCGCTGGTTTTCTGTTCCCACAATACGCCACTAATTTCAATCAGCGCACCAGGGTTGCTGGAGGAGGGAGCATGAACTGGATACACTAGGATATTTACAAGAGAAAATCACTTTCTCCTGGCGAATGTACCTGAGTAAAAATGTAAAAAAAGAATTTCCTTGTTTATTTAACAATGATGTGTGAATTAAAAAAATATATAAAAACTTGCTGCGCTAAGGACAGCAGCAAATACAGCCAAGGAAAGTGATGTGTTTCTTAAAAACTTAAATTAAATTAAATTCAAAGAGACACAGTTTAAGACCCTTTCACACTGGCATGCTTTACCCGGGTCGGAACCTACAGTACTGTGCAAAAGTTTTAGGCAGGTGTGAAAAAATGCTGTAAAGTAAGAATGCTTTCAAAAATAGACATGTTAATAGATTATATTTATCAATTAACTAAATGCAAAGTGAGTGAACAGAAGAAAAATCTAAATCAAATCCATATTTGGTGTGACCACCCTTTGCCTTCAAAACAGCATCAATTCTTCTAGGTACACTTGCACAAAGTCAGGGATTTTGTAGGCATATAGTCAGGTGTATGATTAAACAATTATACCAAACAGGTTGCTAATGATCATCAATTCAATATGTAGGTTAAAACACAATCATTAACTGAAACAGAAACAGCTGTGTAGGAGGAATAAAACTGGGTGAGGAACAGCCAAACTCAGCTAACAAGGTGAGGTTGCTGAAGACAGTTTATTGTCAAAAGTCATACACCATGGCAAGACTGAGCACAGCAACAAGACACAAGGTAGTTATACTGCATCAGCAAGGTCTCTCCCAGGCAGAAATTTCAAGGCAGACAGGGGTTTCCAGATGTGCTGTCCAAGCTCTTTGAAGAAGCACAAAGAAACAGGCAACGTTGAGGACCGTGAGACGAGTGGTCGGCCAAGGAAACTTACTGCAGCAGATGAAAGACACATCATGCTTACTTCCCTTCGCAATCGGAAGATGTCCAGCAGTGCCATCAGCTCAGAATTGGCAGAAAACAGTGGGACCCTGGTACACCCATCTACTGTCCGGAGAAGTCTGGTCAAGTGGCCTTCATGGAAGACTTGCGGCCAAAAAGCCATATCTCCGACATGGAAACAAGGCCAAGCGACTCAACTATGCACGAAAACACAGGAACTGGGGTGCAGAAAAATGGCAGCAGGTGCTCTGGACTGATGAGTCAAAATTTGAAATATTTGGCTGTAGCAGAAGGCAGTTTGTTTGCCGAAGGGCTGGAGAGCGGTACACGAATGAGTGTCTGCAGGCAACAGTGAAGCATGGTGGAGGTTCCTTGCAAGTTTGGGGCTGCATTTCTGCAAATGGAGTTGGGGATTTGGTCAGAATTAATGGTCTCCTCAATGCTGAGAAGTACAGGCAGATACTTATCCATCATGCAATACCATCAGGGAGGCATCTGATTGGCCCCAAATTTATTCTGCAGCATGACAACGACCCCAAACATACAACAAAAGTCATTAAGAACTATCTTCAGCGTAAAGAAGAACAAGGAGTCCTGGAAGTGATGGTATGGCCCCCACAGAGCCCTGATCTCAACATCATCGAGTCTGTCTGGGATTACATGAAGAGAGAGAAGCAACTGAGGCTGCCTAAATCCACAGAAGAACTGTGGTTAGTTCTCCAAGATGTTTGGGCCAACCTACCTGCCGAGTTCCTTCAAAAACTGTGTGCAAGTGTACCTAGAAGAATTGATGCTGTTTTGAAGGCAAAGGGTGGTCACACCAAATATTGATTTGATGTAGATTTTTCTTCTGTTCACTCACTTTGCATTTTGTTAATTGATAAATATAAACTATTAACATGTCTATTTTTGAAAGCATTCTTACTTTATAGCATTTTTTCACACCTGCCTAAAACTTTTGTACAGTACTGTACCTGCATCAGGACCCGGTGTCATGCTGGTCGGCTATGCAATTTCACACTGCTTTTCATAAAGCAGTGTTGACCTGGGTGACAGACGCAAGTAAACAACGCACGTATCAATGCCCCGGAAGCAGCTTGTTACAAATGCTTCCATCCAAGCTTCTCTGGATTGAACCGTCAGCCCAAATGTTGATTAAAGCAAATGTTTCTTCATCCCTACTGTAATCTGGCTCACGGTGTGTCTCAAGCAACAAAAATATGGTAAACAGAATAAACAAAAACATTCCTTGTGGAAGTGAAACCTTCACGCAGGCGTGGCTGTTTGTTATTTCATCCGCCGTCATGCATTTTGTCTCGCTCAACTCGGGTCAAAGCGTGTTGAGCACATCCTGAGGTGGGTTGCTACGACTCGGATTAACCCGGTATGACCCAGGTAATGCGGGTTTCACACTACGCAGGATTGTGACCAGAGTAGCCAGAACCCAGGTCCGGACCCAGGTAAGAATGCCACTGTGAAAGGGGCTTTAAGGAATTCATTAATAATATGTACAATATCAGTATTCACATGTAAAAAACAATCACATATAAACAGTATGTCTTACAAATATCCATCCCACAGCTCTACAGACTGTGACACATTGTTCTGCACCACCCTAACATATTGGCTTATAGGATGACCAGTGTATGAGGGACTATCGGCACTACCGAGGGTGAAATGACCCATACACAGATTCTCACCATCCTAAAACAGTATTATATACAGTACTGCTTTTCTGTAATGTACAGCATTCACCAATATTTTTTTTCTATTCATAACAAACCCTTTCAGTTAGTCCATTGGCCATTTCATTGAAAAGGTTGATGAAGAGAAAGGCATTAAGTGGCTGAGGTGCATGGCCGATTGTGATGTCACCGTTTTGAACTGATTTCATTTGAATGGAATTCTGAGAGGTGCCTCAGTTGTGATTTTTAATTTATTTTTTTAATCGGGTGAACCATCAACAGCAGGTGATACTGGCTCTCTGATTGGCTGAAAGGATTAACATTAAACTGCAATTAGTTATTTACACACCTCCAAGCACCACCTACCCCGAAAAAGCTGATGTATTGAAGTTTTTTTAACGTGCTGTATTCTAATTTTCTTAAGTTATAGTGGATACATTGCAGATTGTAGTATTTTCCTTCCTTTAAAAAACATTTTAAAATATAAAACAGCTGTGACCCTCATATATTCAGTAATAGGGTTGTTTAGTGTTGTTGTTCATTTTGCCTAACAGACCCCCTGCTCACTAAATCTTGTAGTATTCATGAACAGATAATTGTCTCCTATTAAAATATATGTAAAATAATGAAATGGTCAATCCATCCAACATGTGTAGTATTACCCCGACCCAAATGCTCCCCATTTCCATAGAAGAAATGAAGAAATGGGATATTTGTTTTTATTACTTCCCAAAATGAGTTTCTGCAGTTGTGTCGAGGGCACAATTACATCCAAACGGTCTATAATGCCTGGTAATGCACCAATGTGGAGGTCATGCTGTTTTTATACGTCAATGTGACAGCACACCCACGCCAGGTTTTGCGTTGGTCTTCATTGATGGTCCAGTAACTTTTAAGGCTACTTTCACATCGGTGACCAGTCACAGACATTATTTCCCTGCTTTGTAAACCAGCATGGATAATAACTGGATTGTTGTGTACCGAATTGAACGATTTGTGTAGCGACAGCTCAAACTTACAGCAATACTAATTTTTCCCATCATGTTACTGATTTTATTTTTTCCTAATGGCCTGCAAGTATAGCAGATATTTTTTAGCGCCCATGTTGTTTGGATCTAGTCAAGTTGGAAAGCTGTCAGATTCTTCGGACATGTCATTATATATTTCTCCAGTGACATGATTGGGCAGCTTGGATCATCGTGGCAATCACACATTCTCCCTTGGTAGTTGGGTTTGAAGGTGTCTGTGGGGTTATTATGATGTTTTTGTAGCTTCATTAAAACAGAGACTTGCAAACTTTAAACTTTGATCAGGAAAGCATCACGTCATTCTCTTGAGGCCTCTCTGCATCTCTGTTCAAAATACATCAAACCACACTTTATATAGCAGGCCTTGTGAAGTTTTCAGTTTTAACACATTAGAAGACTCTAATTGTGTCAGGTCTGACTTACCCAGTGGTAGTATTTAACACATTAGAAGACTCTATTGTGTCAGGTCTGATCCAGTAATTGCAGGGTGAGGTATTATTTTTAAGTTTTGACTTACCTATTGTTCAATTGACATTTTATTAAAAAGGTTGAAATTTACTTAAAATTACATTTTGTTACAAAAAAAAACTGGTGGAGTGATATTGTTCGATTTGTTTTTGTGATGCAGTTACAAACATTCGAAAAGCAGATATTAGAGTTTATATCCCTCTAGCTCAGCTAATCAGAGTGCAGGGGATCTTTCTATTAAAGTATAAACCCATATGACTCTAATTTCAATACATGCACAGTAAATTAAGCTACCTTAATGAAAATAAACTGCCCTGCTCAGAGAAGCATCTAATTTGTATTTGGTCTACCCAGAGTCATTTAAAAGATGTGACAGACTCAAAAACTTCCATCTTCAGCGTTTCGCTTGTTAGGATGCATTTTTTTAACAGAAGGTTTGTGAGTGTTTGAGATGAGAACAGCCCTGGATAGTATGAAGATGCTGTGTGACAGGATGGCTTGCAGTGGTGAGGTGTGGTGACGTCACGGACCAGGAAGTAACAGAACCAAAACAGTGGATGGGCGGGTGAAAGCTGAAACGCTACGGCGTTCAGCTGCTTTTATTAAATCATAATACAAAACAAAAGATTTAAACAAATAACAAAACACAAAACAAAACGGTGCGTTGGCCAAACAAATAGAAACAAATAAGCGTGCTGGTTGTAACCCAGCACGATACATAGCAGTTGTTTTATTTTGTTTTCCTCGCCTCTCTCGCTCCCGTACTCTCCTCTGTACACTCCTTCCCGCAGCACGCACAGCTGCAGGTTCTTATACTCTGGCCGAGGGGTTAACTAGCTGTTAATTATCTTATTACCCCTCGGCCACAGTCTGCACGCGTTTAGTAAGGATGTGTGCCTGTCAGCTAGTTAAATAATCAGTAGCTGATCAGCCACGCATCCTCACAAGGTTTTTAAAATATAAATAACAAATAACAAAATCATAATAAAAATCGTAATAAACAAATCATAATAAATAAATAAACAAAGGGGCGGGACACTGTGCCACATGCTGTTATCCATATTGAGGGCTGTCACAATCAATCAGGCTCTTTTGTTTATGTTACCTTATTAAAATGAGTAAGGGATGTTAATATGAACTGTTTATGTGCAGCAAAGTGTACAGTGAGCTCACGAAAATACCCTGGGTTGCTGCTGAAAGTGCCAATGCTTTCAGTTTTTGTACTGTAAGTAGTGTCAATATAAAATCTGTTAGATTGTTTTTTGTACTGTCGTTAGTGTCAGTATAAAAGCTATTTGATTATTTTTTGTACTGTCATTAGTTCCAGTATAAAAGCTGTTTGATTGTTTTTTGTACTGTCGTTAGTGTCAGTATAAAAGCTATTTGATTGTTTTTTGTACTGTCGTTAGTTCCAGTACAAAAGCTGTTTGATTGTTTTTTGTACTGTAGTTAATGTCAGTATAAAAGCTGTTTGATTGGATTTTGCAGTATGTCTGCTTAGATCATGCGACTCACTGATCTAGCATCACATTTAATTATTGGTTATTATTGGGGGACATGGCCTGCTCTCATTCTTAAATGTCATGTTCTTTTTTTTATTTTTATAAATGTAGTCGTTGCCAATTATTTTTATTATTTTCTCCCAATTTAGAATGGCCAGTTATTTTTTAAGCTCAGCTCACCGCTACCACCCCTGCGCTGACTCGGGAGGGCAAAGACGAACACACACTGTCCTCCGAAGCGTGTGCCGTGAGCCGACCGCTTTTTTTCACACTGCGGACTCACCATGCAGCCACCCAAGAGCTACAGCGTCGAAGGACAACGCAGCTCTCGGGCAGCTTACAGGCAAGTCCGCAGGTGCCTGGCCAGACGCTGGTGCGTGGTGAGCTGAGGACACCCTGGCCGACCTAACCCTCCCTCCCCCCGGGCGACGCTCGGCCAATTGTGTGTTGCCCCCTGGGAGCTCCCGTCCACGGTCGGCTGTGGAATAGCCTGGACTCGAACTCACAACGTCCAGACTATAGAGCGCATCCTGCACTCCACGTGGAGCGCCTTTACTGGATGCGCCACTCGGGAGTCCCTTTTTAAATGTCATGTTCTTATGTAAAATGCACCTCTCAACAGCAGTTCTGTCTGTAAGGGTGAAGGTTGTGGAGGGAATCTGGCTGACCAAGTCTCTTTCCTGCACTGGGTTGGGCTGGAACTTTCATTTTATTAACCCTGACTAATCTGATCAGGTCCTGTGACCAGCTAAACGATTCAGTATTTGAAAAGCCAATTTCCTCTCATCCTTATTTCGTAGAGCATGAAGCAAGATGTTTTTAAAAGGTGATTTGCTAACAGATATTTCGTAAGTAGTATTGCAAATAAGAGTCTTCAGAATAAAATATGTGGAATACTAGTTCATGTAAACACTATATTCCAAATACTTGCCTCACTGCGCATGTGTGTGTCTCTGTAGTCAGGGATTTAGAAACCTGTGATTGTCATTGTGAACCTGGCTCCACACTGCCAGTAATCTGAAGCAATGTGATTGTCATTGTGAACCTGGCTCCACACTGCCAGTAATCTGAAGCAATGTGATTGTAATTGTGAACCTGGCTCCACACTGCCAGTAATCTGAAGCAATGTGATTGTCATTGTGAACCTGGCTCCACACTGCCAGTAATCTGAAGCACTGTGATTGTGATTGTGAACCTGGCTCCACACTGCCAGTAATCTGAAGCACTGTGATTGTCATTGTGAACCTGGCTCCACACTGCCAGTAATCTGAAGCAATGTGATTGTCATTGTGAACCTGGCTCCACACTGCTGTGAAGATCGTAGGGATCACTACATGTGATTAAACTTGAATCACTTACCTTTATTTTGATATCAAGCTTGTCCTTGTCTGTTGGAAAATGGGCGTAATCCTTTTCAAAGTGCACATGGTACATTTCTGGGGTACATTTACATCCCTTTCTGCCTTCTGAGGATTACAGAAAAGTTACACATTTTTCACATCGCTCAACCACAGCTCCTGCTTACTGTCAGAATACTTGAGAGATGCGGGAGAGCTGAGGGGATGTAGAAACAGTGTATCACTTCTACAATTCTTGATTTATCCATAAATATTTATTTGCTTAGCCAATAGTCTATTTTAAGAACGTGTATTTCTATGTGTGTATAATACATTTGTTTGTCCCGCACTGTATTTAATAACTGTATTCTTTACAGTATCCTGCTTATTACTCCCACAGTACAGTACTGAAACAATATGATTGTATTCTGTGAGTTGAAAAGAGGTGTATTTCATATACAGTCTGAGAGAGATGACAGGCAATTCAGTGGAAATGTGTCCCTCTACAGGACTTTGAAACTTTCTTGCCATTCCTTTTTTTAGAGAGAGATGGAGCCTCTTTTAAATGTGTTTGGTATGTATGCAAGTTCTCTTTGAGCACTATGTTTTTTTTAGATGAAAAGACTGCTTTTTATATATAATATTAATTCATATTAACGCACAGATATATGTAGACTGTTATTTTTTTTCTAGATTTTGTACATGTTCCATTTTCAAGTACAATATCATTTTTTTGGTAGTTTTATATTTGTGTTTGTGTTAGTAAAGGCATTTACTATAGATATCACATTTTTTTTAAATAAAAGATTTTAAAATGCTAAGCACTTCAAAATAATGTTTATTTATACATAATAATATAAATCAGTTTTGTGTCTTTTTCTTTAAATGACAAGTCCACCGCATTTATGTATGTGTGTGAACTTGAACACAGCTGTAAACAGGTTTAAAATAGTTTAGAAATGGGGAAGCAGGATGAGCATGGTTGTGTTGCCTTTTCTCAGCAGCGTGGTTTAAGACCTGAGGTGTATTTGTCTCCACGTGAAGTTGTTTTGGCTAGCTGGGGGAATTCCCTGTGTTTTCAAACAAAAGCTGTCTTGATGCTTGGTTAATTGTATGGCCTCTTTCAAATAAACACGATGTAATTAGTGTATCCTCTTCAAAGGTTTAAGTATGCTATAATTCACCAGTTATCCACTGACTGCCACTGCACAAGCCTGCCCTCTCATCGCATTGTTAAAGGGCTTGGCCCCAAGCAGTTTGAAAGGACAGGCAAAGAACAGGAAGGCAGGCCGGTTTATTGAACTGTTCAGGCCAGAGATGACTCAACCCCCCTGTGCGTGTCAGAATGGTTCAGTCAGGCAGATAGCTGTGTAAATCTCCTTATAGTTTTACATGGGAAAAGTGGGGAGGACATTCTTTTGCACACGTTGGTGCGAACCAGGTGATATTGGAAGCGCCTCTCTGTCTGTCTATGGTTATGTCACACTGGATATGTAATTGTGATTGAACTGTGTAAAGACATTTTTGTTCCTGTATTGGGAGATATTCCTTAAGGAGGCTCCTGATTGTCCATTGCTATTTTCCCATGAGCACATACTGGATTCAGTTCATGTGTACTGGTAGCTGTTTTTGTATTCATGGCTGTGGTGGGGGGTATGTATGCCACTTGCTTATACTTTTGTATTGTACAGTAGTCTGTTGGACAACCTGTTTTGTCAATCATTAATGTAAATCGCATCTTGGTTTCGTGTTTAATCATTTTGCTTTATTTCCATCTAGAAATGAATAAACCAGCTATAAAGGTTCTTATAGATAAGCAGTCCTCAATCTTTTTCTCACTGGGACCCCCAACTATATGCTTATTAATATAATTATAGAAATTCATTCATATGAAGATTTTTAAAATTAAAGAAAAAATACTTTCTGCTATGTTATAAAAGATGTATAATACAGGGTTACAAAACATAAGACATGTTGTCATTGCTGTATAATAGTGTTATGAAACATAAGGAACACAGTCATTATTGTGTAACACTGTTATAAACATGATCAGAAATGGTGTCATTACTGTATAACATTGTTATAAACATGATCAGAAATGTTGTCATTACTGTATAACATGGCAGATGCTTTACATTTCATTGCAAGAATCATTACTTTTTTTGCTTGTTTCATGTTTATTGAGATGGTGTGTAGGAGTGAGTTTACCTTATTTAAAAACTACGATTCTGGTGACAGTTTTTCAGTTTTGATTTCTTTGATCTGTGCAGTCATTGCCAGATTCTCAGTTTAAAATCACTTCACTCTTTCTTACAGGAATAGCAAAGTGAAACATGCAGCTTCTTACTGGCACTACAGGGGTAAACCAGGATGCCAAGTATAGCCAGATATGGCAGGGATGCTAAAGATTTAAAACAATCATCTGATTCGGTATTAGATCTATAAAGATGATTCTATCTCGTGCTTCTTGGGTGTCTTACAATATGTGTTCTGCTTAATTTGTGTCGGTACTGTATTTGATAGAAAATTCTGAACTTTTAACATGTGAACTTCATATCCAGTAAGCTGCATGAGAGATGTGGTACCCATATTTAAAAAGGGAGATAAGGTGGAACCAGCAAGCTACAGACCCATCAGCCTCACCTCCATAACATGTCAAACCATGGAAACCAGAGGAGTCTGTATACTGTAGCAGCAGCACCCCAGGAGACAGCCAACACGGGTTAGAACAGGACCAGGACAACCCTCTTGGACTTCTATGGTTACTACAAGAATTGACACAAAAAGAGCTTATGGCATCATGTACTGTACTTGGACTTCCAAAAAGCACACTAGACTGAGCCATTTCTTCTGCTGCCCTTCTGTGTAACATACCTTGTTTATAAATGTGATTAGGGGAAGCCATGTCTGTCCATTTCTACATGTATCTGGAGAGCTGCATATCCAGTTATATTGAAGGACCTTCTTGAGCCACAGAATATCAACAGTATGTGATTCTAGGGGTGTTGGTGGCTTGTCTGTGCTCCCAGGTTAGGACATGTTGTTGAGATTCTGAATCATTGTATGAATCTCAAGAACTCTAATTATGATGTCATTCTTGTTGCTAAGTTTCTATATATCTGTTGTTTATTCAGTTGTGTTGAAACATATTTTGGATCAAGCTATTAAGGGTATTCAGGTCATGGTATTGTATTGCCACTTATCCGAAAAGGATCCCACAGTTTCCAGGAGCTCATGTTAGTACCTAACTTAGTTACCCTGGAGCTGTGGCATGTTTGCCTGCCCCAGACAAAAGCATTCTAATGTAGGGACAGGTGGTATGAGTAAAGAATTACTGTGTCACTGTAACATGAGAATGACGGAATCTGGGCTGAACCTGTGTGTCTCTCATTTCTATCTCCTAGCTTGGACCTGATTAAAGAAGTAATACACTAGTCCCATAAGATAAAGAAGGAAACAAGCTTTACAATTCCTAAAAGAACCATTTGGTGGACTAAATATGATTTTATATTTGATATAAATCATGTAAAGGAAGTATCATGATTCATCCAGACACAATGAATCATTATAACCCTCAATTTAAAAAGTAACCAAAAAACAATCCAGTTGTCCCAGTGCGGATCTCGCAGTGATTCCCTGTCTGTTTCTTCCTGGCAGCTAGAGGTTCCTGAATCTCCTGGACGTGGTTCCTGTAGTGTATCCGCAGTGTGAACCTCATTGTGGAGCTGGCTCTCCAGATCCCCTTCCCATCCTCATCTCCAAGGGTCTCCAGACCCCTCCTCCGACCCCACAATTCCACCCCACAAGATGGGCTCCTTCCGGCGGCCACGCCCTCGCTTCATGAGCTCCCCGGTTCTCAGCGACCTCCCTCGATTCCATGCTACCCGCCAGGCCTTGCAGCTTAGCAACAGCACAGCATGGAACAGGTAATGCCTCTCCCTCTCTCCTATCGGAGTCTACTCTCCAAGATAACACATTGCTGGAACATTGTGGATCTTTCAAATATATCGCATGAGCTTCTATAAAAGTAAAAGCATAGTAAAGTGTAGTAGTTCATAGTAGCATAGCAAAGCCCAGAGAGCTATGGTAAAGCATATTAAAAAAAACATGGCAACCCATGGTAAACTATGGTAAATGGGCATTCACATGAAATGGACCAATGGCCCACCTCACCGTCTCTGATTGTCTTGATGTTGCATATGGAAGAACCTGGAAGTGTTTTAGGAAGAATCCCAAAATATCAGCTGTTAACTGGCTATTAACTGGCTATTAACTGTTATTATTTGTGAATTTAATGCCTGTAATGGTGGTGGTGGTGGTGGTGGGGGGGGTCCCTGTGACAGGTGAAAACGAGCACTGAAAGGGGGCCATGTTTTAGAAGTCAGGTCTTTCAACGTATTCAAGAGTTCTTCTTGATACTCGCTGCAGACACATAACTGCTCTTCTGATGTAATAATGTCAGCATATTAACTACTGGTGAACATGGATGTTAATGAAATGGAGGCAAATGTATAACAAAGTGAACCAGTTGCAACAAAAACCCTACTTTTGTACTTGTGAGAACTCCTGAACTCCTAAGAGGTGTAAAATGTATCCTTCTGCTTAAATATCTCTCACTTTATCCTTGCAAATGGCACACTTTTGTATACTCATGAATAGTACCTGTTAATAATTGATAGAACAGATAGCAAAAAAGGATTTCTATGTACATTATTATCAGTTAAATTATGTACAGTATCTACAGGTTTTTGTAGTTCAACCATTTTTGTTTTTTTTAAATACTATAATAATATAATCATGTGTCAGCAATGTGAGCATCAAGCACATGCTAAATGTGCTGTGGACTGGTCGAGGTAAACCGCTTTGGATTAGCACCCAGCAAATTACAGGAATTATACTCCTAGCTGCACTTGTAGATCACAGGATGCGGGGCTGCTGGTTATTCACCCTGTATACTCCTAGCTGCACTTGTAGATCACAGGATGCGGGGCTGCTGGTTATTCACCTTGTATACTCCTAGCCACACTCATAGATCACAGGATGCGGGGCTGCTGGTTATTCACCCTGTATACTCCTAGCTGCACTTGTAGATCACAGGATGCAGGGCTGCTGGTTATTCACCCTGTATACTCCTAGCCACACTCATAGATCACAGGATGCGGGGCTGCTGGTTATTCACCCTGTATACTCCTAGCTGCACTTGTAGACCATAGTTTGCAGGGCTGCTGGTTATTCACCCTGTATACTCCTAGCTGCACTCGTAGATAACAGGATGCGGGGCTGCTGGTTATTCACCCTGTATACTCCTAGCTGCACTTGTAGATCACAGGATGCAGGGCTGCTGGTTATTCACCCTGTATACTCCTAGCTGCACTCGTAGATCACAAGATGCAGGGCTGCTGGTTATTCCAGGGTGAAGAAAAGTAAACGTAGGAGGAAGGGCCTTCCCGGCTGCCTTCCCTTAGTGGCACAGACAGCATTATTGTGAGCTTCCACACAGTGCCCTGCCCCGCACGTCCAGGCTTGATAAATGGGTTATTAGATGCAGGAGGTCCAGGCTTGATAAAGGGGTTAGTAGATGCAGTAGGTCCAGGCTTGATAAATGGGTTATTAGATGCAGTAGGTCCAGGCTTGATAAATGGGTTATTAAATGCAGTAGGTCCAGGCTTGATAGATGGGTTATTAGATGCAAGAGGTCCAGGCTTGATAAAGGGGTTAGTAGATGCAGTAGGTCCAGGCTTGATAAATGGGTTATTAGATGCAGGAGGTCCAGGCTTGATAAAGGGGTTAGTAGATGCAGTAGGTCCAGGCTTGATAAATGGGTTATTAGATGCAGTAGGTCCAGGCTTGATAAATGGGTTATTAGATGCAGTAGGTCCAGGCTTGATAAATGGGTTATTAGATGCAGGAGGTCCAGGCTTGATAAAGGGGTTAGTAGATGCAGTAGGTCCAGGCTTGATAAATGGGTTATTAGATGCAGTAGGTCCAGGCTTGATAAATGGGTTATTAAATGCAGTAGGTCCAGGCTTGATAAATGGGTTATTAGATGCAAGAGGTCCAGGCTTGATAAAGGGGTTATTAGATGCAGTAGGTCCAGGCTTGATAAATGGGTTATTAGATGCAGTAGGTCCAGGCTTGATAAATGGGTTATTAGATGCAGTAGGTCTAGGCTTGATAAATGGGTTATTAGATGCAGTAGGTCCAGGCTTGATAAATGGGTTATTAGATGCAGTAGGTCCAGGCTTGATAAATGGGTTATTAGATGCAGTAGGTCCAGGCTTGATAAATGGGTTATTAGATGCAGTAGGTCCAGGCTTGATAAATGGGTTATTAGATGCAGTAGGTCTAGGCTTGATAAATGGGTTATTAAATGCAGTAGGTCCAGGCTTGATAAATGGGTTATTAGATGCAGTAGGTCTAGGCTTGATAAATGGGTTATTAAATGCAGTAGGTCCAGGCTTGATAAATGGGTTATCTAGATGCAGGAGGTCCAGGCTTGATAAAGGGGTTATTAGATGCAGTAGGTCCAGGCTTGATAAATGGGTTATTAGATGGCAGCTAGGGTCTGGTATTCATGGAATTTGAGCGAGGCTGATCCTATCTGAGGAATTCTCTTCTTGTGTTTGTCTTGCTGTTGAAACACTGATAGGGCAAATTACGAATGCAGTTGGTCAATAGAGATCTCTTTCAGAAAAGTGTGTCTGAAATTGAATCACGAATAAATGTTTATACACTGCCAGGCATTTTCACCATCAGATGACTTGTTTATGTTTTTCTGAGAATTGTTGTTCCCCTTGGATGAGAACATAAAAAAAAATACGAAAGAGGAGGCTATTTGGGCCCATCAATGCTCGTCCAGTTCATAGTAGCTGATTTGTCTCAAAACTGTGTCAAGCTGGGTCTTAAAGGGTCCCAGTGATTCAGCCTCAACATGACAAGTTATCCCATTCCAAACCCTCACCTCTCTCTGTGTGAAGAAGTGTCTCATTTCCTCTGTCCTAAATCCCTATCTGGACTTAATTTCCAGCTGGTTTCTGTACTGCGTTAAAAGTATTGGTTAGGGTTAACTTTGTCAAGTCCTTTTAAAAAAAAACTTCAATTAAGTCCCTCTTAATCCTTTTTTGTTCCAAGCTAAATAGATTCTGTTCTTTCATCTATCTTCCTAGCTCATGCCTTTAAGCCCTGGGATTAGTCTGGTTGCTTTTCTTTGGACTGTCTTGTGCCACAATGTCCCTTTTGGTGCCTAGAATAGGACAGAGTGCGATTTCACAAGTGTATTATATCATGCGGTCTCACCTGCGTATTATATAATCTCCTTCCATGTGCAAAGTCCTATGAGATCCCATTCTCATCCCAGTGTAGTATTACTCTGAAGGACCCTAGCAGAACCATTAGGAGACCCCAGCATTGCCAGCGATATTAGCAACACACTATAAAAAGTTTTTTTTTTTAATGCATTTTAGGTTTTGTATTCTTCTGTTGGCAGACAGTAGTTCCTTAATAATTTGTGTATTTGGTTGAAGGGATACACTTGCAGCGTACTAGGAATTTAAGTTATGACATGTTTTTAAGAGGTGCTTTTGGTTTTCCGGCCATTATTTTCTCGTACTCCTAAAGGGAACATTGGTTTGTGTTGTCAGTGTCCAGAGCATTGTGTTTATTGAATTGTGTTGAAGCAGTGTTGTTTGTGTTGTCAGTGTGCAGAGCATTGTGTTTATTGAATTGTGTTGAAGCAGTGTTGTTTGTGTTGTCAGTGTGCAGAGCATTGTGTTTATTGAATTGTGTTGAAGCAGTGTTGTTTGTGTTGTCAGTGTGCAGACTGCAGTGTTTATTGAATTGTGTTGAAGCAGTGTTGTTTGTGTTGTCAGTGTGCAGAGCATTGTGTTTATTGAATTGTGTTGAAGCAGTGTTGTTTTTGTTGTCAGTGTCCAGAGCAGTGTTTATTGAATTGTGTTGAAGCAGTGTTGTTTGTGTTGTCAGTGTGCAGACTGCAGTGTTTATTGAATTGTGTTGAAGCAGTGTTGTTTGTGTTGTCAGTGTGCAGAGCATTGTGTTTATTGAATTGTGTTGAAGCAGTGTTGTTTGTGTTGTCAGTGTGCAGACTGCAGTGTTTATTGAATTGTGTTGAAGCAGTGTTGTTTGTGTTGTCAGTGTGCAGAGCATTGTGTTTATTGAATTGTGTTGAAGCAGTGTTGTTTGTGTTGTCAGTGTGCAGACTGCAGTGTTTATTGAATTGTGTTGAAGCAGTGTTGTTTGTGTTGTCAGTGTCCAGAGCATTGTGTTTATTGAATTGTGTTGAAGCAGTGTTGTTTGTGTTGTCAGTGTGCAGAGCATTGTGTTTATTGAATTGTGTTGAAGCAGTGTTGTTTGTGTTGTCAGTGTGCAGAGCATTGTGTTTATTGAATTGTGTTGAAGCAGTGTTGTTTGTGTTGTCAGTGTGCAGACTGCAGTGTTTATTGAATTGTGTTGAAGCAGTGTTGTTTGTGTTGTCAGTGTGCAGACTGCAGTGTTTATTGAATTGTGTTGAAGCAGTGTTGTTTGTGTTGTCAGTGTGCAGACTGCAGTGTTTATTGAATTGTGTTGAAGCAGTGTTGTTTGTGTTGTCAGTGTGCAGAGCATTGTGTTTATTGAATTGTGTTGAAGCAGTGTTGTTTGTGTTGTCAGTGTGCAGACTGCAGTGTTTATTGAATTGTGTTGAAGCAGTGTTGTTTGTGTTGTCAGTATGCAGACTGCAGTGTTTATTGAATTGTGTTGAAGCAGTGTTGTTTGTGTTGTCAGTGTCCAGAGCATTGTGTTTATTGAATTGTGTTGAAGCAGTGTTGTTTGTGTTGTCAGTGTGCAGACTGCAGTGATCAAGGTGTTCCAAGGAGGAGGTTTGCAGACGAGTGAGCTGTACCACCTGAACGAGAGCATCAGGTAAGGGGGCTGCCTGACTGACTGCTCGGACCGGCCCGACCCGGCCCGGCCTGGGGGACTTCACACAATGGCTGAGACAAACTGAGGTTAATATCGGCTTGATAGGATTCCATCTGCATGACTTCGAGTCTCATCATACAAGTATTATATATATTAGAGGCCGTTTTATAAACATCATGACAAACTGGACACCTTCACTTCCCTCACTTATCTCACTTACCTTCAATATGACTGTCACCCGGCTGCATTCAGCATTGAAATGTCTATCAGCAGTCCCAAGCACATCAGCCCCCTGTGAAATTCCCTCTCTAGTAAGACCAACATGCTGTCAGCTACAGCACCAACCCCTCTGAAAACCTGGATGCAACATCATGTCAGTTATTTTGCACGTTTGTTAAAAAAAAAAGTTATCTAAAGTTTGCATAGCAGAATACATTGTGTTGATCCCTCACCAGCAAAGTTCCACTGTCGTTTAATTTCTAATAAATGAATATCTGCTGCTTGCAAAAAAACAAGACAAAAGAAAATTGAAAAATTTCTTCCAGCAGTATAACGTACCACACAATAAAAAGAAATAAATACATACAACAAAACTATGCAGGCATTATTTGCAGCATTCAGCACACTGTTCCTCTTCCTCGTTTCCATCCCTCTCAATCTCTTCCAACAGGAGGCTGCTGAAGACTGAATTGGGCTCCTTTATTTCTGATTATTTCCAGGTAATATTTGGCTGAACTTTGTATCATTAAACCTAAAATCCTTTTTTACGTCAGATAAATCACGTTGATCGGAGCTCATGAGAATACAGCCTTTTTTCCTTTACAGTTTTACATTTAGAAAATGCACTGGGCATAATTTTAAAAATGATAGCTGATTCATACTGTTTTACTATAGTGATGTTTATCAATAGGATTCACAATCTACTCCTAACATTTGTGATTTGCACACTAGACATGCATGCGAGTGCACAGTTAACCTGGAAAAAGCACCCTGAGCTGCAGATGCCCTGTAACATGCATTGTGACCACTAAGCTGTAATCTCAGGGCTATTGGAATGTGTGGAGTTGACTTGAGTGGCATGAGGAAGGCTGTTCACCCTTTTAAAAGTTTTTCATTGTAAAAGCACAGCAAAGTGTAATAAAGCACAGTGAAAACATGGCAAAGCATGGGGAAGCATTGTAAAGCACATAGAGGTATGGAAAAGCATAGTGAAGCATTGTAAAGCACAGAGAGGTGTGGGAAAGCATGGGGAAGCACTGTAAAGCACAGAGGTATGGGGAAGCATTGTAAAGCACAGAGAGGTATGGAAAAGCATGAGGAAGCATTGTAAAGCACAGAGGTATGGGGAAGCATACTAAAGCATGGCAAACCATTAGGAATTATTACAAACATAAGATATGAAGGGGAATGTAGAAAATATATTATAATGACAGCTGAAGCAGAGAAAGCAGAGTATGATGTTCCATTGATCTGCCCAGCGCATCTAAATCATTCAAATATGAACCGCCTTGAGGTTTTTCATATTTTTAAAACAAACTATCATATAACGGTACACACAGCTGCATGCGCTCATGTGACGGGAGCGCACTTATACGAGAAACAGGCTTGTGGGCGAGACTAGTTTAGAAAAGAGTTGAAAAGAAAGCAACAAGTGAAATTCTATGAAAAAAACATTTGCCATGCTTTAATGTGATCTTTATCAATGCTACCGTTACAACTTGCCATGCAGGTGCACAGTAAAGCATGTTTTTAAGCATTCACACTTATCAGTTGCTGCTGAGGTGCTTATCCTCAGCGTATGGGCGTGCCTATAGACCTATGTGCTTCTCGCTGGCAAGTTTTTTAGTTTTTTTTCAAGAAAAATTTTGCAACTCTTTAGTAAGCACTAATGCAACTTCAACCCTAACCCTAACCCTAACCCTAACCCTAACCCTAACCTTTAGACACGTTTCAAAGTGTGGTCTGCTTTCCAAGAATACAACAGAGGAAGTAGCAAGAATAAAGCTGTAGCAGTGGATACAGATTAAATAAAGCAGGTTACACGGCCACTTGCAAGTAGAAACATTAATTTTGTATGGGTAATTCAAGGCTCAACTACCAGTAGACTTGGCTAATGCCTTTGTCGGTATTACCATTAGCTGTAACATTTGTCTATGTGATTAAGGCAAGGAATATGTTTTAATTGTGCTACAGCTTTCCTTATACAAGTACCAAATAACAGAAATGTTGAGGAAGAGGAAGTTGCAATAAAGTTATGCTAAAACTGTGAAATAGTCATTCACCAGTCAGTTGTGTTTATGAAAAGCTGTGTTTTCTTTGCAGAACCAGCTCCTCAGCAAAGGGTTGGTGCACATTGCAGAGAAGATCCAGCTGTACCAGGGTAAGCCTGAGCCCAAACACCAGAGTGATGAGATGCCAGTACAAGTCTGATTGAATCTTATTGAAACTGCTGCCAGCCCTCTCTTCTGTGTAGCTCCAGTAAAACTAACTGGGACCAGGAGTGTTTGAATAATCAAATTACAAATGTGAAATTGTTTAAATGACTTCCTGTGGCAATGTGCCCCGCCCCTGTGTGCATTTGTGTGTTATATGTTGTATGTTGCGTGTGTTAATGTTGGTGTATTGTAGTTGGTACACGGGATATAATGTGGGTAATGAGCACGAGTATTTAAAATGTATAATTGTATTTAGGCACGAGGAATGGCACATCACTTCACGTGCATTTAAAGTATTTAATATGTGAGCACAAGGTGTGGTCCAGCGGTTAAAGAAAAGGGCTTGTAACCAGGAGGTCGCTGGTTCAAATCCCACCTCAGCCACTGACTCATTGTGTGACCCTGAGCAAGTCACTTAACCTCCTTGTGCTCCGTCTTTCGGGTGAGACGTATTTGTAAGTGACTCTGCAGCTGATGCATAGTTCACACACCCTAGACTCTGTAAGTCGTCTTGGATAAAGGCGTCTGCTAAATAAACAAATAATAATAATTCACGTGCTGGGATTCAAGTGAATAATTAATTAGTAATTGAATCCCAGCACATCAGTATATAGAGATGCACGTTTCACTCACTCGGGGTTGTTCGGTGAGTAGTGAACGGGAGAGAGAGGAGGAGAAAGAAAGTGAAAGCATAACAATTGCTATTGCGTGAAAGAGGCACCATACTTGTTTGTTTATTCTTACTCACCGTGTTTGTGTGTCTGTCCGTCCACCATTTGTGTTAGTCCGTTTTGTTTGTCTATTTATTTTGGCCTCAAGTGCCGTGTCCTGTCTTCTGTTTTGTTTAAACGTTTTATTTATAATAAACCGGCGCAAGCAAGCGCCTTCATCATTTCACCGTCCTGTGTGTGTTTCCTTTCCTGGGTCTGACGTGATCACTCAGCCAGCCGTGTGACATATGGTGTCAGGAACGGGATGACAGCGGCCCCTAGCGTCAGACCAGGGAAAGTGCATTCTTTTTTTTGTGTCCTTTTGGAAAAAAAAAAGGATTACAAATATTGTTTCTGGGGGAAAAAAGAGGAAGGCTGGAGAGACGGCTGCCGGGACCTGGAGGACCTCCTCGGGGGCCTTGAGGACCAAGGCTGGTGCCTTGCCTGTGGGGTCTATGGACCACAGTGGCGATCTGCCCCTTCCAAGGTGAGGAGGAACCAGCCCAGGAGAGGAAGGTAGGGAGAAGAAGGAAGAGAAGGGGGAAAGGAAAGCTGCAACAGCAACAGCAGGAGGAGGTCGGGGATGATGGCTGGGAGGTTTTTTTAAAGAACCTCGCGGCAGAGTTATGCCCTGGCTGTTGGGCTTATGGGCACACGTTAGCCATATGCCCCATGCAGTATGACGAGGAGGAACTAGCGCCCAGACGGGGGGACCGTGAGTGTCCAGCGCCCAGACGGGGGACCGCGAGCGTCCAGCGCCCAGACGGGGGGACCACGGGAATCCAAAACCCGAGAGGCAGCTGTTCCCACCTCCACCAGCAGAGCAAGAATGCCTGCTGTCCCCACTTCCACCAGCAGAGGGTGAATGCCTGCTTGTATCACTTCCCCCACCATCACGAGGAGAGGAGCCGGAGCTGCCTCTGCCTCCACCAGCAGAGGGAGCATGCCTGCTGTCCCCATCACAACCAGCAGAGGAAGAATGTCTGCTGGTTTCCCCATCACAACCAGCAGAGGAAGAATGCCTGCTGGTTTCCCCTTCCGAGAGCCGCACCAGTCCCCTGCAAGAGAGGCAGAGCCGCACCAGTTTTGTTTAAACGTTTTATTTATAATAAACCGGCGCAAGCAAGCGCCTTCATCATTTCACCATCCTGTGTGTGTTTCCTTTTCTGGGTCTGACGTGATCACTCAGCCAGCCGTGTGACACTTCCCCAATCAGGAAACCTCTATAAAGATGGAATTCAATGACAATTTTCGATGACAAAAGGGCAGGCTACCAGGGAGCTGTACTGTATTTATTTATTGCTCTGAACTGTGAGCTTGCAGCACTGAAACAAAAGGGGAAGGGTGCACTAGGTTTGGCACAAATACAATATTTTATGATAAAGGAAAGTTTTTAAACGGAGCATTCTCATAATGTTAATAATTTATTAGCAGAGTGTGGGATTTTAAGGAGTGACATTAGTCTTCATTGTTTTCTGTCTGGTCTTGGAATGACTTTACTTCATTAAGGCTGCCAGTAGAATTAATTGGAAGATAAGAATGTGTTGAATTCGTTTATTTTTAGATGTGCCTGCTAAACCAAGCCATTCAGAAGAGTGCTGCTGTGTTTACTTCCACCTTGACTGTTTTTCTCCTCTCTTGTTCAACAGTACTTTGAAAAAGATTTAAACACAGTAGACCAATATAAGAACATAAGAAAATGTATGAACAAGGGGAGGCCATGCAGCCCATCCAAGCTCGTCTGGTTCCTAGTAGCTGATTAATCAGAACTTTGTCAAGTTGGGCCTTAAAGGATCCGCTAGATTCTGCCTCAACAACACGACTAGGTAGCCTATTCCAAACTCTCACCACTGTCTGTGTGAAAGAGTGTCCCCTTCCCTCATCAGCTGGAAGCACATTTATTTGAATTATTTTCAAGGTTCATTCAAACACGCAGCCCTACGAGTGTGAGACACTATACATGTGTTCCCCTTTGTTTATAGTGTGCCAAAATGTGTTAATTTTTAAATGTCTTATGCGGCACATACTGACGTAAACCTACACACGGCTTTAAACCGCGACACATGTTTTTTTTCTGTTTGTGGTGTATAGATAAAAAGATTGGTAAAATGGCTGGTGAATATAAGTTTTATTTTAGACAACATGCATGTGCCTAAAACCGCTACTGAGAATATACCTATATATTAGAACATGCATATGTACTGTACATACATGTGCCATTGCTGTGCTTTCTGGAGAATATTGAGCACATCAGAATCCGGTGACACATAGCCTGGATGTGCTTGATGGCACGCATCCCCTTGACTGCTGTCTGTGGTTAGATTGAATGTGCTCTTCACTTGTCAGGTGACAGTCTGCTGCTGATTCTATCTGAGACGTGGGACCAATTCTTCACCGAGATCCTGCCAACATTACAGGCTATCTTCTACCCTGTACAGGTAAGTAAGTACATCCATCACTGAAAAAAAACACTCATACGATACAGAGAAAAACAAAGAGCCACACCAACCCCTTCACATCGCGTGTGTGTGAGTGTGTGCGTGTGCGTGTGCATGTGCATGTGCGTGTGTGTATGTGAAAGCTGGGAAATGTGAAAAATGGTACAGCTATTGGTTTAGCATTATAAATCACGATGCCCTTCTAAATGGCAGATTTGAGAACATACCAGTTTTGTGAGCTGACATGGATGACGGTATTTTACAAATTAAAACGTGATCTAAAATAAAGCAGTGAGTGCCGTTGTCTCTTCTAGTGTAAGAGTGTCTTCTCATGAGCACGCTTGGTTCTCCAGGTCAGCTGTGCATATGAAGCTGTAGTATGACGCCTCTCTCCCTGTCTCCTGGCAGGGTCAGGAGCTCACTATCAGACAGATGGCCCTGTTGGGTTTTCGGGACCTGGTTCTGCTGAAGCTGCCGCTGGACGAGCTGCTGCCCTGCATTCAAGAGCAGGCCCTCCCTCCCATCACACAGATGCTGCTCATCCTTCAGGTGGGGAACACCCTACTCTCCTGTCTCCCTCCCATCACACAGATGCTGCTCATCCTTCAGGTGGGGAACACCCCACTTTTCATCCTCCCTCCTCCCTTCCCCGTCCCTCTCCTCTTGTCTTTCCCTCCTCTCTTCCCCTCTCTCCTCCTTCCCCTCTTCTCTCCCCCACTCTCCTCTCTCTCTCCTGTCTCCATCCCTCCCTCACATCACACAGATTCTGCTCATCCTTCATGTGGGGAACACCCCACTTTTCACCCTCCTCCCTCCCTCCTCTCTCTCTCCTCCTCTCTTCCCCTCTCCCTCCCCCTCTCTCCTCCATCCCTCTTCTCTCCCCACTCTCCTCCCTCTCTCTCCTGTCTCCCTCCCTCCCTCCCTCACATCACACAGATGCTGCTCATCCTTCAGGTGGGGAACACACCGCTTCCTCCCCCTCCCTCTCCTTCCCTGCTCTCTCTACCTCTCTCCTCTCTACCGCCTCTCTCCTCTGTCCCTCCCCCTCTCCTCTCTCCCCATCTCTCCTCTCTCCCTCCTTTCCCTCCCTGTATTCAGAGGAAGACATGCTATCTGGCACAACATTAGTGGAATGCTACTTCATGTAAACAACTTATTTCAATTTCTCATGTGTGAGTATTTTGATCTACTGCAGATACTGTTCAGCAGTAGGTGGTTATGAAGAAGCAGTTTCCAGATTATTGGAAGGAATAAAGTTGTGACCGTCATCTGTGTATATTGTATTTACCTATTATAATGTATACATGAAGGACTTTAAAGAAAGAACTCCTGTGTGTAGTCTTGCTTTGTAAAAACTCTTGTCTGACGCACTGGGTGAGAGGTTAGACTGGTTTTTCAGGGTGTATAAACTCATGTATCCTGTCATAAAAGATTCCATTACAAAAGCGTTTCCTTAACTCGTGATAAGAACAGTGCGTCTGTATCACCATATCTATTGGGGTATCATGTCTAGAATCCATCTCGTTGCTGTTGCTACACTGAAAGTGCTTTTATTATGGGCCTCCAGTCCTTCAAGGACTATGGTTTCCATAGGAACACTCGTTCTACACAGTCGTCCTGTGTTACAGGACAGGGGTTGAACTGGCACAATAGTGATGGTGGCAAAATCCATTGAACTGCAACAGTGTTAGCAAGCAAATCCACTGTACACGCATACCTCCACAATCCTTTATATTATATAAACTGTGTTTAAAATGAACAGTTTATGGGATTATCCATTGATAAAGGAGAACAGGCAGTTCCTGCAGTCACCACGTACAGTGTGACAGACAGGCAGACAGAGGGACAGACACCATTGGTTCATTGGGGTCCACACTTTGAATGAAGACCCTGAAAAGCATTTACATCAGTTTAGTAAGAGTTCTAAAACCACTGCTTACTGATGAAATGCTTCACAGAGATACCTGATCCCTGCTCACAAAGTGAACTCTTTCAAATAAAATCAGTCAGGAGTTATATTAGGAGTTAGTCAGGAGTTACATTATTACCTTGTAACACACCATCGCAATGCCAGTGTCCCTTAAATAAACATGCATATATAGACTTATAGTATCTTAGAAAGGAAAATCTTTTTTTAGCAGTGTAGGAAGACTGATATAACTCAGCACATCAATAAACAAGTGATCTGCCTTTTTATAGCTATTCATCGAAACCCAGATTATTAAATATTTGTCATACTACATACTGTGTGTGTTTGTGTTTGTGTGCGTGTGTTGCTATAGTAACCGGCTTCTCTATTTTCAGGGGATCCATGATCCCAGCGGTCCCTGTGAGGAGTACTCCCAGCTGGAGAGGCTGGTGGAACGTGTTGTGTCTCCGTATCTGGGGAGCTGCCTGGACAGGAGAGGAGCACCCTGTCTGCTGGGTGAGTCTCACTCCCTCACACACAGGTGTCTTCCTGCTTGTCACTCTAGCCTCTTTGGAAAACGTCCTGCTGTGTTGAATTCACCTGGCCCAGGGCCTGTCTGCAATAAATACGCATCCTCAAATAAGCTACCCACTGTACATGTCTTCTCCAGAAAAGAAAAGGCTTTTACCATTGGGGGAAACCCTCTATTTAAATACTAATGGACTTGGGGGTAGAGGTAGGGTTGGGAACTCATTGCAGGAATTTATCAACACAATTCTCACAGCTGGTTTCCACTTTCCCACTGCAGTCCAACTACAATTAAGCAGCCCTATATACGTTCTTATTAATCCACCTAAACCGCTCATATCTCAAAGCCATTTTGAGATGCCAACTTTGTAATATTTTCATTGCAAAATACAACCACCCATTCATCTGGTCCTCTTATCTAATATTGCTACATACTGCGGTCATATTATTATTATTATTATTATTAATTTATTAGCAGACGCCCTTATCCAGGGTGACTTAAAATTGTTACAAAATATCACATTATAGAAGAACACATTACAGAATATCACATTACAGATAAGAGCAGTACAGTGAAATCAGTAGAAAATAAGGTCAAATTCAAATAAGATCAAAATAAAGAATACAGTAAATTACATTTAAGAGCGAGTTTGACTAAGAGCAGTTAACTTATAGTAAAAATACTTGCTAATACGAGTAAAGTCCGTTAAGAGCACGTAGTAAGTACGATAAATGGATAAGGATTTCATATAAGATCAATTGCAAAAAATGTGAATATGGATTCCTATAAGAGTAAAATTAAATACAAGATATAGTAAGTAGTTCTAGGTAGGAGCAGTAGTTGAGGTATGGAGCAGTTCAGTGCAAGTACAAGCTGATGCAAGTACTGGTACAACTGGGTGTCATATAGTCTAGTATAGTCAAGATTTGTGAGGTTTACAGATGCTGTCTGAACAGGTGTGTCTTGAGGAGGCGCCGGAAGGTGGTCAGGGATTGAGCAGTCCTGATATCCGTGGGTCGGTTGCTCCACCACTGAGGGGCAAGGGTGCAGAAGGAGCGGGCTGTGGAAGATGAATGCCTAATGGTTTCAGATATCCGCTACTCAATGTTATTCTGTTTCTCGAGGCGAAGTTCTGTTGAGGGTTAAAGAAAGTGCCACATTGTTTTAACACACACATTATCTCATATCCATTGTTTATATGTCTCATTTCAATCCGGGGTGCCATTCCTTTTACATTAGCATGTCGTAATCCTAACGAGAAATAACTGGGTAGAACCATGCTGATAAAGTAGGCAGACACACTGGAGCTAGTGGAAGAGGAATTTACATTGAGAATTCCTTTGTGAACCTAACAATAGATATAATTTTTCGCCATTCTGCAAATCCTTTGGAAAGGGCTCAGAAATGTTAAACAGTAAGTAAACCTTAACAAAATATGCAGTTTCGAAAGAGTTAAGCAATGAAAACATTCTCACAAGAGTGCCGATCAGAGTGCAGGAATTATCCTCATTGTGTTCTGTTGAACCTGGGCTCCACCTGGGTTATTGATTGAGACAGCGCTGACATTATTGAAAAATAAAAAAAAACATTGTATGTGTAAACCACAACCAGTAGATGGCGTCAGTGCTGTCTGCATTTGATAAAATTGTAATTCCAATGTTTTTATTTAAAGTACATTACTGGCAACCTATTTTCTTTGTGTATACATTTTCAGTTAATGCTTGTTCAATATAAACTTGATGTTTATTTCAGATTGTTAATTCAGACTCTTTTGCCATGTCATATTTGGGTTCCAGTTTGAGAGTGTTCTATCGCTGTAATTGTATTGTTTCTGTTTTACTATCCCCTTGGCCAACGTCAGGATGGAATTTCTAAAATGGCGCTATTTGTTTAGAGATTACCTGTCTTGTTTTGGTTGCCCTAAAACACCTGTAATGTTCCCATTCCTTGTATTGAATGTTTATCCTTTTACTAAGTGGCTGATTAGAGACCTAGTTCTCACAGCAGACAACATTGTTTTTGTAAAATTGTTGCTTCTGAAAAGTTAAGAACAAAGACCCAGGCGAAAATCGGGCACGGTGCTTATTTTAATATTTTTACACTATCACACATTTTCTAGTAACTCCTACAAAGTGCATGTACACTTGTTGCCCTAAATGTTTGACGAATCTTTAGGGCAGCATATGTCTTTAGCAATTCTCAGTGTGTGTTCGATGCTGTGTGTCCTGTGATATTGCGTAGCTTGAGTTTCATTTAGTTTTTTACTTGTACCTTGGACTTTCTTGGTCTTTCCACAGACTCATTTGTTTTCTGGTCTGTGTTTCAGAGGGCAGGATGTCCAAGTCTCATCAGAAGGTGGTGGGCCTGATGCATTATGGACCTGAGATTGTGATTACCCAGCATGCCCCAGACTCTCTGGCGCCCCTGGTGGAGCTGGAAGGAGAGGCGTATCTGGAGAAGCTGGGTGGGGTCCGGAGGCACACCATTGCCAACGCACACTCCAACCTCCAGCTCCTTGCTGTCGCCTCCATGATGCATTCCGGGATGGTTGAGGTGGACAAACCGACACTGTCAGCGAGCCCCACATCACTGAGACCCAGAGGGGACTGGTCATGATCTCAATTCAGGGCTCCCCTGAACTAAACTGCCCAGCACCTAGCTAGAGCCTCCCCAGGACCACTGCTGTCCACACACCTAGTGACGGGACCAGATCGGCCCAAACCTTCGTAGGGAAGTTCTGCCTACATGGAATGGTTCAGACCCGGGTTCATCTACAGGAGTGTTAGTGAGGTGGAGGGTCAAGACCTCCTCTAGTGGTCCCCTCTCCCCTTCTTATCTGCAGGGTCAGTACAGGCTCTCATTCTATAAAGAGACCCTCAGCTGAGCTGGAGATCTGTGACTGAAAGTGTGATGCTTCTTCATGAAAGAAACGTGCAGTTAGGAGGTGAGGTTTGGAACAGACCACACACAGAGGGTTGTTAAGAGGATAAAGATAAATATAAGTGCAGGTCCTCTAACTAACATCTTGAATACTGCAACCCTGCAGTTCTGGCATGTCTGACTTGATCACACAAGGTAGAGGCCAATTGTTATAAATAAGAAATACAAGAAACTAGCAAGTTGTGTTGGATCTGGCTAGTTTTATACCATTATAATGATGGTATTCCTCTGATAATTTGCCTTTGCTTAATTGTACAATGGAAGCAATTGATGAAAGAAACCTGAAACCTTGTCATTAAGAGCACTGTAATACACATGCTGGCAAAGATTCTCTCAAAGACGTGGATTATTGGACGTGTTCAATAATTATTTCTGAATAGCTGTGTTTTTAAGAGGGACTTGGATCCCTTTTGGAAAATTAAAGATCTGGACTCATTCATCCCGTGATGATAGTGACTGGTCAGCAGCAGCAGATGGAAGGAAGCACTCAAATTAACCTCCACTGTCTTCAATACAGCACCCTGGCCCTGCTTTCTGTGATGTTGATGTGTGAGTTTACCTGATCTTCTCTTCTGCGGTCTCCTCCTTCCTTCAGAGGAAGCAGACTACTCCAGCCCCCAGTTGACAAGGCTGCTGTCCCGTCTGCTACTAACAGCTACCCCAGTGCTGTCCCCACCTCCCTCCTCCCTCCTCCCGACTCCCAACTCCTGGGTAGGACTTTAATCAGACACAGCCTTCCTCCTCCCTCCTCCAGACTCCTGGGTAGGACTTCAATCAGACACAGCCTCCCTCCTCCCTCCTCCCTACTCCCTCTTCCAGACTCTTGGGTAGGACTTCAATCAGACACAGCCTCCCTCCTCCCTCCACCAGACTCCTGGGTAGGACTTTAATCAGACACAGCCTACCTCCTCCCTCCTCCAGACTCCTGGGTAGGACTTCAATCAGACACAGCCTCCCTCCTCCCTCCTCCCTCCTCCCTCCTCCAGACTCCTGGGTAGGACTTCAATCAGACAGCCTCCCTCCTCCCTTCTCCAGACTCCTGGGTAGGACTTCAATCAGACACAGCCTCCCTCCTCCCTCCTCCCTCCTCCAGACTCCTGGGTAGGACTTCAATCAGACACAGCCTCCCTCCTCCCGACTCCTGGGTAGGACTTCAATCAGACAGGTCAAGGACTAACATAGGTGTGTTTAAAAGTTTCCCAACATTATGAGAGCAGTTTTTTCCCCAGCACAACAGTAGTCCTATTTCTGGATTCCTAATAAACTCTCTGTGTGAAGCAGAGTGTCTGTGTCATGTCTAGCACACTGTCGTGTGTATTGGGAATCTGTAAAGGTTGGAAGTTAGTTCTTAGTATATTTATTTTTAGTATATTTATTTAAAAATAAATAATGCATTATGGTCTTCAGTTGTAACTTTGGTTAACTCAACAGATTTTTAAGATTTGTCTGTGGCTTTGAGATGTCAAATACTTCCCTGACGTCACGCTGTTGGGAGAACTTTCAGATCCATCAATGGAACAGCCAGATCCTGAGCGAAGTGACAAGCGTGGAAATCTTCTCTGTGCCGTTTGCAGAGATGCTGTTTAGCTGCAACCTGTGCAGAATGAACCAGCAGCATCTTAACATGCTGAATGTGTGAATGGATCTAACAGGGAAACTGTTGATGTCAACTAAGAACAACATAAATACATTAAGAACAAATACATTAAATGAAATTCCTTTAGAAGAAAAAAAATCGATAGATTACTTTAGAAGTTCTGTTTTTCTATCTTTCTACAGATCTGTAAAACCAGTGATTAAAGTCAATAGATTCTGTAGGATTCTGAAGGTTTTTGATGCTAAATAAACACTTGAACTAATAAAATGAGATGCATGTATATATTCCTCTCCCAGAACTGCCGCTACACACACTGGGAAATATTTGAAGCCTGATTGTGTTTTTTTTATTATTATTTTAAGAAAAAACTGTTTTACATTTTTTTTTTGTAATTATTATTCTGAACTCCAAAACATGTATTTACATTATCCTTTCCAAATCAAACACAAGAGGGGTTCTGTTGAGCAGGAATGCCTCCAGTGGGGTATTGATTATCATGACACAACCTGCCCTGTGGTTTAACTCCCAGGCCTGCCCTTGCAGTTACCTCAACAGGCCTTCAGCCTGGCTTGATAGCCCATGATTAATGGTTTACAATATACTTGTATTTAGATTGATTTTGTTAACTTTGAAGTCTTATGTTTTTCTGACTGCTGGTTGGGTTATTGTGCTTGGTTTTAAACAGGGTAGACAACGCCGCCTGCAAATTCGAATTCGAATGTGTACTGTCTGACGTTTCATATGTTCTCACCATGCTTTCTGCATCTTGTCATGTATTAATTTAGTTTTTTTAGTGTGCCCAATTATTTGATCCCACATTCGCTCCACAATTTCGCCACAACAACAGCTCAGCAGAACTAGAGGTCAGTGGACGTCCTCCGATGCCACAACCAAGCCAATTGCCTCTTTACACCCAGGAACTTGAGAGTGGATGTCGGGGAACTACCGGCCTCTGGAAGATAAAGAGCAGCCCAGCAGGTGTCCATTTGAGCTCACCAGCCGCCAGGCCGGCAGGACTTCAATGAAGTCCACAGCTCATCCACAGTCATTCATTCAGACACCACACTACAAACGGTACAAAGTTAGGTTGATAAAAGTTTTGCTTCATAGTATTATATCTTTTTGCCAGTTTGGTTTTGCTTTTCAGGCCCCTCACAGTTTGCTGTACTTTTTTGGCCCAAGTGCCCTCCCTCCTAAATGATTTACTTTCAGCAGCGCTGCCTGGCCCTTCATCCCTGCTATCTTCTCAATCTATTGTATTTAGTTTCAGCAGCGCTGCCTGGCCCTTCATCCCTGCTATCTTCTCAATCTATTGTATTTAGTTTCAGCAGCGCTGCCTGGCCCTTCATCCTTGCTATCCTCTCAATCTACTGTATTTACTTTCAGGAGCGCTGCCTGGCCTTTCCTGCTATCCTCTCAATCTACTGTATTTACTTTCAGGAGCGCTGCCTGGCCCTTCCTGCTATCCTCTCAATCTACTGTATTTACTTTCAGAAGCGCTGCCTGGCCCTTCCTGCTATCTTCTCAATCTACTGTATTTACTTTCAGGAGCGCTGCCTGACCCTTCCTGCTATCTTCTCAATCTACTTTATTTACTTTCAGGAGCTCTGTCTGGCCCTTCCTGCTATCTTCTCAATCTACTGTATTTTCTTTCCACCCACAAGGTTCTGTTGTTGTTCTGCTGCTGCCAGATGCTTTTCTGTTTGTTTGGTTGGTTGCCAGCATGTCCCTTTGCCAGGGTATGGAGCGGGTTGAAGCCTGTGGGTAGACCCCTTCCTAGGTAGTTAAATCTGCAGCCCTCCTACTGTATACATTTCTTAGATAGCAATGCATGCCTTGGATTCCTGAAAATATGATAAAAAAAGTACTTGTCCTGTTCTGTTTTGTTATTTTTGTCTAATGAAACTGTAGATAACAATTATTCCATAAGTCTTACCTGTTTTGCACTTCCATTAGCTTCATGGGTCTCAAATGTAGTTAAAAAAATAAACTCCTTATAGAAAACATGGTATCTGGTACTATTAAGGTTAATTAAAGTTATCACATTATTTTCCTTATTCTCAGAATATCTGTTGCACGTGCACTTTGAGGGTCATTTTACCTCAGCAGTGTCTCTTGTGTCAAAGCATATTACTGTCTGAAAGCATGTGAGTCAATAGGGGATGCAGCTGGTTGGTTAATGTCAGGAAAGAAGCCATTGAAGGGGTGGGGACAATTTCACCCTCCAGGTGACCAAGCAATTGCAACACCAACAAAGCATGGTTTGCAAGCATAGATTTATTTGACCTGATACCATGTATTAAATAAAAAAACATATCATGTGTTTCTTTCAAAACTGGACTGTTGATACCTATAAAATGGATGAACTGCACATGAAATGTATGGTACTAGTTTGTTTGCTTGTCTTTTGAATTTCAAAAACTATACTGCCCGTACTTCCTAACGACAAGGTTTTCCGTCCCAATATTGAATGAGCTGTAATCGATGGTATATCTGTATGCCTGGAAGTGGGCATGCAGCCAGTATCGGCAGATACCTGCATGAAGAGGCCTTCAAGAGATTAAAGAGAGCTCAAACTCTCCCAAACACTATTATTACTACTACTAATTACTGTGTGGCTGCATTTTGAATCATTTCTATTTTTATTTATGATTTATTTAAAATTGAAACCCCTAGTTTAAAACAATGCCAGTCAGCCTCCGGTCACAAGGTATCAAAACCAATAAAGATGGTGCTTGTGTTTTTAACCCTAAGGCTCCCTCCAGTGTTCAGTAGTTTGAACTGCAGCTCACTTTTTTTTATATAATTCCCTTTGGATAATAATTATACACAAGACTTTTGTCAACACCTATTTAACAAACAATCACTGAAGTAGTTCTGTAAAGCAGGTAACAACAACAAAAGCATGGTGACTAGTGCAGTATTAAACATTTAGAATCAAAGAACATGCTGCTAAAAGAAAATGAAATTCCATGACAAACCTTTAGAACCAAAGAACGTGCTACTAAAAAAACTGAAATTCCATGACAAATGTTTAGAAAATAAGTCTTTGAGTCTTGGAAGGATTTCTAGTCAAAACGTTTGTCATTGTAATTAAGTTTGTTTTAGTATCTCTAAATTCATTCATTTATGACAGTGCTCACCACTCACTCATTTTGTTTAGTTGCTTGTAACTGAATTAGGTTGCAGGTTTACATTAGTAGTAGTGACTTTTTGTCCTGTTTTTTAGTTTGCGTTTTGTTCCTACTACTCTCTCAATGTAATTTTAATCCAATACAACAAAACATTGGCATCAGTTAACACTCATAACATTGCAATAAAGAACACACAATTTAGAAAAAAAGATTTTACTGCGTGTCGCTATTTTCTGGCATAAAGGGATCCATAGGTAAAATAATATTTAAAATATTGGAGACCATCCTGTTGAAGATCACGGGGTGGTCTCAGCACTGGTTTGTCATGTCATCAAGTCTCTTTCGAGGATTCATCATGATAATTACAATGACCATTGAAGGAAAATGTAACAAATGACAGACTGCACAATGTTCACTTCATTGGGGCGAGCTGGGTTTGAATCTCAACAAGGTGAAATTAGTTTATTGCCCACAATCAAGAATTGCCCCAGTCTAGAATGAGAGGTGTCCTGGACTGAATGGCAAGGGGTGTTCAGATCAGGACTGAGGTGCACTTGCAGAGCAATTTCATTGAAATAAACAAACCCATGTACCACAAGTGTACACTGCATCTGTCAGTCAGCAAAGGGTCTGTATGGCTGGACTTCAATTAAGGCACACAACAAGTGATCGCATTGAATCTGCTGTTCTAGGATTCCAGAATGAAGCTTGAGATCAGATCTTGAGATCAGATCTCTGGATTTTATCCAGTGTTTATATAACTCATTGACCAACAATACATGACATTGTTTAGTGATGTAATATTAACATTCTGTATTCATTAAAACAAGGGCACTAAAATAATGTCAGTAAACATTCAATATGAAGGTGTGCTTATTAAAAATGGATTGCATGTAAATAGTTACAGAGGGATTAAGAAGTCAACATTTGCAGTGTTCCTGGCAAGTGCTGAGCAACACAATGTAATGGCACTGCAGTATGTTGTTATTGCTTATAGTGCTTGGGTCAATTGCACTGTACCTTTTAAGTAAATTACTATGTGAATTTAGAGACTGTCAGTGCTTGTTCCATTTAAATGAGTTGCACACACAAACACTTTTATTCTGTATGTGCATATCACATCAGCCACGATAGAATATCGTACTTTAATGTACTGTTATGGTTTTTAATACAACATTGCAACCCTTACAAGTTTTTCACTGGCTATTTTGCATGTTAATGAGCAGTTTCTTTTCCAATGCATTTGCTGTGCTTAATTGTTATTGTTTTTACTCTGCTTTACCATCCCTAATATGCAGAGGACAATGGGGTTTTATTTTTAAAGTGTTCAAATCATGTTGATTGTCATGCAAGAGTACAAATTATTTAGGTGCATTCCACTTAATCTTTAAATGACAGATAATATTTGTTTGTGTGGAGCTCACTTTAAAAAGGAATTGCAGTTTAGTTTAACCAACACTATATACACCGTATATGTTGGCAATACTTATTTCCCAAATCTTCGTATCAATTAGCATGTTGCAGTTGGAACTCATTTAGTTCAGTTCTTTGGCATGCTTCTGAACCGCGAATTAAACCATTAAAATTACAAGCACTGTAATTGACCCAAAGAACACACTGCAGTGAAAAAAAACATCACTATCTTTGCTGTATCCAGGGCTGTATGTAGAAAATCAATATATTTTTAAAAAGGAAATAGGTAAGCTAATTTATATGATTGATGTTTCCAATCACGATACACAACCTCCATGATACAACTGCATAACGTTTGACCTTGAGTATTCATCACATCGAATCAGCACCGTACCGGCATTGTGTAATATTGTTTCTTGTCTTTAATATTACTGAAACACCAGTGACTCAGTATCACCTCCTGCTGAACCTCCATGTTAAACAGGGGGCTCTGTGCCCCTGGGCTGAAACCCCTCCCTGCGAATGCTGCTCACATCGAGGCGCGGGGTGACCTCGCAGCGCACCAGCAGTGCATCGTCACGCACGTACTCCCTCTGCCGCAGGGCCTGCAGGTGCATGAAGGTGACGTAGCCGAAGCCCTTGGGGTTGCGCTGGGCGGTGGGGCGCTGGAAGGCCAGGAGGTCCGGCTTAGTATCCATCACCTCCTCGTGGTTCTGCTGGACAACACCTTCAGTCTGGTCCAGGATGGAGAGACGGATGGTTCCCTGGAAGGGCCAGGGCAGCTGGCTGTCGTACTTGCCCTGCATGGTGTGCACAAACAGGGAGATGTAGTTGGCGCAGCGTGGAGCACTGGGAGTCTGCAGGTGGAGCCGAAGGCAGAGCTTGTAGCCGGGCCGGCCCGTGTAGAAGCCAGGGCTGTGGATGACCACAGGCTGCTCGGCCTCCTGGTTGCTCAGGTAGCTGGAGAAGTTCTCCAGCTTCCACACGTAGATGCCATTACACTGCTCCGCCTCCAGCTCGCTCACCTTCTCCTCCAGCGTGCGCACCTGCCTCTTCAGAGTGCCCACCTGCGTGCTCTGCGTCTGCTTGGTAGCCAGCAGCTCCCGGATCTGGTGGTCCTGCAGGACTAGACGGGCCTCCAGCTGCTGCAGGGTCTCATGCTGGTCCTGCAGAGCTGCAGAGCACTGGCACTGGAGAGAGGGGGCTGCAGCAGTGGCTCCAGCCAGGGAGAGAGGCAGGGGGATGGGCCCGGCCGAGGGGGACGGGGCGAAGTGGAGATCAGAACTATCTGGAAGATGAGCGGGCATGCGGTTACCGAGCAGGAACTGCGCCATCAAACGTAAGTGCATCTGCGTGTAATCCTGCATGTGCTGCGCCAGTTTGTTTCGCTGCATCTGCAATACAAGATGAAAAATGAATGGACAGCCTCGCACTGCCACTGTGTGTACTGATGACACCACATGTAGAAATTCTCAGGCTACAGACATCAAAGACAACGGTGAAACAACCCCCCTTAGTCCAGGATACTGATGTTAACCTTAAACCTGATTGAATTAATATACGGTTTGCTATAATATGTGCATCTTTTACATCTGCAAATGCAAGTTAACACACATTGTTTGATAAGCTATAACCCGCTAAAGGCATCATTCTTTTCATATAGAAACCCAATAGTAAAACACAGGTAAGACTGTTGTAAAATGATACAAAAGCCTATTTATCAGGATTACTTTGAAAGTACAACATTATGTATGCATGCGCTTTGCTTTTCTTTCGTACAATTGAAACAATAAGAAAGTGGGATCACTGAATTGCTGGAGCCTTGCAGCAGGGATGCAGGCGAGGCTGGACCCTGCTTTCCAGAAGCTCACCTTCTCAGGACAGCCGAAGGAGCTGAAGGTACAGGCGACGGGGGCCTGAGGACAGTCCATTTCACAGTGATACTGCAGCTGGAACACAAACACACACTGGAACAGTGAGCATGCGGCCCTCCGACTAGACATTCGCATACAGGAGAACAACAGCTCTCTTTACAACTGCTCTTTGCAGGGGTGAAACAATTACTTGTGCATCTTGAGCACAACCACCAAATGTTTCTCAATGATATTGGGAATTAATACATGGGCCTTATTCACAAAACATTAAGGACTGTGATTTAAAAGAGGAGTCCCATTCTAATCAAATGGAGTGTTTAAAAATATTCTTACATTAAACAGTGTTAAGATAAAAATTAACTAATAAACCATCTCTAAAACAGTTGATTAAACTGCAGATGTCATTTCATGAATCAAACAAAAACATTCCTTAAAGTTTTAGGAATAGCTGAGAACCCACCTTACACCTTTCCCAATGTTTCTTTTGAAAACAGTACATGATTAAAAAGATTCACCACTGTTTTTTACAGTGTCAAAGGTTTGCAGTTTTTTTTGGGGTGGGGGAGGGGGATATTTATTTATTTTTTAAAAGGAATTTCTGGTTTAAAGGTGCCTTTTATCTGTTATACTGTATGTGTTTATTTAGTTTTTTTAAATTTGGTGCATGACGTACAGGGTTAACTATAAACCCTGCATACTATTACCCAGTTCCTTTACACATCTCCAGATTTACTAATAGAAGCAGGAGGGGCACACCAGACTGGGTACACAGCTCCACATTTACTAATAGAAGCAGGAGGGGCACACCAGACTGGGTACACAGCTCCACATTTACTAATAGAAGCAGGAGGGGCACACCAGACTGGGTACACAGCTCCACATTTACTAATAGAAGCAGGAGGGGCACACCAGAAACCTAATGACAATTGTCTGCCTATAGCTGGGACAAGTATCACTTGACTATTATATTTGACTAACAGAAAAGTATATCAACAACATTTTAAAATAAACACTAGGAACAACACCTTATTAAAATGAAAGATATTTATTTTGGTGTAAAATGCCCAAGATGTCTTAATTATAACTCAAGTTATTAGTATCAGGTACCCTAAAAATCTTTAACCATTCAGAATTCAGAATTTCTTTTTCTATTAAAAACAAACAACCTGTATAAAACCACCCACTAAGATTCTGTGTTGATGGTTAGCTTTAGATGTTGAAGACGTCTAAATATTTACACTAGGATATGAATAACAGCAGCTACTAACAACCGCTGTGGTTTATAGAAACTATCTAGCCACATGTTATTGGAGAGAATTCAGTTGAAAAACTTTCAGCTGTTTATTGTAGAATATTTAATTATAGCCCAACATGTGCAGGCACTAATATTCTGTTCTATATTATTATTTAACTAAAATCTCCTGTAAGTTAGGTGGTTGTCAACACAAGTACTGGCATCTCTAAAGTGTACACCTTCAGGAACCAGCTTTGTTATCTGATCAAAAGCAAAGGAGGCTAATGAAGCAGTAAACTGTTCTGTCAGGATACCCAGTGCTGGTACAGGGATTGTCATTTTTACAAAACACTGGAAAAACCCAAGCAGAGAAACGAACACATGCAATTCTTTGTGAGGTACCCTCTCCTCTACTTTCCCAAATGTACAGCAACAAAAATGGAAGCGAATCTCTTGGATTCCTCTCACAACTCAGCAGAGGAGGCAAGTGTCCAGATCTCTCCCCTCCCACTCATCTTACCTGCTCCCGGATGAGCTCCGTGCTGCAGTAGTCACACACCACGTTCGCTAGGGGGCACTCCTGGTCATGGTACTGTCAGGAAAACACAGAAAAGCGAGTTTTAGAAGAGATCCTACAAGTGCTTGTTTTAATTCAAGCTTTCCAAGGTCACTCTGCTGGCTGGCTTGCGGTCTAAAAGGTCTACTTTGGGTGCATTCCTTTGCCTCTTGCAGGAAGCAGAAGAGTCAATGTGAGCTCCAGTTACACTGTCTGCAAGCATCAGCCCTGTACCTCCTCTCATCCAAGCATACCTTTAGCAAGCCTCTGACTCCTAGAGGTGCTGCAGCTCTGCTGGTGAAACCATGGTCTGATGAACCAATTATTATATAGGACCTGTACATCCGAGTCATATCCTTATCTGATAACGGTTATAAAACATATTCCTGCAATTCATCCTGTGTATAGTGTGCTCTGATTGAATCTCCCTTAGCACTGATTTGTATTGCATCCTGAACACTGGGCATTTCATGACCAAATCCCCCTTTTTGAACAGTACATTTTTCTTAAAGATTCTTCAGGAGGGAAACCTGCAAACCTGTAAAAGCATTGGAGCCCCATACCGAATCCAACCTAATGTGTTAAATGATACCTAGCGCATCCTTATACTGTGCTAAAGGAATGAATCAGACTTGTTACAAAAAAGTCGACCTTTTCAGCATCCTGCTGCAATATTATTTTCTCTTGTTACAATTCATGAAAAACTAAAAAAAACAATGCAATAAGGATTGAGACTATATGAACATAATTTCAACATTGTATTTAACATCATGTAATCAACAAAACTACAAAAGGATAGCTACAATAGTAGTACAGTATTTCATGTTAGATTTCAAAATGTCACATTTTTTCATGGAAAACTACAAAGCGGTATCTAATTCAATATGTTAAAGTAGCATTTTTCAGCAGGTTTCATTTGGCTTTACGAAGCAAAAAAAGTTAATTCTATAGGGTGATGCAAAACGTTTGGCATAACTGTACACACACCATATTTAATATTTTTGGTTTTAGTATTGTAATGTAGAAAGGGTTACTTTTATCATTCCATTTGTTTTAAGTATGCACCTGTAAACTGTATGTTAACTCATTTTTAACCTATTTTAATGTAGCCTTAGTTTTATATATCCTATTTTAACAAGGCATATTAACAGTGGTAGGCAGGGTGGCAAATGGGTTATAGTATAGAGTAGTTAATTTTATACCCAATATTGCGTTCCTTTTTCTGATATGGATATGCACTGGTTTGGTTTCCTTTTTTGTACTGAAAATGTCATCACTGTGTGTGCTTTATTATGTTATTCACTTGCTTATTTAGTTCATATTTTGAAGAATCCTATTAACTTCTCCACCTAGGAACCCGGTATCACTTGGACTGATAAGCCTGTTAATTGTCTATTTTTTTATAGAAAGTCTGCTTTGCAGCAGCCACATCATATTCTTCAATTAACTGTAAAGAGGACTTGTGCATCTTTAGCACAACACAAAGTTTCTGCTGCCCAATTAAACCAAATTCCTTTAGAACTTGCCATGTTTTCATCAAACAAAACAGAAGCAGTCAAAGATGTTTTCTTTTTATGCAAATATACTTGTTTCCACTGAATTTCTGCGTATTAACTTGCATGAACTAATGAGTCTAGAGTATTTTTTAAATTCGCATAATAGCTTAATGTATGTGAATGAAGCCTGTTTCCACTGGGCTAAATCACACATTTTTAGTTTAAACGTTTCTTTAGAGAATTATCAGCTCCAATGGAAACATAGCCAATGACCCGGGCTTAGAGCCTTTTTTTTAAATATATATTTCTCCAGAAAAAAACATGAAACATTCTAATATCTGTCATTTATTTCCTTTAAAAGAACCCAAACTCCCGGAAGCCAATGACTGCTTTTCGTATCTGACGTGTGTTTGATGTCAACTTATTCCTTCATGCCACATCTTGCAGTTGAGCAGAAGTGTAGCACTGAAGTATCTGCAAGGAGCGCTCCATACATTTTCTTCACTAACAGCTTCAAATAAATTATCATAAAAAAATAAAAAATAAAAAAATCACATTTCACCTTTACCACGGTGTACATTTGTCATACAGGAAAATCTTAGCTCTACAAAATGATGGTATTCTATATTAGGTAAGATTTACTGGAAATGTTTTGCTGCACTATGTACTTTAAGACAGTGAAACCAAGAGCCAGCGTGTGGTGCTCACCTGGAGCTCCTCGAACACGATGCAGGAGGCACAGTTCTGGCAGCTGGTCACGCGGCGTGGGCACTCCTGCTTCATGTGCTCCTCCTGCTGGCTCCTCCACACAGCGGTGTGGCACAGCGGACACTCCACAGTGGCAAAGACACACTGAGACACATGCGTCTGGGGACAGGCCCGGGAATGCACAGAGCACACGTCAGTAAAACAAGACTGAGGGAACTCAGGGTCATCATAACTGGATAAGCAGTCACAGGTAAAAGAATAGTAGTTTTAGTGAACAAAAACAAAGCATCCCTGGGAGCATTATCTAAGGGGAAAGTCCTATCAGATGGAACAGTCTGTAAGCATGTTGTAAAAGGGACAGGTGGATAAGCCTAAATAAAGCTGTTCAATAGAAAAGAAAATGAGTTGGAAAATGTTTATTGGTTTCCAACTGTTCCCTTAAATATCTTTGTCCAGCCACAATGAAGCAACACTTGAGTGATAACTCTCAACTAATTGTGCCATGTCAATGGTTGTTCTTATTGAGAAAGTGCACTTAAGTGATCACTCACACTTACGTTGCTTCTGAATGTGTGGGAGTGCTGTGTTTTAGCTGTTCATAAACTAAAGATAGAAATAAAAGTTATTGCATTAAGTTGCTGTGCTACTGCAATATGTTGTTTAATTAATAGATTTCAATGCTCAAAATAAGTATGTTGCTCTAATTTATACAATTTTCTTTTTTTATTCTGTGCACTGCAAAACCAAAAATAAGACCTATATAAACTGCACTCTTCAAAAATAGGAATACAGCAACAAGATCCAAACCCGCAGTCTGACACACCTCTAGGTGGCGCAACTCCATCTTGTGCATGCAGCCCTCATTGGGGCAGCACACCGTGAGGGACAGGATCTCTCGCTTGGCAAAGTTATCAGGAAACAGCTGGTTCTCCAGCAGGACCTCATTGTCCACCGGGCACTTCTGTCCTGCATCCCTGAGAAAGCACAGACAGCAAGCACAGGTCTGAGAGCAATTCGGAATCACACAGCTACTACAGGAAAGCACCAGAAAACCAAAGTTTTCGTACACTGTGTTGTATGAGTTCTGTGCGCTGCCAGCGCTGTAGTGTCACGTGAGCTGTTCAGTGTGTTGATATGTAAATAAATCCTGTTCACCTGCGGGGCGTATCAACTTCAACCTCCGTCTCGATCTCCTGCCTGTCACTCAGCAGCGAATGCACACTCAAACGGCAGACGGCTACTCTGTCACAAGCATTAATACCCTGTATCTTTCTAAACAAGAGATTTAGGGGAGCTCCCTAATAAAAGCTGAATCTCAAAACAATAATTGTGCGAATATAGTAATGGTTACTGTGTATAATGGTATTTAAAACAGGATTCATTCATCCTACTTTTTACATATCCACCCTTACTCTGGTCCCAGCGCAGTTGGATACGTGACGGATTACTGCACATAGAGAAAAAGAAAGAAATTAGGTCATTTTAAATCTCCCTACTACTAGCTGACCATATTAATTAGGTTTAAAAAAAAAACTCCCCTCGATTTAAGTTTGATATTAATTATGTTGATGCAGTTTTCTAGAGTGTAGTGTCTTCTGGAAATAGAGAGCCGTTTTGTTCTTCGTTCTTTTAAACAGAAAAATACTTTCCTTTTGTGGCTTTTAGTGTTTGTTTCTTATTGTTAAAAAAAATTCTAATTTCCCCCAAAATTTCCTCTGGGACCCTCAGTTTTTTTTTTTAGCTGAGTCCTAGACCTTAACATGAAAAAGTTTTGGAGAGCCCCGATTGGTCAAACCTGCACATTTGAGACCTATGTAACTAATGGAAGTGCAAAAGGGCTAAGCTTTATGGAATTATTGTGTTAACTACAATTACTTGTATTTATTTTTTACAAAACAATATTATTTGGTCCATCTTAGCTGCATTTACATTTTAATTGAAAGCTAGGAGTTTCAATTCAAATAAAAAAATCTCTTACTTTTTCTGTGACAACTTTGTTTTTGTATATGAAGGTTTTTGTAAGTGAGTGTCTCTCTATCCTAGCTTATAGAATCTCTCCGCTCTGCCCGGGGTCTCACCTGAGGGATTTCTCAATGCAGCCCTTACAGAATCTGTGTCCGCAGGGAGTCTGCACAGCCGCCCTCAACGCCATCAGACAGATGGGACACTGCATTTGCTCTCCAGGGGCGGGTCAACTCCACATCGTAGCCCTGTGCGGCGCCTCTATGTCGGGGTCTGGTGGTAAGAGGTCCCCACACTGGAACTCCCCATACTCTCCCCCTTCTCTGAGGAAATGCCCAGGACAGACAGCCCTCCACAGCAGGTACTGTCCAGGCTGTCTGACTCTGTGTCACAGCTAGCCATCCTAAGGAAGACAGCAACTTTTCAATTTACAGAACACACTAGGGGTAGAACTGCATCGTCCACTAGTCTCCTAGCCAAACGTTAAAGTGACTGTCGATTAGAAAAGTTCTCAATTACTTAATCAACCCCTTAATTGAACTAAAAATGTAAGCTTAATTAGACCTTTTTAATTGTTCTCTGCTCCTAAAAAGTTGCCAATTTCAAGTTATAGTTAACTTGAAATCTCCATCTGTTTAAAAGCTGGAAACAATTAAAAAGGTCTAATTAAGCTAATGAATAGTTAAGGGTTCAATTAAGTAACCAAGAACTCAGCAGGAGTGAAAACCAGCAGACGCATGGGGTCCCCCTGGACCAGGATTGGGAAACCCTGATCTACAGCGCCAAGAAAAGCAATTGTCACATGACTTCCATTTTCAGCATGACTCCTTCATGCAGCTAACATTGCTAAAAAAAAACAGTTCTGCTACATTCAACTTCCTCAAATGTGCTGAACAGCACAATGGCAGGATATACTTCATGCATTTCCACACAGGAACACAATCCTACCATGTCTTAAAAGAGATAGCAAACTTACTGTAGCACTCGTTGTGGTTTTATTTTATAACAAGTAGGCTATATCAGAGAGAGACAAAGTATATACAAATCCCTACCACGGCTGCACTTAATTATTATTGAAAAGAACCTACATGCACATTAAAGTCACAGTACAAAAATGATATATGCAGGTGCAGTCTGCCTCACATATCCCCAGATTGAGATATCAAATTCTGTATAACAGCTGTCATCTTGTGCAGTTTGGACAAGCGGGCCATAAAGCAAATATGAGCTGCTCAAGCTGTGCAAAATAATGTTTTATTACAAGAGATTTCATCTATTATAAAAATTGCAAACATTGTACATGTTGCTGCTTTTTAACTTCATAACTGTTCTGTAGGACATCTGTACACAAGATAATATACTGAACTTCTGACAACCAAGCAACGCTGACTGGTTGATTTCTCATATGTGATTTCCAATCACAGTAACATATTACTCTTGGATCAATGGTTTATGTGAGTTTGTACAGTACAAATGTGCCACTCCAGCACAGGATAAATAGCCATTGCAAAACTCACCCTCTAGGAAGAAGTCTGTCCAAATACAGCCTCAGACTTCGTCAGTCACTTGATTCACCGGAAACTTCATCCCACCAGAAAAGCAGAGTTTGGGAAACCTTTTATCAGCACAACTGCCCTCAACACTGAAATAACCTTTTATGCTATCTACTGGACATTGGTTCACACAATGTTTTTCACCGGTCACATACAATGTACAAGAATCTATATTCAGCATTTCTCCTTTTCACCGCCTAGTAGACATGTCATGTGTGTTTTACTGTTTGACATGCTGTTTAAAGATGATCTTGTTCTTTTCCCCATCTGAAGGAGGAACAAAAACACCCTAAAAGCGTTCCTCCTTCAGCTGTTTTGTTCTTCCCATACAGAGCTTTGCCAAGGTTTGTGTTTCAGCACATCTGCCACTGCGAACCTAAAAAAAAAACAAGAAAGAGAAATGAAATACAACTCAGCAATGCAATAGTTTACACATGATCTAATGCAATAGCTACACACGTGACCTAGGGATGGGAATTTTAAACGTTTAAAACATATAAACTTCAAAGAAGTGGTTAAACGTTTAATAATATGCTAGATGCATAATCCGTCACGTTACAAATTTCACCAAACGCATTTTTTTTAATGTATTAATTTTAATAATTTAGTACAGTCCGTCGCACACATATCCTACCTCTGTGGTGCCACAGGCGGATATTATAAAAAAGAAGGGGGTGGCAATTGCCTCCATGTAGCTTTTCTAATTGGTGCAACAGAAAGACCGACACTGGGGCGGTTTTATTCTCGGTCGACCTGGTGCTTTATTGGTGCACTTTATTTTTCACGCTGTTGTGGATGTAAAGGCGGCTTTTACATTTCTTTCGTTTAACCATTGTTCAAAACAAGTTGACTTACAGCTCACTTACATTTTACCCTAGTGCTTTTAGAAAAGTCTTCAGGTCTTCATCGGTTTTAGGTTTTTCAAAACAATCTGTTACCTTCCCCTCCTACCTAAATAAAGACAGATTGTTTCTAAAATTATGCATCTAAAATTATGCATCCCACAACAAACGTACATCTCTCACTCTCTACCCAGAATGCCCTTTCTTAAAAGCACAGTCTGGTAACACTAAAATGTCATTCTCCGTTCCAAGTTCGCATTCCTTTGTTTTTAACTTTTTTTGTTTTTTTAATGCCACTCTCATGGTCTATCTTCACTTGCAACACATACTTTTGTCTGTGTAAGTGGCATTTCAAACGAACTCATGGCAACAATCCTACATTGTGAGAGACAAAACATATTAATTGTTTGAACTAAGTGCAACAAAGGCGCGAAAACAAGATATTGATTCAACACTGGTTTATCCTTTACCTACATCGCTGTGAATACGTATAGCACGGCTTTAAAAGAAAGTTTTTTTTTCCCCAATATTAATTCAAAGAACGTATATGTGTAAATAAATTATGTATAATTTACCAGTACACTTTTACGCAAATCGTTTGTTTAAAAAAAAAAAAAATATATATATATATATAATTATTTGACAGATTCTGTAACATGCAGCCCTAATTTCAATATATACTTTGGTGTGTACGTTTTTTGTTTTTTCTTTGTTTGTTTATTTCAACTTTGTAGTTAAGTCTTTAAGATGTTCAAACGTTATTTGCCTATTTCAGGTTTCTATGCTTGGACAATACTAACCAGGGCTGTCATTATACATCATAATGCAATATAAATAGCGTGTGTGTGTTTATGTTAAACGTTTAAATGCTGACACCTGCACAGCACTCAAACGTTCAAATAAATGTACCAGAAGCCCATCCCTAACGTGATCCAATGTAATAGCAACATGTGATCTAATGCTTCTAAGTAGAAAGGTATGAGGCAGTCTGGTGGTTAAAGAAAAGGGCTTGTAACCAGGAGGTCCCCGGTTCAAATCCTGGCTCACTCACTGACTCATTGTGTGACACTGAGTAAGTCACTTAACCTCCTTGTGCTCTGTCTTTCGGGTGAGATGTTGTTGTAAGTGACTCTGCAGCGAATGCATTGTTCACACACCCTAGTCTCTGTAAGTCGCCTTGGATAAGGCATCTGGCTCCACATGGCACATTAACATTTATGTTTTATACTCTGACCAAGCAAAACATTCAAACTTGTGTTGGGCCAGCTGTTACCTATTTGATGTGGGTATCCTTGATTTAACAGCCATTTTGTGTCAGTATTTCCATAACTCTGACACAGTTAGAACTGCTTCACCAGAACCCCATTGCCATGATCTTGAACTGCTGCTTCACCAGAACCCCATTGCCATGATCTTGGACCGCTGCTTCACCAGAACCCCATTGCCATGATCTTGGACCGCTGCTTCACCAGAACCCCATTGTCATGATCTTGGACCGCTGCTTCACCAGAACCCCATTGCCATGATCTTGAACCGCTGCTTCACCAGAACCCCATTGCCATGATCTTGAACCACTGCTTCACCAGAACCCCATTGCCATGATCTTGAACCGCTGCTTCACCAGAACCCCATTGCCATGATCTTGGACCGCTGCTTCACCAGAACCCCATTGTCATGATCTTGGACCGCTGCTTCACCAGAACCCCATTGCCATGATCTTGGACCGCTGCTTCACCAGAATCCCACCAGAACCCCATTGCCATGATCTTGGACCGCTGCTTCACCAGAACCCCATTGCCATGATCTTGGACCGCTGCTTCACCAGAACCCCATTACCATGATCTTGAACCGCTGCTTCACCAGAACCCCATTGCCATGATCTTGGACCGCTGCTTCACCAGAACCCCATTCCCATGATCTTGAACCGCTGCTTCACCAGAACCCCATTGCCATGATCTTGAACCGCTGCTTCACCAGAACCCCATTGCCATGATCTTGGACCGCTGCTTCACCAGAACCCCATTCCCATGATCTTGAACCGCTGCTTCACCAGAACCCCATTGCCATGATCTTGAACCGCTGCTTCACCAGAACCCCATTGCCATGATCTTGGACCGCTTTACATCAGGTTACATGCGGTAATAGAAGTGCTAATTTGGGTCTTTGAAAAAAGCCAATGCTGTTTTGTAGCCATTAATGCCATGAAACACCAAGCAACTTTCACACAACTTTTTCTGGCAGCTGCTGAAGAAACTAGTTGAGCTTGAATTCTTTCTTTCATCAAGTTTCCTAAATTAAGACAGACAATTTGGGCCAGCTGTGCTCACACTCTCTGGTGGCAACCCTCAACACTTTTAGAGTTGGTTCCTCCCCGTCGAAGCTCACAACGCTAAATATTTAATGTCTGAGCTCTGTATCCAAACAGCACTCCTCAGGGCAAACTCAATAATTTGGAAGGTTTGCCTCCATCTAGTGGCCAACAACTGTACTCCACCCAGGTGCTGAAGTGATAATGGCCAATCTGGGAGTTAATCGTTCTGGGACCCAAGAAACCATAGAAGTAACAGTTCCGAGAAAAACACAAATGTATCATTCAAGAATGACATGTCAAAAAGTAAGAAATCAGCTAAAAAAATTAAAAAAAAAACCCTAAAAACTTGAATCCCCTGAATGTAATTTTTATATTCCCCATACCTAAATACAATCACTGGAGTACAAGTACCTGCTAGTGGCTTACCGGTTCTTAAAGCTGGGTGTGGATGTACCTGTTGAGCTATCACACTACACAGCAAGTACCTGCTTGTGCCTTACCGGCCTCTACAGCTGGTTGGGGATTTCCCAACAAGCCGGCCCACGGGATAGAAGCGTGTTTTGTATTTTTTCCGCCAGGTCACTATTAGCCTCACTGTACTGTATTCAATTGTGGTGTTTAGCGTCAAGTTATTAAAAACTTTTATTTATTTATTTTTTTTTTACACATACATACATTTTTGACATTCTTAATCTTAACCATCCAAATAAGACCACAATAAATGCCGAAACTTTATATTTAGGCTTCAATGACCCTCCTTCTAGTATTTAAAGGAGTATTTTAATTATTAAGTAAATAGGCAGCGATAGATTCGTGAAGTCATTAATTATGATTAAAGCAGGGAAGGTATTGGGTAAACGCTCTGAAACATGATACGGGGAACGACTTTCCGGAACAGTATGTGAACTTTTCTTTACCAAAACTACGCGCCCTAACAGAAACCAAACCAGACTTACTCCTTAACTGAAGAAAAAACTGCGAGTTTACTTTCACGTTTTAACTGTACACAGACACGTATTCATGTTGCTCAGTCTTACCTGTTTAAAAGACGCCCTTCAACCAGGAGTTTCCTGAGGAAATCGTCTTATTATTCATACGTCCAAGTAACGTCTCTTCCTGTAAATAGCCTTTTCTAAACGCCAATGGTGAAGTAAGTCACAGCGCCGCCTGTAGTTGCGGAGGTTTGTTTAATAATCATGTTTAATTTACACTTCGTTTTCTTTTCTTCAGGACTGTATCTTTATTATGTAGCGCTCTAAGCACTGGGGAAACACACCCTGTTGTGTAATACGCCTCACTGTTACCATGTAACCATTTTCTATAAGAAAATGTGTGTCTTTTTCATTTACAATGTTTAGCAATCTTAACATTTCTGCCAGTTTGAGTTCTTCCATTCGTTGTATGACATGGAAAGTGGATAACGTCAAACATCCAGATATAAAAAGTAAAACCCTCTATGGTAACATATATGTTTAAACGAATATTGTTTAAAAACAACACTCAAGTTAGCATTTTGCAAGTTTATGTATGTATTTGTGTGTGTATTTATGTGTGTATTTAGTATATTTATGTGACTACTTGAATACTAATGTATTTCTAAACTTCATTGCACAGGTCTTATACAGTTTACTGATACACTAGTGTAATCGTTTAGTTAGCGCATGATAGGGTATAAAAACCCCTTACTATTTACACTCTATAATTTAGACATTTTATTTAACATCATGTAATCAAAGAAACTAGAAAATTATATCGCAAAAGTCTACCGGAAGCCATAATAGTAGTACAGTATTTCATTTTAGATTTCGAAATGTCACATTTTTCAACTTGTCAGTTTTTTGTGCAGTACATGAAAAACTATAAAGCGGTATGTAATTCAATATGTTAACGCAACATTATTCAGCAGGTTTAATTCGACTTTATGAAGCAAAGTTAGTTAATTCTATAGGGTGATGCAAAACTTTTGGCCATAGCTGTAGTATGGCGGTCTGACCAAAAACAAAACAAAATGTAATACATACATATATATATATATATATATATATATATATATATATATATATATATATATATATATATATATATATATATATATATATATGTGTGTGTGTGCAAAAGTTTTAGGCAGGTGTGAAAAATGCTGTAAAGTAAGAATGCTTTCAAAAATAGACATGTTAATAGATTATATTTATCAATTAACTAAATGCAAAGTGAGTGAACAGAAGAAAATCTAAATCAAATCCATATTTGGTGTGACCACCCTTTGCCTTCAAAACAGCATCAAGTCTTCTAGGTACACTTGCACAAAGTCAGGGATTTTGTAGGCATATAGTCAGGTGTATGATTAAACAATTATACCAAACAGGTGCTAATGATCATCAATTCAATATGTAGGTTGAAACACAAGCATTAACTGAAACAGAAACAGCTGTGTAGGAGGAATAAAACTGGGTGAGGAACAGCCAAACTCAGCTAACAAGGTGAGGTTGCTGAAGACAGTTTACTGTCAAAAGTCATACACCATGGCAAGACTGAGCACAGCAACAAGACACAAGGTAGTTATACTGCATCAGCAAGGTCTCTCCCAGACAGAAATTTCAAGGCAGACAGGGGTTTCCAGATGTGCTTTCCAAGCTCTTTTGAAGAACACAAAGAAACGGGCAACGTTGAGGACCATAGACGCAGTGGTCGGCCAAGGAAACTTATTGCAGCAGATGAAAGACACATCATGCTTACTTCCCTTCGCAATCGGAAGATGTCCAGCAGTGCCATCAGCTCAGAATTGGCAGAAAACAGTGGGACCCTGGTACACCCATCTACTGTCCGGAGAAGTCTGGTCAGAAGTGGCCTTCATGGAAGACTTGCGGCCAAAAAGCCATACCTCCGACGTGGAAACAAGGCCAAGCGACTCAACTATGCACGAAAACACAGGAACTGGGGTGCAGAAAAATGGCAGCAAGTGCTCTGGACTGATGAGTCAAAATTTGAAATATTTGGCTGTAGCAGAAGGCAGTTTGTTCGCCGAAAGGGATGGAGAGCGGTACACAAATGAGTGTCTACAGACAACAGTGAAGCATGGTGGAGGTTCCTTGCAAGTTTGGGGCTGCATTTCTGCAAATGGAGTTGGGGATTTGGTCAGAATTAATGGTCTCCTCAATGCTGAGAAGTACAGGCAGATACTTATCCATCATGCAATACCATCAGGGAGGCATCTGATTGGCCCCAAATTTATTCTGCAGCATGACAACGACCCCAAACATACAGCTTAAAGTCATTAAGAACTATCTTCAGCGTAAAGAAGAACAAGGAGTCCTGAAGTGATGGTATGGCCCCACAAAGCCCTGATCTCAACATCATCGAGTCTGTCTGGGATTACATGAAGAGAGAGAAGCAACTGAGGCTGCTTAAATCCACAGAAGAACTGTGGTTAGTTCTCCAAGATGTTTGGGCCAACCTACCTGCCGAGTTCCTTCAAAAACTGTGTGCAAGTGTACCTAGAAGAATTGATGCTGTTTTGAAGGCAAAGGGTGGTCACTCCAAATATTGATTTGATGTAGATTTTTCTTCTGTTCACTCACTTTGCATTTAGTTAATTGATAAATATAATCTATTAACATGTCTATTTTTGAAAGCATTCTTACTTTACAGCATTTTTTCACATCTGCCTAAAACTTTTGCACAGTACTGTATATATATATTCGTGATTACAGACACACTTCCCAATTGTACTGAAATTTGTTTCAAATTACATATTTTGATTATTTAAAAAGAAATGTATAAAAAAACGTTTATAATTCTGTGACTTTCTCTGGTTTCAATGACTTTCCTAAAGGTCTTACAATCTGGTCACTTTTTTACTTGTGTTATCTTTCTACAAGAAAGAATCTTCATTTCTTTCTCGCAGAATTTAAAATCAGGACCCTTTATTCATAACGTATCAGTATATAAATCCAATGTTCTGTAGATGTAGCAGACACATACAAAAGAGCTGTACATGATGTTGTTTAGCCCACACACCCAACACTATTTAAAATCATTTAAAAAGAAATGTATAAAAAAACGTTTATAATTCTGTGACTTTCTCTGGTTTCAATGACTTTCCTAAAGGTCTTACAATCTGGTCACTTTTTTACTTGTGTTATCTTTCTACAAGAAAGAATCTTCATTTCTTTCTCGCAGAATTTAAAATCAGGACCCTTTATTCATAACGTATCAGTATATAAATCCAATGTTCTGTAGATGTAGCAGACACATACAAAAGAGCTGTACATGATGTTGTTTAGCCCACACACCCAACACTATTTAAAATCATTTAAAAGAAATGTATAAAAAAACGTTTATAATTCTGTGACTTTCTCTGGTTTCAATGACTTTCCTAAAGGTCTTACAATCTGGTCACTTTTTTACTTGTGTTATCTTTCTACAAGAAAGAATCTTCATTTCTTTCTCGCAGAATTTAAAATCAGGACCCTTTATTCATAACGTATCAGTATATAAATCCAATGTTCTGTAGATGTAGCAGACACATACAAAAGAGCTGTACATGATGTTGTTTAGCCCACACACCCAACACTATTTAAAATCATTTAAAAAGAAATGTATAAAAAAACGTTTATAATTCTGTGACTTTCTCTGGTTTCAATGACTTTCCTAAAGGTCTTACAATCTGGTCACTTTTTTACTTGTGTTATCTTTCTACAAGAAAGAATCTTCATTTCTTTCTCTAGAATTTAAAATCAGGACCCTTTATTCATAACGTATCAGTATATAAATCCAATGTTCTGTAGATGTAGCAGACACATACAAAAGAGCTGTACATGATGTTGTTTAGCCCACACACCCAACACTATTTAAAATCATAACCATCATATATATATATATATATATATATATATATATATATATAAATATATATAATATCTTTATTTTTATATAGCGCCTTTCATAGTGGACCATCATCAGAAAGCACTTTACAGAGGTAGGCTGTGAACTGTGCATTATATGCAGTCACTTACAATAGGACATTGGATGGCTCTGGCAAAAATATAACACAGATACAATCTACAGTTTTGCGATGTAATGTCATTTCTTATATTTTTAATATGACATTATATGTGCTCTCTTTTAGTCTTTGTTGTCGTTGTTACTTGCCAGATGTACTAACATAACTATTCCAGCAAAAAAGTAATTTTCAACCACTTCTAAAAGCTTCTTAAATAAGGTAGTTTAGAAAAAACACAAGGATTGTGAAGCTGTCAAATTAGTCCTATTGGAAACTGCAATTATAAAGAGATTTTTCATTTGCCATAGTTGTAGAGGGGGAAGAAATTACAGTTGCACATAGTGGTCACTTCCAAAGGATTTTAGACATTGATTATCATCTAGGCAGAATCAACATCGGAGAATGATAGAGATTTCACAAAATAGGATATTACATGTGTATATCAGGCTTAACCATTCCAAAAATGTAGGATATTCAATATACCCCTTTAAATTCCTGATCTTGACTATCTGCCTTGACTATCAAGCTGTGATGGAATCCTAATAATTAAAGTCTAAAACAAATGCTTAAAGCAAAGCGGACTAAAATGTCTTACCTCTTATTTGTTTTCCTAAACATTATTACTGGTTCCATTTTATGTGCTGAGAATCTTTTATTAATCTGACATTACTTTATGATCTGTTTCAAATACATGCTACCCATGGTGCATCCTGGTAGATCACATGGTCTCATTGCAACTTGACCATGGGGTCAGTTTGACTACAACGCCTGGAGTGATTAGGACCAGGAAGCAGCAGAATCTTTATAGAAGCATGAGAACACAATGGTGAGTCACATTGTTCAGGCTGATAGAAGTTAACAAGTCACATGTAGGGAACAGTTTGGGCTCAAATTGTGAAAAATCATATCTGTTACAATAAGGAACACCCTATACAATACCTAATCATTGATTATCAATCCATAGAAACAGAAGAGTGTTCTTATGAACAACTTATAACCATAAAAAAAGTGCTGTTGTTTTTTAACGTTTTTTAAAATGTGCTGGAATTCTTAAGAAAAAAAAAAATCCAAGTCAATCGAAATACAAGTCTTATCCTGAACCCTTCCTCCATCCCTCCCTCTGTCAGATCTCCCCCATCACATTGAGGTCAGCCAGTTGTTCCTGGAAGCAGCGGTCCCGGCTCACTCTCTCCACTGCCTCCTGGGCCCAGTGCAGTTGTGCAGGCCTGAGCCCGTGCGAGGTCACCAGCAGCCTGTATGGACATGGGTGGAAGGGCACCATGTAATTGTAGAACACCTGCAGACAAAGCACAAATCACTACGGTTACTGCTTCTGCTTTGCTTTAAATTTAGAGTGCCCAATTATTTTATGCCTGCTTTTCTCCCCAATTTATTACGCCCCCCCCAGAACAGCTCAGGAGAGCTGAAGGTCTGATTTTACAAGCAAGCCAATTGCCAATTGCATATATATACTGAAGCCGGCTAAATATTAATATATTAATATCTTTGTTAAACTCACCTGTGTTGCTGTACTCTCTCGTGTTATTATAAGCATCCAAGATGGCGGACGGAAATCTTACTCAAGTCAGCCGTTGTCGGGTCTAGTTCTATATTATGTCTATGGCGAGAGCGGAACTTCATTTTATTTTAATATTACAACAAGGGGGCTGACATGGGGGATTCCCTGTATGACACCATTCGCCACACCTATCTTAATATCATCTCACAAACCTACTTATTGTCACATTTTGTGCAGCCTGACAAATGCTGTGTGGCCATTCTTTACTAAGTAACCACAAGATATAATTAATTTCCAACTCAACTAACAACCAACAATCATCTCGGCTGATAAACTGACATTTTGTGCAGCCTGTCAAATGCTGCGTGGGCGGTCTTAACGGGATACAGTTCAGTTACAATTACAAAGCACCAACATCAACAAATGTTTCTTCTTTAACATAGTCAGTCTTATACAAATGCAAAAAAAAAAAGTATATGCATTTGTTTAAATGTAAAGAACTACTAGCTGTACAGAATAAAACACTGGTCTTTAATTCACCATTAGTTTTCTTTCTTTCTTGCACTCGTCATGAGTTCTCATAGGCAAGCATGAAACCCGGTTGATATCATGACCCGCTTATCACAGACTATGCCTGCACGGCAATTATAAATTATTTGTTTATTATTATTTGTTTATTTAGCAGACGGCAACTTACAGAGACTAGGGTGTGTGAACTATGCATCAGCTGCAGAGTCACTTACAATTACGTCTCACCCGAAAGACGGAGCACAACAAGGTTAAGTGACTTGCTCAGGGTCACACAATGAGTCAGTGGCTGAGGTGGGATTTGAACCGGGGACCTCCTGGTTACAAACCCTTTTCTTTAACCACTGGACCACACAGCCTCCTATAAAGCAAGTTCATCTGTACTTGCTGATTGTGATGATACATTTATGCCTCGCTATGGTACTGGAATCCTCATATGATAGATAGGGACACAGAGGAACAAAACTAAATTCAAAAGTAAATGCTTCATTGCGTTATGACAAATTCACTGAGAAATTGCAATTTCCTACATAGACAGGAATGCAAAATAACATAAAACAAAATTCAAAAGTAGCATACACTTTTTATTTTAAATGCTTCATTGCGTTATGACAAATTTAATGAGAAAAATGGCACTTCTGTGATCAGCTTTAGAGCAAGTGTGACAGACGTGACGGTGATACATAGGCAGTCCTACAAAGATTCTTGTGTCAGCCTGTTTCGTGCATCTGTTTTATTGCATGTATTGTGGAATAAGCCGCTTCGATTGTGTTAGTACCAAACATGGAGAGCACAAACAGAGCCAGCTTATTCATGGTCACATAGTTCTCTGGACATATATAGGCGGACCAGAATTATTCCAGATTTGCTATGTTAATTAATTCAGTTTTAAGCAACGACAATGCCTGCAAATCTACTAGTTCTAGTTTCAGAGCTGCTTCGTCGATTGCAGGAAGCACTTGCTTCACATGGGACAAGAAATCACCATCAGGGATTATTGAAAAAGGATTATTTTTACTAATATTATTTTGAAGGTTACAAATACATACTATCACAATTGTTACTTCTTATTTCCTTTTTGGTTTGTTTTCAACCATAGATCATGGCATTCTTCTTGACCGCCTTCAGAAGTATGCTGGGATCTCTGGAACCTGTCTCTCCTGGATGTCCTCTTACCTATCTGGACGCATGCAGTCTGTTTTCTATGCTTGATGCAGTGGTGTCGCAAACCCAGTCACTTGTGATGTCCCTCGGCCATGGTCCAGCTCTCAGCTTGCATTCAAGACATCGAGGCCTGGATGTCTGCCAGTTTTCTTCAGCTCAACACTAGCAAATCAGAACTCCTTCTTGTAGGATCTAAAACTCAAATTAAGAATCTCAATATAGCTGCCCTGAACTTCGGAAAACTGTCTGCTGCTGCCTTCCCCCACTGTACGAAGCATTGGTGTACTTCTGGACAGCAACCTCTACTTTGATGCCCACATCTCCTCCGTGGTCAAGTCTTCCTTCTACCACCTTCATAAACATCTGTAAAGTCCATCCCTACCTTTCCCTCCCGGACGCAGAGATACTCTGTCATGCATTTGTCTCCTCTCGACTCGACTACTGAAACTCTTATGATGGTCTTCTGGCACGCACCATCAACCGATTGCAGTTAGTTCAGAATGCCGCCACCAGGATCCTTACCAGATGTAAAAAATGTGAATATCACCCCCCGTCTTGCGCAGCTGCACTCGCTACCTGTAAAGTTCAGGATTACTTTCAAAATTCTCCTGCTCACCTACAATGCCCTTCATCACACAGGTCCTGAGTACCTCTTCAACCTGCTGACCCACTATGTCCCTGCAAGCTGAGGCCCTATGACCCTGGCCTGCTTGTTATCCCCAAGCAAATGTGCACCACACTTGGAGAATGCTCGGTTAGCTTCATCGCTTCGACTCTCTGGAACTCTCTCCCAGCTTTGGTGCGTGATGCTCCCATCGTCGCTTGCTTTAAATCAGCTCTGAAGACCTAATTTTCTAACTTGCTTTCCATGCTCTCTAAGCCTGATATCTGTTATTAGCTGTGTTCTAGAGTTTTCACATACTAGCCTTGTATTTAATGTATTATGTTTTTCACTGTATCTTGTAAAGCGCTTTGTGATGGTGGTCCTCTATGAAAGGCGCTATATAAAATAAAGATTGATTGATAGTGAATGAAGAGCACAACAGGGAGGCTTACACATGAGACCCAGCCTGCATAGTGAATGAAGAGCACAGCAGGGAGGGTTCCTGGAATGTGACTGTGTTTGCATTCATTCTACAGATTCTGGGTTCTCATGCTCCAATACTGAGTTATCAAGTTTTCTAAATACCCCTTTATCTTTAAACTTGCCTGGAGAATCCTAAGAGCTGGGACTAACATCCTTCCTCATTCTATTCAAATGATGTGGCAATGTAACCTTTCAATTGTGTCACCTGCTCTCTCTAATGGGTGTGGGGGTTGAAAAGTCACATGTTCACATGATTTGAATGGAATGAGGAAGACTGTTCAGTCCCGGCACTTAGGATTCTCCACACAAGCTCAAAACAACTCAAAGCCAGTGTGACAGAGCGACTGGGCGGTGACGTCAGGCAGAAGCAGGAACGGGAAAACACTGACACCAGGCACTGCAGTTCAAAAGAAAGAATCGGCTGGTCGTCGTTTTATTTTTAAATAACAAAAATAAAATAAATATTTAAACAGAAAACACTGCTCACAGAGCGAAAATAAATATGTAAACAAAAACAAGTCACGCACACAAAATAAACAATAAATGATCCAGGTCAGGCTGGGCAATAGTCTTCACTGTTTCTGTTTTTCTTCGTTTTCTCTCCGTTTTCTCTCCAGCCATACACTCCTCTTAAACACCCACCCTGAGTGCAGCGAGCTGCAGGCTTATATATTGTGGCCGAGGGGTTTAACTAGCTGGCAATTAATCTATTACCCCTCGGCCACAATCTGCACGAGTTTTATAACTTCTGTGGATGGGGCTTCCCATCCACGCTACTTAATACCAACAAACAATGCGGCTACGCCGTCATTTAAATACGTTTATAAATAAATACAAAAATACAACTCGGCTACTCCGTCAATACATTTTTAAATAAATACAAATAAACACACGGCGCCTCGCTGTCATATAAATACAATACTAAATCATAACGACAATAATAATAATAATAATAATAATAATAATAATAATAATAATAATAATAATAATAATACAAAATAACATGGGGGCGGAGGAGGAAACCCGTTCTAAAATAAACAAACCCTGTACAGGGCTGCTCGCCCTGTTACATATCCCCCCCCCCTTGTGCAACACACACTTGGCCACAATGGCCACCTCCCCCCTCAGTCTCAAAGTCCCGGAAGAGGGGAAGCACAGTGTCCATGGGGGTGGCCATGGTGGGAGGTCCGGCACCCCCCAATTCTTCGTGGCCAGCAGCTCCCTCTTCTGGGGCTCCCGCCACACATTATCCTGGCTGAAAGTGCAGCTGGGGAGCTGGTCTCATGACCTCACCCCTTCTTCATGGCCGGCAGTTCCCCTCCGTGGGGCTCCGGCCACCCAATTTCCAGCAGCGAAACTGCTGCGGGGGGAGCTGGTCTCCTGACCTCCCCCCCCTTCTTCGTGGCCGCCAGCTCCCCTCCATGGGGCTCTGGCCACAGTGTTTCCTGCCACGGAAATGCGGCTGGGGGAGCTGGTCTTCTGACCTCCCCCCCTTCATGGCCGGCAGCTCCCCTTCATGGGGCTCCGGCCACAGTGTAGAGACCCCAGGCGAAGCAGGATCCCCGGCGACCCCAGGCGAAGCAGGATCCTCGACAACCCCAGGCGACGGCAGCAGCAGCGGACGCTCGGGAGGCGACGGCAGCAGCAGCGGACCCTCGGGAGGCGACGGCAGCAGCAGCGGACCCTCGGGAGGCGACGGCAGCAGCAGCGGACCCTCGGGAAGCGAACTCGGGAGGGGAGCCCCTGGCCAAGGAGGCGGCAGCGGGAGCTCCACTTCTCCCTCGTACCCTGTACCCTGTGCAGAGCAACAGGCAGCCCCAGGCGATGCGGAGCAACAGGCAGCCCCAGGCGATGCGGAGCAACAGGCAGCCCCAGGCGATCCAGACGTGGCATCCCTGAGCGGAGCGGGCGTGGCATCCCTGGGCAGTGCGAGGCAGGCATCCTTGGGCGGTGCGAGGCAGGCATCCATGGGCGGTGCGAGGCAGGCATCCTTGGGCGGTGCGAGGCAGGCATCCCAGGGCGATGGCAAACTGGCATCCCCGGGCGATGGCGAACTGGCATCCCCGGGCGATGTACGACAGGACGGCAGCGATCCCTCAGGAGGCGACGGCGGCAGCGGACCCTCGGGAAGCGATTGCAGGAGGGGAGCCAGGACCAGCGGTGGTGCTAGGTTTGGCCCTCTTCTCAGCCGCGGTAACCCGGCCGTTTTCCCCCTTGCTCTTTTTAGCAGCCTGTGCAAGGGCAGATGTGGACCGCCAGGCTTCTGTTCAGGTCCGTCCTGTCGTGAAGGGAGATGCAGCTCCTGCTCCTCTCCCTCAGGTGGTGGTGGTGGTGGAGGCAGAGGCAGCTCCTGCTCCTCTCCCTCAGGTGGTGGTGGTGGAGGCAGAGGCAGCTCCTGCTGCTCTGCTCCTGGCGAAGGCGGCAGCGGCTCCTCCCCTTCTGGCTGCGAAGGCGGCAGGGGCTCCTCCCCTTCTGGCTGCGAAGGCGGCAGGGGCTCCTCCCCTTCTGGCTGCAGCGGGGAAACCAGCAGGCATGCTCCCTCTGCTGGTGGCGGCGATGGAGGCACAACCAGCAGGCATGCTCCCTCTGCTGGTGGCGGCAATGGAGGCGGAACCAGCAGGCATGCTCCCTCTGCTGGTGGCGGCGATGGAGGCGGAACCAGCAGGCATGCTCCCTCTGCTGGTGGCGGCAATGGAGGCGGAACCAGCAGGTACTCTACCTCTGCTGGTGGAGGTGGAAGCGGCAAGTCGTCCTCCCACAGAGGTGGAGGCGGAACCAGCAGGAACTCTCCCTCTGCTGGCGGAGGTGGGAGCGACACGCAGTCCTCCCAGGGCGGTGGAGGTGGAACCAGCAGGAATTCTCCCTCTGCTGGTGGAGACGTGGGCTGTAGATGTTCGGCCTCCCCCTTTTTGGGCTGTGGACGCACCGGCTCCTCCCTCTTGGGCTGTGGACGTTCGGCCTCCCCCCTCTTGGGCTGTGGACACACCGACTCCTCCCTCTTGGGCTGTGGAAGCTCAGTCTCCTCCCTCTTGGGCTGTGGACGCACCGACTCCTTCCCCTTGTCTTTTCTCCTAGAGCTGTAATCCCATTCCTCGGGGAGGGGGCAATTAACTGGGAAATGCCCCCACTCCCCACAGATGCAGCAACAGTAGGTCTGGCTTATGTTGTGGAGGAGGGCTTCCCAGCTGATCTCCTCCTGTGCCTGCTGTTCCTGCAGCTGCTGCTGTCTGCAGCTCTTCCTCCTTCTTCATCCCATTCTCCTTCCTCCCCTTCTTCCTCCTCACTCCACAAGTAATAATAATAAAAATAATAAAAAAAAACGAAAAAAAACTGCAGTACCCTACTTCTGCCTGAGTCCAGGAGGTGCTGCAATCCCACGCAAGACACCAAGTGTGACAGGGCGACTGGGCAGTGACGTCAGGCAGAAGCAGGAACGGGAAAACACTGACACCAGACACTGCAGTTCAAAAGAAAGAATCGGCTGGCTGCCGTTTTATTTTTAAATAACAAAAATAAAATAAATATTTAAACAGAAAACACTGCTCACAGAGCGAAAATAAATATGTAAACAAAAACAAGTCACGCACACAAAATAAACAATAAATGATCCAAGTCAGGCTGGGCAATAGCCTTCACTGTTCCTGTTTTTCTTTTAGTTTCGTTTTCGTTTTCTCTCCGTTTTCTCTCGCTTCTCTCCTCGCTCTCTCCAGTCATACACTCCTCTTAAACACCCACCCTGAGTGCAGCGAGCTGCAGGCTTATCATTGCCGAGAGGTTTAACTAGCTGGCAATTAATCTATTACCCCTCGGCCACAATCTGCACGAGTTTTATAACTTCTGTGGATGGGGCTTCCCATCCACGCTACTTAATACCAACAAACAATGCGGCTACGCCGTCATTTAAATATGTTTATATATAAATACAAAAATAACAAAACTCGGCTACTCCGTCAATACATTTTTAAATAAATACAAATAAACACACGGCGCCTCGCTGTCATATAAATACAATACTAAATCATAACGACAATAATAACAACAATAAAAAAAAATAAAATAAATAATAATAATAATAATAATAATAATAATAATAATAATACAAAATAACACGGGGGCGGAAGGGGAAACCCGTTCTAAAATAAACAAACCCTGTACAGGGCTGCTCGCCCTGTTACAGCCAGGAACAGCACACCCAGGAGACAGGAGTCTTACCCAAAAGGCAGAGTGCAAGGAGGTTAAGTGACTTGCTCAGGGTTACACAGTGAGTCAGTGGGATTTGAACCAGGGACCTCCTAGTTACAAGCCCTGTTCTTTAACCACTGGACCACACATCCAGCACACAAGCTGCTGCTCAGACATGAGCCCTGAACAAAGGAGCTGGCTCTCCTCACGTGGTCACACTCAAATTGGCAAAGCTATCCATTTTGAGTCTGACCACATTCTGCACATGGTTTTTGCAGGGATGGAATTTTTTATTTACAATAACACACTAGATATTTACAGCACTCACAATATATACATTTTCACATGTGCAGGGCCCCAGCCTTGTCCCTGACAGATTTAGCAAATAATAATAAGAACTCAGTATTGGAGGAGCAACTGAACCCAGAACCACTCCAAATGATTGCAAAAACCATACAATTTCAAGGGAACTATAAAGAACAATTCCAATGACAGCAGATGCTACACTCTTTTATAGACCTTGTGTTTGATGGTGCACCTTCTCGCTAAGAGAGATGTTTGAATAGTGTTTACCTGCACGGAGCTCAGGTAGCTGGGCTCCACCCCCAGTGTGTTGAGACACATGCCTATGAAGACGTCCTCCAGTTTGATTTCACGGACAGTTGGACTGACTGTCAGGATGTCCCAGACCAGGTCCATTGAGAGGATGTACCCTGTCCCTGAACAGAAGGGAGGGTAGTAGTCAAAGGGGAACTCGGTCTTACTCACGTAGTATTTACTGTTGGGGTTACGGACCGGTTCTCCCTCCAAAGAGACCTGAAATACATCAATTATACAACTTGTACTAATTGAATCTATCTGTCTCTGTCCCGTTGTAAAAGCATGATAAAGCTCATACACAACAACAGGTCAGTCTTAAGAGACATACAAAATATTGTGAGAAACCTTTGACCCTTGACCTAGGCCACAGAATACCAGGCCAGTTAAATTTTTTTGAAGTAGAACTTTGTGGATAAAGTTTTGTACAGTTGGATCCTTGAGTGAAATATGCAGTTGTGCAGTTTAGAAAGAAGCTTATAACAAGCATGTACCAGTTTATAAAGAAGCTTATAGCAAACATGTACCTTCATTTAAAACAGACATCTGGAACTGCACCAAGGTAAAGGACGTTTCTCACGTCGCTTGCCTTACCTACCAGGAAGTCTGTTACTGCTTTACTTCATTGTTCATTTAACCCCAGCAGTATCCCCTGGGTCAAAGCATTTTACTGGATGAGATAGCATGTCAAGTAGTGGGGGAAGCAGCTGATTGGGTATTGAGAGGAAAGAAGCCAGTGAAGGAGTGGGGACAGTTTCACCCACCAGGTGAAATGACCCAGGAAGTGCAAGACAGTCTAAAAGCAGGGCTTGCAAACATAGATTTCTTTAACCTAGAAAAGTAGCAGATACCATGTTTTAAAATGAAAATACATGTTTAGTAAAACGTGTCTGTTTAAAAACTGCACATTTGAGACATATATAACAAATAGATTTGCATGAGGAAGAAAATGTATGGAACTATTTTGTTTGCCACAATCAAAACTTTAATCACAAAAAGCAACCAGTACAAAGTTGATTTTTGAGTTGAAGTTGTTTTGTTTCAGCAGCTAAATCAACCAGATTCTAAAAGAATATCTCACCCTGCCTGTGTAGAGATGTGTGTGTGTAGCCCTTCTCAGGAGCAGGGGAAGGAGCCGTTGAATGTTCACAAACACATCTGAATCTGTTTTAAACACATACGAGGCCCCAGGGCAGGCCTGGGCCACCCACTGCAGGCCCATCAGCGTCTTCAGCGTCAGGTTGTAGTAAGAGTCCACAAAGTCCCTCTGTAAAACATCTCCATAAACCCTGTCCTCCGCTGCTAGCTCCACCTGCTGAATGGAGCTACCAGGGAAGGACCCAAGTAGAAAAATAATCAACACAGGTTTTCCAGCAACTACTTTGTTCTTAGCCCAAGTTGAGCGGATTGCTTTTCGGACTATGAAGCTGTAAGGTTCGCTTGTGACAAGGATGACCAAGAATGGAGGCTCGGAGGAGCAGTTGTGGTTCCAGGGTGAAAGTGTCACTGGTGAGCTCATGTTTAGAATAGAGCCGTACTGGTTAGGAGGGTCCAGCGGAACTTCACAGAGGAAGAGGAGTGAGCTCAGGAAGATCAAGTAGCCCAACAGGACACAGTGTCTCCGCTGGTACAGGAGAGTGAAGGCTTTTAGCTGGAGGAAGAATAGACAGAAAGGTATTAGACAAAGAAAAGAGGTTCGTCCAATAAAGAGTATCACATCTCCTCCTCTTTGTCTATCATATGTTTAATAGAGAAATATTTCAAGCTTTTCTTCACACTCACCAATCTGAGCCACTGTTTTGGAATCCATTGGTAGAAAGCGCCAGTTCTTGTTGGAGTCATATCAATTCAACAAAGAAAAAACACAGTTACAAAGCTAGAAAAGGTGGACATTGACAGTTGTAATCGACGGATGTATTTCATTAGAATGATCTTTCCTTGAGTGCTGGTCTGAGACTGTGATGTCACTGCTGCCATTGTGATGTCACAGCTTCCAATATTGTGCTAAAGGGTCAGTGTATAGGACCCCAAGCCGAAATATGACCCCATCGGCTTGGGGTTAACTTGCTTTTTTAGAAAGCTGAAATGGTGTCGTGTTTGGTTTGGGGTTGCGAATGATCCCATCGAGTTGCAGAAGATTCACTTTCCCAAAGTGTTTTCATCACTTCCTGTAAAAGTGAGATTTAATTATTATCCAGGGAAATAAATCTAAAAAAAAAAAAAATTAAAAACCCTGTTAAATATTTTGCAGGCCTTTTCTTTTTTTTTCTTTGTGTGAACGTGTGTGACAGGCTGGCTGCAGGGAGGAACTCAGACCAGAGATAGAAACACACAGAGACTTGGGGTTTGATGAAGCTGAGTGCGTGATCGCGCTCAGCATTTAATACTTAAACAGAACAGCAAAATAAAAAGGTTGTAACAAACAAAAACACAGGACGCGGCACTTGAGGCCAAAATAAAGAGACAAACAAAACGGACTACACAGACAAACACGGTGAGCTTCTTTAACTACTTATTCTTTTACCACTATTACCTCCGTCTCCTATCCCGTTCTCCACTCACCGAACACACAACCCCAAGTGAGTGAAAACATGCTGTTTTTATGCAGTTGTACCAAGACTCGATTGCTAATCAATCATTCAATCGGAGTCTCGGTACAACTGCACGTGAATTAACTAAGTGCAATCCCGTGACACACATTATACACATTTTATCTGCACGTGAAGTGATGTGCAATCCTCGTGCCTAACTACAATTATACATTTTTAAACACACGTGAAACACAGACCCGCTTATATCCCGTGTACCAATACCTATACACCAACATTTACACACAATACGTAACATACAATATACACAGGGGGGGCACTTTGCCACATATACCCCCTTGTGCAAAGCACACATGGCCTCAATGGCCACCTCCCCTCAGTCTTAAAGTCCCGAAGAGGGAGAAGCAAGGTGTTTCTGGGGGTGGCCATGGTGGAATGTCCTCCACTCCCCACTTCTTCGTGGCTATCAGCTCCCTCTTCCGGGCTCCCGCCACACACTACCCTGCCGCGAAGTGCGGCTGGGGAAGCTGGTCTCCTGACCTCCCCCTTCTTCATGGCGGCATTTCCCTCCGTGGGGCTCCGACCACACGATCTCCGGCAGCGAAACTGCTGCGAGGGGAGCTGGTCTCCTGACCTCCCCCTCTTCTTCATGGCCGGCATTTCCCTCCGTGGGGCTCAGACCACACGATCTCCAGCAGCGAAACTGCTGCGAGGGAGCTGGTCTCCTGACCTTCCCCACCTCCTTCGTGGCCGCCAGCTCCCTCCGTGGGGCTCTGGCCACCGTGTTTCCTGCCACGGAAATGCGGCTGGGGAGCTGGTCTCCTGACCTCCCCCTTTCTTCATGGCTGGCAGCTCCCTTCATGGGGTTGTGGCCACAGTGTAGCGACCCCAGGCTAAGCAGGACCCTCGACGACCCCAGGCTAAGCAGGATCCCTGGCGACCCCAGGCGACGGCAGCAGCAGCGGACCCTCGGGAGGCGACGGCAGCAGCAGCGGACCCTCGGAAGGCGACGGCAGCAGCAGCGACCCTCGGGAGGCGACGGCAGCAGCAGCGGACCTCGGTGGCGAACTTCGGGAGGGGAGCCCCTGGCCATAGAGGCGCAGCGGGAGCTCCCCTTCTCCCTCGCACCCTGTACCCTGTGTGGAGCAAAAGGCAGCCCCAGGCAATGCGGAGCGACAGGCAGCCCCAGGCGATGCGGAGCGGCTGGCAACCCCAGGCGATGCAGAGTGGCTGGCAGCCCCAGGCGATCGCGGAGCGGCTGGCAGCCCCAGGCGGCGCGGAGCGGCTGGGAGCCCCAGGCGATGCGGAGCGGCTGGCAGCCCCAGGCGAGCGCGGAGCGGCTGGCAGCCCCAGGCGACGCGGAGCGGCTGGCAGCCCCAGGCGATGCGGAGCGACTGGCAGCCCCAGGCGTGCGCGGAGCGGCTGGCAGCCCCAGGCGGCGCGGAGCCACAGGCAGCCCCAGGCGGCGCGGAGCCACAGGCAGCCCCAGGCGATGCGAGGCAAGCATCCTGGGCGGCGAGGCTGGCATCCTTGGGCGAAGTGAGGCAGGCATCCTTGAGCGGCGAGGCAGGCATCCTTGAGCCAAGCGAGGCAGGCATCCTTGGGTGAAGCGAGGCAGGCATCCTTGGGCTAAGCGAGGCAGGGAGTCAGGACAAGCTGGGGTGCGGGTTTTGGCCCTCTTCTCGGCCACTGCGGCCGGGCGGTTCTTCCCATGCTTTCCTCAGCAGCCTATGCAAGGGCTGCTGAGGACCGCCAGCATCTAGTCCTGGTTTCTCTGGTGAAGGGAGAGGCAGCTCCTGCTCCTCTCCTCGTGACGGTGGGGGAAGTGATACCAGCAGGCATTCATCCTCTGCTGGTGGGGGAAGTGATACCAGCAGGCATTCATCCTCTGCTGGTGGGGGAAGTGATACCAGCAGGCATTCCTCCTCTGCTGGTGGGGTTGGCGGAGGCAGAGGCAGCTCCTGTTGCTCTGCTCCTGCCGATGGAGGTGGCGGAGGCAGAGGCAGCTCCTGCTGCTCTGCTCCTGCCGGTGAAGGTGGCGGAGGCAGAGGCAGCTCCTGCTTCTCTGCTCCTGCCGGTGGAGGTGGCGGAGGCAGAGGCAGCTCCTGCTGCTCTGCTCCTGCCAGTGGAGGTGGGAGCGGCGTGTTGTCTCCTGGCGGCGGAGGTGGGAGCGGCGTGTAGTCTACCCTTGTTTCAGGAGACTGGTGCGGCCCTCCCTCTCTTGCAGGGGACTGGTGCGGCTCTGCCTCGGAAGGGGAGACCAGCAGGCATTCTCCCTCTGCTGGTGGGGGACCCAGCAGGCCTTCACCCTCTGCTGGTGGACAGGGACCCAGCAGGCATTCACCCTCTGCTGGTGGACAGGGACCCAGCAGGCATTCACCCTCTGCTGGTGGAGGAGGCAGAGGCAGCTCCTGCTGCTCTGCTCCTGGCGGTGGCGGAGGCAGAGACAGCTCCTGCTGCTCTGCTCCTGCCGATGGAGGTGGCGAAGGCGGGACCAGCAGGAATTCACCCTCTGCTGGTGGAGACTGGGACTGTGGACGCTCTACCTTCCCCTTCTTGGGCCGTGGACGCACCGACTCCTTCCTCTTGGGCTGTGGACGCACCGACTCATCCCTCTTAGGCTGTGGAAGCACCGACTCCTCCCATTCAGGCGTAGGACGTTCGGGCTCCTCCCACTCAGGCGTAGGACGTTCGGGCTCCTCCCGCTTGGGCTGTGGACGCTCGGGCTCCTCCCATTCAGGCATAGGACGTGGCAGCAAGGGCTCCTCCTCTTCATCCTGCATGGGGCATAGGGCCAACGTGTGCCCATATGCCCCACAGCCAGGGCACCACTCCCCCCATCCCAGTCTTTGGGCCATTGCCTGAAGGGTCCTGTGGACGGAGCAGGGTATGGTGGTGTGGCTAGGTTGGCCACAGTCGAAACATCACAGCCCTGCTTCCGCCTTTCTCCCTTTGCCCTCCTGTGCTCCTCTCCAGCCTCTTCTCCCCATTTCTTTTCCTTTTCTTTTTAAAAAAAAAACCAAAAAAACTGCGGTTCCCGCTCTGGCCTGAGTCCTGGAGGCGCTGTTATCCCACTTCTGACACCACGTGTGACAGGCTGGCTGCAGGGAGGAACTCAGACCAGAGATAGAAACACACAGAGACTTGGGGTATTGATGAAGCTGAGTGCGTGATCGCGCTCAGCATTTAATACTTAGAACAGAACAGCAAAATAAAAAGGTTGTAACAAACAAAAACACAGGACGCGGCACTTGAGGCCAAAATAAAGAGACAAACAAAAGGGACTACACAGACAAACACGGTGAGCTTCTTTAACTACTTATTCTTTTACCACTATTACCTCCGTCTCCTATCCCATTCTCCACTCACCGAACACACAACCCCGAGTGAGTGAAAACATGCTGTTTTTATGCAGTTGTACCAAGACTCGATTGCTAATCAATCATTCAATCGGAGTCTCGGTACAACTGCACGTGAATTAACTAAGTGCAATCCCGTGACACACATTATACACATTTTATCTGCACGTGAAGTGATGTGCAATCCTCGTGCCTAACTACAATTATACATTTTTAAACACACGTGAAACACAGACCCGCTTATATCCCGTGTACCAATACCTATACACCAACATTTACACACAACACGTAACATACAATATACACAGGAGGGGCACTTTGCCACAACGTGTCAATTATATATCAAATGTATTTTTTTTTACATAAATTAATGTTTTAATAATCAGTTTTACCATAAACATACTAGTAGTCACTGGAACTGGATCCCTGATATTTGATTCCAGTTCGTCGGTTCCAAAGCAGGAACCGGGTCCCAGTTTCAAAGGAACCGGTTCACACATCTCTACATTTTGGAAGAGGTTTACAGTAGCAGTGGAGCGGAGCTTGAGTTGAAAGGCTGCAGAATTAGAAGCACCGGCGCATGAAAGCAGAGCGTGCATTTGGGAAATATAAGCCTTGGAGTGAGTGGTTTCAAAGAGGAAGAGAGGAAGAGAGCAAGGAGCGGCGTTTATGATCGCTCCACTCCGCTCACATGCTCTGATGTTCATACATTGTGATGTACCTTGTCTATGAAGAGTTTGTTGTAGTACCACTGTAGAACATTGGTAGCTGGTGGTCAAAAAAATGGGAAGGTCTTGGGGTCCCCTTAAGCCACCAGCAGCAGAAGAATTGTATTATTCTATTCTGATTGACAACACTTTTTATATCTTCTTAACATTTTGCCCCAATTCACAGTTGTTAAATGCTTTTTCTCCACCAGCCAGCAGAAAAAAGAAAACAGTAGTCCACCTTAATTTATTCTAATAAACTTAACTGTTACACACTGACAACATATGTTTAAAATACAACATTAATATAGCATTTAGATTTCAAGACCACGTCACTGTAACACACTAAATATTTTCTAAACAAAGTTGTTTAGAAGGTGTGTGACACAATGGCTTATGGTGACGTCAGGCAAGGAAGTGAATCGACACACAGGACTGCGAGGTAAGCACTGCTGCGCATTTTATTAATAAATACAAAGTTTAAACAAAACAAACCACTTCACAAAAACAAACGGCACGTTAGCCAAAACAGACAGACAAAACACACACTGAACAAGCACTAAATACAACAAGTATCGCGCTGGTATTAAGCCAGCACGAGTAGCAATTGTTATTATTATTTTTAGTTTCGCTGTTACTCACATTCCGCCTCTGAACAACCAACCTCGATCAGCCAAAGCTGCGAGTTTTTATACATGTGAACGTCTCCAGATTAGTAATAAATTAATCAAGCTGGAGACGGTCACATTCTGCACGGGTTTAGCATGATGGGGAATTTCAACCCCATCCATGCTTAAAAATAACAATAGCAAAACTAAAACAATACATTTTAAATAATAATACAACACAAATACAAACTAATACAAACACACCTCGTCACAAGGTGAAACTCAAAAATCAAGCACACCCTATCCAACAAAATAATTAGATACCGCTCTACACACACGAAACATATCTATTAAATATAAAATAAGTCAATCAGACAAACTTTACTTATGAACAAGGTACATTACTCAGCTGTATATTGAAGCAAAGGTGGCTGATGGAAAACCTCCTCCCAAAAGTAATAAAATAAAAAAAAAAACAGAAACAGTAGTTTTAATTATAATTAAAAACATTTATTGTCATTGTGAGTACCTTCCAAGTTGATCTAAAGATAAAAAATAAAAAAAAAACGTTCCTGCTGATCCAGTGTCTTCTGTGTGACTGACAGCAGTAACAGAGAGAAGACACAGACAGTGAATTCTCCTCTTCTTCCTTTCTTTGATGGATAAATAGTATTTTTCATTTAAAAAACAGTTTTCACGCACACTAACCTGCCCCAGAAGTTGAAGTTTAACTTCACAACTGACATGGTCTCTCAATTTGCTGTGACGCTTTATAGACCGATCCAGATTTTTTAAATCAATAAAGCCATACTTTGAACATGCAAACACAGAGTTACTGAAAAGTAAACAAGGCCAGCAATAAAGACTATTTATAAAGTTATTTGCTACACCTTCGGTCAGCCAAGCCACTCTGTCATATCAAATGAAATTAGTTTTTGCATGTTATTTATGCATGTTATGTAATAATGTGTTGTTTTGTTATGAAGCTGAATCTTTGCTTTAATTTAATTCAAGAGCACAGAAGCAACACCTAGAGAGTGCAAAAGAGAAGCGGGACTACAAGAGAGAGAAACCAGAGGCTGCACTTAGTGGCTGTAGCACACGACCGAAACACTTCCCATTATTTTCTTTTATTATTTGTCACAGTCTGAGTAGCACTACTCCGCTCAACTGTATTTGTACCACTGGCTGGTAAAGCAGCACACTTAACCTGTCCAGCTGGGCTGAGTGGAAGAAGGCCCTCCAATTGGAGATGAGCCTTGAGGAGGCCTTACCATGCCTATTGACCCTGGCACCGGAGCAGGAGCTGGACTAGGGACGTTGCAGCAAAGTTTCAGGAGCAGGAAGCCAGGGGAGCCACTGAGGGTACTAGCGGCAGTGGTGGAGGGACTAACTAGGAAGGCCTATGCCCACATGCCACTAGCGGTCCAGCAGGAGCTGCCTCTGGATCAGTTTTTGGAAGCCCTGGAGCCCGGAGAGCTGTGTGTGCAGATCCAGCTAACCCCTTACTCTCCCCGAAAAAAAAAAGAAGAAAAAAACTCGAGGAGGACTGATGCCTGACGATTAAGGGTGAGGATTGACTCGGGGGGGTGAGGATTGACTCAAGGAGGGGTGAGGATTGACTCGAGGAGGGGTGACGACTGACTCGAGGAGGGGCAAGGATTGACTCGAGGATGGGTGAGGATTGACTCGAGAAGGGGTGACGACTGAGGATGTCCTAAAATGGACACCGTACAAGTGGACTAAAATGCGAACTAGAAAATCCTGCAAATCTGTACTAACTTAATCCTGATTGCAGTGTACCAAACAGATGATCCTGGTAATTGGTTTAACTGATCAGAACAAGTGGAACAAGTTAGATTTAAAATGTGTATATATATATATATATATATATATATATATATATATATATATATATATATATATATATATATATATTGCGCGATACTTTATTCTCATGGACCTGACTGTCCGAACGTGATGGACATAAAAAATGTGCAGAATAAAGTTTTCAGATGTACTTGTTATTTTAGAGGATAAATGCAGCTGTCTCTGCAAAAAAATGTAAGCAGTAAATGCTGGACATCGTACAAGTGGACACCGTACAAGTGGACTAAAATGCGAACTAGAAAAGCCTGCAAATCTGTACTAACTTAATCCTGATTGCAGTGTACCAAACAGATGATCCTGGTAAATGGTTTAACTGATCAGAACAAGTGGAACAAGTTAGATTTAAAATGTATATATATATATATATATATATATATATATATTATGCGATACTTTATTCTCATGGACCTGACTGTCCGAATGTGATGGACATAAAAAATGTGCAGAATAAAGTTTTCAGATGTACTTGTTATTTTAGGATAAATGCAGCTGTCTCTGCAAAAAAATGTAAGCAGTAAATGCTTAGGACAAACAAGCATACCAAGTTAGTCTTATCCTTCACATTACTAAATTAATCCACTTGAACAGGATCATCAGGAATCTGAGTTGGTACGCTGCAATCAGGATCTTATTTAGTCTGATTTAGCAGGTGATCCACCTGTGATGATTAACTTCTGGTACGTTGCAATCGAGATTAGAAGGTGTACTAACTTTAGTCCAATCAAGTGAACTAAACCTGCTTAATCCATCATACATCAAAGGGAGGTTTCACAGACTGCTCATAAATAAATACTGGATTAGGTCTAATCCTAGACTTGCTAATCGAGAATTAAAAATGTGATTTCATAAATACCAGATATTCCTAGATTACAAAATCGGGGACTAAGGTAGTAAAGGATTAAAACATAGTCTGTGATCAGAGCACAGAGCAGTCTTGTTTAAACTTGATCAACCAACAGTTTACAGGTGGCACTCATTTTGATTCGATACAAAAACCTGAAATTGAAACAAAAGAACACCCAAAATGGAACAAGAATAGAAAGCAACACAGCAACACAGAAAAAAGTTCAGTGAATTTGAGAAAACCTTACTGAAGCAGGTGGGATCAAATTTTCCAATTATTGAGAGCAAACAATAAGACAGAAGCAATGAAAAAAAAAGCTTTGTGTGAAATTTGCAAACAATATAATTCAAAAGAAAAAGTAACAGCAGGAACTGTAGATCAGTTATTTCCTATTTCTATACATATTTATATATACTTCCACTTTCATGTCTGAAATGTATTCATATGTTTGCTGTGATAATACTTGCTGATGGGCCTACTCAGATAATACAACTGGATGGCCTGCTCAGTGGGTTATTATAGAGCCAACACCCTCTGCAAGATATCCCTGATGATGACCACATCAAGAGCTCTAAGGACAGGTGAAGAATAGGATCACAGTCATTCATTTGGTAATTTATTCAGAAACTATGTAATAGTTATAAAATCTATTTCCTGCATTCATGTACCCGTCCACACATCATAAACACAGTATATTAAGTATGTGAATATTATCAAAGGTATAGAACAAGGGAATCATTTGTGATTTCAAAATACTAATAATCATTATAATGTTGTATATGCCTAGATGGTAATATGGTAGAAGTGTATATGAACTAGTGTTAAACAAAAATTAAATATACAAAATAAATACAGGAGCAAAGCAATAAAGTAACATATTGTTTTGAAAACATCACTTCAGAGGACTTTGTCTCAGAAAACACAATTCTTTAAGGAGTGTATTTATTGGCAATATAATAATTATCCAAATTATATTAAACAAATAATTCTTATTATTTTTCAGAGCCAAGTGACCTCAACACTCCTGGGGGATTGTGGGCCAATCCATCAGTACCACTCACAATACAATGTCATAAAAAACAAAAGAATGACCATACACGAAACACTGGCAATTGAATTTCATCAGTGCAAACTGAAATATCTTAAAGAAGAGCATGAAATGAAAATGAAAAAGGGAATGTACTCATCTCACAGGAAAGATCCTCTGTAAGCTTTGCGAGCACATCTCTGCACAGTATGTGCACTTGTAAATAAATCTGAATAAATTAATGGTTGGGTGAAAAACACGTGTCTTTTTAAAACTCATTTGCACTTACACTAACACATTTTTTAACCTAACTGGAAGTGTGTTCAAGCACAAAAGTATCGCGATAAGCCAATCCATCTAAGTTGCTGCTGTCTACTATATTAGCTGAAACAAGTTTCCTCCATTTGCTCAATGGGGGGATCTGGGTCACCTTGTTGTTTCAAAAAAATTGTGCAGTACAGCTGTGGCAACAATAACCATACAACACGTCCTAGGGTGAAAGTGAAGAGTCCTTCCTAGACACTGGAAGCGACTCTTCCATACTCCAAACATGCGTTCCACAAGGTGTCGTGTACGGACATGGTGGTACTCTTGCTGGGATGCTCCTGCAGCATTGAGGTAGGGAGTGAATAGAAATGTTGTCACCAAGTAAAATGACACCATGTTGTCTTCTCTCAAACAAAGCGTAAAGGGAAGAATTCTGGAAAATTCTAGAATCATGTGTTGCACTGGGCAACAATGTTTTAAAACGATAACTTTGGGGTACACACACCTTGAACATTGATTGCAAACCATTTTTTTCTGTTCCTGTATTCTTCATAATCTGGCACTGCTGGGCGCCTAATTGGAATATGGCACTCGTCTGTGCAGCCAGTAACACCAGAGAAGTTCCCATATTCATAAAACTGTGTTTTGTACAGTTGCTGTTCAATGGCATCAGGAAAATTAATTCAGCAGACATATAGCACAGCAGACTTTATGCACAATTCTACATACTGTTGGTTTCCAACAAATCCCGTCACCCGATGAAAATTTCCAGTAGCCATGAATCTTAAAGTGACCAAAACTTGTAAAACAGGAGGAAGGGGCTTTCCCTGCTGAGACGCATTTTTTTAAATTATTATTTCTATGCAGACACCCTTATCCAGGGCAACTTACAATTGTTACACGATATCACATTTTTACATACAATTACATTATTTTTTACACATTATTTTTGCATACAATTACCCATTTATAAAGTTTTTTCTTTTTTTTACTGGAGCAATCTAGGCAAAGTACCTTGCTCAAGGGTACAGCAGCAGTGTCCCCCACCTGGGATTGAATCCATGACCCTCTGGTCAAGAGTCCAGAGCCCTAACCACTACTCCACACTGCTGCCCTCCACACTGCTGCATATGACAAGTTTGGCTCAAGTAACATTACTAGCTGTGCTACATTTTCTTTATGCATCCGAAAACGGTAACGGAAGTTAATGTCATCGTAACAGTTCATGGGATCTCTTCTATCAAACAGTATTCTTCTCTCTGGTCTTGAAGGAACACGCCTGTGATCATTTACACTGTCCATGTAATCCATCTTCTTCAGTCTGAGGGATGACTGGATTTAATCTGAATTTAAATTTGCCCCCATAAAGGGTTAAGTTAATGCTCCATATAGTTCAGGATTATGTCTAAATGGCCTTCATGAAATTAACAGTTTTTAGTCAAGAACTACAATAGTCTTGGAGAATTTTAAATTGTGTTCATGAAATCCACTTTTCGTTAATCTTGATTTAAAGTGCAATTTAGTGCTGGATCAGCGCTAATCAGGGTCTGTCAAACATCCCACAAGTGGACTAAATTTGATACGCTGCAACTGACTCTTCGCCTGACGAAATTACACGACTAGGTTTTGTTTTTAGCCCAGGTTTACTAGAGGGGCAGCTGCGTACTCTACTAAACAAACTCTTCACGTGACCGCGCACGACCCTGCTCGCATTCTGTTTCCTTTCCCTCTGATCTCTGCTGCGCAAGCGCACGACAGCTCTCGCTCTCTCGACTCGCGGCGTTTCTTTTTCATTCACAGTATGGCGGAGGCCCGACACGCATACCATTTACAGGCTTGAGTTTGTGGCGGATTTTCCAGAAAATTCGACCCGGAGAAATAGCTCAATTTAGTAGTGAAGCCTGGAAGAATACGAATACGAATTTTAGAGAGACTAGCTAAAATAAACGCGTTTATATACAATTTTAACAAGAAAACGGTGCAGCGAGCGGATAGGAAAAGAGCATTGCGTTTAACAACACAGCCACACAGAAAACACATGGCGGCTACAGTGGAGGAGCTTTATCGTAACTACGGGGTCCTGGCGGACGCCAAGGATGATATCAGCCAGGTACGAGTGATCTACATGTGTCGAGGCACTGTTGGCAGGCTGCTAGATGGGATACTGCGTCACCGAACATTCAGTGGTGGATTATTTTTAGGCCCTCTAGTGATAAGCGGTGTTTGAGTTAATTGTGCTGCCGGTTGTATAGTCAGTGGGCGTAGGTTTTGGAATTTGTTCTAAGATTAGGTATTGAGTTAAACACTGGTCCAGATATGATTTGAACGCTTGCTATTAAACTTGCTTAAATAGATATGTATACAAGTAACTACAGTAGAACATTTACAGAAATCTAATGTTTACGTTACAGACAGCGTCTCTAGCGTTGACAGCACAATTCTGCACGGCATCTGTTCCTAAATAAGTTAGCCAGCATTTCATTGTGCGCATTCACGCTCTATGCGTGTAACCAAATCGGCCCAGTGAGCTGGGGAAAACGGTGCATTATTTGGGAACGCATACATTGTGTTTATACAACTAAGACGGATTTCATATGCACAAATGCAGTCGGATATGAACCAAACTAGAAACTGATAGCGTTTAGATCAATAATGGAATAAGCCATATATTGAAAAAGTACGTGGCACTATATTTGTAATTTTAGTAGCAACATTTTGGTTTTGTGCGTATCCACGTTCTGCAGAAAGATTTTCATTCAGTTTTATGCCAAGGAAGTCATTTTGATATTAATTACAGCGGTTAACTAACTTTGCTTGTGTTTCTACAGCACAAGGATGCCTATCAGGGGATCCTAGATGGGGTGAAAGGTGGCCCAAAGGAGAAGCGCCTGGCTGCACAATTCATTCCCAAATTCTTCAAGAGCTTTCCTGAGCTGGCAGACGCAGCCATCAATGCACAGCTGGACCTCTGTGAGGATGAAGATGTGTCGGTGAGAATGTATACATAGGCTATTAATTGCTTAAGGAAATACTTCCTCCACCCTGTGGATTTGTATAATATGTGTTTGAATTATTATGTATTACTTCTGCACTCATGCATGTTTGGTATGTGTAGTGAAGCATGTGTTACCTGGTGGAATTTCTGTAATGGAAAGTATAAAAATGACCACTGGGGATGATGATCAGTAAACCCCAACTCTCTAACAATGTGTGTTAAATATTTGCAATGGAATGTCATTGCCGCACACCCTTCTCTCCCATAGATCCGTCGTCAGGCCATCAAGGAGCTGCCTCAGTTTGCAACAGGAGAGAACCTCCCCAGAATTGCAGACATCCTAACCCAGCTGCTCCAGTCAGGTACAGTAACTCGGCTATCAGGGATTCAACTTCACCACCTGTCTGGACTTCAATACACAGACAGCTGGCAGACAAAAGTTAAATGCCACAATTGCAAATATGCTCTAAGCTCATTAGACAAATAAAATACTATAAAACTACAAGACTAATTATAAAATGTGCCGTTACTGCTGGTAAATAAATTTGTATTTTAAGGGTGTATGAAATCATTGATCTACTTTGTCACAAAAGGATTTTACTGGTCTGACAACTGAAACTCCTTTCTCTTTGTTGGTAACAATATTTTCCTAATTTTTTGTTTTTCAGATGACTCGGCCGAGTTTAACCTAGTTAATATTGCATTACTCAGCATATTCAAGATGGATGCCAAAGGTATGGTTTTTACTGCTTTATTTATTTATTTATTTATTTCTTATCAATTTTGGTTTTAAGATTTGAGTGCGTGTGTTTGAAAAGGTTAGGTGAAAAGTTAAATACTCTCCAATTATGAATACCTCATTTGCAGTGTCCTTATTGCCAATATCTGGTTAACCTGAAATTGCATGTGTTTAACCCTTGGCTTTGTAATTCTGCAGGGACACTAGGTGGGCTCTTTACTCAAATTCTACAAGGAGAGGATATTGTGAGGGAGCGAGCTGTCAAATTCCTCTCCAGTAAAATGAAGACCCTGCCTGATGAGGTGATGACCAAGGAGGTGGAGGACTACATCTTTACAGAGTCCAAGAAGGTAATGCATTCCATCACACTCCAGAGAGGTTACTGTAATTCACACTTCAGGGTGACATTTAAATTGAGTTCCTGATCAAACTAAGTCCTTCACTGCTTATTTATTTATTTTTAATTTATTTTTTCCCCTCTGGTGCTGTGTTGCAGGTCCTGGAGGATGTGACTGGAGAGGAGTTTGTTGTGTTCATGAAGATCCTGTCAGGGCTGAAGAATCTGCAGACAGTGAGCGGGCGGCAGCAGCTGGTGCAGTTGGTGGCAGAACAGGCATTTCTGGAACAGCACCTCAACCCAGCTGATGCAGACAGCGTGGACAGGCTGCTGCAGTGCACTCGCCAAGCTGTGCCCCTCTTCTCTGTAAGGATGCCTCTTTATACTGTTCTTTCACATAAATTGTAGCTCTACATCATTCTTGCCTTTACCTGGAACAAATATGTTTTTAAAAAAAAAAGTCTCATCTATCAGTGTTTAAGGGTATACAGGTTTCTGTGCAGCTGCAAATTCAGCTGCCTTTCAGATACTGATTTGCGTAAGGACATAAAGAAATATCTATGCTCATCTGGTTCCTAGTAGCTGAGCAATCCCAGCAATTTCAGTGTTAAATTAGTGATTCCCTTTACAAATATTTGTCATTATTTCTTGTTCTTTTTCTCATCCTTAGAAAAATGTTCATTCCACACGGTTTGTGACCTACTTCTGTGAGCACGCCCTGCCGAACCTCAGCACCCTGACCAGCCCAGTGGCTGAACTAGACATCCAGTTAGAGGTAAAGAACAGTGCCTTCCTGATTTGCAGTAACACAAGGGAGATGTGTGTGTGGTGGGCTGATTTATTTGTGTAAGCTACCCTGGGGTTTCAGTGGCTAATGGAAAACCACTTACTGGTTTGGGTAGAGAGAATCTGACCTTGAAGAACTCTTGCTTTGAGTAAGCTCTAAAGTAGCAACCCTTTATAATATGTCCTTATGGGGTCACTGCTTATTTCGGATAAAGTGAAGCACAACTCAAATTGGAAGTTTAGATCATCTTAATGGTTAGCCACTTAAGCTATATGGCTATTTGTTTTACATATTGGTCATATTTAATTGTCCTCTTGAGTGCCTGCTGGGAGTAATACTGCAGCACTTGATCAGTTAAACATGCATGCAAAGGAGTCTGTGCTTTATTAATATGAGTACACATAAGCAAATAAATGACTGCTGGTCATTAATTGTTTAATTGAACTTTGCACTGGTATAATATTTTCTCAACATGTGCAGGGTATTTATTGAAATTTTGGAAAGATCAAATCTGTAAATGTGAAATACTGTGTGTTTAATAGGTTTTGAAGTTGTTGGCAGAGATGAGCCCATTCTGCGGTGACATGGAAAAACTAGAAGTCAATTTAACCAAGCTGTTTGATAAATTACTGGTAAGATCTATTTATTTTAGATTTGGTCAAATCTCAAGGGGATATATATATATATGCTTTCAAATATTCAGTAGAAGCCTAGTCAGCCAGACAGCTTTGGGGATGTAGAAATAGTTTGTATGAATGAACATTCGGATGAACGAAAGTTTACATATATTGTACTCCTAAAGCTTTATTTAAACATTAGCATTCTTCTCATAGCACTGTATATAACATCACTCTGCAAAGCACATTTGAAAGTGGGACTGAAGCGTTCTATACAAAATAAGTACCGTGAATGTAAAACTGATTCAAACAAGTGAAGCACTTTTCTGTTTTTTATTTTTATGCACAGTCAGTCTGTTGCATATACAGAACAGTTCAGAACATTTAGTTGCATGGCTTTATTTATTGTTCCATTGCTTTTCACTTAAAAAATGAGTGCTGTCCCCGTCCCCTAACAGAACAGAGTTTATGCCATTTGAAATTAAATCAGCGATAATACAGTATCCTATCTTTCTTAACGGCTTCATAAAATGTAAAAGCGTTTATATGGAATAAAAAATATATACTTTTGAAAGAGAAACATTTGCTTTTTTTTAACTGTATTGCTCGATTCTCTGTAAAATGTAAAACATTCAGTTACTGAGAGAAAATAAAACCCATAGACTATTGTTCAAGAAAAGAAAGCATTTATGGCTGTTTGTTTTATCTGAACTGGATCTCTTAGCAGTTTAACTTTCCAAACCGACCAAACATTTGCTAAAACACTTCATTGCAAATCACTGTTGGTTGGTACAGATGCAGAAAGCATTTAATTTTCCTCATTCTCTTCCTGTTCGACATTTGGATCCTGGGGTTCACAAGCTGAACAATTTCCGCAATCATATCCAGTTTTTCAGCTAGAATAAGCACTGTCCTTTTTCATTTGTCAGCCATTTTGAATTTGTCAGGGACACGCCTGGTGGATAATAAGGCGATTCAGATCAAAGGGGTTCAAAGTAACAGGTTTCTAGTGTATATCCAAAAGTTCTTTGTTTGAATTAAAATGTGTTCTTTTCAAACCAACAGCTATTGTAATTCACACCATTTTGTATCCTAGTGATTTTACCCCAAAAAAACCCTGAATTTGATTTTGTGAACGCTGCTGAACAGCGTTATTGTCACTAAACACACCTGTGCACATGCTACATTTGTAACATTCTAGTCCACAGATGTGCATTGTTGTATTGGTCTCCCAAGAATACTGTTAATACTGCAAGGAATCGAGAATCCATACATATGTTTATACACACTCCTAACTGAAATGTTCTTTACTATGCAAGACCTTTACTGCATGTTAATATTGTCCCTTTTGATATGCAGTCTGAACTGAGGTGGTGTTTCTGTTCAACAGGAATACATGCCATTGCCCCCGGAGGAGGCAGAGAATGGGGAGAATTCAGGCAGTGAGGAGCCCAAGCTGCAGTTCAGTTATGTGGAGTGTCTCCTATTCGGCTTCCATCAGCTGGGTAAAAAACTGCCAGACTTCTTGACTGACAAACTCAATGCAGAAAGACTGAAAGACTTCAAAATCAGGTAGGGAAATGTAACTGGGACTCCAGTAAGAATTTGGTGTTTGTGGTTATTAAATGGCATTAGTAGTGGTTACATTACTAACAAAACCTGATGGCTGAAATAGTGACGTTTTTGTTTAATGCTTGGCATACACAAATGTGGTATCTTTTTGTCACTTGATACATTTTAAAGTAGTTTGTTTGAACATTTCCCAGAATTTCTCTGTGTCTCTTCACGTTGAACTGTGCTGACTAAATGTTTGTCTCCAGGCTGCAGTATTTTGCTCGGGGGCTCCAGGTCTATATACGGCAGTTACGAGCTGCCTTGCAGGGAAAGACTGGGGTTGCTTTAAAGACAGATGAGGTAAGGAGGTTGTGTGCTTGGCTATTTATTGAATAGTCGTTTGATGGCAGTGGTGTTCAAGTGAGTGAGATCTTCCCAGACAAGCTTTTATTTTCTGTGTTTTAAGTTCCATCCCATTTGGATTTCCTTTGTTCCCTGAAATCACTTGGAGGTTAACCGTTCCAAAAGATGGTTAGGCTGAATGAGCATGTATTGGAGTCATGCCAATAATGGGCATGTACAAAACCTTTATGGCTTATTGGAGCCCACATGGATGAATTGAACCTTTTTCTTTCTTTCTTTTCTAGAACAAAATAAAAGTTGTTGCTTTGAAGATAACAAATAACATTAATGTACTAATAAAGGTAAGATTTTATAGATGCTTTTATAGAATTTGACAATGTTATGTGCTGTTACATGTTAGAAAGGGATGACTTTGAGGGGATGTGTTTTATTACAAATATTTAAACCAAATGTTTTATCAAAATGTACAATTTCACATGTAGTAATTTACATTTTAAATTTTGGCTAATATCTTTTGGTATCTAAATATGGAACCAATATGCTTTGTTTGCATCTACAGTGGTGTTTTGAATGATGTTGTAATTTTTTTTTTCTTTCTTCTCCCAATCTGTAGGACCTTTTCCACAATCCTCCTTCTTACAAGAGCACAGTGACTCTTTCATGGAAGCCTGTCCAGAAGGCAGAGGCTGCTGGGTAAGCAAGCTTTACTATCACTCTACGACTTCAGGGTATCCAATAGAGCTGAAACTCACGATTAACCCGTCTAGCTTCGCTGGGATCTTGCTTCGTTATCCAATGACTTGTTCTCTATAGTGGATATGTCAGAATTTGATTTCAGTTTGGGAGTTTAACATTCATAAAGGTTTTTGGGGATTTAAAACTTATTTTGCGCTTTCTTCAGACAAAAACGATCTACCAGTGAAGACACAACCTCCAGCTCCCCTTCGAAGAAACCAGCATTACTTCCAAAACGGGATGCCCGGCAAATCTACAACCCTCCCAGTGGCAAGTACAGCGGCAACATTGGAGACTTTTCTTACGGTCAGTTACAGGGAGACCAGCAGTGACAATGCAGGCTCCTGGGCATGGTTGTGGAGTTGTTTTAGAACAAGCCCTATTTAACCCTTAGTACTACGTCACAGCGAGTGCTCTACGCCACAGGACTACAGCTGTCACACGCAAATAACAGCGCTTGGGATAGCATAGCAAATTGATTAATTTTACACCCAAAAATGTATATATTATATGAAACCTATATATCACAAGAAACGTAAGACATTGAAGTTTTTTGTTCTTTCTGTTATTGATATATTTTTGGACTAAATATAGAAATATGCATTGGCAAAGACACCTTTGTTATACAAACTGTATTTTTATCATCGAAACATCAGTTCTTTTCAAAACCAACCATGCACATAAACACTTTCAAAATACGACATATAAATCCCCAGGAATGTTCTTTTTAAAATGTAAAAAACCACAGATGTTTACAAACAATGAATCAAAAGATATATTCAATTTTGCAAGCAACGCATCTATCTATACAAACAGATCGAACCGCTTTAGCACAGTAAACGTACTTGCCCTCGAAAGCCTTTTCTTTTATATAAAGATTGTTCAACATGTATACCAACACAAATAAGTGTTAATTAAATATAAAAGCATATGCAAAACTAGTACTTATTATTATTATTATTATTATTATTATTATTATTATTATTATTATTATTATTTTTTTTTTTTTTTTTAGTATTAATACACGTAACTTACTTTGAGTTGTGGAGACATCTGAATTGGCCCAGGGAAGCTTATTTTCTGTAAAGTCCTTTTGCAATCAGTCTTTTTTTCAGTGGTTTGTATATCCAGTTTGGTGAAGTCAGTTGTTTTTGTGTAGTAATATTTATTGTTCTTGTACTTAGTTAAAAAAAAAAAAAGTTCCTTGTGCTGAGCAAGAGAACTGGCTTTCTCTGGCTTTTCTTTTGTCTGAAAGCAGTATACAGCAATCTCCCTGACCTGTAAACCACCTGTTCACCAACTTTGCATTTTGGAACCGAAGGTAAGTATTTTCTGTTGCCACGCAGTGTACCAACGAGCTGGGTTTCGTGCTGATAAGTGAAAACTGAAGCGAGTGGTACGGATGTGTAAAAATTGTCAGTAATCAAAGTATGTCCCTTATCCAACACACCATCCATGAGAGACATAACAACATCAGGGCTGGCCAAATTCACTCTTCTCTGTGTCGTTTGAAGCACCTGTGTACACTTTTAATTTGTATACGTACCCGTTTGTACTGTCAGCAAGCACCCACAGCTTTATTCCAAATTGGTGATGTTTTTTGTTTGGAAGATACTGCATAAGTGACGTTTGGTTTTTCAATCCAACCAGGCTTTCATCGATTGCAATGAATTCATTTAAAACGTAGTACTTCGTAAGAAGAGACTCCACTGTAGTAAGTACTGGTCGCACTTTGAATAAACTGTCGTAACCAGGTTCGTCTTTTATCTTTTGGTTTTTGTTGTTCAAGTGCAGGTTTGCAAGACAAAAAAGAAACTTGTCGCGGGACAGTATTCGCGCGAATCCTGGTGTTGCTTGTAGTGCATCTTTCGTGTTCCAGTATTCTTTCATGTCAGGCTTCCACACTAACCCCATATTCAGCCACAATCCTAAAACAGCACGTAATCTATTTTGTGTCATACCGCCAGACACCGACCACCATGAAAATAGCCTCTCATACATTTTAGATTTAGCATTTCTTTCCCTGTATTTGTTGTTAATTTATAATGCGTATATATTGGACTTGTTGCAGATGTGTTCTTGGAGCTCAGTTGAAAACAACAGCTCAAAGAATTCAGCAGGCTGGGTTACGCTGCGTGGAATAAATCTCGGACCACTAACCTCTGTATACTTCTTTATGTTCGATGTTATTTTCTGTTCTGGCAATTCTGTTACTTGGGTCCAAATCGGGACTCTGAAGTTTTTGTTCAGCAACCGAATTAAAGGCACGTCTTCGTCTGTACTGTCGTCACCTCCCGCCACATCCTCCTCCTCTTCTTCTTCATGGAGGCTGTGTGGTCCAGTGGTTAAAGAAAAGGGCTTGTAACCAGGAGGTCCCCGGTTCAAATCCCACCTCAGCCACTGACTCATTGTGTGACCCTGAGCAAGTTACTTAACCTCCTTATGCTCCATCTTTCGGGTGAGACGTAATTGTAAGTGACTCTGCAGCTGATGCATAGTTCACACACCCTAGTCTCTGTAAGTTGCCTTGGATAAAGGCGTCTGCTAAATAAACAAATAATAATAACATCATCCCCCCTCTTCATCCTCCTGTTCTCCATACTCCTCCTCTTTTAAATCGCTGTCATCACTATCCACATAGCTATACAGTCCCAACCAATTATACGTTTTATCAGCCTCAGAAGCCGTAAAACCTTCAAAACATTCTCCGTCCGAATTGCTTAAAAACTCACTCTCTAAATCCGCCATTTCTCAACTCTCAGCTAACCTAGGAGACAGGGTTTTCTTTTTAACCAATAAAAAAAGGTATTCGCTTTACAACCATTTTAATTGGCTAATATTAACACCAAAGCCCTCTGCTATTGCTTGGCACAGTTTGTTGCTAAGTAAAATTGACCAATAAAAAAATGAGAGCAAATGGGAGGGCAGATCTATGTCCGATAATCGGCCCTTTAGTCCTCATACAGCACACCTCCATGGGCCGATCATCGGCCCTGTAGTACTCTGAGGGTTAAAACTAGTTTTTCACAAGATTCTTGGAGTACCAAGTTTAGTCTAGAGCTCTGAAATCTTTTTCCAATGTCACCCAACTCCATGTCATTTGCAAACACTCTATGGGAAGTGTTAAGTTGTCCTGGTAAATCCTAGACCTCGTTTGAAAGGGGTAGCTTGTAAGACAGCAGTACTTCATGAAAATCTTTATGTTCTGCTTCAACGACAGTTGAAATAGCTGCATCCTAGTTCTGACTGGGATTTGTCTGTTTGCTTACAGAACAGAGAGGTGGCTTCAGAGGTGGGCGAGGGAGAGGCTGGGGAGGCAGAGGAAACCGCAGCCGAGGGAGAATCTATTAACAAGACTACCTTCATACCAAACCACCCACCCAACACTGCTGGGGGTGCTGCTCTGGACTGACCTTTACAGCAGCTTTGTGACAGGAACCCTCACTGCACAGACCTACAGTCACCTCCCACCTGCCCTGCCAAGGGTGCTAACCTGTCCCTTTGCAGAAGTGGGGAGAGAACTTTTTGTACAACTGGCTTTATGTTTATAAAGAAGATTGTTACTGTGTGTTGGTAAACATTTTTTTTTCTTTCCCTAAAAGCCTGTAAGCTGTGATCATATTGAAAATCCTTTGTGTTTTCACCCATATGATTTAGAAACTAGGTTTATGAAGACATCCCCCCACCAAGAAATAAATGTTACTTTTTGGAAATGTGTTATATGCAGAGGTTGTATTGTTAAACATGCCTTTTATGTTTAATGGACACGCTTTTCAACAAAAACAGAGTTAAATTGATCAGACTGAATGCTGCAAGATGACAATGTTTGAGACTCAACAAATGAACTTGGATGACTTATTGCTCTACAAAGTAGCTCACAAAAATCACTACTGACAGCATTTTACTTTCATTTTGATGTATGCATTTTGTTTTTCCCATTGTTTATTTTGCCTTGGTTTATCTGGAGTTTACCTTTTGAAGATAAGTGTTGAATGATGAGGACTTAGCCCATTGTGGTACAGAGCTCCAGACCATATAATGTGAACAGAGAAGGGGAATAAAATACCTTTAAAAGCAACTGAACTATTGTAAAAACTTTTGGATGCTGTATTTGTTGCAGTGTGTACAGATCTTGGGGCGAAGAAACAGCAGGGTTTGTGAAGAACATTATTGGTCTATGTTTAGTTTTTAATTCTGCGTTGTTGAAGTGTGGGCATGCATTTTAATGGTCCATGTTTTTGTGTAAAGAGGAGGGAAGCATGTTCAGGGAGTAGGTGTGTGGTGGTGTTTTTCTTTTTTTTTTTTTTTTTTTTTTTTTTTGGTTTTTTAAATATAAAACATAGGCAATCTGGAAGCCTATTTGCAAGGTTTCAGCTGTTCTCCATGAAGGAAATTGGAACCAAAAGAGTTTGGGGAAACTAGGTGGAGAATAAGTTTTAAACAAATTCCAGGTTATAAAATGATTAGCAGGAATAAGTTTGGATGTACTGCTACTTTTACAAAAGCCAGAGTGGGGGAATGTTGACATGCTGCAACATTGTCTCTGGCAGGGTTTGGTGTAAGGGGGGCAGGAGGGATACATTTTCTACTTTCAAATCAAGCATGCTTTTTGTATTGTTTTTCTGTTAAGATATTTAATATCTTTTGATTAAAAGCGCTGATTTGGATCAAGCAGGAGTAATGTTTTCAAATTAATTTAATGTTGACTCACCTGTCTCCACTTATTTGAAATTCTCATTGCTGTAGCAACATTTAACAATTATCAATTCAGTTTCTTAAACTGGTATAGTAGTTTCTGATAAACTGTATATATACATTTGTATGTAATTTTAGTGCTAGGACAAACATTCAAACAAACATTGCTTGAAATGTATTCATTTGCAAAAAAATTATCAATGTGAATTCAAAACTAAAGCATATTAAAACTTGAAAATCCCAGCACTGCATTATAGAATGTATTAACTTAATTGTCAAATTCTTATCTTGATGACAGCAATATCATTTATGCTAAAATTGAAACTGATTTTGCATCACTATATAGACATTCATTCCAGTACAAAACCTGTTGCGGATATTGCAATTCTGATATAATTTGATTTAATATTATTTTGTATAACAAGTCTCGATCAGCAATTGTAATGGGGATATAGATACAGATAATAAAAACAATTTGAATCCAGCTACATTTCTATAAAAAGTAGAACTGATGACAAGACCATTTTCCTGGGATTCCCCTGAGAAACAGATTATTTTAATGTCCCCAGTCAATATTGGAGTTAGAAAGCCTTCATGTTACTAAGTTTATGGGTTGGAGACTTTTTATTTTTCATAAAACATGTATGCTGCCAAGTCTTACAACATTGAATATAGGGTTGAGGTGTTTGCGGAATGAATGTCACATTGTTTAATGCTTGATGCATAGATAATATTTGTTTACCCCCGTCCCCGCCCCCCAGTGCTCAATTAGAAAATATAAAATAGCCCAATACTTTCAGTGTATTGAATGGTACAAACCAGTGGTAACACTGAACATGTATTATCTTGAAAAAGCTACTTTTTGTGTAAAGTGAAATCAATACTTAAAATAGAGCAGTGAGCATGCTTAAATAATCCCAAAGTCCTGTGCAGTGGACCTGGAAGGATATTTCCATGCAGTACTGGATGTTATTCAAGCTGCTTGTGTTGTAAGTGATGGGGAGATTAACTGGGGGACGGGCCAGATAGATATAATGTAGCTTATTTCCAGGGTTTGAGGGGCACTTCAGGCAACAGTAGCAGCTGTCTTTATGTATGCCTTTCTTTGCGCACACCCTGCATCTTTTTGGGCCCTTTCTTTTCCTGCTTTTTCAGTTCTGGGACACTTGTTTCTTTCCATTTGTGGGCACGGGCATGTGGTCTCTTTGCTGCTGTAGGAACTGGGCAGTATACCTGTTGGTCATGGTGACCATATGCTCCAAAAGGTTATAGGTGAGCAAAAGCTGGAAATACTGCAGAGGGGTTAAGCCAACAATACGGATAACCCCTATAGGCTAATTTAGACGTCAATCCTCCACTATTTACGTGACCGATACACCATTCACATATTTCTAGATTTTAAACCCTCCCACGCACTCAGTAATTGTTTGAAACGATCGGTTACAGCCTGCGGGACAGTGCGATGTATGAGAGGACGTACACCGTATCATTTCGTTCCCACTTTATATGAGCTGGTTAATTTATTGTTGCTCCACATGGCACCTATACGCTTCCGTAGTTATTGACCCCAGAGATCGAATATATAGTATTTCAAGGATTTTAAATAAACCCGTGATACAGTAGACTGCTATTCCAAGATGCGTTTAGCATTATCAATTCAGTGCTGCTGGTTTTTGTTGTCAGACGCATGCGCTTATTCGCGCATTGGCCCATTAACAATTGTTTTTAAATGCTTTCATTCAACTCTCCCCGACATATGCACCCTTAAATACAGAAGGTACATGGCGTAATGTAACGTAACGCCTACTCTAGCGCAAGCTGTATTTCTATAGCCGTTGCCCTTAGTACCAACATGGCGTTTTAATTCTTCACCCCCCTTCCTTTTCAGGTGTAAGCTTCCGTTTCCTGTTGCTAGTTTCCTCTTGGAGAGGGAAGATGGCGAATTACAGGAGACGGGGTTTTGAGCGCATGTTTTGCTTCAGATTCCCGGGCAGAGTCAGTGGACTTGGAGGGGCGCTGATCTTTCTGAGCTGTGTCCTTGTGGAGCCCAGCGCAGCCACCACACACTGGGTAGTGACCGAGGATGGCAAGATCCAGCAGCAGGTAGGGAGCTGTGTGAATCAGAGCAGGGCAGGGTCTGCGCCCGGAGATTTGCGGGAGTTGGGCTGTCATTGAATGGCCACCAGAGAAAGTGTATCCCGGACCCTGCACGAGAAGCTGTCGGAGCAACGGCACAACAAAGCCGAAGCAAGAGTTTTCATTGGGAATGCACTTAGCTGAGATTACTACTGGTTTGAATCTTGTGTTGTTGCTAAGAGGTGCCAAGTGTCATGACTGATAGTACAGTACAGGGAGTGAGAAAGCTCAGAAGGAGGAAATGTGGTCTGTTGACAGGAGGTGTGCGGGTGCGAGTACACTCCCGAAGTGTTTGCAGATATATGGATTTGTACCAAATATCACTTTTTACTAACTAGGCAAGCAAGTGGTCAGTCTCCATTGCAGTTTGTTTACCTGCTGTAGAGGTTATCAGTTAACTGCTGCTTGAACATTAGTATTAGTCATTGTTTTAAATCTCTTAAATGCAACTTGTGACTTACACTATGAAGGAATTATTTAAAATACATGTTTTAGTACTCATAGTATTTATTATTACACTGAAATGTACATTTGAATATACCATTTACAGTGGTAACTGTGGTACACTAATAAAAAGGCTGCAAGCACAGGAGCGGTGGATTGTGCAGCCTCCCCTGACAGACAAAATTATTTTTAAAAGATGATAGAGCCTTCTGTCTGACAAGTAACCAACATCTGACAACATTTCATAAATATATAAATACATAAATATATGGAAAGTATGTTTAATTACAAAGACAAGAAAAATGCATTTTGGCTGAACTCATTTTGAAAAAAAATCAATTTTCAATGGCTTGTCTAAGAAAAATATCAAACAAATATGATCATTGGAATGCTAACCGATTATAAACCCCAGAGAAAAGAATAGTTGAATTTCATCTGGGGGCTTGGATTTAGTTTGTCTCCTAAAAAATATCTTTACAATGTTAACTCCCCAGACATGAATACATTGCCATAATAACAATGTTGTGTCCCCCTTTTGGTCCCAGTATCTGGTTCTTTCTCAGATGTTCTGCTTGGCTCTGATCTTCTCTGATTGCCTTTGCTGTTCTGTTTTGCAGGTGGATTCGCCCCTGAACTTGAAACATCCCCACGACCTGGTGATTTTCATGCGACAAGAGACAAGAGTGAGCTACCTCAAGGAGCTGGAGGTACCTTCAGACAGTGTCCAGGAACTAAGCATTGCTAGACCAGTGCTCTGCATCCATCAACACAAGCCAGGGTGCTTGGAGATGGAACACCACACGCTCAACACACAAATATATGCACTAAATTTTGCCTAAAGCTTACCGTCATTGTGTCAGTGTATATATACACACACACACACACGCACACTTCTGATGAGCAGAAACAATATCAGATTGGAAAAGCACAAGAGCTTTTGAGTGTATGTGGGTTTAAGCGGCAATGATCAGTTCTCAAGGAATTTCAGACTGCAATGGCTCAGTGTTAAGGTCTCCACACACTGGACGCGATATGATTTGACCTGCGAAAAAATGCTACTTTTGTGCGACATTACCTTTCACACCAGTGGCGACAGTTGCACGCGATGTGATAGGCGACTCTCACCCGATTGTGTCGTCAGCTGGAAAAACAAATCACACGTGTGAGTCCTGTTATACAGCTAATAAAAATTTAGAATACATTATAGCTTTTCAGAATACTTATTTCTGTAAAGGTAAATGAATCATACACACCAGCTATATCCAGTTCCCTGGAAATGGACTGCCAGATTTTCTCCCTCATTGTCGTATCGTTGTAAATTTCGTGTCCTTTATTGTACAGTGTGGCAGGGACGCGGTTAATGTCTCTGCCAGCAATCACAAGTGTGGCCACTCTCCAGTTAGTGCAAATTGGTGCTAATTGGGGAGAGGCCATCTGCATAAAAACAGCCAGAAATCCTCTGTCTGGGAGCAGAGTAGGTGAGTGTTCTGTGTTGCTAGGATAGATAGGTAGATGGATGGATGTTCAGTGAAGGCACATGCCCCGCCTGACATTGTTTTGTTAAACCTTTATTTTGGCCCTTTTGTTAGTGCCCTGTTTTGTTTATTAAATGTGTGCTTTAGTGCTTAAACTGCAGCTTCCTTGCCTCGGAGTCTCTTTCTTGCCACTTCCCACTTCCGACACCATATATAGCAGGGCCGTGGCAAGAAAGATGTGCTCAATAAATTATCAAAGGGTTTGCTCAACTACAAAGAAAACTCGAATCTTAATTCAAAATATTCACTTTGTGTGCTTTGGTCAAAGAGAAATATTACATTTTACCATAAGACCAGCACTCACTTCAAATTTAAAAAAAAAAATCCTGTTATTGATGACTTCAATATAACCACTGGTTGATTTGTAAGCGCTTTTAACATAAAGTTGCTTAGTTTCTCTTGTTGTCATTGCTTTATAGTTAGTATGTAAAAAAAAAAAAAAAAAAAAAAAAGTTATGTAAAAATAATGTGATATCTTGTAACAATTGTAAGTCGCCCTGGAATAAGGGCATCTGCTAATAAATAAATAAATAAATAATAATAATAATTTATGCAGACATGGGGAGATGCACAGATATATTTGACAGCTGTTTCTTCCCAATCTTGGTAAGTACATCCCTTAGCATCAAGTTATTGAGAGTTGCAGTTTGGGGATATAAGATGGTACCTGCATGTGTGTCACACTTACATTTGTACATTCTTTTGGATGTGTGTCATGGGGAGGCACAGTTTTATAATAGAAGGCTCTGATTTTGTTTTCATAACCATGACAGGGATATATACGTCTGACACAGTTTTAGTCACTTGTATTTGGGTTATAGAACACCCTGCAGTGTTTACAAGAAACACATTACCAATCACTGATTGCCTTGCCTGTATCCCAGTGTTATATTAATTTTAAAATATTTAATCCAAATATTTAATCTAAATCAACTGGGAAATACCTTTCTCAACATTTACTCGGGAGCGTTCTCCAGGAGAAGACTCATTTCTCTTATAAGGATTACAGTGTATCCAGATCATGCTCCCCCTGCAACAGTGCTGGTTTTCATTTCCCACAATACGCCACTCATTACAATCGGAACACCAGCATTGTTGCAGGAGGGAGCATGAACTGGATACACTGTGATCGATCCTTCTAACAGAAATACATTTTCTCCTAGTTGATTTACCAGTGACGTGTGAATAAAAAGATCAAAAACAGGATTATGTTGAAAAATATATTGCTGCGATATGGACAACACAGGATACAGCAAAGGTGAAGTATTGTGTTTCTTGTGAACTTGGCAGGGGGTTCTGGAACACTGAATAACAGTGCTGACTGCCTGCCTCCTGTCCTGTTCTCTGCTGTAGAAGCAGCTGGTGGCACAGAAGATCCATATTGAGGATAATGAGGACCGGGACACAGGATTGGAGCAGAGGCACTACAAAGAGGACCTGGACTGCATCAAAGCCAAGGTTCCTCTGGGAGACCTAGACCTCTACGATGGAACCTACATCTCACTGGAGAGCAAAGAGATCAGGTACCAGCAGGGGGCAGCACCTTCAAAGTCATATTGGCTACAACCAAAATAAACTCCATTGAATGTGTTAGCATTCACAGCTGTAGAGCCCCATATAGTTTGTGTAGGTTTCAGAAAATGGTTACTCTGTGACCCAATGTGGATAGCTGTCGTTATGATATTGGCTTAACAAACACCATCTGGGTAAAAATTCACTTTGTTTTACTTTCTGCACTCATAACCACCTACTGCTGCAAATAGTAGCCAGAGTGTCCCCTTATATCCCCTTATAAAAGTTTATGACAGTAATCTAGCAGTTTTCCTATGCTTTCCAATGATTATACTCTGCATTAGCCATAGTTTACCATGGTGTGCCATGTTTTTTAAGATGCTTTCCATAGGGTTGGGACAATATTGAAAATCTCTGAAATAACTGTGGGATAAAAAATGCGGTAATTGCAATTATCATGGTGTTTGCTCATTTATATTCCGCTGGTTATACAAATATAAAATACAGCAGTCCCTCGCTAAACCAAGGACAGGTTACCTGGAATAATGAAGCGTCTGCTTTAAATAATAAATAAATACATTTTAAAAAACGCATGTGCATCTATACTGCTCAGATTATTTTAAATGTATTTCCGTTTTCTCTAAAATACAATTTCTGTGATGTGTACACATGACATTAAGAATGACTACAGTATACAGATAGAAAAATCAAATGAATACCCAGTGCATTGTTTCACTTTAGCATTTCGGCTACTGTAAATAATAACACTAATGCACAAAATAAATCATGGCTTCTCTGTACACACTACTGTAGAATTCAGAAATAATAAAATTATTTCAAGTTAAAGCTATTTAACAGTACACAAAGCAACAAAATAGCTCATGTTGCCACATTTAACATGCTATGATACCAAACAGTACCTTACATATACTGCACACGATAAAGAAATAATACATCAATTTTAAATTTACATACAATAGTTTGCAGTGCATGCGTAGCTGCAAGATCGGTGTTAGGTCCTCTGCTCTTCCTAATCTACATTAATGACTTAGATTCTGGTGTAGTAAGCAAACTTGTTAAATATGCAGACTACACAAACATAGGAGTATCAAACACCATTGCAGCAGCAAAGGTCATTCAAAATGATCTAGACCAGCATTCAGAACTGGGCAGACACATGGCAAATTACATTTAATATAGAAAAGTGTAAGGTACAGCACGCAGGCAATACAAATGTCCATTATAAATGCAATATGGGAGATACTGAAATTGAAGAAGAAATTTATGAAAATGATCTAGGAGTTTATGCTGACTCAGAAATGTCTTAATCTAGACAATGTGGGGAAGTGTGGCAATGTGCCCCGCCCCTGTGTGCATTTGTGTGTTATATGTTGTATGTTGCGTGTGTTAATGTTGGTGTATTGTAGTTGGTACACGGGATATAAATGTGTGTGTGCAGCACGAGTATTTAAAATGTATAATTGTATTTAGGCACGGGATTGCACTATCACTTCACGTGCATTTAAAGTATTTAATATGTGAGCACGAGGTTGCACATAATTAATTCACGTGCTGGGATTCAAGTGAATAATTAATTAGTAATTGAATCCCGGCACAACAGTATATACAGATGCACGTTTTACTCACTCGGGGTTGGGTGTTCAGTGAGTAGGAACGGGTGTGGAGAGGAGAAATAAAAAGATAACAATTGCTATTGTATGCTGGTAGGACCAGCACGATACTTGTTTGTTTATATAGACTCACCGTGTTTGTGTGTCTGTCCGTGCACCGTTTGTTAAGTGTTAGTCCGTTTTGTTTGTCTGTTTTATTTGGCCTCAAGTGCTGTGTCCTGTTTTCTGTATAAACCCTTTTGGTTTCGTTCAAACCTTTTATTTTACAATAAACCGGCGCAAGCAAGCGCCTTTACCATTTCATCCACCGTCTGTCTGTGTACTCCTTTCTGGTGTGACGTAACCACTAGAGCCTGCTTGTCACACGTGGTGTCAGAATCGGGACAACAGCGCCTCCAAGACTCAGGCCAGAAGGAGTACTATTTGTTAAAAAATAAATAAATAAATAAATTTAAAAAAAAAGGGAAAACACGGCAGAAGACAGCAACAGCAGGTGTGGAGAGAAGTCCCAGAGCATCCACAGCCCAGGAGGGAGGAGACAGAGCCTTTCCCATCCTCTGAGGAGATGCTGGACTGGGTGTCGGACCCAGAGTGGAACTGGGAGGACCTCCCGAAGGTTGTTGACCTGCTGTGGGCCAGAGATGGGGAACATTGGGAACGCTGGGAACAGCACTACTTCCCAGTGCCCTTTGTGAACCCGGCAGCCGTGGTGATCAACTACTTGGCTGCCGATATGGGACTGCCCCAGCAGGTTGACTTCCGAGTAGGAGGAGCCACACCTACCCCATCTCCACCAGCAGAGGGAAAATGCCTGCTTTCTCCACTTCCACCAGCAGAGGGTGAATGCCTGCTGGGCCCACTTCCACCAGCAGAGGGTGAATGCCTGCTGGGTCCACTTCCACCAGCAGAGGGTGAATGCCTGCTGGTATCACTTTCCCCACTATCACCACCAGCAGAGGGAGCATGCCTGCTGTCCCCATCACAACCAGCAGAGGAAGAATGCCTGCTGGTTTCCCCATCACAACCAGCAGAGGAAGAATGCCTGCTGGTTTCCCCTTCCGAGACAGAGGCAGAGCCGCACCAGTCCCCTGCAAGAGAGGCAGAGCCGCACCAGTCCCCTGCAAGAGAGGCAGAGCCGCACCAGTCCCCTGCAAGAGAGGCAGAGCCGCACCAGTCCCCTGCAAGAGAGGCAGAGCCGCACCAGTCCCCTGCAAGAGAGGCAGAGCCGCACCAGTCCCCTGCAAGAGAGGCAGAGCTGCACCAGTCCCCTGCAAGAGAGGGAGACTACACGCTGCTCCCACCTCCGTCGCCAGGAGACTACACGCTGCTCCCACCTCCGTCGCCAGGAGACTACACGCTGCTTCCCCCTTCACCTCCAGGAGCAGAGCTGCAGGAGCTGCCTCTGCCTCCGCCACCTCCAGGAGCAGAGCTGCCTCTGCCTCCACCTCCTTCACCGCCTGGAGCAGAGCAGCAGGAGCTGCCTCTGCCTCCTCCACCAGCAGAGGGTGAGTACCTGCTGGTTCCGTTGTGGGAGGACTGCTTGCTCCTCCCACCTCCACCAGCAGAGGGTGAATACCTGCTGGTTCCACCTTCATTGTCGTGGGAGGACTGCTTGCCCCTCCCACCTCCACCAGCAGAGGGTGAATACCTGCTGGTTCCACCTTCATTGTCGTGGGAGGACTGCTTGCCCCTCCCACCTCCACCAGCAGAGGGTGAATACCTGCTGGTTCCACCTTCATTGTCGTGGGAGGACTGCTTGCCCCTCCCACCTCCACCAGCAGAGGGTGAATACCTGCTGGTTCCGCCTTCCCCAACATGGGAGGACTGCTTGCTGCTTCCACCTCCACCACAAGAGGAGCTGCAGCTGAGTTTCGCACCGCCCAAGGATGCCAGCCTCGCTTCGCCCAAGCATTTCCGCTGTCAGCTGGGAAGCTGCCAGCTTTGAAGAAGGGGGAGGTCGGGGGACCACCTGCCCCCGCGGCTTTTCCGCTGCCAGGACTGCCCCGGCTGAAGGAGTCAGTCTGGGAGCTGTCAGCACGTCTGCTGACAGCATGGCCAGTAGCAGCCTGGCTACTGGCAACATTACCACCTGTGGGCCCCTTGAAGCCTCCAGTTCTGGCCCAGGACTTTGTGCTGGACTTTTGGGCTTTAAAGGGGGGAGGTGGCCATTGAGGCCATGTGTGCTGCGCACAAGGTGGGGTATATGTGGCAATGTGCCCCGCCCCTGTGTGCATTTGTGTGTTATATGTTGTATGTTACGTGTGTTAATGTTGGTGTATTGTAATTGGTACACGGGATATAAATGGGTGTGTGCAGCACGAGTATTTAAAATGTATAATTGTATTTAGGCACCGGATTGCACGGGGTTGGGTGTTCGGTGAGTAGGAACGGGTGTGGAGAGGAGAAATAAAAAGATAACAATTGCTATTGCGTGCTGGTAGGACCAGCACGATACTTGTTTGTTTATATAGACTCACCGTGTTTGTGTGTCTGTCCGTGCACCGTTTGTTAAGTGTTAGTCCGTTTTGTTTGTCTGTTTTATTTGGCCTCAAGTGCCGTGTCCTGTTTTCTGTATAAACCCTTTTTGTTTCGTTCAAACCTTTTATTTTACAATAAACCGGCGCAAGCAAGCACCTTTACCATTTCATCCACCGTCTGTCTTTGTACTCCTTTCTGGTCTGACGTAACCACTAGAGCCTGCTTGTCACAGGAAGCTATAAAAATAGCCAACAAAATGCTTGGATATATAGTGAAAAGTATTGAATTTAAATCAAGGGAAGTAATGTTAAAACTTTACAATGCATTAGTAAAACCTCATCTAGAATATTGTATTCAGTTCTTGTCACCTCGCTACAAAAAATATATTCCTGCTCTAGAAAGAGTGCAAAGAAGAGCGACCAGAATTATTCCGGGTTTAAAAGGCATGTCATATGCAGACAGGCTAAAAGAATTGAATTTATTCAGTCTTGAACAATGAAGACCACGCAGCGATCTGATTCAAGCATTCAAAATTCTAAAAGGTGTCAGTGTCGACCCAGGGGACTTTTTCGACCTGAAAAAAGATCGTCCCAACCCTACTTCACCATACCTCTGGGCTTTACAATGCTTACCTATGCTTTACCATCCATCACTGAGCTTTATTACACTTTGCTATGCTTTTACTTTATGGAAAACGTTCATAAGGGTTCACACAACTAGGAAATGCAAACAAACTGGAGTGTAAGCAGGGCCTGTGTGTTGAGAAGCGCACAGAAGAGAACTGGAAGAATGTATTAAACAGACACTGAAGAATGGTTGTTTTAGTAAAAGATTGAAATGGTTGTGGGACACTGCTTTAAGTGTTTCTCTAGAGTGTAGCAGGCAGAAGAAGCTGTAATCCAGGAGTTACTGTCCTCTTACATTTTTCAGATGTTTGCAATCATCTGAGTGGCTCTTATTGTGGTTGCTCAGATGCTGTGGTTTTCTTAAGTTGCCTGCCACAGGTGCATGGAACTAGAGGCTGGAAGTAAGATCCTGCGCTGTTTGCTCTAGATAGTAAGATACCCTTTTATTGAGAGCTGCTTCTCCTTTCCTCTCTGCAGTCCAGAAGACCATGTGGACCACAAATCCCCTCTGCCCCCGAACCTGGAGAAACCTGACTGTACCAATGTGCTGGAGCTGCCCTACAGTATCCACGCCTTCCAGCACCTGCGGGTAAGTGCAGCACAAAGTAACACATGGGCGCATGCACCCCAAGGATCAAACACTTCTTGTATGAATCGTTTGATGATTTGTATCATTATATGCAGGTTTGTATTGGGATACACTACGTATTCCTTAAAGTCCCCCAAATAGTACTTGAATGAAGCACGACTGGGATTTGTAGTTACTGCTTTAAATAATAAACACAACCTTTCAAACACAGCACATGTCTGTTTCATTGAGCCCAGCTGCAGCCTGTACCTGTGCTGAACCTGCTGCCACTGAGCTCCTAGCATCTGATTGGAGGAATAGGACATTCATGTCCAGAATGTTACATAAGGAAAGAACCGAGCAGTGGGTAGCCTTGGGAGTGATTACACTGACTGAGGTTATATCTGTATAAAGATTCTGAATGATTACACTGACTCAGGTTATACACTACCGGTCAAAAGTTTTAGAACACCTCCATTTTTCCAGTTTTTATTGAAATTTACGCAGTTTAATGTCTCAATGTACTCTGAAATTAAAGCATAGAACAAATAAACAATTGGAGATAAAAAAGAAATCATGGAATCGTTTTGTTTAACAAAATTTAATCTAAATTTTTGACTCATCAAAGTAGCCACCTTTTGCAGATATAACAGCCGAACACACTCGTGGCATTCTTTCTACAATGGAAATCAAATATTGTTCGAAAGTTCTTCCCAACACTGTTGCAGAAGTTCCCACAAATGTGTTGCACTTGTAGGTTGCTTTGCTTTCACCCTTCTGTCCAGTTCATCCCAAACCAGCTGGATGGGGTTTAAGTCTGGAGACTGTGCTGGCCATTCCATGATTTGAAGCCTACCGTCTTGTTCTTTTCTTCTAAGGTAGTTCTGACATAGCCTGGAGGTATGTTTTGGGTCATTATCTTGCTGTAGGATGAACCCCTGACCAACTAGGCGTATACCAGAGGGTATTGCATGGCGCTGCAAAATACTGTGGTATTCGTTTTGGTTCGGGGTGCCACTCACTCTGTGCAAGTCGCCGACTCTGGATCCAGCAAAAGAGCCCCAGACCATCACGCTTCCTCCTCCATGTTTGACAGTTGGTGTCTCACACCGAGGAACCATCCTTTCGCCTACTCGACGGCGTACAAAAACCCTGCGTGATGAACCGATGATTTCAAATTTTGATTCATCGGTCCATAAGACCTTCTTCCAGTCTTCAGTAGTCCACTGGTGGTGCTTCATGGCCCAGGCAAGCCTCTTTTTCTTATTTTGCCATCTTAGCAATGGCTTTCTTACTGCCACTCGACCTGTCAAACCTGCAGCTTGAAGTCTTCTCTTCACAGTTGAAACTGAGACTTGCTTACTTCGACCAGTGTTAAGCTGTGCTTGAAGCTGTTGTCCTGTGAGCCGCCTATCACGCAAGCTGTTGACTCTCAGAAACTTGTCTTCTGATTCTGTTGTGGCTTTGGGTCTGCCAGACCTCTTCCTGTCAGAGTTTCCTCCAGTTTCCAAGTGCCTTTTGATGGTGTAGGAAACTGTACTCACTGACACCTTGGCTTTCTTTGCAATTTCTCTAAAGGAAAGACCTACACTTTTAAGGGTTATAATGGTCTGTCTGTCTTCCTTTGTTAATTGCCTTTTTCTCGCCATTATGATAGCAATAAACTAGTTCCTGCAGTACAATACTGTCCAAATAATGCTTAACCCTTTGCGGTCCATTTATTAATTCTGCGTCAGGCTCGCCAGGTCTAATTAATTTTTTCACGCGCAGTTAATTTTAGACGCGCTGTTTAAAAGTATTTTTTTTCACAGTCAAACAGGTTTAAATGGCCCTGCATATCAACAAAGCACTCACTAGGGATCTCCAGCCCCGCCCCACCCTTTCGTTTGCTATCGCTTTCACATATGCTACCAAATAAAAAATAATAATAATAATAGTCGTACATACCGATCAATCGTCTCCTGATGACTCGTTTTATCACCAAATTCCTCAATAATGCAATCCAAGTCATTATTTTATTGCTATAACATCTCAAAAAAGCTCTGCAAATGTCCGTGATAGTCTCTGTGCGCTGATACTGTACTCCCAGCTTGTTTCCATACGACTGCCCCATCTGATGCCATTGGGGTACTATGACTATTCATGAGATACTTTTTTTTTTTTTTTATCGGCTTGTCTCGCTCCTTTCGCTCCCACTCGGCCATTGAATGGTTTTCTCGGCTTTTTCCGCTGAAAACCGATTTTTGCGTTTTTGCGTTTTAAAATGATGTCGGACAGGGTCCGACAAAGGACCTGACGGGAATAATTGCAATGTCGGACCCAGTCCGACAAAGGACCGCAAAGGGTTAAGAGGGTGTAGTTACACAGTCTGTTCCAACACTGCTTTTATACAGACAGAGGGTTTGTAAGTAATCAACAAAAGTTGGGACACCTGTAGGAATTGTTAGCATCAACTTTCAAGGCTTAATTTACTTCCATTGCTGCAGAACAGCTGTAAGTTGTTAACCCATTACTTGTTCCCTGAAAAAGGCCTTTTTGTATAACTCTGAAATGTACATTATTTTTCAGTTTTTGGTAACCTAAACTTTTTTTTTAACCTCTGGCAGTTTACTGCTTACCTTTGTACCATTTCAGGTTATTCATTGGACTTGAACTGCTTAAATTTCAATAAAAACTGGAAAAATGGGGGTGTTCTAAAACTTTTGACCGGTAGTGTATGTGTGTAAAGATTCTGAATATGTTTCAATATTTCTCTCTCCATCTCCCTCCCCTCCCAGGGTGTACAGGAGAGAGTGAACCTGACTACCCCACTCCTGTCTCAGGAGGACTCCATCTTTAGCTGCATGTCCCGGAGGGTGGGGAGGAGTATGGAGGAGATGGGCCATCGCATCCACGAGGCCCTGCACCTGGTGAGACGCCTGCACTGCTGCAGAGAGAGCTGTCTCAAGTGCTGTTTTAAAGAGTGCGCTGTTTAAAGTGGTTGTAGATAACTAAATAACTCCATAAATCATACTTGTTTTGCACTTAAGTTGGCTGCATGAGTCTCTAATGTGCAGTTTTGGAAGAAACAAACATGTATTTTAAATGTAAAACATGATGTCTGGAACTTGCTGTCTGGAAATCTGTTTCTGGGACAATGCTGGACAGTGACTGAAGTCATGTGAGTCAATGGGGAAAGCAGCTGGTTGGTTAAGGACAGTTTCACCCTCCAGGAAGTGCAACACTATCTGAAAGCATGGCTTGCAAACAGAGGATTCATTAACAGTGTTTTACCAGATGCCGTAGGCTGGGGAAGCCTATTGTTTTTGTTAGGATGATTATTATTATTTTTTTTTCTGCCAAAACATGCTCACAAAATCACGAAATTCGGTACACTGGTAGGTGCCTATGGATGATTGGTTCTGTGGTTTGGCAGCCCCATTGATTAATGACATAAAATTACCATAAAAATATAAAATCATCAAAATTCAAACATCTTCTCTGAAACCACTTATCTGATTGAAACAAAAATTGGAATAAAACATCTCAGTCGATTTCTAATGATCTGGGCGTGCCTGGTTTAATATATTTCATACATGATTAAATGCATATCGTCTAATATATTGCCATTATCATCAGGCCTATAATAATAAGCCATTTTCTATTGTGTTTGTTTGTTAGTAATCATACTTTGTGAAAGATTTGGCACATTTCCATGTGTCACGTCGTGTCTGTGATCGCTTCTGGTGTGTACGGTGTTTTTGCAGCGAATTTGTCATGTCGGCCCAGTAAAAATCACGTTGCATCTGGTGTGTGAAGGCATTTATAAAGTTTACAATGAACCGTCTGAGGGGAAAAAAAAGTTATTTTATGTTGCAAAAAAGAACAATGTACATAACATGAAAAATAACAAAAGCTTTCCTATTCCACGAATTGAATGACAAAAATGTTTTGTAACGATATATACTTTAGGATGTGACATCAATGGGTAAGAAAATATACTATTTTTGTTTTCACAACCGAAATGGCGAAACGTCAAGAAACTGGTGCTTGTCGCTCATGTTCATCAGATTAGTCGGTCAAGTTTTAAAATAATACCTGTTAACTAGAACACATTTCTTTAGAAACACTTCAAAAAACAGCCCTTAAAGTGATTGTAGTTAACACACATTACATTTTTTTTAGGCTTCCAAGCCGTAGGCTGGGGAAGCCTATTGTTTTTGTTAGGATTATTATTATTATTTTCTTTTCTGCCAAAACATGCTCAAAAACTCACGAAATTCGGTACACTGGTAGGTGCCTATGGATGATTGGTTCTGTGGTTTGGCAGCCCCATTGATTAATGACATAAAATTACCATAAAAATATAAAATCATCAAAATTCAAACATCTTCTTCTCTGAAACCACTTATCCGATTGAAACAAAAATTGGAATAAAACATCTCAGTATGGTCATCTGTTACGCTTGTTCAAGGGAAGTTGCTACTGTGAAAATCATGGCGTCCACGCTGCATGACATCATCAACATACGCAACTGGCTATAAAACTGCGTATAACTTCTTATTGGTTGCACCAAAACGCACAAAATTTGACACGGATGTAGAGGACTATGGGATGTTGTGTCGTGGCCAATATGGCGGCCTTTGGTCACATGGTGTGGCAGCCATCTTGGATTTAATGAAAAGTTTGGACAATATGCAAAAGTTTTCTTCTCATGAACGGGAAATAGTACAGCTGTGAATTTTTGTACATAGTACGCTCATGTCCACAACTGATTCTACTTCAGGAAAAATGGATCGGTCACATGGTGTGGCAGTTATGTTGGATTTTGCGTAAAACGCTTAAACGACAACTCCTCATGAACCCTTTGGCCGATTGACGTGAATCTTGGGTATACGTTACAGTTGTGATAATAACGTTTCATCTATAATAACCAATGCACTTAAATTTCACGATAACTGCTTGGAAGCCGTAAAGTTGCTCGCAACTCTAGTTCTTCTTTGAAGTTGTGCACTTCCATTTGTTATATAGCTTTCAGATATCCAGTTTTGAAAGAAACGCGCATTACAGTAAATTTAATTTTTATTTTAAAACACTAGATGGTACTACACTTGGTTAAATAAATCTTTGTTTGTAAGCCATACATTTAGAATCTTACATTTCCTGGGTCATTTCACCTGGAAGGTGAAATTGTCCACACCGCTTTAGGGGCATCTACTCTGTCATTAACCAATCAGCTGCTTCCCCTATTGACATGCTTTCAGCCAGTAAGATGCTTTGACCTAGAAGACACTTCAGAGGTGAAATGATCCAGGGAGTACACATGCAAACAGAAAACACAAGATTAAGGCACAGAAATTAAGAGCTTCCTATAACCTAATGTAGCACCAGATATCATGCTTTTAAAATTAAAATACCTATATATACATGACCATCTCCAAATTGGTAATCACTTAATGAATTTGGAGATGGCCACATTACGCACTCGTTTCGCTGGATGGAGAATTTAACACCATCCATGCTGCAAAAGAATAATAGTGAACACTTTCGTTAAACAAACACAAAACAATACATTTAAATCATAATACACAAATAATACAGGGGCAGGCGTACTCCGTCACACAAACATAGAGCCTGTATCTTTTTGTCTGACAGGTGAGAATTAAGGCCCTTACACACCAGACGCAAAGAGCCATTACACGACAAAGCTTACACGAGAAAATTAGTAGCACCCTTCACACCGAAGGCAAAACGACAAGCGACGTCGCCACGACACAAATTCCAATGTGAGCCATGAAAAACTAAATAGAACCTGGTCCTATTTTTGTGAATTCGTCGCAAGACAACTACACAACGGAGCAATCAGAGAACAGCTTCATGTCATGTTGTTTGAAATCAAGCCGGGTTTCACTTTCACTGAAAATGGAGATGATCATACTTGCAGTATCTAATTTCCCTGACCTTTTTGACAAGAGTCAAAGCAATTATAAAAACACCGAAGCCAAAAACGTAATATGGGAGTCGATTTCTAATGATCTGGGCGTGCCTGGTTTGTATATTTCATACATGATTAAATGCATATCGTCTAATATATTGCCATTATCATCAGGCCTATAATAATAAGCCATTTTCTATTGTGTTTGTTTGTTAGTAATCATACTTTCTGAAAGATTTGGCACATTTCCATGTGTCACGTCGTGTCTGTGATCGCTTCTGGTGTGTACGGTGTTTTTGCAGCGAATTTGTCATGTCGGCCCAGTAAAAATCACATTGCGTCTGGTGTGTGAAGGCCTTTATACAGTTTACAATGAACCGTCTGAGGGGAAAAAAAGTTATTTTATGTTGCAAAAAAGAACAATGTACATAACATGAAAAATAACAAAAGCTTTCCTATTCCATGAATTGAATGACAAAAATGTTTTGTAACGATATATACTTTAGGATGTGACATCAATGGGTAAGAAAATATACTATTTTTGTTTTCACAACCCAAATGGCGAAACGTCAAGAAACTGGTGCTTGTCACTCATGTTCATCAGAGTCGGCCCACCGCTAGTATAGTTCAAACCTGAATATTGTATTAAAACAGGGCTAGGCAATGGTCGACAGGCAGCTACCGACACCAGCAATAAGGCATGAAACCCACAAGCACATGACAACTTGAAGCACATTGTATGGAAACGACTGTAAATCAAGGGCAGTGGAATATGGTAGAAGAAATGCTATCCCTCTTCTTAATTATAAGAATCGGTAACTTTTTGTTTACAGATGAACCCCTTCACGTACAGGTGTCAATAACTAACAACTTTAGTGGCCTGAAATTAATGCTCATTCCAAATATCGTCTCCAATAAATTCATACTTTCCGTAACTTTGTAGCTTTTTTGCCAGAAACATCGTAATCAAGGACAATAAAATAAATATATTAGAATCTGCCACTTTAGGTAGCCAAAAATACTTTTGCACTAAAATAAATATTTTAACATTTGTGCAAAGTAAAACAAAGCTATTCTTACAGTTAATTGATATTCTGAATTAATGCAGGATTTTGTGGCAAAATCATAGTTGGCTAGTGCTGGATACATCTATTGAGATTAAAATCCATTTTTAGGGTCCTTATTAAAAAAAAATGGGGACCCAGTTGTGTGCTAATTGTGTCCGTCCGTCTGTCTGTCACACTGGTGATCATGGTACCTGCCTTGGTTTTGCACCAGTCTTAACCAAACTTGTATCACACACTCCCAGCCTCCCTACGATAGACATTTCAGGTTGCATTTGGCTTTCAGGTACTATGTGATAATTATGCAATTATCAGGACAGTTTGTAAGTGTGGGCACTGGCTCAAGTATAGGGGTGTATCAATGATACTTTCTTTACATGATATGTTGTGTCATAAGAGGTACTATATGTGTCGCTTGTATCGTGATTCAAGACCAGTAGCGAAATGTAGTTCATGGAGTGGTTATTGAGTGAAGATGTTATGAATACATACTGTCCCTATCCCTTTAATGTTTGTCTTTTGACAAAATGGTCCATCATTAAATGATCATTTGATACTGTCATGCTTCATACAGGAGTATCACATGTATCATGATGCACATCATTGCGTGACCTGCACATTGCGATATGTAGTTACACTTCTCAAAGGGGGCCTTGGTGTTCGAGAAGTTTCATCACACTATGCAACCCTTTATCCAGTCTTCAGGGCCTGTTACCAACCCACTGAAAGCTGTTATAATAGGGTGTGAAGTGTCTCTCTGTGGTCTAGGGAGGCTTGGGTCAAAGCTGGGCTAGTTTTAGAGATGCTGTGTAACCACTGTGCTGATCCCACACAGAACGCCTCCTCTTGGGTGCTGTATAACATGGCTGCCTTCTACTGGCGGATGAAGAACGAGCCGCGGCAGGTGATGGAATGTGCCGTGAGGGCGCTGCACTTCTCTCCCAGGTACGCTGCTGCAGGAGGGACAATGCAATACAGAGTCACTACTCGGGTCAGATCCAGATTCAAACTACTTCTGACATGAGCAAGCTGTAATATGTGATGGAAATAGTTTGGGCTCTTTTCTTTTTTTAAACTTTAATTGAAGATTTAAAGATGTTGTAATTAAACAGATCACGTGTGGGATATCAGCTAATGGCTGTTATGGATTGGTCATTGTTCACTTAAATTCAAGATGTACAGCTTATTCAATAATAAAAAAAACTGTACTGGAAATGAAGCAGCCACCATAAGGATTTCTTAATAATCTGGTACATCATGTCCTGTTTGTGTGTGTAGAATGCATCAAACTATGCTGCATGTTCTAAACATTTTTTTTATGTTTTAGTATTTGCAGAGACCAATCCTTTTTTTGTGTGTGTGTGTGTTTTTTTATTGCATTTTGTTTATATGGAGTCTGTTATCCTTGAGTATTTCATCTCGCTTTGTGGCCCTCTTGCCCAAACTGTACCTCGAGAAAGCACATGACTTATTAACTTGAAGTACAGCATTACAGATCAACAAATAATACTGTTGCTTTCTGGCATCTATTCACTTCCTGCCCTGAAGGTCACATAGTCTGATTGCTGCTAGACTATTGGACAAACACTGCCAGATAGCACAGGAAGTGAACAGATACTTGTAAGGAATTTTAATTGTATACCGTTATCTTTAAATGAACTGCATACCCTGAATTTAAAAAAAAAAAATCCTCAAGGAGGTTTTATCTGCAGTTAGACATCAGGTTACGCTGAGTAAAACCCTATAATCAGAAGTAGGGAGTACTGTATGCCCTCTGTCTCCCCCTACAGGCAGCACAAGGACATTGCTCTTGTCAACATGGCCAATGTGCTGCATCGTGCTCACTTCTCTGCTGACGCTGCCATCCTGGTCCACACAGCTCTCGACATCACCTCAGACCTGCTGACCAGCCACTACACACTGGGGAACATCTATGCAGTGAGTACACTACCCAATCCGCACCACAGGGGAAAGACCGCTCCATAAATCAACATGAATTGACTGCTCGCTCTCTCTCTCTCTCTCTCTCTCTCTCTCTCAATTGGTCCTCTGTCGATTCAGAGTGTTTGCGATGACTCAAAATTCATATTCAAATTTAAAAGTTACTTTATTAGCATGACAATATTCGTGGTATTGCCAAAGCAGTTACAAAGTACAATATAAACATTATAAGCATCAATAAAAGTTAATAAATGAAAAGAAATAATTAAATAAAAAGGTAGTAATGTAAAACTGAATACTGGTAGATAAACAAACTAATCACCCCCCCTCCTGTCAGTGCCCCTGTGCGGATCGCTCACTGTGTGTCCCTCAGGCTGTGACAGGCACACACATACTGGGCAGCTAGTGGGTCTGTGTGTCCCTCCCCCAGTAGGACTTCCACTCTCGACTGGTCATCTGTGGGAATTGCAGGAAGGAAATCGTAATTTTTTTTTAAATAATATGTCCCTTGTTTGGGTACATTTACTGCAATGTAATACAAAGTGCATCTCTGTCTCGACTTCTCCCAGTTCACAGTGACCACATAGCCTCTTGTCTCTGGGCAGCCAGGACTGTCTGTGTTGTCCTGTTTTGATGGCCAGGTGGTGGTCACTGAGTCTGTACCAGGTATTTTGCCAGGGTAAAGTCTCTTTTTAGGGCCCGATACCATTCAAATATGTTTTGTGTTTTAGTTTTTGTCCCAATAGGTATAGTTTGGTTGACTGATTGCCATTGTTTTAGCAACACTGTCCAGAAGGTCAATGATCTCAGTGCAGTGAGCTTCATGGCTAGCTGGGGGCGGAGCTCTTGGTTTGTCAGGGCTTTGTGATGGTAGGCTTTTGGGTTGCTGTGGTTTAAATTAACCCAGTATTTTTAGTGCTCATTTTTTTAATAGGTAAATAGGTAGCGGCCTAATTTGGCTTTGCATGCATGGTTTGCTGTATTTCTCTGCACTTCTAGTATATTTTTATAGAAAGGTTTCTGTTGGCTGTTTGTCCCACTTTGTATAGTCCTGGTCTGTGAGTGGTCCCCACACTTCACTACCATATAGGGCAATGGGCTGAAAGACTCTTCAGATATTTTTAGCCATATTCTTATGGGGGGATTCAGCTTCTCTTAATGGCGTAGAAAGTCCTGCATGCTTTTTCTTTTAATGCATTCGCTGCCAGGTTGAAGCTCCATGACACACTGATACACCCAGGAATGTATCTCTCTCTCTCTCTCCTCAGATGCTGGGGGAGTATAACCACTCAGTGCTCTGCTATGACCACGCACTGCAAGCCAAGCCCGGCTTCGAGCAGGCACTCAAACGCAAGCATGCTGTCCTGTGCCAGCAGAAACTGGAGCAGAAACTAGAGACACAACACAGGTAGGGAGGGAGGGAGGGAGGGAAGGAGGGAGGGAGGGAGAGAGAGAGCGGGCAGAGGGCTGAGGGCTGAGGTTCCCCCTCCTGGAGAAGGGGCTACTGGGTTCAGGTACTTTTAATTGTGTTTGGAAATGTGTAGTTTCCAGTACATTCATATTGTAACATACAAAATCATTCTTAATCCATAAATCTTAGCCATTTTGAACTTCCATTGCCTATATAGGTCTCAAATGTTAAGTTCTGAAGGAAATGCATGTTCTAGCAGACCTGTATTTTCATTGTAAAATATGCTTTGCTTTATATATTAGTGCTGGGAAAATATATGGGATTTTCAGGTTTGGATATTCGTTCGGATATTTGTTATCAAAGCCATTATATGTAACACTGTATTAAAGTTGAAAAATATCCCAGAAGTAAGAAAGGCTTTACTTTACCCTCGTGATTTAACTACAAAACAAAGAAAGCAATACAGTACTTTTAAATTGTGTGTTTTTTAATTGGGCAACAAAAACTTTAGCAGCGACATGACCATACCCACCAGAAGCGACACAGAGGCGATGCAACAAGTTTGAAAACTGCCAGATCTATACAACTGTTCAAAATTGTTATTGACAATTATGATCAAGACTGGTACATATTCATCAACATGATGTGGAAATTGTGAGTGTCTTCTCTGATGGTATTTCAACACATATGGCAATAAATCATACAGACCTGGAATGTCCAGTTCCTTCGCAATATATTATCTTTCATCTCTGTGTCTTTGTAATTGCGATGACCTTTCTTGTAAAGCTCTGGGTATTTATCCACAGCAAGTATGATTTTTTTTCCACCGTCATTTTGGATGCTGCTTCACCCTGCTGGACCGCATGCATTGAAGCTCTTCATTGATTGCTCAATGCTCTAGTTGACGAGCGACAAATCGCAAAAAATAGAATTCAATCCTATGAATTTGGTCTCATCGCTGTGCAGGTTCGCTTGCCGCATCACGTCTGGTGGGTAGCAGCCCTAAATCCTGCCGCCAGCCTCCGCGACAATGCATATAAAATCTCACACAGGTATAATCAATTCTGACAGACATTTTTTTTGTTTACCTGTAAAAAAAAATGTGTTTGGATATTTGTCCCAGCACTAATATATAATATAAATAATTGTATTTGATTTTTTTAAAATGAAAATGCATGTGTGCTACAACACGTGTTTCTTTCAGAACGGCACGTTTGAGACAATTGTCAGCTACAATTACTTTGTCATAGCTTAAATAAAACATGAACTATTTCAATAGTGAATACCTGTTTACAGAACTCTATCGTAGTGTAGGAAAGGGAGCTCCATTCAAACAGCAGATTGCTCCTTCAGTATAAGAAAGATAGCTTCAATCAAAACAGCAGCAATGATGTCATCATAACCCTGTAATGTATTCTGATTATTGTTTTAAATAAAGCTTAGGAGGAATGCATTTGATGGTATCAGTTGAACTCAATTTGCCATGCTGTTCAGAGAAGCAGGATGCTGTGTGAGGTTTGTGTGCCTCTCTGTCTCTGTGTCTATGTTCAGATCGCTGCAGCGCACTCTCAATGAGCTCAAGGAGTACCAGAAGCAGCACGATCAGTATCTGCGGCAGCAGGAGGCTCTGGACAAGCACAAGCTGGGCCAGGAGGAGCAGATCCTGCGCAACATCATCCACGAGACTCAGATGGCCAAGGAGGCCCAGCTAGGTAATGAGTTCCACACCATGCACCTCCATTCATTATATAAGTCTCAAATCTGATTGGAGCTCACAGCATCACTGCATAAGAGTTCCACACCATGCATCGCCATTCATTATATAAGTCTCAAATCTGATTGGAGCTCACAGCATCACTGTATAAGAGTTCCACACCATGCACCTCCATTCATTATATAAGTCTCAAATCTGATTGGAGCTCACAGCATCACTGCATAAGAGTTCCACACCATGCACCTCCATTCATTATATAAGTCTCAAATCTGATTGGAGCTCACAGCATCACTGCATAAGAGTTCCACACCATGCATCGCCATTCATTATATAAGTCTCAAATCTGATTGGAGCTCATAGCATCACTGCATAAGAGTTCCACACCATGCACTCCATTCAAATCTGATTGGAGCTCACAGCATCACTGCATAAGAGTTCCACACCATGCACCTCCATTATTTATTATCTCAAATGTGTAGTTTTTTTGTTTGTTGCAAATATACAGTACTGTGCAAAAGTTTTAGGCAGGTGTGAAAAAATGCTGTAAAGTAAGAATGCTTTCAAAAATAGACATGTTAATAGATTATATTTATCAATTAACTAAATGCAAAGTGAGTGAACAGAAGAAAAATCTAAATCAAATCCATATTTGGTGTGACCACCCTTTGCCTTCAAAACAGCATCAATTCTTCTAGGTACACTTGCACAAAGTCAGGTGTATGATTAAACAATTATACCAAACAGGTGCTAATGATCATCAATTCAATATGTAGGTTGAAACACAATCATTAACTGAAACAGAAACAGCTGTGTAGGAGGAATCAAACTGGGTGAGGAACAGCCAAACTCAGCTAACAAGGTGAGGTTGCTGAAGACAGTCTACTATCAAAAGTCATACACCATGGCAAGACTGAGCACAGCAACAAGACACAAGGTAGTTATACTGTATCAGCAAGGTCTCTCCCAGGCAGAAATTTCAAGGCAGACAGGGGTTTCCAGAAGAACACAAAGAAATGGGCAACGTTGAGGACCGTAGACGCAGTGGTCGGCCAAGGAAACTTACTGCAGCAGATGAAAGACACATCATGCTTACTTCCCTTCGCAATCGGAAGATGTCCAGCAGTGCCATCAGCTCAGAATTGGCAGAAAACAGTGGGACCCTGGTACACCCATCTACTGTCCGGAGAAGTCTGGTCAGAAGTGGCCTTCATGGAAGACTTGCGGCCAAAAAGCCATACCTCCGACGTGGAAACAAGGCCAAGCGACTCAACTATACATGAAAACACAGGAACTGGGGTGTAGAAAAATGGCAGCAGGTGCTCTGGACTGATGAGTCAAAATTTGAAATATTTGGCTGTAGCAGAAGGCAGTTTGTTTGCCGAAGGGCTGGAGAGCGGTACACGAATGAGTGTCTGCAGACAACAGTGAAGCATGGTGGAGGCTCCTTGCAAGTTTGGGGCTGCACAGTACTGTATATATGTACCGCACGTGTGTATATATCCTTCGGATGAGACGTGACTCTGCAGCAGCCGTTGCATTGATCACCCCTACTCTCTGTCGCTTTGGATAAAAGCGTTTGCTAAATAACTAAATTTAATAATAATAACATGTATAATAGGTTTATAATAAATATATATATATATACAGTACTGTGCAAAAGTTTTAGGCAGGTGTGAAAAAATGCTGTAAAGTAAGAATGCTTTCAAAAATAGACATGTTAATAGTTTATATTTATCAATTAACAAAATGCAAAGTGAGTGAACAGAAGAAGGTATGGAGGTATGGCTTTTTGGCCGCAAGTCTTCCATGAAGGCCACTTCTGACCAGACTTCTCCGGACAGTAGATGGGTGTACCAGGGTCCCACTGTTTTCTGCCAATTCTGAGCTGATGGCACTGCTGGACATCTTCCGATTGCGAAGGGAAGTAAGCATGATGTGTCTTTCATCTGCTGCAGTAAGTTTCCTTGGCCGACCACCGCGCTCACGGTCCTCAACGCTGCCCGTTTCTTTGTGCTTCTTCAAAAGAGCTTGGACAGCACATCTGGAAACCCCTGTCTGCCTTGAAATTTCTGCCTGGGAGAGACCTTGCTGATGCAGTATAACTACCTTGTGTCTTGTTGCTGTGCTCAGTCTTGCCATGGTGTATGACTTTTGACAGTAAACTGTCTTCAGCAACTTCACCTTGTTAGCTGAATTTGGCTGTTCCTCACCCAGTTTTATTCCTCCTACACAGCTGTTTATGTTTCAGTTAATGATTGTGTTTCAACCTACATATTGAATTGATGATCATTAGCACCTGTTTGGTATAATTGTTGAATCATACACCTGACTATATGCCTACAAAATCCCTGACTTTGTGCAAGTGTACCTAGAAGAATTGATGCTGTTTTGAAGCCAAAGGGTGGTCACACCAAATATGGATTTGATTTAGATTTTTCTTCTGTTCACTCACTTTGCATTTAGTTAATTGATAAATATAATCTATTAACATGTCTATTTTTGAAAGCATTCTTACTTTACAGCATTTTTTCACACCTGCCTAAAACTTTTGCACAGTACTGTACATATTTATAATTTGCACAGCATTTCCGGAGCATCAGCAAAACCCGGAGGGTACATGAAGGATGATATGCAAAGGGAAATTGACAGAGACCCTCTGTGACGCACTGTTTGGCCACCATAGGGTTGTTCAGGTATAAAGAGGCTACTGCGCACATTATGAATCACCCAGTATATTTCAGGTATCTGGTATTACATTAGGTTAAATAAACCTCTTTGTTGTCCTAGCTTGCAGATAGTCTTGCACTTGGTCATTTTTCCTGTAGAGTGAGGTGGTCCATGTTAACAGGCAACACATTTATTGAGATTAAAGACACTTTGTCAGTGACAGCAGCACTCAGTCTCGGGAGTGATTGACTCCAACCTAGTTAGAAATCTGTGTGAATCACTGTAATTGTAGAGATTGCTGTGAACTAGGGAATGTAATTCCATATGCTCTTTCTGATTGTGATAAAACTGAGAACATTCATTAAGATATAATGAGGACAGTTGAGAGGATCATAATCTAGGGGATTTGTTTGTACGTCATTGAGAGGGGCAGAATCTAGGGGCTTTGTCTGTCATTGAGAGGATCAGAATCTAGGGGCTTTATCTGTCATTGAGAGGATCAGAATCTAGGAGCTTTGTTTGTACGTCATTGAGAGGATCAGAATCTAGGGGCTTTGTCATTGAGAGGATCAGAATCTAGGGGCTTTGTTTGTCTGTCATTGAGAGGATCAGAATGTAGGGGCTTTGTCTGTATGTCACGCTTCCATTTTAACATGTCCAGTATTTAGAGTTATTGTGATGAAACTTGGTTAGGACATTCTGTGGCACAATGTATCAAGTATCAGAATCTGGGGGTTCTGGCCGCATGTGCATCCGATTCATGCAGGTCATAGTGGTTAACTTTCCCACAATAGCCATTTATTTACACTGTGGCAGGAGATGTATACCACAGTCCTACTTGGATTATTTTTAGGTTGAAAAATACACAAAATAATAAACCAAAAAATGTTGTAGCTGACCAAAGCATTTGAAAAAAAGGGTGGGTGGGGGGCCGATATTTATTGCCCCTCTAGACCCTTTATTTACAAATATCTTGCTATCCCTGAATCACCTCGTCTTTAATCTGTCTTACAGTGGTTCCCCAAAAATGACTGCTCTTCATTTTACCATTGGAGATGCATATTTTTAGGTCAAGTAAAGACCATATATCCCATGCAGCCATTCTGCATTGATAGTAAATGTATAATATCTGGGGTACCACTACACTTGTGGGACTGATTATTCATTAAAATATTTTTCAAAAAGGACATGATTATAGGGGTCTTACAGGGACAAGAGGGTTAATAAAGTCCCACCCCAGTCATTCTGCTCCAAGGCTGGTGACACCATAGTTCTGATCGGCATGTATTTCATTGTGTTTCTCCAGGAAATCACCAGCTGTGCCGCCTGGGGAAGCTGCAGGGCTCCCTGCACTGTCCCTACGACCTGCCAGTGCGCTACCACCGCGGGGACGTCTTCGAGAGTGTGGAGCTCATCCAGGTGAGGGGCTCTCAATTACTTCCATTTTTTAAAGGAGAAGCCGTATTGGATGGATCTTTATATCAGGGTTTTCTTTAGGCTGCCCTCCCGCAGCGTGGAGCTGGAATCAAAGTGAAAGATTCACAGTCATATACTCACGTGAGATATTTTCTTTTCTTTTTGTTCAAGACTGCTGTGAGTTTGTAACCCTGAGTAAGCCTCTGTTCCTTCTCGTTTCTCCTCAGTTGAGCTCTGCTGTGAGTTTGTAACCCTGAGTAAGCCTCTGTTCCTTCTCGTTTCTCCTCAGTGAAGCTCTGCTGTGAGTTTGTAACCCTGAGTAAGCCTCTGTTCCTTCTCGTTTCTCCTCAGTTCGGTGAGGATGGCTCCACTGCCAGCAGCACATCTCTCATCTCGGAGCTCAGCCTCAACCAGAGCGAGGGCCGGGAGCTCTTCCCTTCTGTGTCGTCAGCCCCCTCGCTGGGGACCTTCTGGGGAAAGGAGGCCTCCTCCAGGGTGAGGCTACCGCACAGTCTTCCTCTATAGATTCATCCAGGCTTGTTCTACCGTTTTGATAAGAGCTGCGATAATGAGCAGTGGGCTCTTAGAGACACAAAATCATACAGGTTGAAAACAGATTTAACCCTTTGCAGTCCATTTATTAATTGTGCGTCAGGCTCGCCAGGTCTAATTTATTTTCACATGCGCAGTTAATTTTAGACACGCTGTTTAACCCTTTGCGGTCCATTTATTAATTCTGCGTCAGGCTCGCCAGGTCTAATTAATTTTTTCACGCGCAGTTAATTTTAGACGCGCTGTTTAAAAGTATTTTTTTCACAGTCAAACGGGTTTAAATGGCCCTGCATATCAACAAAGCACTCACTAGGGATCTCCAGCCCCGCCCCACTCTTTCGCTTGCTATCGCTTTCACATATGCTACCAAATAAAAATAATAATAATAATAGTCGTATATACCGATCAATCGTCTCCTGATGACTCGTTTATCACCAAACTCCTCAATAATGGAATCCAAGTCATTATTTTATTGCTATAACATCTCAAAAAGCTCTGCAAATGTCCGTGATAGTCTCTGTGCGCTGATACTGTACTCCCAGCTTGTTTCCATACGACCGCCCCATCTGATGCCAATGGGGTAGTATGACTATTCATGAGATACGCCTTTTTTTTTTATCGGCTTGTCTCGGCTCCTTTCGTTCCCACTCGGCCATTGAATGGTTTTCTCGGCTTTTTCCATTGAATAACCGACTTTTTGCGTTTTTGCGTTTTAAAAGATGTCGGACAGGGTCCGACAAAGGACCTGATGGGAATAATTGCAATGTTGGACCCAGTCCGACAAAGGACCGCAAAGGGTTAAATATTTTTTTTCCACAGTCAAACGTGGTTAAATGGCCCTGCATATCAACAAAGCACTCACTAGGCATCTCCAGCCCCGCCCCACCCTTTCATTCGCTATCGCTTTCACATATGCTAACAAATAAATAATAATAATAGTCGTACATACCGATCAATCATCTCCTGATGACTCGTTTTATCACCAAACTCCTCAATAATGCAATCCATTATTTTATTGCTATGACATCTCGAAAAAGCTCTGCAAATGTCCGTGATAGTCTCTGTGCGCTGATACAGTAACACCCAGCTTGCTTCCTTATGACCGCCCCTATCTGATGCCAGGGGCAAGTATGACTATTCATGAGATACGCCTTTTTTTTTTTTTTTTATCGGCTTGTCTCGCCTTTCGCTCCCACTCGCCATTGAATGGTTTTTCGGCTTTTTCTGGAGAAAAACGACTTTTTATGCGTTTTTTGCGCTTTTTGGATGATGTCGGACAGGGTCCGACAAAGGACCTGATAGGAATAATTGCAGTGTCGGACCCAGTCCGACAATGGACCGCAAAGGGTTAATAATGCTAAACAGAGCTGTGAAAAGGTAAACCACCACCATCTTTATTTATTTATTCATTTATTTATTTATACTTTTTAAAAACATCTTTGGAATCTCTAAGAAATTCAACTGAAATGAAAAGCTATGTGGAAATAGATTTAGGACAGATAGTCCATGGGCCAATACCAGACATTTTTGTTCCTTAATATTTCTAAATTGAATTTCTGCCTGTTGCCAAGCTGGGTAAGTGTCCGTTTGGCTTGGCAACAGCATATTCTTAACCTAGCCCTCTCTCACATTTATGTAGCTAAAAAATGTGTGTTTGTTTAGAAATTACTTTTGTGTGATGAATACAATTCACCAAATTGCAACATTTAAACTTTCAGAGGATCATTTTAACAATTTAACATGTTTAAATACATGTTGTGATATTTATACTGATTTTAAGCATTTTTGTACACTATAAATGATTTCATATTGTCTGACACAAATTTAATTATTTATAGCATAACTATCCAATTTGTCAAAAATGCAATGGCTGCTGCCTAATGAGGTAGGCATCCCTCTTACCAAGCACACTTTGGGAGGTGGAGAAGACGATCTTTCCTCCCGGGTGTTCAGCTGGGTTCTGCCCCTTAATGTCTGAGACTGTAAATGTCAGCACAGATGTCATCTTATCGGAAAATCCTTAATTGCTTAGACTATAAATTGTATTGGAAGTTATAATTGATGAACTGTAAAGCACTGCAATATTGGGAATACAGTATGTAAGACCATTTTACATGTCTGAGCCTCTGTCATCCTCAGATTCTTTAACTGCCTCTGTGTACAGTTCTCACAGTTTAATCCACATTTGCAGAGTTCTGTTCAAGCCATCTTTCTGATGACTCACAAGCAACGGACTCCTGCCCCAAGCAGCCACAACTGATGAGCTCCATGAAGGTGTTTGGAGCAGGCAAGATCTCCCAGTGATATTGCCTTCAACCACAGTCCACCCGTATCCAGCAGGCTCTGCTGTGTGTGGTTTGGCTCCAGATATCATCTCCATATGGTAGCCTGGTAGTTTGCCCTTTGTATGTGATTCCTCAGAGCAGCTCTGCATGGTGGTAACTGGTTGCTTTGAAGATTGTGCCTACAGAAGAGTTTGTAACGACACTCATTTATATCACTTCCTATACATGCAAACAAAAGCCTCACAAGATGTGAAAAGCTTCTCACTTGCTTCAGACTGCTGCCCAATTAACTGGCAACATCCTGCATTGTTGACTAATCAAATTAAGTGTGTGTCCTTGTTCCTATGTGCACCAGAACTCTTGCAGGAATGTCCTTTTGCAAAGAGCAAGCCAGGAGTAGCACATCTGTGTCCTTGATCACCACAGTTGCATTTCCCTCGTCAGCTGATGTTTGACATGGAGGAAAATGCGAGTATCTGTCTCCTGCTGTGTAGACTTCAGTCCTCAATATCCTGTTGCATAACCTTTCCATTGCTGGAATGAAAGCAATGTCTGCTAAATCCATAGTAGATAACATGTATCAAACTTTGCTGCATGTAGCTCTTTCGACCACTCCTGAGAGAAGAACATTATTATTTGTTTATTTAGCAGACGCGACTTACAGAGACTAGGGTGTGTGAACTATGCATCAGCTGCAGAGTCACTTACAACTACGTCTCACCCGAAAGACGGAGCACAAGGAGGTTAAGTGACTTGCTCAGGGTCACACAATGAGTCAGTGGCTGAGGTGGGATTTGAACCAGGGACCTCTTGGTTACAAGCCCTTCTCTTTAACCACTGGACCACACAGCCTCCTGGGAATTATCATGGGAAAGGAACTTCTTCCACTGCTTTGGAACGGTCTGGTGACTTGCTGATTTTGATCACGAGTTTGCCCCTGCTAGCACAACGACTGTGCTCGGTGCATTCGATGAGGTTTCTGGATATTCATCAGTGAGAAGATCCCTTGGAGAATTGCAAGGCCTTCTCCAGAACTACCATGGCAAGGTCTGCAAGAGTCTCTGGGAGGTGAGCAAGAGATTGCAGCAAAGCCATCAGCCTGGTCTGAAATTGTGTGAGCTGGTTTTACATCCTTTTTGATTAACTCTCCCAACTTGCTCTTGACAGTTTTGCACGGGGTACCATCTGTTGCTGCTAGTGCCCAAGGGAGAGATCTGAGTCAGTGTCTCGGGACATTTTGCAGATACATCTGACGGGTCTGTTCTATGAGCACCATCCATGCAAACAGGCTAACATCAGCTCAGTGAATGGCTCCTCGCCTAGCGGCTTTGGTTTTTACCAAATTCTGTAAATGTCTTCAGCTGTATCTTGGGGGTGGATCATAGCATGTTTCACTTGTGAACAGTCTCTGTTTCACAAACTGTCATGAGGCTTCCTGGCCCTTGGTGGGAGCTTGTAGTAAATCTGTTCTTACTTGAGGGCCTGCCTTCATCCCAGATGTAACACCAAAAAGTTAATGCGAGCTCTCAAAGGGGTTGACAGACTTCTTGAATTAATCAGGTGCTTTCAAGACATCATCATTATTGTCACGCTTCAGTCTTGGCGGCCTTACTTCTTTCTGTGCTGTCTTTTCATACTCGTTCCTTCCTGCCATTTGCTGACAGCTTTGAGTGATGGCTGCCTGTTCGTGTGCTGTCAACATTCAGGACATGAGCTCCACACCCCCTTTTCTGTGTTTTAGTTGATAGACTGCTCAATGGCCTGGTCGATTGGAACCTGGGAAAATGTCGTTGAAGAAGGTCTCTGCACAGCAAATTCCCCATTCCTGAGCTGGTTATAGGCATCACACTCACATAATTGTTCCTGGCATTGGAGTGTATCCAGGGGAGCATATCATTCACACAGACCAGGTACATTTCCAAGTTGCCTTCTCGAGTAGCCCTGATGAATGATAACAGCAGATTCGACATTTCTGTGTAATAGCTCCAGAATTGTGCCATTGGACTTTGTAAATCTTTTTGAATTTGAGGAATGATTGGTGTAGCGTTGAATTGTTGACAGGACTCCCACAGTGTGCTTTGTAAGCTGCTCTCGGGTCTTTCTGACATCTACCAATGGTTCAGATTTGGTGCCACCACAATTGTGTTCAACTAGCCAGTTTCCAAATGTTCCCAGTGAAGCCTCAACAGGGCATCCATTGTAATCTTCTGCATGCAGACTCTCTGTTGTATTGACACCCTTCAGGTGCTCCATTAATAGAACCAGATCAAAAGTTTTCTGATTCCAGTAGCATGTCCCTGAGACCAGCATTGGGAAAAAGCTTTCCTAGCACAGATAGCAGAGTACAAGCTATGTGAAACTCACTTGCAAGGCACAAAGCGCTTCAATTCCATGGGGTTCTTCCATATCACAGCTAGTGCTTTTGCATAGATGGCCTGATCAAAAACAACATCTGCTTGGCCCGGTTGGTCAGCCATAACCTGCAAGCGTTTGAGGATGTTGTGCACCACAGAAGCATCTGTCGGAGAAGCATCTATCCCGTGACAATAGCCAATGCTACGTCAGGTACTTCATGTCTTTTCAGTTCAGCACTGAACCCTGCCTGTGTTGGAATTGTTTGCTTTTCTTCTTTGTTTATGGTGAATAGGGAGTCACCAATACCCAAGTGAAGTAGGAACCATGCAAAATCCAATCTTTGACTGTTTGAATTGGTATGAGGAGATCTTAAAAGCAGATGGGTTACATGGCAGCAATTCTCTGGAGTGATGGCACAGAGGACATTGTTTGGAGCATGTTTATGTAGCTGTAGAAGACATGGGAGCACCCATATCTACCTGTCTTTGGATGGTGATGCAATTAGTGCAGTGTGTTGCTCCTGCTACAGAAAGGGTGTCCTCAAGAGTATCATTGTTCTCCCAACACCATGTTGCAAAGACCCCTAGCTGGACATTGCTGGGGATAAATATTCCTTGTTCCTCCAAACTGAACTGCTGCTCAGCTGTGGAAGTTGCTACTGTGTATGTGATGGAATGGCTGAAGCGGTTGAGCAATTGCACATCTCTATGAGCTGGAGCTGTACGCTTTGAAGTGGCTTAACCACCTGCACTGCCTGGCTAGATGCACTGCTGCCAAGTCTGACTCGAGTGGTGCACCATAAACATATTTCAGTACCTCCACGTTTGGGTCTTTCCATGTAGTGAAGCAAGTTCTCATTTAATTCGGTAGCTGTCCTGGCAGTCACCACTGCAGAAACATGTTTTTAGGGTAAAATGAAAAACAATTGTCCTACACCATGTTGTTAGTAAATTGTTTGGTTGCACTACTGCACTTGTGAGAACTTGGTCAACTAAATCATTTTGCATATTATGTATTTCTTAAAGAGGAGACAAATTAGCCAATATATCTGATATTTAGGGGGTCTGAGGGGAAATAAATGTTTCATCCCATTCTATTTCAAGAGTGGTGACACATGGAGTCACGGAGCATACTACATGCAAAACTGGACTTTCTGATGTGTGTGTGTGTGTTTATAACAGTACAATGTAGCATGGAGATCTGCGGAGAAGAAAGGGTTGATTCTCCTAAGAGGATCAGAGACACTACTTCACACCGAGAGGGGTGAGGGAATGGAATGGGTTACCTAGTCATGTTGCTGATGCTGAATCACTGGGACCCTTTAAGACCTGGCTTGACAAAGTTTTGAGATCAATCAGCTACTATGAACTGGGCGAGCTTAGATAGGCTGAACAGACTCCTCTCATTCAGGAATCTTCTGATGTTTGTGATGTTTTTTTGTTTAATTTCAAAGCAAGAAATTTAGAAGAGTTCCTCTGAAGAAAATTTGCTTGTGTTCTAATATCAGTCAATAACAAGTCCTGTGTTCTGGCTTCTCTGGGATTTCTTGCTGATCTATTTTTTCTGATTTATTTCCTATTCTTTGTTTCACTGTGCAGGACAGCCAGGACATCCTTTGGCCAAAGAGGTCTGACTGCGCCCGAATCTTTCCTTCCATCCCCGCACCGGAGGAGCTGCCCACCTACTTCCTCCCACCAGAGAATCGTGGGCTGGGGTAAGAGATTAGCGTGCTGCCCTGCCGCACTGGCACACTGCGCTAGTCACTATGCACCAGCCAGGCGTTTAAAGTGTCCCAGAACCCCCTGCAGTGTTTACAAGAAACGTTCTGCCCCTTTGCTGTGTCCTATGTTAAGAACCCTGTTACTGCCCCATGACGTGTGCTATGTTATTTTACCTTTGCTGTGTCCTATGTTCACCGTTTTTGTTTTATTCACACGTCATAAGTAAATCAACTAGAGAATTCCTTTTTTTTTTTTTTTTTTTTTTAACTCTGGAATGTTTGTCAGGTGAAAGATTTTTTCTTCTAAATCGCAGTGTATCCAGATCGTGCTTCCTCCTGCAACAGTGCTGGCTGTTGCAGGAACAGAACATCTGGATCCAAAGAGAAATTCTCTCTCCTGAAGAACGCTCCCAAGTATGATATGGATATCGCTGTGTTACAGTTGAAGTAATTGTAGCTACTGTACCAAAATAATTGTATATACCTGTTTTGCACCATTGTTTTGAAAGAAACACATTTTATAGAAAGCAGGTATTTTTTAACTTTTTGTATTACTTTTAAGTTTAAAAAGTCCTCAGTTTTTATAACTTATTATTGCACTTCCTTGGTTATTTCTCCTCAGCAGTGTTGTCTGGGTCAAAGCATGTTACTGGTTATAAGCATGTCAGTCAGTAGGAGAAGCAGCTGATTGGTTAATGACAGGAAAAAAGCTATTGAAGGGGTGGGGACAATTTCACCCTTCAGATAAAATGACCAAGCAAGTGCAATACTAACTGAAAGCATTGACAGAGGTTTCTTTACAAAGTGTAGGACCAGATAGCATGTTACAATGACACGTGTTTCTTTCAAAGCTGGACATTTTGAGACCAACATTACGATCCAAAGAGCACAACAGAAGTATTGTGTTAGCTACAATCACTTTAAAAAGCAGCATTTAATATCAAACGTTGTGAAATGAATCATAATGCCACAAGGAAGTGCTCTTGTTGAAGTCCAGATATAAAAATGTGCTTTCACCTGTTTGTGCCAGCAGCACAAACTCCCATGGGCATCTACTGATAGAATTACACATCTGAATGGCTTGGGATCTCAACCATGACATGTACAGCTGGAAAGGTTTCCAGAAATAGCATACATCCTGTGTAAAAATAACTTCCTGTGTTAAACTGTTGTGCCATGTACTCTTCCAGTGACAGTAGTTTGGTTTTTGTTCGGCCATAAATCCCAAATCCAGTAGTATTAGACTTTAAAAGGTTACAGAACACCTGGTCATGTTTACTAATACAGGGCTTCCCAAACCGGTCCTAGCTATAACATTTTATAAGTAACTTGAACTCTGCAACTGTTTAAAAGCTGAAAACAATTAAAAAGGTCTAATTAAGCAAATGATCAGTTCAATTAAGGGTATAGTTAAGTAATTGAGAGCTCAATTGGAATGAAAACCAGCAGACACAGGGGGTCCCCAGGACCAGGGTTGGGAACCACTGTACTTATGCATTACAACTTGGATCATTTGAGTAAAAGTAACTTGAACATACTAATTCAAATGGAAATGGTAGAAACGTGTACAAAAACACGTCATTTCCATATTAGCATGGAGGCTAATTGTTCAGTGTACTTCATCAATTTAAGTTCAGTTAACTAATCTAAATGAGTGGTATTACTATTATACTATGGTTGTAAGTAAACTTTTAAAAAGTATACATTTCAACTTGAAAGCTGTATGTCCCGTCCTGATCACCAGACATTTTGAGGCGTCCTGAACATCAGGGTATTGAGCAAATCAGACATGCTGCCGACTTGCATCCACAGTCTGCTGTTCATAGGCCTGTGTTATTGTATCCTGGTTTTTCAGAATGGTTAAGAAAGCGTTCATGGGAACGTTGAAATCTGCAGAAACATCTTTTTCTTGTACAGTGGTGCACTATCCACTCCACTTTTGTCTGCAAGGATAATGAATGTATTTTGTGCTGGTCAAAAATTTCGAAATGGCATTGATGCCAAAATAATTTGCACCAACAGGAAATTCATATTAAGTCAATTTGTATTGTAAGAAGTAATTTACAATAACCAGCTTAAATTTGGCCGAGACGATGTAGACAATTTGTAGTATCGGGAAATGTGTTTTAATCAGAGTTCGTTTTAATGAGAATAGACTGGAACTGGTACTATTTTAAAGAAAGCGCTCAGTTTGCTTGCCTAGTTACACCTGCATTTCCTAGGTCATTTCACCTCAGCAGTTTTTTTTGGTGTCAGGCATCTTATTGGCTGCAAAACATGTCAGTCGTTGGGGGAAGCAGCTGGTTGGTTCCTCCCAGGAAAGAAGGCCCTGAAGGGGTGGGGACAAAAACCGTACATTTGAAACCTATACAGTGAATGCCTGACATTTAGATTTTTTTTAACTATTTTGTTAGCTTCACACACTTTACATTTGCTATTTTACTATTAAAGTGCTTCTTACTTGAAGAGAGTAAGTTGAAACAACAGAAGAAGGACTTTTGGTTCAGTTAACTCTGTGTGAATGAGGAAAGATCCTGGTTAGGGTTTCCAGTGCATCGATGCCCCCTCCGTGCCTAACCCCTGTCCCGGCTCTGCTCCACAGGGTCCAGGCTCTTCTGTTCCAGGGCCGGCTCCCCGAAGTGCTGCTGCCCCCAGACTGCAGCTCTGTGCGGGCCCCCTGTGGGACAGCCCTGCCTCTCTGGGGTGGAGGCTGGAGGGGAGGGAGCTGCCAGACCATCATGCCAGGCAGGTCAGTCCCCACCTGTTAGTAACTCTTATTATTTAATGAGATCTGTGCTTGTAGATCCTCTATTTCCAGTGCTGTTGATCCCCCAATCCCAATAAACCAGGTTGAAGTCTCTCCCACAATCCCAATAAACCAGCTTGAAGTTAATGCATGTGTTTTGTGTAGCATGATCATTAAAAAAAAAAAAAAACTTTAAAACTATTGCTTTAATGATAAATGTCATCATTAATCAAGGTGCAAAGTAATATATAAATATTCAGGTTTGTTTTTTTTGCCTTGAAGTATCCAAAATTGAAATATACACAGTTAGCATGGAAGGGGGTTCATAATTTGCACAACATTGTTGTTTTGCATTGTTTTCAGTATTACTTTAATGTTGATATTATTGAACAGCCCTCTGGTGGCCAGACAGTGCATCACAGTGTCTCTTGTCACAGACATTTTTCTTTTGCATATCCTCCTCTGTGCTCTCCAGCTCCTGCTCTCCCGTCTGGACAGGCCGAGGCTCAGTGAGGAGCAGATCGGGGGACTCATTACTCGGGGCTTGAACCAGGTGAGGCTCACCGCTTAACGCAGCTGCACCCTGCCTCAATTTTAGAGCCTTTTTTTTGTCTCTATGAAGTTACTTCATTTTTTATGATTTTTATATTTCATCTTTTATATTTCTAGAATTAAAAATACTAAAATGGGACTTATTAATGTCTTTAGTGATAGGCATCTCATCATAAAGTTTCTTTCCCATGATCAGGTTCTTATAGTATTAAAGCGATGTGGAAAAGACTCCTATTGCATATAACCCATTCAGTGGAGGAAGCAATCCTCAATTTTTTTTCCCAACAAACTGTCCATGTAAAGTTTACTATTTGTGAGGGACCTTGCGCCGTCACACCCCCCTACTGGAAATTTGAAAAATGACACCCTGTGACATGGTCTTGAAATCTAAATGCTATACTAATGTTGTATACAGCACATTTTTAAACATACATTGGCAGTGTGTAACAGTTAAGTTTATTAGAATAAACTGTGATGGGCTACTGTTTTATTTTCTCTGCTGGCTAGTGGAGAATATGTGTTTAACAGCCAAATTGGGGTATATGTTAAGATATGAAAAGTGGTGTCAGTCAGAATACTATAATTACATTCTACTGCTGCAGCCCCCTGCTTTTTTTCTGCCTCCCCTTTTTTTTTTGGCCACTGAACCCATTCCAGGTTTTTTAATACAAGCTTGATTAGCCCCAGCGTACATATGACACATATGACAAGCTCAGGTATGTCTTATTAAACTCATAGTAAAACCAGGAATGGATCAAACTGTATGAATAAAGATACTATGATGATTGAGTATTTAACTCATGTATTATTATATCTCTCCATATTCAAGTTTTTGTAAGTGAGAAGTTAGATTTGAATAAATGTTTTGTTTTTCACACTTTCTTGAACCCAGTCACAGTTGTGAACATGCTGTCCTGGACTCTTCTCTGGTCTGGGTACCTCTTGAACCGTCTCCCTGTCTCGCTTTCAGTCTGGCGCCCCCTTGTGGCTTGTCCTAAATGAGGCTGCGCTCTTCTGGCGAGCGAGTGGCAATGCCAGCTCCGCCCTTTCCTGCCTGCGCAGAGCCCTCAACTCCGCCCCTCAGGAGCACCTTGACATCCCATTGGTCAATGCGGCCAACCTGCTCCTGCACTACGGGCTGTACCAAGAGGCCAACCATGTCCTGGAGAGAGCACTGGCCATCAACAGGAGTGAGGTACACTCAGGCAGACCGCACTGCCTCCCTCCCAGTCCCTCTGCTCTAACCACTAGACCACACTGCCTCCCTCCCAGTCCCTCAGCTCTAACCACCAGACCACACTGCCTCCCTCCCAGTCCCTCAGCTCTAACCACTAGACCACACTGCCTCCCTCCCAGTCCCTCAGCTCTAATATAATAATAATCTTTATTTTATATAGTGTCTTTCATGTACAAGCATCACAAAGCATTGTACAGTTCAATAAAAGAGACATAACAGACATTACAATTAAGAAACGTAAACATTAGGATTTGCAAGTTTGTGCATTTTTAAGACGTGATTTAAAAATATCAGTGTCTCAGAGTCTTTGATCACCCCAGGAAGAGCATTCCACAATCTTGGCGCACATCTGCAGAATGCGCTGTCATCCATTGAACATAGCCTTGATTTTGGAATAATTAAAAGACCAGAGTCCATTGACCGCAAATTCCGTGATGGAATATAGTTGTGTACCAAATCTTTTATACAGCATGGAGCCAAGCTGTTTAGAGCCTTATAGGTCATCATCAGAGTTTTAAAATCGATCCTAAACTCGACAGACAGCCAATGCAAGGATGCCAAAACAGGAGTTGTATGTTTGCAGGATTTAGATTTTGTTAAAACCCAAGCAGCCAAATTCTGAACATACTGCAGCCTGTTGAGAACCTTCTTAGAGATACCAGCAAGCAGAGCATTGCAGCAATCAAGTCTAGAAGAGACAAAGGCATGGCAATATTACGTAAATGAAAAAAGGACATCCTGGTGACATTCCGCACATGGGACTCAGGCAAGACTAGGGTCAAAACTAATACCAAGATTTCTCATTTCAGAGCTAGACCTAATCTCAAGCCCATCAATAACCATACTAAAGTTGTTGAGTTTATGCAATTGATGCTTAGAGCCAAGTATCATTACCTCAGTCTTATCACCATTCAACTGCAAAAAGTCTGTTGGATCCATAGTTTAGTTTAACTTTTGTCAAGCAATGTGTAACAGAGACTGTTAACTCAGTGTCAGGTTTAGTCTGCAGATACATTTGATTGTCGTTAGCACCATAACAATGAAAATTGATGCCATGACAACAAATTATTTGGCCAAGTGGTAGCATATAAATACTAAATAAGAGGCCCCAATATGGACCACACTGCCTCCCTCCCAGTCCCTCAGCTCTAACCACTAGACCACAATGCCTCCCTCCCTGTCCCTCAGTTCTAACCACTAGACCACAGTGCTTCCCTTCCAGACTCAGCTCTAACCAGTAGACGACACTGCCTCCCTCCCAGTCTCAGCTCTAACCACTAGCCCACACTGCCTCACAGTCCCTCAGCTCTAACCACTAGACCACAGTGCTCTCTGAGCGAGTGAACCAGAGCCTGTGTAATGAGTCTGTCTGTGTGTCTCTCCCTAGCCCCTGACTCTGCTCAGCCTGGGGAATGTGTGCCTAGCCCAGGGGAATGTGAGCGGCGCGGTGTCGGTGTTTCGACAGGCCCTGTCTCTGGGGACGCGCTGCCCGGAGTGTGAGCGCAGCCTCCAGCTCATCCGCTGCCTGCAGTTCTACCCCTTCCTGTACAACCTGAGCAGCTCGCCGGCCTGCAAGCGTGAGTACAATGAAACAGGTATTCACTTCATTAGAACAGACAGCTAAGCACGGGTTCACACAACTGGACACCAATAAAAAAAAACAAATACGGACTTCCATATTGTATTTAAGATGCAAATGCATACCGGCAGTACATTTTTAACAGGAAAGCATTTTTCATGTAGGCATCAAGGGTGCATATTATCTGGCTGTGACCCATACCTGCCTAATCTCCCGATTTTGCTATTGAGTGTGTGGCATCTGACAGCGATATCCAGGTAACTGAGCTTATTATCGCGACCATAATTAAATACCAGTCCCCATATATCGCGTAAGGCCGGAATGTTCCAATTCACTAAAAAGTCCATCCCTGCTAGTGGCTAGACAGCGACTTGGATGATGACCCCTAATTTTGGTGTGTACCAAACCATTTCTGCTGGTACTCATTGTGAGTACAATGAAACAAGGTCTGAGTCAGGAATTCCCTTCATTTAGAAGCCAATCTCTTGTTTTAAGTTGTTCTTTGGAACTCTGCTATTATTTGATTGAATTAGTAGATAGTACAGCAGCTAACGCTTGAAAGGTGAATGGAACGTCATTGAAGTCTTTGGGAAGGGTTTCCGTGGGGATGAAGCAGGTGATTTTGATGCATTGGGAAGGATTTCCGTGGGGATGAAGCAGGTGATTTTGACGCATTGGGAAGGGTTTCCGTGGGGATGAAGCAGGTGATTTTGACGCATTGGGAAGGGTTTCCGTGGGGATGAAGCAGGTGATTTTGACGCATTGGGAAGGGTTTCCGTGGGGATGAAGCAGGTGATTTTGACGCATTGGGAAGGGTTTCCGTGGGGATGAAGCAGGTGATTTTGACGCATTGGGAAGGGTTTCTGTGGGGATGAAGCAGGTGATTTTGACGCATTGGGAAGGGTCTCCGTGGGGATGAAGCAGGTGATTTTGACGCATTGGGAAGGGTCTCCGTGGGGATGAAGCAGGTGACTTTGACGCATTGGGAAGGATTTCCGTGGGGATGAAGCAGGTGATTTTGACGCATTGGGAAGGGTTTCCGTGGGGATGAAGCAGGTGACTTTGATGCATTGGGAATGCTTTCCGTGGGGATGAAGCAGGTGACTTTGACGCATTGGGAAGGATTTCCGTGGGGATGAAGCAGGTGATTTTGACGCATTGGGAAGGGTTTCCGTGGGGATGAAGCAGGTGACTTTGACGCATTGGGAATGCTTTCCGTGGGGATGAAGCAGGTGACTTTGACGCATTGGGAAGGGTTTCCGTGGGGATGAAGCAGGTGATTTTGACGCATTGGGAAGGGTTTCCGTGGGGATGAAGCAGGTGATTTTGACGCATTGGGAAGGGTTTCCATGGGGATGAAGCAGGTGATTTTGACAGATTGGGAAGGATTTCCGTGGGGATGAAGCAGGTGACTTTGACGCATTGGGAAGGATTTCCGTGGGGATGAAGCAGGTGATTTTGACGCATTGGGAAGGATTTCCGTGGGGATGAAGCAGGTGATTTTGACGCATTGGGAAGGATTTCCGTGGGGATGAAGCAGGTGATTTTGACGCATTGGGAAGGGTTTCCGTGGGGATGAAGCAGGCTGATGATGCAGTGGTAACCCTGGGATTGTATCGTGCATTGGAACACTATGCAGATTGGTGCGTTGGTTCTTTTGTGTGTTGCGGTTGATGACATCACTGGTCACCAGTGGGAACGGGGCTGGAGGGTTATCTGGGATGTTCTTTATCCATCTATCTAAATACAGCCTTCCCCATCATTCCACAGTCACTCATCTATCTAAATACAGCCTTCCCCCCTCATTCCCCAGTCTCCCATTCATCTGTCTAAATACAGCCTTCCCCCCTCATTCCCCAGTCTCCCATTCATCTGTCTAAATACAGCCTTCCCCCCTCATTCCCCAGTCCCTTTCAGGTGCCGTTTAATAGAAGCTAATTTTATTGCAGGCTCAGGGACTTGGCTCTATATATAGCTTCAGTTGATTTCTTTACCTTTCTCCCTCCCTGTCATTTTTGCATCTCTTCTCCCCATCTTTCAGCCCATTGCACTACACACACCCTGTGGGGAAAAGAGAAGAAAGCTTTGATGTAAAGGAACCGGACAGTTAATAATTGAACAGGATAAAAATAGCTGGGTGATATTTATAAACCTCTTTCTATATTCGGTACACTGCAGAACTGTCTGTGAGTGTGTGGGAGTGGATTGAGAGGGATTGCTAACAGGCTTTAGGGGGTCTGGTCCATTCTATGGAGGCAGTAAGAACAGTATTGTATTGGGAATTTTAAAAACTACAAAAGCACATTTAACAACTTGACCTGAGGAGCAGCTCCTGAACTCCAGTAAAGCACTTTAAACACAACATATTTCATATTGGAGGAATTGCACCAAGAATCCTCTATCAAACTTCTTTGGTTCCTGCGTCTCAATGGTCGATTGTGACATCATAGATCATAGCAATGACAGGATAGCCTGCCTGGGAATTGCCAGAAACACAAGACCAGTAAATCCAGGTTTTCAATTCAAAAAGAAATAATAAAAAACGTAAGGTGGCATCCATTCTCTTGCAGTGTGTGTTTGTGATTCTTGATCCTTAGGATTTCTTGGCGTCTTAGTTCCCCTTATAACCGAACCTACCAATTTGCCTATCGGATGTCAATATTCTGTGTTTGGAGAGAGTCAGGATGCTTTATATTGCTAGAGCAAGGCAATCAATAAGGAATACAATATTATTGTTTCTTTATTTGCATTAGTGCAGTATTGATACAGTTTATTATAATTTTATTTTTATTTTTAAATATCAGAAATGTATAGTATGTGCTTGTGGGCCTTTTGGTAAGTATATTCCATCTGCAGCGTTGGAATAATTTTTTTTTCTTCTGTTTCTGTGTTTATTTGCTTCACAGCCGTATTGTTTGTGGTCAGAAAAGCCAATAAAAATTGTTTTTATCGTAAGACGCAATAACATTACAGTTAAAATGGAAGGCTGTAGTTAATGCATACCCCATAAGTTAGTAGTAAAGTATGTACAGTATTTATTGAAAGTACTCATGACTTCAAGGTTATGTTGCATTTTACTCACCCAAAATACGTTTTACTCACATAGTGTCTAAATTGTATTACTCAAAGATCCCAAACCTTATCTGGAGCGTCGCTATGCCTGAAGGGGATCTCTTGTCTTCCCCTATGTGGGCGATTTGCCTCGTTGTCTCTCTTCCCCTATGTGGACGACTGGAAGCTCTCCCCCCCCAGGGTGTTGGAGATGCTAGCAGGGAAGCCATGGAGTCTCCCCCTAGAGCTGACCTCCTGACACAGTGCGAGGGCCAGATTTGGCACCAACACCCAGCCAGCCTGCAGCTGTGGATATGGCCATTGAACAGGGACGTTGGACAGCTCTAGAATGTTCGGATAGTCCTAGACACGCTTCAGGCGTGGACTCCACTAACTTAGAATGAGAAAGTGGAAGCTCTATATGCGGTGGTGTCAAGAGAGAGCTTTAGACCCCCCTGAAACATTAGTTGTAGGGCTTTTGGATTGTCTCTTCTCAACTTACTGGATGAGGGAGGGAGCTACTCCACACTTGGGCAACATCGCCATGCTGTCGGCATTTCACGTGATGGTTGACGGTTTCGCACTCACCCCCTATACACCCGCTTTATGTGCCCACTGCTGAAGGATCCCTTGCACAGTGGAGGCTTAACCTGGTTGTGGAAGCGCTGTCTAAGCCCCCTTTGAACCGTAGCATGAAGTCGATATGAGGGTCGTCACCTTGAAAACTGTGTTTCTCCTGGTCATTACACCAGGGAGGAGAGTGGGCCAGGAGTCTTCTTCGATAAGGACGAAACCGCCGTTTGTTTTGAAATGCACCTCTGATTTCCACTCCAACCAGACCATGGAGCTGGAAGCTTTCTGCCCCCTGCTGCTCAAGGACAGTGAGCACAGGAGCTGCATTCCCTGTGCCCGATAAGGACTCTGTTTTGCCCCCTGCTGCTCAAGGACAGTGAGCACAGGAGCTGCATTCCCTTTGCCCGGTAAGGGCTCTGGTGTTCAGAAGAGCTTTTTATCTGCTTCAGATCTAAAGTCAAACGGAAGGCAGTCTCTAAACAGAGAATCTCCAGGTCTCTCGTAGAGGCAGTTAAGACAGCGTATAAGTCTGCAGACGTCCCGCCCCCTTCAAGAGTGACAGGCCAACTGTTTTGTATTTGCTTCATTTTAGGACTTGCAAGATTTATATTGTGATAATATGGTGACCGTGGTATTTTTTTATTATATTTTTTTTACGGTTATCACATATGATAGATCAAATAAAGGTGAAACAACTTCTATTATTATTATTATTATTATTATTATTATTATTATTATTATTATTATTATTATTATTATTATTATTATTATTATTATTTATTTCTTAGCAGACGCCCTTATCCAGGGCGACTTACAATTGTTACAAGATATCACATTATTTTTACATACAATTACCCATTTATACTCTCCGGTCAAGAGTCCAGAGCCCTAAGCACTACTAAATATTTCATTTTTGCCTGATTCTTCCTGTCTTATAAACCAATGAAGTTAGATGTTCTGTGTGACGATGCTCACCAATCAGTGTGTATTCATCAGTAAAATATCACCACCTTCTGCATTCAAAGCTGTTTGAGATGCCAACTTCATATTTAAATCCTTTGCAAATTCCTTGGGTAAAATGTAACAACCCACTTCGCTTGGACCTGGGACATAACATGGTGCCATTTTTACAGATATCTAAAGAATCTCTTGATAATTAATTTTAAAGGACATTTTAATATCATGACCTGGGATATATGGTCTCTGTCTATGTCAGCGTCACATGCCTGTATGTCATACTGTATGTTTTGCGCAAGTTATTGAGAGTATTAGAACCTGGGAGTTTATTGAGGCATCTGTCTGTCTGTCACACTATCATTTTTCCATGTGGTGCTTTATTTTTTTATGATCCGATTGACTCCTTACATTTCTCTCTAAATTTTTAGTTAGAATAGGGTTGCTAGATCTGTCCCCTGTCTGCCGCGTTAAGCCATTTTTGCACATGTTTTTTTATTTTCAACTTGTATTAACATGTTTTTATATATCTATATATGTAAGCTGAGCAAGTGTAATTACTTTTTTTTTATATCACAGCTCACATTACAAGTATTCACAACCGTAATGCTTTTTTTCTCCCTCTGTGCTGCACTTAATAAGCTTGCATATATATGTGTATGTGTGTACAAAAACCATTGCAAAAAATTAGCATGGAGCTCGTTTTATTGCATGTAATGATTGATTTACTTTCAGTTTTATTTGGTCCAGATTTGGCTCCTTTTCACAAAATAATTGAAACAGATATGCAGTTTATATTTTATTCACTCTTTCAGAAAATATGTTTAAAAATGTAAATGACCAAATCAATGTGTGTCCTGTAAAGGGTTAAGTGTATGTGTGTGGATGTGGGTGGAGTGGCAGGACCGTGGATGATCTCTGCTGGTTAAAGGCCCCTCAGGAGTCCCCGATATCAGGACAGGTCTTTGGGCATTGGGCTGACATCTTTTGCTTCATGTTGGGTACAGGCCCCGTTTGTCTTGCTGGAGCAGTTTCTGACCAAGCTTTTCAGACTGGCATTACACATTGTCTCTGATCGCCTCCCAGAGCGACAGCATTTCACCTGCAATATGACTCGCTGCCCCCCAATATCTCATACAATCTATGGGCTGAATCCCAGCTAGCTGTTTAAACACAAGGTGCTATATACAGTATAGAAGACTGCAGTGGAGAGTCTGTTTCATGTGTCTCTGCTAGCTTTCTCCGTGCTCTTTCGTTCTTTTAATCTTCTTACCAACCATTTCATTTCCGCTTTGCAAATGCTGGCTCCTGCTCCTCAGCCAGGTTCGTTGAGTGCATCAGAGTGGGGTTTTGATGTTGGTGCTGAGACTAATTTTAGCAGCAAGGATACCCAAGAGTGTGTGTGCTAATGGGGTGCCCCTCAGAGACATAGGAGCAGACAGGAGGGAGAGCCTGGGGTCGGAGCCCCTCGGAGACACAGGAGCAGACAGGAGGGAGAGCCTGGGGTCGGAGCCCCTCGGAGACACAGGAGCAGACAGGAGGGAGAGCCTGGGGTCGGAGCCCCTTGGAGACGCAGGAGCAGACAGGAGGGAGAGCCTGGGGTTGGAGCCCCTCGGAGACACAGGAGCAGACAGGAGGGAGAGCCTGGGGTCGGAGCCCCTCGGAGACACAGGAGCAGACAGGAGGGAGAGCCTGGGGTCGGAGCCCCTCGGAGACGCAGGAGCAGACAGGAGGGAGAGCCTGGGGTCGGAGCCCCGCGGAGACGCAGGAGCAGACAGGAGGGAGAGCCTGGGGTCGGAGCCCCTCGGAGACGCAGGAGCAGACAGGAGGGAGAGCCTGGGGTCGGAGCCCCTCGGAGACGCAGGAGCAGACAGGAGGGAGAGCCTGGGGTCGCCCCTCGGAGACGCAGGAGCAGACAGGAGGGAGAGCCTGGGGTCGGAGCCCCTCGGAGACACAGGAGCAGACAGGAGGGAGAGCCTGGGGTCGGAGCCCCTCGGAGACACAGGAGCAGACAGGAGGGAGAGCCTGGGGTCGGAGCCCCTCGGAGACACAGGAGCAGACAGGAGGGAGAGCCTGGGGTCGGAGCCCCTCGGAGGCACAGGAGCAGACAGGAGGGAGAGCCTGGGGTCGGAGCCCCTCGGAGACACAGGAGCAGATAGGAGGGAGAGCCTGGGGTCGGAGCCCCTCGGAGACACAGGAGCAGACAGGAGGGAGAGCCTGGCATTCACTGAACCCTACCCTGGGACCAGAGGAGACCACTTACAGGTCCATTGTAAGCCTGCTTCATTGGATCTCACTGCTAGTATCAGGGATTTAAATATACTTTCATTAAAGTGTTTGTAGAGAACAAAATAACTCCATGAATCTTATGTCATGCACTTTCATTCACTATATAGGTCTCAAATGTGCAGTTTTGAAAGAAACACATGTATTTTCATTATGTGACATCTGGTACTGCACTAAGTAAAGGAAAGTGCTTAGTTTGCTTGCTTTGCCCTCCAGGAAGTCTGTTAATGCTTTACACTAGAACCTCAGCGTTATGAATACCAAACTTTTGAACAAGTTATAGACTGTCTTGCACTTCCTTGGTAATTTCACCCCTTCACCGGCTTCTTTCCTGTCAGTAACCAACCAGCTGCTTCTCTTATTGACTGACATGCTTTCAGCCAGAAGACACTGCTGGGGGTAAGTGACCAAGGAAGAAAAGAAGTAACAGACATCTGTTTGAAAATTAAAATGTATGTTTGCTGTAATACCTGCTTCTTTAAAGATTGCACTTTTGAGATCTATGTAGCTAATGGAAGTAGAAAATGTGTAATACGAGCGGGATTATTTGGTTATTTCCAGTTGCTCTTCGTGTGAGTTGTGTATTCCCTAGTGGTGACCTCAGTCTCTCCCTGTCTAAGCGATGCTGGTCCTGGATGGTAATGGCTCTGGCGGGGAGCTGCAGCGTGACGAGGAGCTCCAGCGGGTGGAGGAGAGCGAGGAGGAGGAGAAGGAAGAGGAAGAGTGGCAGTTGAAGGAGGACCTGATTGGAGCCTTCGAGGGGGCTCTGGATGTGAAGGGGCGCCGTGTTGACCTGCAGGGGATCAGGGTGCTGAAGAGAGGAGGAGGAGGAGAGGCAGACGCTGGGGGGAGAGCAGGGCCCTGCTTCGGGAACTGCGAGGACGATGATGGAGCTGAGTGGGTACGAAGAGACACAGCACACCCCCGCCCCATACACCCAGACCCTGCCCCTCCACGTGGAGGAATGGCACAATACTGCAGCCTGAATAAAATGCCAGTGGCTGCTGGGTGATTGTCTGTCTTTTTTTTTTTTTTTCTTCTGTGTTTTCTGTAGATCACATTCCAGGTGAAGCGTATGAGGAAGCCCAAGACAGACCCTTCTGACCTGCAAGTGGGGAGCCGAGAGAGGGAGGCTGGCTTCCACTCCGCCCTGGAGATCAGCGGACCCCAAATCCCCTCCCCCGGACCCCCAGGTACCCGCTCATTGAGCCCCTGACTCGCCCTCAATCTCTACCCCTCTATAGTGTAACAGAGCCCCCAACTCTCCCTCCATTTGTACCCATCTATAACTTACTGTAACAGAGCCCCCAACTCTCCCTCTACTGTAACAGAGCCCCCAACACTCCCTCTATAATATTGTAATGCCCGTTTGATTCATAGCGCTACTATTATGCTACCTCTATTTTAAACATAAGGTATTTTTATTATACCACAACTGCCTTGACAAATAACATTTATGGAAAAATCATTTATTTTCATTGAAATCAAGTATGTGATGCTTGTCTTCAGCTGCAGCATTGCCCTTGACACCTGGCTTTCCCATTGTCTTGGTGGGGGAGAGCTTGTTGTGTGTGATTGCTGGTCTGACACGGTGTGTGTTTGCAGGGAGACGCCGGGACTACCTGAGTCTAGGCTGGCCGAGCCCAGACGAGTGCCAGCGCCTCCGCAGAGTGGAGCCCACCACAGTGGCAAGCACCTGGCTGGCAGTGTCTGCAAAGAGCATTGAGTGAGTCCCTGGCAGCACAGCAGCACTTTAACCGTCAGCAGCACCCCAGTCTGAGCACAGCTGCTTCCTTATTTCTTTGTCATAACATGGTTAGCTGCTGTGAAATGATCTACGAAGTGCTAGTGTAACAGTGATGAAACTCAGAACTTTCTTTAACCTGGTGTCATACCAGATATCATGTTTAAAATAAAATGACGTGTTTGCTAAAACGCATGCTTCTTTCAATACTGCACATTTAAAACCTGTGTCACTCCTGGAAGTGCAAAACAGGAAGTGTTCTTAGTGTAAGCTGATTACATTTCTAAGTAACTTGTTACTTTCTCAGGATATTAAGTGAAGTAATGGATTACGTTTTATGTAGAAAAAAAACAGTTCCTTGTCATAACATTTTAAAAAGGACAATGACTAATGCATAATCTAGAAAATAATGCAAGTCAAACAGTGCATGTCAGATGTACGTGCTTTTCATACCATCTACAAAATGGCAAAAGGGTTTGAAAGCTGGATCTTTTTGAGAATATTTCAAGCTGCAGCCTGACCAATAAATATCTCTAACATCTAAACTGTTCCTGAGAAGTAACAATTTGTAACTGTAACCAGTTACATTTTTTCTAAATAATAAGTTAACTAATTACAATTTTGTTTAAGTAACTAGTAACTGTGATGGATTACTATTACAAAGTCATTTCCACAACACTGAAGACAGTTAAGATTTCTGGAAGTACTTTGTGAGCTGCAATCACTTTAGACTAAAGGTCCTGTTCCTCACTTTATTTATTTATTTATTTATTTATTTATTTATTTATTTATTTTTAAATTTAGTTGTTGCCAATTATTTATTAATTTCTCCCCAATTTGGAAGTGGCCAATTATTTTTAGGCTCAGCTCACTGCTACCACCCCTGCGCTGACTCGGGAGGGCGAAGACGAACACACGCTGTCCTCCAGGCGTGTGCGTCAGCCGACCGTTTTTCACACTGTGGACTCACCATGCAGCCACCCAAGAGCTACAGCGTCGAAGGACAACGCAGCTCTCGGGCAGCTTACAGGCAAGCCCACAGGCGCCCAGCCAGACTACAGGGGTCACTGGTGCGCAGTGAGCCGAGGACACCCTGGCCGACCTAACACTACCCCCACCCCGGCGTACTCAGCCAATTGAGCACCACCCCTGGGAGCTCCGTCCATGGTCGGCAAAGGAATAGCCTGGACTCTAACTTCGCAACGTCCAGACTATAGAGTGCGCCACTCGGGAGCCCCCTGTTCCTCACATTATTGGTATAATCGAACCAGAAAAAAAAACTTCACATTAGCTGAGGAAAATTATTAAAATGTCATGCTAAATTGTTTTAGGTAGATGGGTGGAACATTAATGCATTATAAACTGGGTCGAGTAACTGAAAGAGAAAAGGTGAATAAGGAGTCTTTCAGAAAGATCAATTACCATACCTCATGTCTAAATTAAAAATCCCTTTTTGATCAGCAGTACAAAATTTTATTTAAAGGAGAGTAAAACTTCTAAAACTTTGATCAGTACTGTATAATCATTACAAATGTGCAAACATCAACTAAATAAATACTTAGTAAATGTGTCCCTTTTCTATATTTGTGGAAATTAGTTTACTTTTGAGTTTTGTTACATTATAAAAATACGCTAATCTTGGTCTCTGGACCAAAGACTGTTTGTAAATTTGTCCTACTGTCCCATTTGTACAATTTCGGGGAACCACAAGATGGCAACAGAGTGCTGAGCTTGCATTGAAAAGCAAGGGTAACCCTCACTTTCTCTCCCTCCTTTGAAAGGATCGGAAAAATCCACAGCATTCTCTTTAGTAGAGGCGTTCTGTAGTTTACAGGACTTGCAAGGAATAGGGATTCTATATTGGTGTTTATTATTTTTCATTTTAGCTTTAATTATTTTATTTTAGATGTGTTAGTTTATATTGTAAAACACACACTCTCTGTCATAAAGAGGAAGAATATATGTTAAATAGAGGATTTTATAAACCTTTAGGAAAAAGTGCAAGGACCGTCTGATACAAGTAACAGTGATGACCTAGGGAATAAATGTAATGTTTCAGGGATTGCCATAGACAAAGAGCACAGCTGGCAAAGCCATGTGTTCACCCAGGGAATTCCCACTCACTCACTCCCTTTTGCTCCACAGTATCACAGAGCACATAGACTTTGCCACTCCCCTGCAAGAGCCTGCAGTGGAGCCAATCTGCAACGCCAACCTACCAGCCACCATGCACACCCTGGACCATCTGAATGGAGTGGCCAACCGTGGAGGCATCCACTACACAGGAGAGAGCCAGCTCCAAGAGGTACCCTCCCAGCACAGTCACACGTATCCCAGTATGTACACACCACTGCACAGGAGAGAGCCAGCTCCAAGAGGTACCCTCCCAGCACAGTCACACATATCCCAGCATGTACACACCACTGCACAGGAGAGAGCCAGCTCCAAGAGGTACCCTCCCAGCACAGTCACACGTATCCCAGCATGTACACACCACTGCACAGGAGAGAGACACAGTCACACGTATCCCAGCACATACACACCACTGCACAGGAGAGAGACAGTCACACTGTATCAGCACATACACACCACTGCACAGGAGAGAGACACAGTCACACGTATCTCAGCACATACACACCCCTGCACAGGAGAGAGGCAGTCACACTGTATCAGCACATACACACCACTGCACAGGGGAGAGACACAGTCACATGTATCCCAGCACATACACACCACTGCACAGGAGAGAGGCAGTCACACTGTATCAGCACATACACACCACTGCACAGGGGAGAGACACAGTCACATGTATCCCAGCACATACACACCACTGCACAGGAGAGAGACAGTCATACTGTATCATCTTACTAATCCAAATTTCCTGTCTTCAGGTGCTCCAGAATCTGGGCAAAGACAAGTACTCTCCACAGTCCTTCGAGCAGGTGGGGACACGCATCGCCAAGGTCCTAGAGAAGGTAAGCTATTCATTCAAAGTTCCCCCTCTTAGTAAGGGCTGCAAGAAAAAAAACAGAGAAGTTACTGCACCCTCCGATCAGCGCCTGTGTTGATGCCAGGAAATAATTAAGAAGCTTCCAATTCTTTTTTCAAAGTTTATTTTACTGTTTTGTAGTGTTTTTTTTTTTTTTTTTGGTAGTGTAAACGCAGCTGACCAAGGTCCAGCCATCCTAAAATTGATACGTATCAATTTGAAAATCTGAAAGTCACTGATGTTTCTTTTTAGCTGTTTAATGAATGTGCTTTGTTGAACAGCAAAAATAATATATAAGAGTATGTTGTCATAATGCCTGTTTCTTTAAGTGTCCACACCCTCCTGAAGAAGAGGCTTTGGAAGTGGAAATTTAAAGAAACAGGCGTTATTTACATATCGGAGTCTGACAAATAGGCGGTACTGATATGCAGGTTTTCGATGCTTCGCTCCATTTCTGTTGGCAAAATTCAGTCTTAATTCGTACGGAAAAACAACCTTGAAGTAGAAACATGCAAATGACAGGCTTGTTGGTTTAAACACCTCCGCCTCCGTGTTTTGGGGAGGGGAAATGACTTCAAGCAAGGGGTGGTCGATATGACATCATCGGGCACTCACTACAGGTCGGGCTATGCGCGCGCATTGGTGTCAAAGTCTGTTTAGGTCTGTGCTCAAGTGTAAACGCGCTGTATTAATGCTATACTTTCACAACCAAGGCTTTTCAAAGAACACAAGAGACTAAAAGGCTGTTTTTGGTAACCCCATTGTCTCTGTCTCTGTGTATTTGTCCTTGTCTCTGTGTGTGTGTGTTCTTGTCTCTGTGTTTGTGTCTGTCTCTGTGTGTGTCTTCAGAACCAGACGTCATGGGTGCTGTCCAGCATGGCTGCGCTGTACTGGAGGGTGAAGGGTCAGGGGAAGAAGGCTGTGGACTGTCTGAGGCAGGCTCTGAACCACGCTCCTCACCACATGAAGGTGAGACACACCCTCCCTCGCAGTAATAGCACTGACCTCTGGATACACGCCACCCGAGGGTGCACTGAATGTCACTGGGGATGTAGTGGAGACCTCCGTACTGTGATGGAGCTTGCAAAGGGCGTTCGTAGCTAAAGTTATTGAGGGAATTAGAATCTGCTGGGTTTTGTAGTATCAGTCACTGGGATGAATGTCTCTCTTGTTTGAGAACTCCCACTTGTTTAGACAGGAATTGGTGCAATAAGGTCTCTGTTAAATCATGTGTGCCTGCAGCTTAAAGAACTTTCGGTAATGTTATGAAACTGGTAAGCCAACATCTGGGTTTTGATGAAGACTTCACAGAAGGCTAGACTATGGAAGAACACTGGACAGTGCCTTCCAGTGTCTGCAGAGCTTCAGTGATGATATGCTCTCTCTCTCTCTCTCTCTCTCTCTCTCTCTCTCTCTCTCTCTCTCTCTCTCTCTCTCTCTCAGGACGTGCCTCTGATCAGCCTTGCCAATATCTTCCACAATGCCAAGCTGTGGGATGATGCCATTACCGTGGCCAGCATGGCGGTGGAGATCGCGCCACACTTTGTGGTGAATCATTTCACCCTTGCCAATGTCTACATCGCCATGGTGAGATGGGAGGAGAGGTGTGGAGGGAATGGGAGGGGTGTGAGGGAGACAAGGGTAATGGCCATTATCCCTTCCTTCAGTAATGCAATGAAAAAAAAGGCTCTAAAAAGGCAAAAAATGTGTCTGCAGCAGATCAGGTAAAGCAGTATCCAGCAGGAGTTCACACAGCGATGGAGGTAAGCTCTTCTGTACATCCTGCAACGTTACTGTAGATCACTACCAAAAATCATCTGTTGACAGGCATTTAGATTCAAGTATTCACCGAAAGCAAAAGGCAGAAATCCAGGGCAGTAGAAACCAAAAAATGGTGACTTCCATGTTCCAAAAGTCCACTGAAAACCGTGAAGCACGAAACACATTAAATTTTGACCTGACAGAGGCGTTTGTTTGCACAAATATCCCTCTTGAAAAATTAGACAAACAAAAGTCATGTAAATTCTTCAGACTGAGTGTAGCAAATGGTGGAGCAAATCCTTCATCAGCCCAGCTGAGACGTGAATACTTATCTGAAGTTGCGGAGTATCACAAGCAGGAGATTATGGAATTGGTAAAACAGTCTGGTTGCTTGTCAGTGGTCAATGACGAGTCGACTGATGCCCGAGATCAGTATGTGTTAAACATTGTATTTGTTTTGCAAGGCTTACAGGCTGTTAATTACCATTTCACAATTAAACGTGAATTAAAAAAATAAAAAAATCAGGTTTGTTATTTACAGTATTGAAAGGGTAGTGAATGGATGTGCATGGCTACAATCACTTCAAATGGTTAACAGAATAGCAAAGAGCACATGCATCACCTCCAGATCACAACCTTAAATAAGAATTGTAGGGGTGGCGACCACTTCAAATTGTGTTGCACTGCCTTAGTACAACTCTTTGACATAACTCTCTGTACAGTGCAGCCACAAGTGTTTCACTTTGCTTTAGATTATCAAAAAACAAGAGGATGCAAGCTATAAAAATCGGCTTGCAAAAATGATTGAATTAAACAAGGCGCTACAACACCACCTCTAGGTTAAAAGTACTTTTGAATAAACAGGTTTGTTGTGTCATTCCAGGAGGAGTTTGAGAAAGCCATACAGTGGTATGAATCCACTCTGAAGCTGCAGCCCGAGTTTGCCCCTGCCAAGGATCGCCTGCGGACTATTCAGTGCCACCTGCTGACCAAGAAGGAGAAGCGCGTCCCGTAGGAGCAGTGCAGGTGTGAGGAGCCTCAGCATCTCACCATCCAACCAAACCTGCTTTTAACTGAGCTGCACTTAAACAATAGAGAGTGTTAAGACGTGGGGCTTAATTGATAAAGTTAGCTTTAATCGATTTACATTAAAAAAAAAAAAAATTTAAAAAAAGATTCATATAATCTGTTAAATTGAAATATATTAAACACTAAATACAATTCTTTCATTGGACATCTTAAATCAGAATTGTGAATGTATTTACTGAAATAGCTGTCTCTGTCCTCATATTGGGAAAGTTTTACTGGATGTTTTCTGGGTAGGCTATTACTATAATGCCATAGGATATGAGATTTGTAAACCATTCACACATTCTGATTCATCGATTTATAAAGAACTCCAAGATTACAATCCCTAGTTAAGACTGTGTATTTGTATTGGAATTTAAAAGTCAAGGGCAGATGCCTTCAGAAAGTTGGAGGCCTGTCTCACCACTCTCGCCTTTCTTCAGGTGTTTGTTCATCGATGAGAATTTGTAGTTAGTTTGATCCAATCTTGATCCATTTTAAACAGAACCAGATCAGCACCACTGTTTTATTATTTATTTTTCTTTCTTCCGAGCAGGACCAGTTAAACGATTCATGTGGCATTAAAAGTGTTCTTTAGGATCAAAGTTTTGTCCCTCCATTACCACATTAGTTCAGACCCACCCTTTTTTACATGCTTTCAAATCTACCTAGCCAGCCGTTCTTCTCACAATCCCTTATAGACTTGTAAAGTAATTGTAGCATACAAAACCATTTCATAAATCTGAACTGTTTTGCACCTCCATTTTTGGTGTCTGCAATCATTGTGAGTGGTTCGGAGTTCTGTTGCATCTGCCTGAGCCAGGGACTAAACAGCCTTCCTCAGTCCATTCAAGTCATGTGATACTTTTCCACTCTGCCAGGCCCACTAGCTCCCTAGTGCCTTATATCTGTGGAGTAGGTGGGCTGGAAGAGTTGAAAGGTCACATGATTTGAGGGAAGTAGTTCAGTTCTGGATTTTCCAGACAAGCGCCACCCCAGATTAGAGAGAAACAAACAACAGAATCTGGGACTTGTAAAAAAGTAATTAAAATGACAGACTCTGGGCAGCATAAAATCGAACACAGAATTAATTCATTGAACATGTTGAGACAAATATTTTGAATATTGGTTCATATTATCTTGAAAACAAAAGTATGTTTGTATTTGTCAAAATTGTAATGTTTATTATAATCCCATACGGATAAAATAAACAAATCTAAAGTATTCTTTGTCTTTGTTTTGTACAGTGATTCACTTTCACCAAGATGTTTCCACTACATTAGTGTTCTAGATTAACAAATATTCAACTCTTTGTTTGAATTTGGACCCACCAGTGTTGTGAGTGTGTTCAAGATTGCATCACCTTGTGTGCAGTAAAGGGACCATTTACCAAAGAGCTGGATTTGAGAAGAGGACCTATCAGAATGGATTGACCTTTTCAATGGGTTTGAAATGGGTGTGCTTCTTCAAGCCTCTAAGCAGCATGTTAAAGTGCAGTAGACTGCAGAGCTGCTGTGCCCGTACCTCTCATGGCATTGCACCAGACTGTACATCCCTGCTGTTAGATATGGGTACAAATACAGTATGGCGGAAGAACTCAAAAGCTGATTGGCTAAAAGAATATTTGGAAAGCTTAAATGAAGCAGTGTATCATACTGAAGATTTCAAAACCTAAAATGCACATTCCAGACCTTTCATTCTGTGCTGTTCTGGTCCACCTTCCAGTGCTGAGCAATGAAACGTCCACATTGGAGATGCTTAACTAGATCCCAGGTCTCTCCCCAGGACTCTGTAGTGAATCTGACACATGGAAGAAGTGTTATTCACTTAACTGCTGATATTGGGTTCCATTGTAGAACATTTGTTCAAAAATGTTTTTCCACCTCAGCGTTTGAGTGGCCGACAGATTTGAAGAGGTCCTTTGCTCCTCTCCCCGTCTGCAGTTGTTAGAATTCTGGACTGGTCTGCTAATGGAGGCTCATTCTTAGGTCTGGTATTGCTGGTTGTTGGCCCTAGCTGCTCCAGTAGGAGCCCTGCCTATCCCTAAGCATCATTAGCAGCGAGTATGACAGGAAACAGTACTGTGCAGTCTCCTCAATGTTATAGCAATTGTAGCTCAATTGTAGTGCTAAGATTTCTCCACCATTCACATCCATTCATTCTATAGGTCTCAAATGTGCAGTTCTGAAAAACACATGTTACAACAAACATGAATTTTCAATTCAAAACATGATATCTGGTACTACAGTGGGTTAAAGAAAACTGTTCACAAGCAAAGCTTTTAGATTTGTACTTCCTGGGTCATTTGACCTCGACAAAGACATTCTTCCCACCCCCTTCACTGGTGTCTTCCCTGCGAATAACCAATCAGCTTCTTCCCCCAATTGATTGACATGCTTTCAGCCAGTAACATGCTTTGACCCAGACAACACTAATGAGGTGAAATGCAAACAGGCAAGCCAAGAATAAGGCATAGAAACTTAGTTTCCATTAACCTACAGTAGCACCAGATATCCTATTTTAAATTGAAAATACATGTATGCTATAATGTGTTTCTTTTGAAATTGCACATTTCAGATGTATGTAGCTAAAGTGCAAAAGGGCTAAGATTTATGGAATTATTTTATTAGGTATAATAAACTTCAAGGGTGTCTGATCCTTGTACAACATTAGAAATAATTAAAATCTAGATATGTATTACATACTTAACTTGCACTCTGTCACTCTGCTGAGTACACTCTCCAACTCTTAGATCGCTTGAATTTTGTGCCATTTCGCATGGATCAGTATTGGTCAAATCATATCTGTATTTGGGATTCTCTGTGCCACAACTAATCCGAAGGTGAATGTCTGGAAAATAAGAAAGATCAGTATTGTTTTCCGTAACATTGTAAGGAAGTGTAGTCTTAACTGAGTTAACATTGGATTGTGTTCCATTGAGACAATGTAATGAAGTCCAAGAAAGTCTCCAGGGTTCAGTAGAGGGAATCAAGTTTAGTCCCGGAAACTAGTGGGACGAAAGCAATCTGCCATAGTACTGTGACTATAGTGCAGGGCCAGCAAGCTATTGTATTTGTTCTGGGATTGTGACCATTCCTCAGTGATTCCCATCATCTGATTTCTTCAGGGCGGATCAGGGAGGAAATATACAGCTAAGTCTTCACCAGAAAGAGCCAAGCAGTCTCCATACTAATCACTCACACCTTACCTAGGCATGTGTTCTTAAGCAGTCTCCATACTAATCACTCACACCTTACCTAGGCATGTGTTCTTTGTTGCAACATCATCTAGAGCTGAATGAGGAATTAAGTGAAACAGTTTTCCAGATTCTGTGTTGCCTCAACCCATCATCATATTCAAAACTCAAAATCAGTGCTGTTTTACTCTGAACTGTGTAGTTGGGTTTGCAGAACATGGTTTGGGAACTCTTGTCTGTCAGACCTGCTGTCTTGACCATTCTGACTAAGCTTAAAGTAGGATATATATATATATATATATATATATATATATATATATATATATATATATATATATATATATATATATATATATGTATATAATTACAGAACCCGTGTGTGGGGATTCACCAGTCATGTAAGAGTCAGCCAGTTTACATAAAGGTGCATCTTCCAGGTGTACAACACCTGTATGCTCACTGAAGCCTTCACTGAGCTCAAATCATTCCTAGAATTCAATCCCAGGTACGATCTCATCTCAACATTAGAAGGGCATTTTTGGGGCTTATCAAAAGTTGTAAGACGAAATAGGCAAACTGGACGTGTTTCATCTATATTCTAGCCTTGATGACGAGTAGGCGGTGCACATACTGAAGGTTCTCACAATCGCACACTACCTGAACGGTTCCAAATGCAATCCGAAATGTCTATCAGAGTTTCGTGATTTTTTTTTCTTCAGATTTGAACAGTAAATAAAGAGAGTTACCCTTGTGTTAATTGCAGAGCACAGTGTTTGGATAATCCTCCCATCCATCCAACCACACACAATCCTTCAATTCACTTTATACCTGTTAACACAGGGGTCACGACTCAGCCCTGTGTTTAACTGAGCCTCTAACACAGGGGTCGGGACACAGCGCTGTGTTTAACTGAGCCTCTAACACAGGGGTCGGGACACAGCGCTGTGTTTAACTGAGCCTCTAACACAGGGGTCGGGACACAGCCCTGTGTTTAACTGAGCCTCTAACACAGGAGTCGGGACACAGCTCTGTGTTTAACTGAGCCTCTAACACAGAGGGGCAAGGACACAGCCCTGTGTTTAACTGAGCCTCTAACACAGGAGTCGGGACACAGCGCTGTGTTTAACTGAGCCTCTAACACAGAGGGGCAAGGACACAGCCCTGTGTTTAACTGAGCCTCTAACACAGGGGTCGGGACACAGCGCTGTGTTTAACTGAGCCTCTAACACGGGTCGGGACACAGCGCTGTGTTTAACTGAGCCTCTAACACAGGGGTCGGGACACAGCTCTGTGTTTAACTGAGCCTCTAACACAGAGGGGCAAGGACACAGCCCTGTGTTTAACTGAGCCTCTAACACGGATCGGGACACAGCGCTGTGTTTAACTGAGCCTCTAACACGGGTCGGGACACAGCGCTGTGTTTAACTGAGCCTCTAACACAGGGGTCGGGACACAGCCCTGTGTTTAACTGAGCCTCTAACACAGGGGTTGGGACACAGCGCTGTGTTTAACTGAGCCTCTAACACAGGGGTCGGGACACAGCACTGTGTTTAACTGAGCCTCTAACACAGGGGTCGGGACACAGCGCTGTGTTTAACTGAGCCTCTAACACGGGTCGGGACACAGCGCTGTGTTTAACTGAGCCTCTAACACAGAGGGGCGAGGACACAGCCCTGTGTTTAACTGAGCCTCTAACACAGGGGTCGGGACACAGCACTGTGTTTAACTGAGCCTCTAACACAGGGGTCGGGACACAGCGCTGTGTTTAACTGAGCCTCTAACACAGGGTTTGGGACACAGCGCTGTGTTTAACTGAACCTCTAACACAGAGGGGCAAGGACACAGCTGGGGTGGCACCTCTGCTGTTTGTTTTCATTTTTCAAAATTGTCATATAAGCATGTTTCAAATGTAATATAAATGTCTCCAATTTTGATTTGGAATTGTATTTTTTAATCAGCTCGATGAAGACATGCCAAGCATATTAATCTCCATATTGTGTTAAATGACAAGAATAAACTTTTTTATTCCATTTAAACTGTTTTCTCCTCTTTTTCTGTCAATGCATAAGAAAGACCTCTAGGTGGCACCAAGTGAGGTGTTATTCGCACTGTAGCTGGTTTAGATCTGAAGATTCCACTGTCTTGGTTCCTGTAGCCAAAACGATTTTTAACAATGAAAGCCAACACTCCTTTTCAGAAGCCACCAAAATTAAAGCTCACTTTCCCTCAGACAGTCTCTGATAGCAACTTTCACCTGGATTTGTGGCTCAGCAATTGACCAGTAAGCATGCCAACCAAAACCCGCTTGTCCTTCAGTCCGAGTCCACTGTAGTTCCAGTTCTCTGGGCAGAGGCAGAAACCCAACTGGGCAGTCCACGACTGGCTAGAAAAAGGACATTTCTAGAAAACTCAAACATTTGCTGCTTGTCTACAGATTCAGTGTTGATTTATAGCAGAACCTGTAGAAGTTTGAGCTGAGATGTGAAGGTATCTGATGATTATTATTATTATAGTTTGTCCAAGCAGACACTTCTTTACAGGTCATGCTATTCATTGAGGACATTCTGAAATGCCATTTTCCCCACAGATCCAATGCTAAAGCCAGGCTACGTTTCCATGTTTCAATGCAAGAGAAACGTGCTGCAGTAGACAACATCAAATTATTACAGCGTAGGCTTATCAGTTGAGATTCATATCTGAAATTGAGATTTCAAGCTAGCCAAGGACCAAAAAAGTCCTTTAAGACACTCGTCGTTTGTTTCATATTGAGGCACTAGGGGGTGTGTTTATACACTAGGCACTAGTGTGTCACTATTTTTAATGAAGATTGTTAAATTACTTTTCTGTAAAAATCCATTTGGGAAGTCCCCACAATCTGTGAGCACCACTGCCTTTGTGTGTGTGTGATTGTTTGGGCTTGTTCATGCTTCCTAAATGTGTTCATACCCATGCAAGTTCAGAAGGGAACTCCCATCATCTTACTAGTAAAGAGTCTGAATGCTGAGCTGGGGTTTATGCAGAGAAGGTCACACGAGGGAGTTTCCTGTATCACAAACTTGGGAACATGGGAAGAATTTGTCCATGGTCTTTGAAAAAGGCAGCCCTAGTCTATTTTTTTTTGTCAGGAATCACCCTCTCCATCGTGCAGGCTGAGCTTGACCCTCCTCCAGAAATGCACCGTGTCCCCTGAGCGTCTGCATTCCTTCTGCAGTGTTGGAAGCACTCTGCTTGGTAACCATGGCTGCAGTGTTGGAAGCACTCTGCTTGGTAACCATGGCTGCGTTCCTTCTGCTGCACTTGTGCATAGCAGAACGAAACACCAGCCGGCTGCCATTGCTCTCGAATGCCTGCAGGGGGCTCTGTTTGGCTAGGCCAGCTGATTGATTGCGACCAGGTATTTCCCAAACAAGCTGCTTCTCAAAAAATGCTGCTAAAAAGAGGAGGAGGAGAAGGGTGGCTGCCTGCCTGCCTAGCAGAGGCTCTGGCAAGTCGATTGCAACATGGAGCAGGGGAATCTGTACTGGAGAACAGAAAGGTATATTTGAGAAAGGAGCAGCTGAGCGGATGGCTCTCATGCTACAAGTTACTGTATCTGAGGTTAGGCACTAATTACACCAAGAAAACCTGTCCCCAGCGGGTATTCTTGCTTGATAATTGCCTACAGCAACAGTTATCCTGAACTTAATTTAAAAATTCAATGACAGACGTCTTTCTCAATGTCTTCAATGCCTTTAGGGCAGACAGCACTCATGTGTATCAGTCTACCAAAACATTGCATAAGAAAAGAGAAGGGAGCATCAATCTATTGCAGCACTAATAACAGATTGTCCATTCAGAACCAAATAACACCACTCTACCAGAATATATTTCCCACTTAAGTTCTCCCCAAATCTACAATTCATCCCCTATCTTTTCTTTTTTCTTTACCTTCAAAAAAATCCTCATTTTCCATGTTTGATTTTTTTCCTTGCCTATGTGACTTGCGGTAATCCACACCTCTGCAAGGCCGCTGTCTAATACATAGATAATCAGCACGTATACATATCTCGTATTGGGAGCCATTCACACTTTAGCCATCAGGGATGGCTCACATCAGTGATATAAGTATTTGAACCAATTTCAATTCAAAATTTAACTTTTAAGAGTTAAGTATTTCTAAATATTGCACTATTAACTGTTCATCATTAGATGAAGCACATTTATCCTGAAAAACTCTGTAGATTCACTCCCAATCACACCACCAAAGTTATCTCAATAGAGAACCCCACCCTGGGACTTCAATGAAGCAGTTAAGATAATAATACTTCCAGATCTAACCTTTCTGAGCATCCAGGGTCTGGTGAGCCCCAGACCCTTCCAGCCATGTGCCTAGTGAGCTCTAGACTCTACCGGCCATGTGCCTGGTGAGCTCCAGGCCCTTCTGGCCATGTGCCTGGTGAGCACCAGACCCTTCCAGCCATGTGCCTGGTGAGCAGCAGACCCTTCCAGCCATGTGCCTGGTGAGCAACAGACCCTTCCAGCCATGTGCCTGGTGAGCAACAGACCCTTCCAGCCATGTGCCTGGTGAGCACCAGACCCTTCTGGCCATATGCCTGGTGAGCTCTAGACTCTACCGGCAATGTGTCTAGTGAGCACCAGACCCTTCTGGCCATGTCCCTGGTGAGCTCTAGACTCTACCGGCCATGTGCCTGGTGAGCACCAGACCCTTCCAGCCATGTGCCTGGTGAGCAGCAGACCCTTCCAGCCATGTGCCTGGTGAGCACCAGACCCTTCCAGCCATGTGCCTGGTGAGCACCAGACCCTTCTGGCCATGTGCCTGCTGAGCACCAGACCCTTCCAGCAATGTGCCTAGTGAGCACCAGACCCTTCTGGCCATGTGCCTGCTGAGCCCCAGACCCTTCCAGCCATGTGCCTGGTGAGCACCAGACCCTTCTGGCCATGTGCCTCGTGAGCTCTAGACTCTACCGGCAATGTGTCTAGTGAGCACCAGACCCTTCTGGCCATGTCCCTGGTGAGCTCTAGACTCTACCGGCCATGTGCCTGGTGAGCACCAGACCCTTCCAGCCATGTGCCTGGTGAGCACCAGACCCTTCCAGCCATGTGCCTGGTGAGCACCAGACCCTTCCAGCCATGTGCCTGGTGAGCACCAGACCCTTCCAGCCATGTGCCTGGTGAGCTCTAGACTCTACCGGCCATGTGCCTGGTGAGCACCAGACCCTTCTGGCCATGTGCCTGGTGAGCTCTAGACTCTACCGGCCATGTGCCTGGTGAGCACCAGACTCTACTGGCCATGTGCCTGGTGAGCACCAGACCCTTCCAGCCATGTGCCTGGTGAGCACCAGACCCTTCCAGCCATGTGCCTGTTGAGCTCAGGCAGACAGCTGCAGGGCTGGCCTTGGTAGGCCGGTAGGTCGCTGTGCGGAATTGCTGCGTGAGGGAATGTAATTGAACATTCTGAATGAGGAGAACATGGGAGGTAAAGCAATTGGGCACTTAAAGAAAAACAAACGCATCAGCTTTAATAAAATGACACTTTTTTCATACCAGAGTATAATTACAGTTCATTCAAAAAACACAAGTTAATAATAGGGACCCAAAGGAAATATAAAGGATAATGCTTAACAGAAAGCAAATAATTGAGTGCATTATTTAAAGCAGAACCATAAGCATGGGTGGTGTGTTTATTGTCTGGGTGCAGACCTTGTAAAAAAAAGAGCAGGGATTAAATATACACAAATAGGAAGCATGCTGTATTGAGCACCTTCACTGCATAAATACATTTGTTTAAACAAAAGGAGATGTAATGCTTGCTACAGGAAGCAAAACAGGTTTTTTTAAAGGGCATGTGTTTGAAAATAGCTGCTACTATATATAGCACCTTCTATATTTAAATAATCACAAAGCCTTGCAAATTGTTTTATCACATGTGCTCTTTCATAGTAGATCAATTTTTCTATTGAAGCAGCCAGGGTGGGTGACAAACATGCGAGCAGTAGAGGTGAGGAGCTTTCATTGCATTAGGAACTGACTGCATAGCCAGGGGGACTGAAAGAAGGATGGCAACATGACAAAAGGGGTCTAGCTACACCAAGAGAGGGCAAGGGATTTCTAGAGTTTTCCTAAAAGTTTAATCATTGTTATAAATACGAAAGTCAAATGTAGATTGTAAGGTAATTTAATTTGATTCTCAATATAAATATTACATTTCCTTATACTGTAAATTGTGTGTAAGGGGTTTTATTAAATGTTTTTCCTAAACACTGAACTGTTGTCAAAAACATGCCAGCTTTAGCGTATATACAGTTGTATGTGTACATGTCACAAATGACCAAGGTTTCAATTGTTTTATCACTGGTGGTTTTATTATCTATACTGTTTTAGTTGCACTAATTAGTGTGTTTTTTACACTTTGTTTTATTGCATTATTTATTGTTTTTTATACTGTGAGTTTTATTATTTTTATACCCAAAGGGAGACCCCAATAATGGTTAAGTTATACATTGTATGTACCCAAGGGAGACCCCAATAAGGGGCATGGTCACAAGTGATTGAGACATTGATTGTAGTCAGGTGCAAGTCATCAGCACCCCTTGATTAGTTCCCCCAAAAGAACAGAGAGGGAAGACAGGGGGAACACTGGAGCGTGACCATTTTTGGACAAGAAAGAAAGAAAGAAAGAAAGAAAGAAAGTAAAGCAGCAGCAGCCCTGGAACCTAAACAACAGATACAATGAAGAGGAAGAGAAGGACATAAAATAGCACAACTAAATGCAGTGAAGACTCCATGTCACAAGAAAGAAAGATAAGTACTCTGCATTGTTGAGAATAAGAGAATACTGTTTCACAAAGGACTGCGAGTATAACTCGTGTTGTTTATGCTAGCTTCCTGTCTGATGGATGCTAGTGCTCTAATTCTTGTTAACTGTTACACGACTGTGAATGGAATAAGTATACTGTTGGACTGGAAGATATCTTTATTGTATTATGAATGCTGATGCATTGTAGTTCTGTCTGTCTCCAGGGCTTGCCTTTTAAGAACATAAGAACATAAGAACATAAGAAAGTTTACAAACAACAGGAGGCCATTCGGCCAATCTTGCTTGTTTGGTTGTTAGTAGCTTATTGATCACAGAATCTCATCAAGCAGCTTCTTGAAGGATTCCAGGGTGTCAGCTTCAACAACATTATTGGGGAGTTGGTTCCAGACCCTCACAATTCTCTGTGCAAAAAAGTGCTCCTATTTTCTGTTCTGAATGCCCTTTTATCTAATCTCCATTTGTGACCCCTGGTCCTTGTTTCTTTTTTCAGGTCAAAAAAGTCCCCTGGGTCAACATTGTCTATACCTTTTAGGATTTTGAATGCTTGAATCAGATCACCGAGTAGTCTTCTTTGTTCAAGACTGAATAGATAAAATTATTTTAGACTGTCTGCATACGACATGCCTTTTAAACCCGGGGTAATTCTGGTTGCTCTTCTTTGCACTCTTTCTAGAGCAGCAATATCCTTTTTGTAACGAGGTGACCAGAACTGAACACAATATTCTAGGTGAGGTCTTACTAATGCATTGTAAAGTTTTAAAATTACTTCCCTTGATTTAAATTCAACACTTCTCACAATATATCCGAGCATCTTGTTGGCCTTTTTTATAGCTTCCCCACATTGTCTAGATGAAGACATTTCTGAGTCAACATAAACTCCTAGGTCTTTTTCATAGATTTCTTCTTCAATTTCAGTATCTCTCTCTCAATATCTTTTCTCTCCCTCCGTTCCAGAAGAAGGATTGCAGAGTAGACGGTCTGCTGTATTACATGCAGACAGCCTGATAGGCAAGGCTTTCACCTGCTAGAGTTAAGTATCAGTGGCCGGGTCGGAAGACTGATGCTCTTGTAGGGAGGGGCCGAATGAGGGGTGTGTGAATTAGCCCCGCTCAGAGTGAAACGACAAGGGGAAAGCGAGTATTAAGGACGGATTGTTTTCACTGTTCCTCCAGGATCGATGTCACAGAGGGAGGGAGAAAGCACCCCCTGGAGGCGGGCGTGGGAGCTGCATGCAAAGTATTGGCAAGGAGTCAGTTGGACTTTCATGGACAAATTTAAGTGCCCGCATTATGGTGAAGACCACTTTGGAGAAGATTGCTTTTTGTCCTTTGAGGAACAAGACACTAGTATTGTGGACATAATTAAGTTACCTTCTAAACAGTGTGGGACATTTTGAAATCCTCCGGTGAGACTGAACTATGCTGCTTACTTACCTGAAAGAAAGAGCATCCATGTCTGCAAAGAACAGAGGATGGGTTTTGTTGCTGACATTGTTTATAGAGTGGGGTGGTTAGGAAACTTCACTATGTTCGTTGCTCAACATTTTATATCACAGCGTCGCGGTTGCGTGTGTATGTGTAAGACATAGTAAAGACTATTTATTTGAACCTCCTGGTATGTAACTGGGCCTGCGTTGTATTTTTAAAAGGTGTTTTGTGCTTGAGGGAACGAGCCAGGAACTGGAATACAGTTCAAATATTTCTGAACTTTTAGTAGGCCTGCCTGCTCAACAGCCACCTCAGCTCACCAGCTCGGTCAGCCAGTCCAACAAGTCCTCCCTCATGCCAGTCCAACAGCCCCTTTCGCTGCAGGCCGAACCTATGGAGGACCTCCATCTGAGCAGCATTGAGGGGCTCAAAGATAAGCAGCGCCACCGACTGAAGGGGCTCCTGAAGGAGTATGAGGCCTGTTTTGCCCCGTCCAAAGACTGCACGCGGACTGGTTTGGTCCAGCAGCACATCTGTGTGGGGGGTGTTGACTGAGGTCCAGGGGGAGGACCTGGCCCAGCTGCAGAAGGACAACCTGGAGCTTGGGTTCCTGATCCACCTGCTGGAAGAGAGTCGCCGGCCTGCTTGGGGGGAGATATTGAAGTTCTCGACAGGGGTCAAGGCACTCCGCGGACAGTGGGACGCCTTGGAGTTGAGAGGGGGGGCTGCTTCACCGAGCTTGGGTCTACCTGGACACAGTGGCGCTGGTAGCCTCAGGTACTCTGGGAATAAGTGCTGCGGGCTGTTCATGGGAGCCCAGACACTGGCAAAAACATTGCACCAACTGCGTGACCAGTTTTAATGGGGCCGCTGTAGGTGCGACGTAGAAACCCATTGCCAGCGGTGTGACGCCTGCATGGCCCGAAAGGGACCACTGGGACAGTCGTGGGCATCCCTACAGAGCTACCAGGTGGGGGACCCAGTGGAGTGCATGGCTGTGGATGTCCTCGGGCCCTTCCTGAGGTCCGAGCAAGGGAACCGGTTTGTGTTGGTGGCAATGGACTATTTTACAGGACCAGAGCACACCCACCATTGCTGATGTGCTCCTGGGGGGCACGTTCAGCCGCTTGGGGTGCCCAAAGAGCTCCATAGTGACCAGGGCCTCTATTTCGAGTCCAGGATCTTTGCCGAGGTGTGCAGGTGGATGGGAATACAGAAAACGCAGCACCTCCCTCCACCCCAGAGCAACGGGCTGGTTTAGTCAGTTTAACGACTGGCTTGCCCCCTATCAGCCTGGGGTTGACCAAGGAGGGACCACCCCTACATCATTGGACTCAGGTGCTCCACCAGCATGCCGTGGTGGCACACCTGGACTCTGTGTTAGAGCCAACACCCCCACAGGGCCTCCTTTGTCAGAGTGGAAGACCCTGTCAGGTCCCACTAAGGCCTTAGGACAGTTTCCTAGGTTAGGGCAGGTCTTAGTAGTAAGCGTCTCACTACTAAGAGAGGGCAATGTAGCGATCCTGGGGGGTGGGGGTTCGGGAATGTGCAATGTAAATAGCTGTAAATGTTGTAATTGTGTGTGTGTGTGTGTGCAGGGATTGCATGGTGCGTGTGTGTGTGTGTGTGTGTGTGTGTGTGTGTATGTGTGTGTGTAGGGGAATGGGTTGCAGGGGTGGCCTTGAAAGACAAGGGGAGCGGGGTCTGGCATAAGGGGCGGTATTGAGGGATATAAGGGGGCGCTTGAAAATGACCGGACAGCAGGAGACAAGAGTGAGTAGAGAGAGAGAGAGCGAGAAAGACTATTCAGAGAAATTAACCCTTTAGAGTCCACACTGCCATCGCATACACAAGTGTCCAATTACATCATAGGCTTCAATCAGACATTTCCTATAGAAACAAGGTTTTCAGATATTGTTGCGGGTTAGAAACAGTATAAAAAAAACCTAAACAAAAAAAACATATTGATCAGTAAAGTACAATACAGTTGCAACAACTCTAAAATGTGCCGAAGCTCAATTTCCTAATGCTAACACATTTTTGTATTGTATCGCGAATTCTATGTACTTATGCACTCATATTCCAGTTTACTGTATGCGATGTGCTGCACCCAGTTGTCACATGATTAATATTAAAGGATATAGTGAGTAGAGAAAACATTAAAGATATAGAAAGTGTTCAGACTGCAAGGTTTGTATACAAGGGCTTGCTACATAAAAATAGGTATTAAAAACTGCTGGTCTCTGAATCAAGCTGTGTTATTCCAACAGCCTGTACGTGTTTAAATATACTCTTCCATCAGAGGTGCACATTGTTTTTAAATAGTTTTTGTTATGAAATAGCTCTTATTGCACACCAGTGTTAATTTCTTTTTACATATGAAAAACTCACCTTTCCGTCTTCAGTATACTAATTACATTATAATGACGCCAGAGACTACCAGCAGAATACGCATCTTCCAGCACACGCACAGTACTTTCGATGTGCAAAGAAAAATGGATTTACCAACATGCAGCATTACAGTATTCTAAGGATGCTGGGTTCAGCTGCAAATGAATAACTTGGGTTAATAGTGTAGCGTTTCGGGTTCTTTGGGATAGAAATTAGACTGAGGCTGGATTGAATCAAAAGGCTCAAGCCGTTTATTTTTACACAGTAATCGAGAAAATAAAAGCATACAGTATGTGAAGGGAACTGGGAGTCGAAAACAAAAAATAAATAATTGTTAAACGAGTTATGTAACTCCAGAACTATTAAAACAACACACTGCATTGGTTCAGTCTGTCTTCACGTAAGGGTAGATATACACAATGTTATTCTTGTTATTATAAAAAAGGGTTTGGAAAAAATAACAGTCTTTAATATTAAGCAGAATAATATCTGAAGAAAAAAACCCCAGGCAAAACAAATAGGTAAAGAATACAGCTCGGTTATCTCCCTTCGTTTGTTATCAATTGGAAGCTGAGACTCACACACAGCCGGGTGTAGCGCAGGGGAGGGAGGGCTGCATGTGATCTATTATGCACTCCACCCGTTCAGAAATCTACAGGCGCCTTTTCTATTCATGCGGACTTGTTTAGGTTATTCTTGTGCAGCCGGCACTGAACCACGTGGGGCTGGGGGATTCTATAAATAGCTCCATATCTCGGCTTCCATTGACATCATTTAGGCAAGAGAGATGGAAAAATAAACAGTGAGAGGGGAGGGGAGGGGAAGGGAGCTCAACCTGAGCTTGAAACTAAAACACAATTCTCTGAAGTAACCATCAACACAACGTGCCCTTTTCCTGGACTGTCACATGATGGAAAGAGGAGGAGCGCTGGGTTGTTAGGACATCATACAAATGAAACACACCAATGTGAACGCTTGATAAATATTTTGGTCCTTGATGAATGGAGGATTGGGAGTGTTTAAACACAGCCGTATTGACTTATTGTAGTCCAGGACTATTTTGAAACGAGTAATCAGATGCAGTGTTTCCTCAATAAAGCTGCTATACACAGGGGCAACTTTGTTTTCATCATTGCTGTAGAAAAGGTGTCACTCGTCTCCACCCCCAGCTTCCACTTCACTAGACACAAACATACACAGAGTGACCTGTTATCTCGTTAATAGAAACAAACAGCATTGTAATGATGACTTCTTTCAGAGATGGCAACACCCTGGTTGTCTCTAAAGCACAGCGCCTATGCAGAGAAATATATTGCTGAGGCAAGAGGAAGTAACACTTCATTCAGAAAGTCAGGTTTGGAAATACTTCAAGAAGCTTCAATGAGAAACACTTGTCTTCATTTTAATGACATTGAAAAAGACTCGTTGAAATGTTTGTTATTGTTTTTATTAGGTTTTTTTTTGTATGTTCAAACTATTGAGTGTTCAATAGATAGATGACATGACTGAATCAAAATGATATAGAAACCTATGGATACTGAATATTGATGGTGAAATTGTATAATTTGGTGTTACTGTATGCTTAGAATTTCAAGGCCATACTGTAAAATGTGTACATGTTATTATACACAGTAAGATGCGATTCAAGCTGAGCACACACAATATTGTCTAACTGACTGACAGGGCAGCTAGCCTCTTAATGGCTTGAATATCGTGACTGACAGGGCAGCTAGCCTCTTAATGGCTTGAATATCGTGACTGACAGGGCAGCTAGCCTCTTAAGGGCTTGAATATTGTTATCGGGGTCAATTCAGTTGAAATGATTGTGGATCTAAATAGCCGCTGTTTCGATCACTGGTCTTCATAGGTGTCTCTTTCAATCATGTCCTTAATTATTGAAATGAGCAGTCCAGACCCTTTGCCTTAAGGACTCAGGATTATAATTATTATTATGATGATTATTATTATTATTATTATTATTATTTATTTCTTAGCAGATGCCCTTATCCAGGGCGACTTACAATTGTTACAAGATATCACATTATTTTTACATACAATCACCCATTTATACAGTTGGGTTTTTAATGGAGCAATCTAGGAAAAGTACCTTGAAAAGGGTACAACAGCAATGTCCCCCATCTGGGATTTAACCCACAACCCTCCGGTCAAGAGTCCAGAGCCCTAACCACTACTCCACACTGCTGCCCTAGGATGGAACAAGGTCATGGATTAGAAAGGACTCAAAGTGTCACACCTGGTTTAAATAATGCCATTCAAAAATGATCTTTTATGAAAATCAACATCCAACATCTGCTTTTCCAGATGTGTTAAAATATATAAAACTCCAGAATGGACCCTTTTTTGAATAAATAGAACCACAGTGGTATTTAGAGCCACGCAGTTCCCATTATTTAAAAAGCAGTATGTTTTCCCATTAACTAGCTTTGTTACTGAAACTGCCCCACTGGTCTGTAGTTTCACAATATGACAGCCAGGGGGAGTCGCAATCCAGATTTAACTTTACTAATGCATTTCGTTTTTTAAACAGCAGTAAGACATCCAGGGCCTCATTCACTAAAGGCTCTTTGAGGTGCGCCTTCTCCTAGGATAAGGTGTGCGCTATTGAATGTCGTGTTCATCAACCTATGTTCTGTGCACCTTAAAAGAAAGTGCTGGGTTGATCAGCATCTCCTGGATTTGCCTACTGCATTATAATGTATTAAAATGATGTGGAAAGATAGCGCTAATGAGGGGAACGGTATGCACATGGTATTCACTAAACTGTGCTGACCAAAGGTGCACCTTAAATCAAGCCCTTAGTAGTACGGATGGAAAGCAGGTGTTATGAGCTGAGATCCGTCTCATAATTTTTTTTTTTTCTCTCATCATGGAGGCACTCCTTGCTAACAGAGAAAGGCGGCATTTTCAAAGGAGAGAGGATGAACCCCTGACCAACTAGGCGTATACCAGAGGGTATTGCATGGCGCTGCAAAATGCTGTGGTATCCGTTTTGGTTCGGGGTGCCACTCACTCTGTGCAAGTCGCCGACTCTGGATCCAGCAAAAGAGCCCCAGACCATCACGCTTCCTCCTCCATGTTTGACAGTTGGTGTCACACACCGAGGAACCATCCTTTCGCCACTCGACGGCGTACAAAAACCCTGCGTGATGAACCGAAGATTTCAAATTTTGATTCATCGGTCCATAAGACCTTCTTCCAGGCTTCAGTAGTCCACTGGCGGTGCTTCATGGCCCAGGCAAGCCTCTTTTTCTTATTTTGCCATCTTAGCAATGGCTTTCTTACTGCCACTCGACCTGTCAAACCTGCAGCTCGAAGTCTTCTCTTCACAGTTGAAACTGAGACTTGCTTATTTCGACCAGTGTTAAGCTGTGCTTGAAGCTGTTGTCCTGTGAGCCGCCTATCACGCAAGCTGTTGACTCTCAGAAACTTGTCTTCTGATTCTGTTGTGGCTTTGGGTCTGCCAGACCTCTTCCTGTCAGAGTTTCCTCCAATTTCCAAGTGCCTTTTGATGGTGTAGGAAACTGTACTCACTGACACCTTGGCTTTCTTTGCAATTTCTCTAAAGGAAAGACCTACACTTTTAAGGGTTATAATGGTCTGTCTGTCTTCCTTTGTTAATTGCTTTTTTCTTGCCATTATGATAGCAATATACTACTTCCTGCAGTACAATACTGTCCAAATAATGCTTAAGAGGGTGTAGTAACACAGTCTGTTCCAACACTGCTTTTATACAGACAGAGGGTTTGTAAGTAATCAACAAAAGTTGGGACACCTGTAGGAATTGTTAGCATCAACTTTCAAGGCTTAATTTACTTCCATTGCTGCAGAACAGCTGTAAGTTGTTAACCCATTACTTGTTCACTGAAAAAGGCCTTTTGTATAACTCTGAAATGTACATTATTTTTCAGTTTTGGTAACCTAAACTTTTTTTTAACCTCTGGCAGTTTACCGCTTACCTTTGTACCATTTCAGGTTATTCACTGGACTTGAACTGCTTAAATTTCAATAAAAACTGGAAAAATGGGGGTGTTCTAAAACTTTTGACCGGTAGTGTATATATATATATATATATATATATATACAGTATATTACTGGGGTTATACTATTTTATTTAATACAAACAACCTTAAATTAAGAAAAATGTACACAAATGTTTCTGCACTTGAACTGTGCTGTTTCCTCAAGATCCCTGTCTGTGTCTATTAGCTCTGGCAGTCACTCCACTTGTTCGATGCGCAGGACAGGCTTGGCACTGACTTAAACATGCCACACTGATAACACCACCAGCTATTAAACACCCAGGAGAAATCCATTCAGCTGTAGTGTTTCCTCTATGTTAAGATAGAAGGGTGCTGTCTGTTTCCTCTGTGTTGATAGAAGGGTGCTGTCTGTTTCCTCTGTGTTGATAGAAGGGTGCTGTCTGTTTCCTCTGTGTTGATAGAAGGGTGCTGTCTGTTTCTTCTGTGTTGATAGAAGGGTGCTGTCTGTTTCTTCTGTGTTGATTGAAGGGTGCTGTCTGTTTCCTCTGTGTTGATTGAAGGGTGCTGTCTGTTTCCTCTGTGTTGATTGAAGGGTGCTGTCTGTTTCCTCTGTGTTGATAGAAGGGTGCTGTCTGTTTCCTCTGTGTTGATAGAAGGGTGCTGTCTGTTTCCTCTGTGTTGATGGAAGGGTGCTGTTTGTTTCCTCTGTGTTGATGGAAGGATGCTGTCTGTTTCCTCTGTGTTGATGGAAGGGTGCTGTCTGTTTCCTCTGTGTTGATTGAAGGGTGCTGTCTGTTTCCTCTGTGTTGATGGAAGGGTGCTGTCTGTTTCCTCTATGTTAAGATAGAAGGGTGCTGTCTGTTTCCTCTGTGTTGATGGAAGGATGCTGTCTGTTTCCTCTGTGTTGATGGAAGGGTGCTGTCTGTTTCCTCTGTGTTGATGGAAGGGTGCTGTCTGTTTCCTCTGTGTTGATGGAAGGGTGCTGTCTGTTTCCTCTGTGTTGATGGAAGGGTGCTGTCTGTTTCCTCTGTGTTGATGGAAGGGTACTGTCTGTTTCCTCTGTGTTGATGGAAGGATGCTGTCTGTTTCCTCTGTGTTGATGGAAGGGTACTGTCTGTTTCCTCTGTGTTGATTGAAGGGTGCTGCTTGTTTTCTTGTCCCATCCCTTTTTTCATGCCCCTCTTTGTTGCGCTCTTATAATCAGGCATGTTAGAATCTGGGACTGGTAGATAAGCACACATTTAACCTGCATTAGATCACATCTGACCTGTAGGAGAGTATTTGTAAAGTTGCTACATTTCTTCTAACCCATATGGATATCATATGAAATCATTGTGGTGTTTTGAATGGAAATATTAACTCTTTAAATGATACAAAATGAAAAATGTTTATGGTTCATACAGTATAGTTTACTAAAGGAAGTAACTAGGTACTAGGTGTAATAATCTTCAGAACTGGGATATAGTTGTGTTTATTACTGCTACATGGTACCATTGCTGACAAATAATGTTTTAGTTTCTTTAGGTTTTCAAAGGGTTTTGTAGTTTTACATCATGTTGGTCTCATTCGAGAGGTTATTTAGGCTTCAAATGTTTGAGACGACTAATGGTGGCCTTAATATTGAAAGTTACTTTATATTAACATAATTAGCAGCCAATTCTCTTTAAAAGAGCGGCCTTTTGAGGTGGCCTTTTTACTCAGGTGGCCTGTGACAGAGACAAAATGATTCTTGGTTTTACTTCTCCCTCCAGACCTGTGAGGGCACTGCGTAAAGGGAACAGAGTGCCCTGGACTAGATGGTCGGACAATTCATTCCCAGGGTTAGGCAGAAGTTGGTCATCCAGAAAGGGGGTGGATCTCCGGTACACTAAATCATCGACCCGGAAGGGAAACGATGTGGCAGCCGTGGATTGGAGGAGCTGTTGCACTCGTTAACCAAGGGGTCATGATAGATGGTACAAAAGGGGAGGTGATCTGTTCCTTTGAAATGGTTAAACGTGAACCGGAAGCAGAAACCTGTGTTGTTATCGTGTGTGTTGTTTGTTTCTTGACCTGTCTGAAAATACTGTTTGTTATTATTTAGACAGCTGAAATACGATCCGGAGCTGTCGTCAAAGGCCAGCACTAACCCCGGACAACACTTCACCTTGTTTGCACAATAAACTGCCATTGTATTGCTGCTGTATTGCTTATCATTGTTATTATTTACTGTGTGTTTGGTGTCAATAAACACTCGGATTTAAAATAAAACACCATTGCGCCTGGATTATCGTTGTCTATCTGTTTATTGATTACCGTAACCACTTTGCCACATGGCTTTAAAGCAATGTTGCCCTTTTGTAACTTAATATGTGGTTAGCTTTGCAGGACATTTGCTCTTTGAACACTGCTGAACTCTTTTGTATGGAACACTTGTACAAAATGAAGCATGCTTTGATAGCATGAAACAGTTCAACATGAAAACCAAGAGGTTGTTCCATATATGAAGCATGTGGGTACATCTGTAAACAGAAGCATTTACCAGCAACTGGTCCCAGCTGGTTCCACACTGAAAGGGTAGACAGCTGTGTGGTCCAGTGGTTAAAGAAACGGGCTTGTAACCAGGAAGTCCCCAGTTCAATTCCCACCTCAGCCACTGACTCATTGTGTGATCCTGAGCAAGTCACTTAACCTCCTTGTGCTCTGTCTTTCGGGTAAGACGTAGTTGTAAGTGATTCTGCAGCTGATGCATAGTTCACACACCCTAGTCTCTGTAAGTCGCCTTGGATAAAGGCGTCTGCTAAATAAACAAATAATAATAATAATAGCTTGCTGAAGGACGTCTTGGCGCATCCTTTTGTGTCTGATGACGAGGCCACTTCTGTCCTAGTTAAACATGCTGGAATGCTTGTGTGGGATTGTTTTGTAAAAGGGTTAAAATGCTCACTTGGAGACTATGCTATACCCCATTGATGGCCACTGTAATAGGGGGTTAGCTAATGAAATAACTCCACACATCTTTCCTGTCACACTGTTTTGAAAGAGAAACATGTTACAGCAAAAATGTATTTCCATTAAAAAAAAACAATATCCAGCACCCTACAAGGTTAAAGACATCTCTTTTTACAAGTCTTACTTTCAGCTAGTCTTGCACTTCCTTGGGCACCTGGACAGTGAGATTGTCCCACCCCTCTAAAACCTTTTCTGTCATTAACCAACCAGCTGTTACCCCTAATGACTGACATGCTTTGCAGCCAGTGGGATGCTTCTACTATTCATTACTTCCAAAGCCCTTTTCATATGAGCTTGGATGCTGTCTGTCTCATTAAAATGCAGCACCCTCCTCCTCCACCCTACTGCTGCTCTTTATTCTCTCAGGCTGTGAGCAATATGCAGCTCCCACAATCAACACATGCCAGGTGATTTCAGGATAGTCTTTTTTTATTCCTTACTCCTACAAAGGCATGGAGTGAATCCAGTTCACGAGCTGCGTTACACACTCGCTGACTGCTAATGTCCCCGGATGTCCAGGAAACCCATAAACAGAATATTTCACATTCCAGTCCTTGAACTCAAACCTCATCCTTAAATTACCACTCACATCCTGGCAATGACACGCTGTGTATAACAGTGTGGCAAGGCACAGTGTGAAAAAAGAAAAATCATTTTGTGACTGTGTAATTGCAGACACGTTTAGTCTATTGAAAAGTGTTTCAGAGCACCGTCGCGAAGTAACTGTTGGTGACCCTGGTTTCAGAGCTGCTAGTCTGGTCTGTTGGTCTTTTTTTCTGGGTTTCTTCCAAATAGTTTGCAAGTTTTCTAGATCTCTTTCACACCTAGTTTAACTTGGATCGTTCGGCTGTATTGTATAAACCTCAAAGAGGACTTTATTTCTTTACGTTTTAAATAAACAAGTCTGCTGGGTGTATGGTGAATCAAATACTGTTAGCACACAGTATCCGGCTATATTGGTGTGGTCAAAGACATTGCCCAAGGCCACCAATGGGCAATACAGACCCAGGTTATTATTAATCTTGGACTCATAATGCTACATAGGCGGTTCAGGATTAATCGCAGTTAGCCAGGGTCTGTAAGAGCAGCCATTAAAGTCCTGTGGTTACAGCAGGCCTACCGCACAGGAGTTTCAGTTCCACGACACCCAGTTCAAATGGCTGCCATACCAGTAGTACGTTAAAAAAACATGCTCTGACCTCTGTCGCGCTCTGAATCTTTGAATGGGGCGCAGATCTGCAAACAGCACAGGTGAAACACGTGGAATTTGATTTTTTTTCTGAACAATACATGTAATGGGTATAGGAATTGAGGATTGCTGAAATTCAGTGGCGATGATGTAATATTTAAATTTAAGGTTTCTGGTATCTGTGTGTATAATACAGAAAGAATATACAGTATATATATATATATATATATATATATATATATATATATATATATATATATATATATATATATACAGTACTGTGCAAAGTGAGTGAACAGAAGACAAATCTAAATCAAATCCATATTTGGTGTGACCACCCTTTGCCTTCAAAACAGCAGCAATTCTTCTAGGTACACTTGCACAAAGTCAGGGATTTTGTAGGCATATAGTCAGGTGTATGATTAAACAATTATACCAAACAGGTGCTAATGGTCATCAATTCAATATGTAGGTTGAAACACAATCATTAACTGAAACAGAAACAGCTGTGTAGGAGGAATAAAACTGGGTGAGGAACAGCCAAACTCAGCTAACAAGGTGAGGTTGCTGAAGACAGTTTACTGTCAAAAGTCATACACCATGGCAAGACTGAGCACAGCAACAAGACACAAGGTAGTTATACTGCATCAGCAAGGTCTCTCCCAGGCAGAAATTTCAAGGCAGACAGGGTTTCCAGATGTGCTGTCCAAGCTCTTTGAAGAAGCACAAAGAAACGGGCAACGTTGAGGACCGTAGACGCAGTGGTCGGCCAAGGAAACTTACTGCAGCAGATGAAAGACACATCATGCTTACTTCCCGTCGCAATCGGAAGATGTCCAGCAGTGCCATCAGCTCAGAACTGGCAGAAAACAGTGGGACCCTGGTACACCCATCTACTGTCCGGAGAAGTCTGGTCAGAAGTCGCTTTCATGGAAGACTTGCGGCCAAAAAGCCATACCTCCGACGTGGAAACAAGGCCAAGCGACTCAACTATGCACGAAAACACAGGAACTGGGGTGCAGAAAAATGGCAGCAGGTGCTCTGGACTGATGAGTCAAAATTTGAAATATTTGGCTGTAGCAGAAGGCAGTTTGTTCACGAAGGGCTGGAGAGCGTACACGAATGAGTGTCTGCAGGCAACAGTGAAGCATGGTGAGGTTCCTTGCAAGTTTGGGGCTGCATTTCTGCAAATGGAGTTGGGGATTTGGTCAGAATTAATGGTCTCCTCAATGCTGAGAAGTACAGGCAGATACTTATCCATCATGCAATACCATCAGGGAGGCATCAGATTGGCCCCAAATTTATTCTGCAGCATGACCACGACCCCAAACATACAGCGAAAGTCATTAAGAACTATCTTCAGCGTAAAGAAGAACAAGGAGTCCTGGAAGTGATGGTATGGCCCCCACAGAGCCCTGATCTCAACATCATCGAGTCTGTCTGGGATTACATGAAGAGAGAGAAGCAACTGAGGCTGCCTAAATCCACAGAAGAACTGTGGTTAGTTCTCCAAGATGTTTGGGCCAACCTACCTGCCGAGTTCCTTCAAAACTGTGTGCAAGTGTACCTAGAAGAATTGATGCTTGATGCTGTTTTGAAGGCAAAGAGTGGTCACACCAAATATGGATTTGATTTAGATTTTTCTTCTGTTCACTCACTTTGCATTTAGTTAATTGATAAATATAATCTATTAACATGTCTATTTTGAAAGCATTCTTACTTTACAGCATTTTTTCACACCTGCCTAAAACTTTTGCAGTACTATATATATATATATATATATATATATATATATATATATATATATATATATATATATATATATATATATATATATATATATATATATATATATATATATATATATATATGTGTGTGTGGGTGTGGGTGTGGGTGTGGGTGTGGGTGTGGGATTTATAAAGCCAGCAGTCAAATAGATGAGTATCTTTATTGGGGGGCTGATGCTTTCAGTCACTCTGATAGAAGATGGATAAATACGGCAACATTGTGAAAATGCACTGCAGTCAGCTAAAACGGGATGTTATTTTTAGATCTGAGTGGTGAAAATGTAAGCCTGGTCTTGCGATCTCTAATTAATTTAAATCTCGTTTTTTCCACTCACTAGACGGTGTTCTCGGTGCAATCGGACTTCTGTCGGGTTTCCAGAACATCAGCAGGTCTCGGGGATGAGAATTCGAGTGCTTCATGGCTGATTCTAACCACGCACCCTCCTTGCCAGCTGAATTAATGTGATACTATTTTTGAAAGTCAGTGTTTCCAAGGGAGACCTAATGACGCAATGACGTCAATGCAGGTCAATAGCACACTGGTGGAGCTCGTTCGCGGCAGAAACAGAGGTAGAGTCTGAGCCTGGGGTGTTTCAAACAAGCTTTATTTTGTGTAATATTGTTATATTTTAAGAGCAGCATTGAAATTGTTAAACTTCCTCTAAATAAAACCTAAATGTGCGTTAAAAGGGAGCGGTAAACATATACTATAAAGCTCTGCACTGTCTCTGCGTCCCCAAACACGCAGGAAAATCAGATACAAATAGTATAGTGCTCCAACATTCATCATATGATTTCAAAGCACTTCTATAAATAGATAGAAATGGAAAATGCGGGGTAGTTAAAGTGTGCACATCCACGTTAAGTGGGATTGGGCACATTGTTTTATATTAGCTAATTCTTCTGCGTACATAAGTGTTCGATGTCTTATTCTTTCGCTTGCACTCAAAGTGGCACAACATGTTCTGCCTCAGAAGGAGAACCATGTAGACACCCTGCGTGCCCCCCTTTCACCCGCTGTAAGTATAACATTCGGGTACAGAAGGTTCTGTTTTTTATGAGACGTTGTGTTAATGACAAACATCTGTTCCCAGCAAGAAAAGATAGGAAAACGTGTTGACACTGGGGAGACGATTTTACAGGTAGGTGGATATTGCAGGCTGATATTGTTTTGATGCTTGCACAGTTCTGTTTACGCGTAGTTTGTGAACAGACTTCATCAAAAGCAAGCAGACTTTCGCTGCGCTCTTTTATTTAAAAAAGTTAGACATCTAAATGCTTTCTTTGTGCTTGCATGTGTCTTTCTGTGTGTGCTTGTCGTAGTTATTTGGGTTACACAGGAACAGCCAGCAACATGTAAAGTGATGTTTATTAAATTGACAAAAACTGCAGTTAATTGATGAAGTGGGTGCACAAAGAATGTCCGCTTGTATAATAAAATAACTCCTCTGATTCCAGAGACACGCGTTTTGCAGTCACTGACTTTCTTGTCGTGATTAATAAATATTCTTCATAGATATCCTATCTTTTGTTTGCTTTGAAACGCCTAAACGTACACACCGGCACACAGACACTCACACACAGACTCTCTCTCTCTCTCTCTCTCTCTCTCTCTCTCTCTCTCTCTCTCTCTCTCTCTCTCTCTCTCTCTATCCCTCTCTCTCTCTCTCACACACACACACACACAGATACTCTCAAGCTCTCACACACAGACACAAACAGTCACACACAGCCGCATTTGCACTGTATTCAGTCAAAACGCAAAATATGTATTTCAGGTCTCCGACAATGGGTTATCCCACTAGCGTGGGTGCATTCACTTTTTCTCAAAGTTATCGGGATGAATATGAATACACAGAAGGTTCACTGCTGTGCTGTTGTGGGAGTTTTTTTTTTACACCGTTTCTCTACAGACTTAGCTGTTCTATTTGAGGCAAGCGTGCGCTGGGGAGGGGTGGGGTTGGTGACCTTGTCTAACTGCGTCGATGTTGCACTCGTGAGCACCTGCACTGCATTGTTCGACAGCCAGAGGGTCAAACCCAATATTTGGGCCAGTATGCGCAAATACAGCTTTCCCTTTTTTCATTTCACAGTGTATGTCAATGCAAAGACAGCATGTGAATCTTCCATACCCTTCCATGCCTTGTGTGTGTGTTGGAGCAGACGCTCTCAGAAAGTATTGTTCTTTCCTTACAAAATGGGTTTCAGCACCGTGGACAGAGCACACCACAGTCTTCCACCTCGTCTTGATTTCCACCACTACGCCGAAAAGCATTTTCAATTTTCAACCCCCTTTCTGATCTCGGAACATTTTTTTAATTGACTGAAACGTTCGTTACAAGACAGTCTGTATAGAAGAATACTTTTAATATATGCAGTAGCTTCAAATTATACCGACTTTGACATCATCTTGAATTCACCACATTTAAACTCACTTTACATCTTACAACCATGAAGGCTATCTTGGTTAAGCAAACCACAAAGGCAATAACCGGAGTGGAGACAGCTTGAAAGCAGTCAAAAAAACAAATCATGTCATATCCTTTACAAAGTGATTCAGTTAATAATGGAGATATACTAAGTACTGCTATCATTATTTGGAGCCATTGTCTTCAGCAGTATCCTCCCTTAGAATTGGGGTTTGCCATCTGCCTGTGTATAGTTTGTGTACTTGATTAATTGATTGCAGATTAGAATTGTATTAATTTGATTATTATGAACACCTTTGTGTTCTTTTTTAAAACATATTTCTCCAAGACAATGTTGAAACAACAACGCCATTCACAATCAATCAATTGCTGTTTAATATGTAGTTCAATATTAGGCTAGATTAAAACCTTTGTTGAAGATCTTGGCAACGACGATAGAATAAGGACATTTATAAGCCTCCATCTCCTACTTACACCTCCCTGCACACACCCCCTCCCTACACACACCCACTCACACTCACACAGGCACCGAGAGAACCATTTACATTGCATCCATTTTCATACGGATGGGTACATTTCATGTGCAATACATATACAAACAATGAGAGTAATATATCACGGTACTATTTATCTAAAGGGTTTTCTCCACTTCCAATATATTCATACTTAGATACAAAGTGCAAATATTTGCGCTTATTTGACTGTGATCTAAACACATTATTTTCCCTGGAATACATTGCGAAGATGGCTTTTGTTATTGGATTCTGCATATAGACATTTAGTAATGCGGATCTAAAATATGTATAATTATAATAAACAAATAATGAACAATCTGCATTCGATTCAAAGACACAACTGATCCATATTAAAAAAGAATCCTGTTATTTTGATTGAGGTCTTTCTTGTTTTGACGAATAATATTGAACGTCTCTATACATGCACACATAAGAATACATATCTACAAATAAATACACACATATTTCGCATAAAACATCAATCATTTACTATGTAGTATCCACATGTAGGATATGTGAATACCATTTTTAAATATCGCTGCATCATTTTATATGAAAGTGTTATTTACTATTTTGATGAAGGATTCCAAACCATTCCTGTTTTTATTTTGGTATTGTATGGTATTTTAACTCAGGCAAGCGTACAGCATTAGTATGTGTCTGTGGAATGACCGACTGTTTGGAATGAAATGCAGTTCGTTCTGTTAAATATTCTGTATCTCCTAACAGAACGCGTATTGCTATATTACTGAGATACAAGCGTTTTGCATTCCAAATCTCAGCCTCGTCAAACAAACGAACGCCTGTGTGTATAGAAGTGCTGGCTTTTCATTGTGAATCGTATTCAGTTCCAGGCTGAATGGAGGGCTACTGCTTCTTCAAATGGATGCTGCGACTGACATTTTCATTAATCGTAAGAAGGCTCCATTGAAACTCAGCGAGGCTGCTGGGGATGTTCAGCCTGTCTCCACCTGTATCTGGCGACCCCATGCGAAGCTTCACGTCATTGCAAGCACTGGAGGCGGCTCCTGTTACTGTTCCTCAGATTGATAGATTCACCACTGCAGCAGTGATACCACACAGAGCCGGGGACTGGGAGGGTGAGAGGGGAAATCAGAAGCCCTCTCCCTAACGCAATGGAAAAGAGGAAACTTTATATAGGAGGTTAAGAAACACATACGGCGACTAGATACCAGCAATATAATTATGGGTTGCAGTATAATTGTGGGTTCCTATAGAATGCGGAATGGTAGAATGGTAATGTTGCAAATAGGCACAAGTTGGCGCTGGTTACGGCAGGCTAGCTGTGTGGAAAATGATTATCACACATCTACAACATGTGGAAACAAAACATTAAGATTTCAAAGGAAGATGAGTTGGCGGAGTCCTGCAGGAAATGTATCACATGCATGCATTGGCACACTTGTTGCCCGAATATTCTTCAACAAGCCCCACTTGAATAAGACATTTACTTCCACAAAATAAGTGCGTGGAACAGTTCGCACAGTTGTTTGGAACATTACCCCCAGAAATGTGTTTCTAAAATGATGAGTACATTAATTTGTCATAGCAGCCACCAAAAACAACCATATCGAGTTGATCTGCAATGGTAACAAACTGATAACTTGTGTGGATACCACTGCACTTGTGTGACGTATTGCTCGTATTCGAAGATTGGACTATGGTCTGTTTAGGGATACCAAGGTATTTATTTACATTATACAGATATCACATTATTTTTTACATACAATTACCCATGTATACAGTTGGGTTTTTACTGGAGCAATCTAGGTAAAGCACCTTGCTCAAGGGTACAGCAGCAGTGTCCTCACCTGGGATTGAACCCACGACCCTCCGGTCAAGAGTCCAGAGCCCTAACCACTACTCCACACTGCTGCCCCATATTATTAAAAAGGTATATGAGTGGGGTTCATAGGAAACCAAAGCCCACCAACACGGAGTATATGAAAAAGCACTCTAACGCTGCGGAAGTTTCCCTTTTCACTTCTAATTCATTCAGAGAAATCGAGTAAATATGTCTACAAACCCGTGGCTAGGTAGGTAGCTAGGTAGGTAGATGGAAAAAAGACTGCAATTAAATAGGTTAACTAAAGAGTTGCTTCCCATAATAAATGCCGGTATTTTTAAAATCTGAAATAAATAGCCTCTATTTGGTTGGATTTAAATTGGTAGGGTATTTTATAAGAACGTTTTGTTTGTTTGTTTCTTTTTCAATGCACCCGTGTGCAGTCATCAGCGATGTGCAATCTGCAGCACTGGGCATATAGAACAAGAATCCTTATAGGGTAAAAATAGCAGCAACCTATTGCGAAGGCACTGCCCTTTTTCTGAAACGTCTATATCAAGAAAACGTTTTCCCCTGTGTGCAGAGAAATCGTGGTTTCTAAATAAAGTATCATAATCACACTCCTCGTGACTGCTTGAGATGGTTCATAGAATGCTAATAATTGAGAGGAGGTGCCTCTATGTTCTTGAAAGAGAACCTCGTTTTCATTTATCTTTCGGTGATGCAGTGTAGAACACTGTGTTTTCAGTGCAGAATAAAGGCACATTCATAAAACTGTCTTGATAGAACCTTATTATTATTATTATTATTATTATTATTATTATTATTATTATTATTATTATTATTGTTGTTGTTGTTGTTGTTGTTGTTGTTGTATTGTTTTTGTTATTTTAATCTGGATCGGTGTTCTATGGAAAGCTCTGTGATTCCGTGGGAGACCGCCCTTGCGCGTGGGCACAGCACACAGAGAAACCAGCACCATCTCTTCTGTAATTTAGTCACTCAGGGGACAAGCCCGTTTAACTGACAAAATACATAGAACGAACCCTTAGCTTTTAGCAATACTTCTCTGAAATAGCCAAATGGAAGGGAAAGAGTAGTGATAAAAGGCAGAATGTGTTCCAAAGCGAATTCTCTTACAATCTCACATCAATATAATACGAATATGTATATAATCCCCCACCCCTCCCTTTTTGTGGGGAAATTTCATAACAGCACGTCTTTTATGATCAACTATAGTGGAGAATCTAAACGTGACGTAAATGGTTGGTAACTGACGCAGCCTCGAGCAGAAAAACACATCTTTCCCCTTTTCCTGACAGCAAACGCTTTAAATAATACATTTACACAACTGTGTGCAAGCTATATGATTTACGTAAAAATAATTTTGGATGCACAGTCTTCTCCTATAGACATGAAAAATGTTCTTAAAAAAAGAAAATCTAAATAAAATCTGGTGTTGTGTGGGGAAATCGATTGTTGTTTTAACGCGTTTCTTTAAAAAAACAACTGATGATTTCTTACATCTGCAACATTTACAAACATAGTCAATCAAACAATTTACCAACCGCCTACCAGATGCAACAACTGGAAAAGGGAAGCGAGTACACACATTTACCAAGTGTCTGTGTATGAGGAGACGGATAGGGAAACAATGAAGGCGTAGGGTTTTAAAAAAAAATCTCTGCAATGATGCAAGAGAATCAGATGCTGTTATTGCAGAGAGAGTTAGAGGAGGGAATAATGTACATTTAATGCTTTCCACGTAACGTTCCTACGAAATGCCTTTGTGAGTGCTTTTTTTCTGTCCTGCTTTCTAAAAATAGCATCAGGATTTGAACGTGGTCCAGAAATAGACAAGAGGGTTGCACTTGTATAAAAAGGCAGTGCGACTCGGAGGAAACTTGGACACACATGCAATGTTTTTAATCCAGTCTTTGAAATGAATTGTAGAAGTATGCATAGCAATATTCTGTGTGGGAGTGTATGTATGTGTGAGTGTTGTCTAATTCTCCTTTCCTCTGTCTCCATGTTGCAGCGAGATTCCCTAGCCTGGTAAGTAATACAGCACGTGCAAACGTTTATATTATTTTCTATCGTTTTTACAAAAAAAAGTTGTGTTACTTTTTACATGCTTATGTGTGAGTTTTTGTATTTTCTACCAAGATGTATGGTTGTTTGTTTAGGTGCATGCGTTCGTTAGCAACACTGTATTTTTTACAGATGGGAATCACCCTGACTGTAATTCTGTAAATCAATAGCGGCTACGTTTGTCTATCGGCGCTGTTGAGTCTCTTTTCGTCTTTTCCCCGCAATATTTTTTAAAGCCGCCTGAAGGAAAACCCCTCTGATGTGTGCAAACGAGCCCTGGATATTTTCATACAAAAACAAAAAAACACCAACAAAAAACCGCGTAGTTGCAAAATATGCAATGCACCATCGGAACAAAGCTGCAAAAACATCTATGCCAAGCATGACGGGGGAAACCCGTGAGCTGTCCAGTGTGGATGTTGCTAAAAATAAATTCAATAACAGCTTGTGATCCCACGTCGTCCTTTCAGCACTATCATTTTCAAAACTCCCAAATTCTACAACAGTGAAAGTCACAGGCTGCACTTCAATGCTTTGGCGACAGAGGAGCTGTCCGCTCGATCTGGTGCTGAAAACTCCCAGTAGAAGCTGCTGTTGTGCGGTACCATGCCTTACAATTGAAGAACCGTTGCGTCTCCGAGTCTGGTTTGCCCTCTCTTCCCTAGTGCTTCTTTTGAACCAGTTGTACCTGATGATGTTGTTTCACAGAAAATGAGGCTATAGGTTACTTTATTTGGATCACTCGCCCACCCATGTCATGCCTTTTTGTTTCATATAAGTGTATCCACCTTCATTTTATAACCCTTTCCTTTTCCGATTCGTATCCATGTTCTTACTAGATGAGTTGCTGGAGAGTCTGAATCACTAGACGCGTTTTCATTCAATGGTGTCTTTGTGGTTATGCTGCTACACTGGCTATGACCGCCGTTAACCAAACACAGGCAATCTGGTCGGAAAAAATGCAAAATCAACTGTATTTATTACATAAAAAAGAATGCTATTTAACCCCTAACAAACTCTAAAGATAGCAACTGTTTTTGTCAAAAGCTAATATCATTTTCAGTCAAAGCGTCAAAGCATTAAAACGCAGTGGAAAAATACCAAAGACCTAATAAATATACGTGTATATATTCATCATCATACTCATACTACACAATAATTTGAGCATCTGTTTTAAAAGGTTATTCTATGGAAAGTTTGAGCTTCCAAAACAGAGCATATGCCGAAGCAAATATGATGCTAAGATTGTTTTTTTTCACAGAAGCCTGGAAGCAAACACAAAGTGTAAGCTTACCAAAGTGATTAATCCATATACTATAAGATATACGGCTGTCTGACTAGTATTTCCATGTACTCTGATACAACATTGTATGCGCTGCCGGGAGGTGTGGGGGTGCATGGATGATTTTTTTAAACGTTTTTATCCAAACCCGTTTACTACTGAGTTTGCATTTTGTTTTGGTGGAGAAAAATATATATTCTCACTTCTCATCGGCGGTTTGCGAGTCTGCCACAGAGATCCAGACAGACGAGATCATCTTAAATATTTCAATGCTGGCGCTGTAATTGCAGTGGAAACAGCGTGGACTTCCAAGTCGTGACTGTTAAAGTGAGTAATGTGCGTTGGCTGCGTCAGGACTTCGAAACGGAGGGGAAAATCGTGACTTACTTGAGACATCCCTAAATGAAAAGCACACCCAATCAAAACGACATCAGGGTGCCATCTGGGCATGCATTTTTTCTGTTGCCTTTGCACCAACTTGTAGAAGGGGAGTCGGGGTGATCCAGAAATACAGATTTACCAAGATCGTGATCCTCCCACGCATTTCGGAAACTTATATACATAACCGGAGACGGGGATACCGGGCTCTAGAGTGTTTGTGGCAAAAGACAAACACCAAACTAAACACACACACACACACACACACACACACACACACACACACACACACACACACACACACACACACACACTTGCACAGAGAAGGACAGGGGCTGGATGGACGTGGTAAGTGTGATTTAAACCCTTCTGCTCACTGTGAAGATGTTTATTCATTGTTATGTGGGGTAACTTTTGGAGGAGTTGTGAGACATTAGGTGGGCTAGCTGCGTGTTTTGGTCTTTCTCAAATAAGGGTTGCATGTTAGAATGATTGTATCTTTAGTATTTGTGTTTGGTTTGGGTTATTTTTAAACTTGAACTCTTGACAGAAATCTTTGAAATCATTTTTTTACTGGCTTACCTCACTACTTGTGTAGTGTTGTGCTGTTCATAGTATTTAAGGTGTATGATTGCTCACTTGCCCATACCTCTTGTCAGCATTAACAAGTACTGCATTGCAAGATATTTCAATGAAGTTAAAGGCATGGTTTCAGGGGCAACTCCCTCCAAATAGATTGTGGTTAGGGTTATGTACTGGTGAGTCTAGTTGGTTTGTCAGTTTGGGACAGCATATATTTCTATAAGCAGTTGCTTTTCATGATACCTGGCTTCGTGTGACTATATTGATTTGTTAGTAAACACTTTTACTAAAATGGATGACTCTATCTGGCATTATTATTATTATTATTATTATTATTATTATTATTATTATTATTATTATTATTATTATTATTATTATTATAATTCATCAATATGAATATGCATTATGACTATTTAAATACGATTATATTTGTGAGTGTTTATGTTTGTATAGGCTATACATACATTCCATACATAGTTGTTCAATGATGTGATGCATAATACTATATAATAATCCTATATGCAGTCTAAAAAAGCATATTGACATTTGGTTCAATCTTTTATCGTTTTTTTCATAAGTCTTAAAACAATTTGTATCGCAAATTATGGTATACAATGTTGTGTGTTTTTTAAGGGGGGGGGGGGTGGTCGGTTGTGTGTGAAGGCCCCCGATTGGTGGATGACGAAATTTGGTTTGCACCAATGAGCTGCCTAGATATCCTGTATTTATTGAAGGCTGAGGGGGGAGAGCTTCTCTTTACGCAGAGCTACTAGGTTGCTGCAGTAGCTACAGCGAGGACCGGGGTATACAATACTACTGTTGATTGAAAAATCATTGTTAAAAAAGTCAGGCCCTTTCACAAATTACTGACATCAAGGACTTAAGAATGGTGGATCTAAGCGCTCAGCGCCCGGGATTCAAATGTGGCCTTTTTGGAAATCACCCTATCTCTGCACATAGCGCGGAGTTGGAGAAAGCTTTGAGCGCAAACACGATTCAGCGCCTCAGCAGCCACTGGCTGGGTCGATTCAAATTCGGGGGCGTTTGTGCCGAAGACCGCTGGACACCCGCGCGCTCTAAATATTTTGAGAGACTCGACGGGATCTGGAATTTCAATGTCTTTCGCGAATCTTTTTGCGGTCTGGGCTTGCTGTATGTAACTATCTAGCCGGGAAGCCCTTACCCCAAAAAGCATTCGCGGAGGGCACATTCGCCGAGCCGAGCGGGAACTATCAGGTGGACGCTTGGATACTGGATACTCGGATTCGAAACCCTCCTTGTTTGCTTTTTTAATTATTTCAAATCACCAAATGCAACAGATAAGCACCTCCACTCACCCTCTCCATACTCCAGTTTAACACAAAGCCCATGTTACCTAGCTTGCCACGGTTCTAACTTTCTTGTCAGTACGGTGTACATCACTAGCACACGTTCAAATAAGTCTTAAAAAAAATCAGAACAAATCGTCGCGAGGTATACATTTAAAAGAAAAAAAGAACAAAACGAACGTCTGTATGTGAAAAAAACACACCCAGAGGAGATGACACAGCTACGATGTGATTTCTCTTACGATATGACTTCTTCCGCGGTACCCAGCTCAAATGAAACACGTATAGTTAAAGTTTTACAGAGACCGCAGCAATGTACAGTAATAAAGACATTGAGCCGAAAGCTGACCCAACCCCCACAACATTGATACAATAAACTGTCCATTTAGCAGTGACGATACAATCTAGTAATTAATGTTATTGGAATTTAACGCTTAGCGCATATTAATCAAACAATGTTTTAAAAGGTCCCCATATATAGTAATTCTCCATTTGATGTATCGTTACTGTCAGCTACACGCTGCTAAATACAATAAGAGTTAAACAGACATTATTTACAGGCATGACATCGTTTTTAAAAACACATTTATGTTTTTTTTTGTTCAAATAAAATCTAACACAAGTTCATGCAACTTACGCAATTGAGCCAAAATGCTGACGCATACAGTTAGATGAGGTATTTAAAGGTGTGTGGGGCTGCTTAATTGAAACAGTGGAACAAAAACGACCAGGGGATATCCCCTTACATGCCGATTCATATAATTAACTAATCAACATGTTTTTAAACCTGCTTTTAAAGTTTTCACTTTGCATACATGTTCAAGCCTTGGTACACTGCTCTAACACATGCACACTGCAGTTTCACAAAAGACAAAAACCACAGCAAAGCATTAGTGGTACAAGGTGGAAGAGTAAAAGGATTAGCATCAAACTGTACCGATATTCTCCTGAAAGCAAAAACAAGTCTTTAAATAAGACAAGAACAGCGCACTCAGATAGCTGTGTTCTGTGGCACTGCATTTTGCGTGAAACCTGAATACAGTCTAGTGCTAATTCAAGCTTATCTCTGCTTTCTTCAATTGTGATTTTAACCCAATATTTTGGAAATGTGAATTTGTGTTAACTCCGAAGAGCTCAAAGGGACTCTACTACAGAGAGCAACCCTATTAAAAACCCATTACTTTTCAGTCAACAAACTCGTTTTCTCACGGTTTAACATCAGACAAGAATATATATATATATATATATATATATATATATATATATATATATATATATATATATATATATATATATATATATATATATATATATATATATATATATATATATATATTATTGTGAAAAAAATTCAACATTATACATTATTAGCAATACGAGCTTTGGTACTTCACGCAGCATCGTTATAAAAGAAAGTCAATGCTTACTTTTTTATAATGAATACAATATTTTATAATTATTAAACTAAATGCTTGAAGCATTAATCTGACAACACACAACTTTTGGAATGTATGTTTTTTTTTCTTAAGAACCACTCGGAATCCTCAGTTCTGGATTGTGAGGGATAACTGAGAAATGACGTATTTTCTTTTTTTCAAATGTATCGACAAAGCACAACTCAGCATTCTGTAATTTGTCTATGTGCTCCAAAATTAACATTCAACAATTAATGTCGTAATCAATGGCATAGTTTGTATTTTGGTAACTGCCTGTTTAATTATAGATACATATAATACAGGAATGCAGCACACATTGTCTCCAATCATAAACAACATGAACACAAACCTTTTTTTTTTTTAACTCAAACATGTGCTCAATTTAACAAGACACTTTCACAAATATATGCCCTTTTTTAGGTTTTTTTCTTTTTTTTATTTTTATTTTATTTTTTTTTTTTTTTTTTATTATTTTTTTTTTAGGTTTTAGGGCCCTAACTGCTTAACACGCCTGCTATTTTAATTACAATTATATAGTGGGAAATCGTGTTCATTTTAACAGGTAACATCTTTTAGCATATGCCTCAAATGATGCCACTTTGATTTACAATAATAACAGTTAATCTTGTAATGAGCACTAAAACTGTGTTGCAGATTTAAACGTACTTCCTTGTAACATTCAAACAGGCTTACATTACAGGGTGAATGTTTGAATAATTCTACAAATCATCAATTAAAAAGTCATACACTGTAAACTTTTCAACCTTTATTAACCTAAGGAAGAATGCAGGCAGGATAATTACCTGTACCACACACCAAGGCCGACTGTATGGACACAAATTATAACCCTTATGCTTATTCCAAGTCTATTTAACAGAAACAGCCATGTGAAGTTTCTCCAGTTGTGTAGTTTGCGTCGGAGGTTTTAAGTTTAACTCTAAAGTGGTGAAGATTGAACTTCCTTGAAAGGTGTCACCTCCTGAAAGACTTTCACTAAAATGGAGGACTTTATCTGGCTTTATTATTATTATTATTATTATTATTATTATTATTATTATTATTATTATTATTATTATTATTATTAAGATGCTTAACCCGAACTCAGCTTTTGAAAATATTTTATAATTAGGAAATATGTTAACTATATACTAACTGACTACTGAAAAGTTTTTAACCTGTTTCGTAAACTAAGCTTAATAAATGGTATGTTAATGAAGAGCTTGTGTTTGCGGAGGGAGTATTCTCAGTGTCCACCTTCTGCAGGGTTAGAGCAGGTATAAATTCAATCACTTCCGGAATCAGCTTGGTCAGTAAGTTACACAAGAGCTGTCCAAACCTTCTGGTTAAAAGAGCCATGCAAATAACCGGGAGTTCTCAAACAGTCACACACCATTTCAAATAGATATGGACTGCAACATAAACTTCACTTTACTACAGCTAAATAGCTGACTGAAGAGTTGCAAAGACGTTTTAAAAAAAGAGGTTTATCCAGACTGCACGAAGACACTGCTTTCAGTGTGTGCTCGTTATGTTGAAACACAACATCCGTTTCGCAGCATTTTGACTGTACTGAACTTCTACCAGACAACCTATGGCTCTATAGTCTTTTCAAACTCATAAAGAATATTTAATGGGATTCTCCATTTCTCGAACAAGAGAGCATCATTGTTGAGCTTAGTAAGCCACACTGGAAAGTCATGACTTTGAGTGAAGTTATTACACCAGGAAATACAACACAAAACACATACACACTATATTTTATACTCATCATTTACATCATTTGCGTGTACAGTAAAACTGTGTGAAAGTACCGCCCACAGTCTCTGAAACGCGGTGTTGAAATTGAAGGTGGAACCCCTCTCGAGATTTGAAATGGGGAGATATGTATATCTGCGATTTGTAATCTATATGTGTATTCCGAATTTTGCAGGCTTTTAAGACTTACCATCATTCCAGGAAGTAACAGCTGTGTAGCTATATTTCATTTGCTTACTGGCCATTGTACGCTGCTTGTACAGTGTATTGATGATATCTGGGTCTGGAAAGATGAACCAGTTTAAATCGAGTACCCCATCGTTTGCACTCTGAAAATCTGTTTTGCCAACAAAACTTTCACGGGTTAAGATAAGGTACCATTAGTCCACTTTTCTTGTCAGGTACACGGGTAACTGTGAAAACAATGTTAGGAAGCGTATTTGTTTAGAATTCATGTTTTTTTGCTGGGTGTCAAATTTCGCTCACATTGATTCTCCGGTGTCTCAGAAGTCATTCATAAAAGTCCCCAACACGGGCTCTGAAACGTGTTATGGTAGCTGAATGTGTGTTTGCTGGTTTTTTGAGTGATCTGTTGCACAGTTAGTTAGAAGTCTTGTCACTTTAACTTTAACGCTTTTGAATGTTCTTTTTCCTCAAGGCGGAGGAGCTCCTTCTTATCTGTGCCATTGCTGGTTGGTGCGTAAAAAGCAGCGACGTAGTGGTCGTGCTTGAAACGGCGTCAGATACAGCGGTGACAAGCCAGGCACAGGTAAGAGAAGTTTACTTTTTTGTTTGTTTTTTTTTGTTGAAAAATGTAAAAGTGTTCTGTGTATTACATTACTAAACGCAGTTTTATTAAAAAAAAAAGACGAGGATATACTTTAGTTTGATATATTTACGCATTTGTAATAGTCGCTGAATAGCTTGGTTACTTTTCTAATATGTCTCTTATGAGTACTTTACTGTGGTTTTTACTTCACGTTAATGTTGGGCTTTGCTTTACTTTCCAGTGTTATAGCTGTTTCTGTTCATTGGGGTAAAAAAAACCACTATCTTATGTAAACGCGATTCAATTAAAAAAAAAACATTAAATTGAGTAAATATCAAAAAATGTAACATTTTAATAATGTCAAATACCAATAGACTAAGAAAATACAAGTAAATACCATTCCCCCCTTTCATAAAAACATACCTGCATCACACTTTTCCTGTGGTATGAAGAAATCAGGATTCGAATAAACATATCGCTATAAAGAACAGCCATATCGATATAAAGAACAGCGGCATAGATAAGGAGATCAGAATGGGTTAAACATACCACCGAAACTGTGTTGTCTTTAAGCACAACACAAAGAGACCAGTTTTTTTCATTTATGAACTCCTGTTTCTTGAAAGGAGATCATTACACAAACAACTTGAGAGACCATAACACCCCAAACCACTTCATTGTTTTGGTTCTAATTTTGAAAACTGACAGGAGTCAATTAAAGACTGGAGTAAAAGGTTTGATAAACAGGCCCCTGTGTATTCCTTAATCCAGCAGACTGGGCCATATTTTCAATGTGTTTATTCCAGTCTTTACAGTAATTAACTTTTAGCTTTTGAAAGAGATAAAATGGCTGTTAATTTGATAAAACTAGTAAATAAAAATAAATAAAAAAACAACCAAAAGCGACAATCCGTATTCTTTTCAGCAAACTCAAGGTGTTTGTTTCTCATTTTTGTAACATTAACATAATTGTCTCTCCTTTTATGGCCCATAGTGTGTTCATTTTATCTCACTAAAACGGGGAGGACACATTCACTGTGTAATACTGATATAAGCAGGGAGTGATTCTTATGCTCACTGTAGTTGGCTTTTTCAATAGTAGTCTAGAACATCTTAATGGATATCAAACTGTATTTAATTCATGAAAACAAATGTGAACTTAAAGCTAAGGCTTTGGTTAGATCAGATCGGAGTGCCAAATTCTAGGCTAAGAAGGGTTTTGTTTTCACAATGCAAATTATATCCCAGCAGGTTTACCACTGAGTTTAAATGATTAATAGCTGGTAAGAAATATTTAGGCTAATTGAATAAACGCACCGTTGTTTTGTAAATGTTTGCAAATTAAACAAAGCAAATGTTGAATAGCATTACAGCACTACAACTAACTAACCAGTTTGCTACTAGAGCCTGGCACATTATCTGCTCTGTGCAATACTGTAATCTCACTTTCCATCAGAGCATTTCAAATAAAGAAAACCAATGGAAATATATAGGGCTGGTGCAGAGTTAAAACTACCTAACATAGTCAAACAATATTTGTTTTGTTTTTTCAACACCCTCTTCATATAATTAAACCTGCAAATAAGGGGTGAAGGAAGGGGGACAGACGCAATTGCAATTTATGCTTTTCATTATTTAGCTGTAATAAACTTTATTAAAAACAAAACTATGTAGTTTTCAAAATCTGTGCATTTACCATCTTTATGAGCAGATGGGTTTTTACTACAGTTTTTTAACTTACAATAAAAATATTATTTTTAACAAAATATATATGTGTGTGGGTGTGGGGGGTGGGGTGGAGTTGTTTTATATATTTGGAAGACCTAGGTAAAAAAGAAAATTACAAAAATTACATTACAAAATGCATTGCATGACTGTATATGGTGTTAACCCTAAAATACAGGCCCTGTTTAGTTTAAAAGAGAGAGAGAGAGAGAGAGAGAGAGAGAGAGAGAGAGAGAGAGAGAGAGAGAGAGAGAGAAAAAGAGAGAGACTGCTTTTAACAAAATGACGGAGCCTATAAACTACTTATTAGATGTCCTGTTCAAAATCTATGTTTGCATTAGCGAAGTGTTGCCTTTGAGATGATATCACTATTTGAAGGTTATTTTATTGTAAAATGCTAGAACAAACAAGACAAGAAAAATAGAGGAGTTATTCAACTAGAAACTAAATTAAATGTAAATCCAGTTTATTTTGTTGGGAAAATCGAGATGAAGAAAAATAGCTCAACAATAGCCTGTATCTTTTGGAGGTGCACCACAAGCTGCTATGGTTGCACATACAAAACAACTCAAACTGTTTAGTTTAGTTTAGATTTCACTGCGCCCACAGGGCCAGAACAGGTACATCTCAACAGTGGGTGCTAATATGAAGATAGAACATGCATCTTGTTACACATTGGTACCCCCTGTCGTCAAAGCAAAAGGAACAGGTCTGTGCATTGTGTGAGTGAATGCAGTACAGCCATACTTACTGCCATGCTGATTGGGAATGATGTGCCTGTTGAACTCTAAGGTGCCCTTTCCCTCCTCTGAAATAAAAATGGATGGGCGACCCCACCTCCTCCGAAAAAAGCAACTGTGAAGCAGAGAATGTCTCTCCATCTACATGTAGACATAAACTCAAAAAGCAAAATAGTCAGACTCACCACATTCATCATGTCCTGCCCAGAACTTAACACTTTGTACAAATATATCTCAAGCAATAAAAAATATGCTAAAACCAGAGCAATAATGTCACAAGATTAGGGCCTTGTAGTTTTTAACGGCACTGTCCTTTTGGACCAAGAAAGCAAAGCTTCTTAAAGATAAAATTCAATTTAATTAGGACACAGTAATGTGCATGACCAGGCATACAAGGAAATACACTCTGTTGTTACCGACAAAACATTTTCACATGTTGTATGACGTGAATAATTCATAAATGGCTACAGCATCATTGGTAAATTTAGTTGCCCTTTAATGACTTACTATTAATTAATAAGGCTTATCTTTTTCAAAGCTGTCATTTAATGAGTTAGAAGAAAAAAACTGGATAGCCACTCTTTCCTTTTTCACTGCTCTGGTGCATTTCTGTACTTGAATATAGTTTATTTGGGGAGGGGGGCTGGGTTCAATCTTGCTCCCTGCTCCACGGTCAAGCATTGCTCTAAATATTTTATTATACAAAGTCTTGGGTTATAATCAGTTAGAAGGTAACCAGCATCATATTTTTATTGCACATTTAAACACAATTCTTTTGAATTTTTTTTACCAGAGAAAAAAACACTCCCAATAAAGTTACCGAACAACAAAATCCATCTGTACAGAAACACTGACATTTCAGAGCAGTCTTAAGCTGCTTCTTATGCATTTCTAAAAGTTTCCTTTGTGAAGAATTTGGAGTAGACAGGTCTGAGGCTGTGGCCTGCAGTGTTTTTAGGAATCTTGGATGTGATGAGGTCTGTCTGGACTAGCCGTGTCTGTCAGCAGCCTATGGATTGTGTGTTATAATTTGTTGCCTTTATAACACAAAAGCAAAACATTTGCCTTCTTTTAATAAACTTAGCAGTAGCACATGGCATTTACTGTATCGCATATTTTTGAAACTGTGCACTATGGTGATAAGTGATGTTCTTCAGTTTGAAGCAGATCAGATTCATAGTTAGGATAAAGGAGGGTTAATGTACGTGAATAGGAGCTTTCATCTTTTTGGGTTGAGAGAGATTTTACTTTGCAGTTGCATGTAAACAACTTCAATACAAACAAAAGTAAAACCTTTGCTATTTCAAAATGATCATTTTAATTGTAGAAGTAGCCTAAATTGGACTAACACAAATTCAGATATTTCAAGAAAAGTTTCAGCTACTGTAACCTGTGTTAAAATCTCAGTACAATAGATTAATTACTAAAACAGTAAAAAATAAATAGTTATTCGTGATGCAGATAGAATTTCATGTACAGTACAATTCCATATTTCCTAGATAGTTGAAGTCTATATGATTAATAAATATATCACGTTTAATTAAACTGCTGATAAGAAAATAGGAAATGCTGAGAATTTTGGTCCAAACGTTCTATGAAAAAACAACAAAAATATACTGTATATGTGGTTTATAATTTTTTGTAAGTGATATATGTATACCATAATTTGTGTTTTGAATACATTTAACATATATGTTTCAGATAATTTGATCTATCAGTGTTTATATTACTAAACACATTTTAGATATTAATTTAAAAATAAAGTCTGTAGCCTTTTTAGTTTGGAATATAGGACGATATTTCGAATGAGAGATTACTCACAAGCTTCTTTTAAAATTAAGAACATGTGTTCTGAATATGTTTTTTTTAGCGTTACTGAACATTTTCCACGTTTGAACTTGTGGACAAAGATAGACCTAGACGTCTATAGTGGCAGACTTGAAAGGAAGTTTATTTTTGTGAATGGAGAGACTGTCTCCCACACTCACGTCTAGCTTAGACTTGCCATCCATAGAAGAGATGCTGTGCACACAAAAGTCCCAGGCTGTGAATAGATCACTGACACACAGACTTTACAAGAGAATGCGTAGCCAGAAATATGCACAGAATCAGAAAGAACTCAAACACATGCAAAAAAAAAAACTGTCAGGAATTTGCTTGGACACATCGTTCTGTTTACAGAATTAATTAAAAAAAACACACTGTGCACTGCAATATTAAAGTGATTAAATACAGCCATCCATTTTCCTGAATACTTAAAATGCAATTAACAAATATCTTAAAATACACTCTGGATCACATGTTTGACCTAATATAGTTTAGATTATTCTGAAGCTGGATACATATAGTTAAATTATATATAATATTAATACATTTTAGCACATTCAGATTTCCATTACATGAGAGTAGATGTTAAAACTTCATGCTGATTTGAACTTGGCTCTCGCCAAGATAAGCACCAACTAACGACGTAGCTTCACAGTAAACTAATGTGATCCATATGTGTCTCCATCCATTTGCGCTTCCTTCCATATGATGATGTAGATATCCTTCTGTCTGGTGTTGATGGCTGAAGTGTAATGCTGGCTCCAGGGATCAGCTTATTGCCTCCCTAGCGCATCAGCACACACAACGGCTGCGATGCTGGCTCCGGGGATCAACCATAGTGCGGTCTCCCAGCGCATCAGCATGACAACCGCCTGGATTGAGCTAAGTAGGGTACATCTCTGGGGTCTTCAAGTGGGCACCTTCCATCTTCTGTGTTTCGCCGACCAGCCCACGACACCTCAGAGGGCTCTCGACGGTGATTCTGGCGCCCCAGCATCACCCCCTCTGCCCCCCACTCAACTCAGCCCAGCTTACTTACCTGTACATCAGCGCTTTTCTTTCTATTGTGCTTGAGATCCCCAGCCAGAATCTTTCCGTCTCAACCACAGCCAGTTGCTGCTCCTCTCTGCTGCTTCAGATAAGTTCTTCACTGTGCGACACAACTCTTGGCCATTGAATCCGACATCTGAGAAACCGGGTTGTAGAGTGTGCCACAAATCCTCGACAACCCACTTCCACTGGGTAAACCCAGACTCTCCATCCTCGCAGGGCAGCCTTTGCATCCTCCACAGCTTTCTTTGCTGCCCACTTTCTTCCAGTTTTCAACACAGGTGCTGCCTCCCTTACGCATTTGTCGCGTGACTCTACTAATGTCATTTCCAGTCGGACCTTGGCGCACTTAAACTCCTCGGTTAGAGCGGAGACAGGTAGCTGCAGTATTCCTTTACCATAAAGTCCCACTCTGCTGAGGCAGCATGGAACTCCCAACCATTTCCTGATGTGTGAACTGATAAAGCTTCCAGCTTCTCTACTGTTGTCAAAGAAACCTCGTACACAGTCAGCGGCCACAGCAACCTTGGCAGTAGACCAAACTGAAAGCACCAGAGTTTTAGTTTTAGTTCATTAATGAAGAACGTTTTATCTACTACTTTACCTTTAATTAATATTACAAATGATCAATATTAATCAATACAAATGGGTAAGGCAGGAACCTAAATTGTAAATAAGCGACAGTAAAATAAAAAAAAAGCATTTTCTGTTTACAATACAGTTACCCCAAGAACATTGGGATTAAACAGAAAACTAATGATGACTAATAGGCATGCTTCAAGTGCAACTTTAGAAGTGTGTCATGACATTTTCAATCTCTGTTACAGCTCAGGATGTCAAACTCAATGGCCCTCTTTCTAAATGGCGTTTCTCTTAAGAGCTAACATCTTACATTAAGCCAATGAGGAGGGACACATTTAAATCAGTCTTACCTTGGGAAAACCTTTTTTTGTCTGCAAACCTTTATAGACCTTACGTGGGAAGGCTTATTTAACCGTGAGAATGTAATTTGTGCAAATGTCTTCTTTGTGTCTGACTATTCCTAACCATCCTCCCAGGCGTCTGGGAGAGGATATTTGTGCAAATATTCTGAGTGAAAATGGAGTGAATTTCTTGTAGGACAAAATGTGGTACGTGGAAAATGTATAATAATCTGCACAAAATAACTACAAACACACCTCCAAAGCCTACTTTTGAATGAATATTTTTTTATCGGACACCAGAAACATTTTTGTAAATGTCTGTCCATGCGCAGTACAGCACACTTCCCCGGATGCACAAGCTACCCCACTGAGATACCAGTGCTTTCATCCCCAGCCTGAGGGCTGAGACTGCGTCCCTCACTGGTCGCTGCCCTGCCGTTACCCAGCAGGGCAGGGGAGCCAGCTCGGCATCCAGACCCTACTGCCGCTGGAGCTCGCCCTCTGGCAACTCCAACGGGGGTTCAACAGCTGCAGTGGTGGAACTTACCCTCTCATCAGGGGCCTGTTGCGCCTCAATCCAGCGGGCCATTTGTTCAGACTCGCAGTATAAGTCTCAGGTGAACCGGCCCCCTTTCTCTGTTTGGGGACCTAGCAATCCGGACAAAGTCCTTAACAAACTGCCTGTAGTACGAGGCCAGGCTCAAAAAGCTCTGCATCTTGGCAGGGTCTGTAGTGATGCCGTCCGTCGCAACGACATCGCTATGGAAGTGAGTTTTCTTCTGCAACAGGTTGCACTTCCCCAGGTGGAGTTTTAGGCCGTTCCCCCCGTACGTGCTCGAACACCACCCACAGGTTTGTGAGTGCGTCCGAGAATGTGGCGGCGTGTGCCATCAGTACATCACACAGGCTGTCTGGGGAACTCCAGCCAGTACACGTTCCATCAGGTGCTCAAATGAGGCTGAGGCATTACATCACTGAAAACTGCCACAGACCCTGATGGAGAATGTGGTCTTTGGGCGTGCCACAAGAGCCAGCTCGACCTGCCATTAGCTGCTTCGCAGGTCGAGGTAGTTGAACCAAAGAGAGTCCGTAATACAGCCCAGGGCCTCATCGATTCTGGGATGGGGGTACAAGTCTTTACGGATCACTGCATTGAGCTTCCTGTAATCCACGCAGAATCACAGTGACCCGCTGTGACAGGCTGGCTCGCAGTGGTGAGTGTGATGACGTCACGGACCAGGAAGTAACTGAAACCAAAACAATGGATGGGCGGGTGAAGCTGAGTGCAACGGCACTCAGCGTATTTATTAACCAAAACAAACAAAACAAAAGATTTAAACAAAACAGAAAACAAAAAGGCGCGTTGGCCAAACAAATAAACAGACAAACAAGTAAGTGACGTGCTGGCTAAACCAGCACGTTTTAGCAATTGTTTTGTACTCTCACGCGCTCTCTCCGCTCTCCGCATCTCCTCTGTACACTCAACAACCAACCCGAACAGCTGCTGGTTCTTATACTCTGGCCGAGGGGTTAACTAGTTGTTAATTATCTTATTACCCTCGGCCACAGTCTGCATCGCAGTTAGGTAAGGATGCATGACTGTCAGCTAGTTAAATAATCAGTAGCTGATCAGTCATGCATCCTCACGAGGTTTTTAAATATAAATATAAAAAACAATAACAAACGACGCGGCGCTTTTATCCGCGCCGCAAACAAATACAAATAATAATAAATAGGGGCGGGACACTCCGCCACACCCGCCCTTCTTCATCACAAGCTTGAGCTGCACTGCCAGTGTCAATGTGGTGCTGTACAAGGCTGTTGAGGCTACAGTCCCCCACGCTGGCTGCAAAAATGTCTCTGTACTCCCTCAAACACATCTTTGGCTGCTGAAGCAGGCAAGGGCTTTATGATGTCCTTCATCTCAGAAGCAGTCCTGCTAGTCAGCAATGGAGGTGTCATATGCTGCGAAGTGGAGTGGGCACTGTCATCTGCTTCTGTGAGAGGCAGGGTCCTGCCCCCCGTGTCCGACAAGCCATTCTCCTCTTCGGTTGACATGGCAATGTTGGCTCACTCAGCCGGCTCTCCTCCCTTAAGGCAGTCATGGTCAATGAACACAACTCCAGCAGCCAGGTCGAGGGTGGCCCCCACTTTGGCCAGTAGGTCCAGTCCCAGAATACAGAATATCCGCCATCCAGAACTTGTGTTCAACTAGGAGGCTTCTTGCAGGATGTCTCTGGACGTTGGCAGTGGGCCAGGAGGTGGCCAGGCTTCCTGCACCTCAAGCAGCATTTCTCTTGGCGGGCTGGTGTCCACACCTGCCAGACCGCTGTCTCGTTGTCACTCTCACCTCTGCTCCCCTCTCCTGTGGCGCTGCAGACCCGCTTCATGGCCCGGTCTCGACTGCCATCCTCAAGCACGGCCTCAACCCATTCGGCCTGCTCTAGGGAGGTTAGGGCGGCGAGCCGGACCTACTGTCTGAGTGTGGTGGGGGCCAGGCCACCAAGTCTTCCTGCACCATTGGTGGGTACACTGGATACCCCCGCCGAGCTAGGTACAGGCCATCCGCGGCAGAACCCACAGCTTCTCTTCACTGGCATGGCTTCGAGTAGCCAGTCGGTGGCGCAGGCTGATCTCTGGCTCGACCTTCCCGAACCGCCGGCTGAAAGCAGTGGCAAGCTCTTTAATGTCATAAGGGCCTGCTGGGTCGAGGTTAAGTAGGACCTGCAATGCCTGGCCCTCCAGCGACGCTGCCAGCTGCCCGGCCTTTTCTACAGGGCCCCATCCACTCACCAGCTTTAATGGTGCTCCAGCCGGCTGGTTTCTCTCGAGCCAGTGCATCGTTGGCCTGGAGCTGCCAGGGAGCGCAGCCATCTGCTTCATCTGCTGCCCTTGTCATCCATCCTAGAGCGGCTTGCGCTGCCACCGCCTTCACCGTCCCTCCAGGAGCGACTCACGCTGCATCCTTTTCAGCTCCGCCGTCATACGAGCGATTTCATCCTCTAGGACGCGCATCTGCCGCTCTGCCTTCTGCTTTCATGGTTGCAGAGCCCTCACCCGAGTATACGGAGAGTAAGTGTGCCATCTCTTATCCCACTCTGATACCAGTGTAGCAAAGCTGGGCACTTAAAAGCACCCTCTGGTTATACCCAGGAACAAGACAGACACATTGGATTTAAGCTTTGTTTTCCGACAGAACCAGAGCTTCAGCAAATCTAATTCTTATAGTCTACGAATGGAGCTGAAAAATCCAGTCAAAATGTTTAGTACAGTACATTTTTTAAATATTGGTAGTAAGTCAGACTACTCACCCGTGTTTCCAACTACATATTATTGTTATAATAAGAAGAAATTCCTGACTCCGAATTCCGCAGTGACAGTGCAAGGCTCTCGCCAGTAGAAGTGGTTACATATATATATTTTGTTCTTGTTGTTATTGATGAACCAGGATATCGGTTGGCCATACCAGTTCAACATTCCTCAGTGCTGTCCACCGGGACTTTCTGGAACTTCGTTATGTAAATCTTGCAGCAAGCTGATGTTAGCCCTGTATTTGTATTTTTGAACAAATTCATGGAACCAACAGTTTTTTTTCATGTTCTTGGATTTTTAAAACAAGTCTTTCTCAATGAATTAGGGAAAAGATATCAAGCCTGGTGTTGTCAGTATCCTGCAGCAATAATACAGTGTGACAGGATGTGTGTGGTGTGAATAATCGCCAGCCCAGTCCAGGTTTGGTGGTATATGCTCCCGGTTTTAATTCACCACAGAAGAAACCAACAAAAATAACACCGGGATACACAACAATGTGTAACCCGATCAAATAAAAATAGCGCCGGGATACACAACAATGTGTAACCCGACTAAACAAAGGGGAAAAAGGTTGCAGTCCCAAAAGAAAACGGAGAAACCAAAAACAAGTATAATTTAACACAAAAACACACCGCGACGCTCTTTCCCAATCCAGCCCGAGGAGAACTACGGTGAAAAGTCCGCACTTCGGGTCCGCGCCCTCTCACGTATTCCCGAGCGCCCCGTCAGTGCTCTATGGACAAACAAAAGTGCAGGGTTAGCAGGTATATCCACGCTGCAAAAAACACTCTGCTTATCCCTTGCCCCTGTGTATTTCCCTGCTCGTCTTTCTTGCAGTCAAATGCACTCTCTCTCTCTCTCTCTCTCTCACACACACACTGTACCTTGCCAGAAGGAACAGAACCCTGGGCCACGCCCCCTTTTGTACGCCCCGTCCCGTCCCCATTGGTCAGCGAGGGCAACCACCGTCAGCCAATGCGTGATTGCCACCGCACTTCCCGACCGGGTCTGTGACGTTGCGCACCGCGGCTCCGCCTGCTCCTCCTCCCCAGTGCCCTCACCGGTCGGAAGGGAGATCTAAAACAAGAATTCACTCTCTCTTTGTCACATATCCCACCGCTCAGAGTGGAGCCGAAGGAACACTCTGCCAAACCTACCAACCCCATTACTCCCCCCTCCCGGGAAAAATAATCCGCATTTTGGTGATCTTTCCCTGCACGATGTACCATACAATACATGTAAGGCTGCAATGCCAAATACCACCGAGTTATCCCGGCATTGCTATTCTTCATAGTGCTTAACCATCTGAGTGGGGAAAGGTCCGTGACTAGATCAAATGAATGTCCCAGTAAGTAATATCTGAGGGAGTGAGTCGCCCATTTAATGGCCAAGCACTCCTTCTCTACAACTGAGTAATTGCGCTCCCTAGGAAGCATTTTTTTGCTGATGTAAAGAATGGGGTGCTTCACCCCGTTAACCCTCTGGGACAAGACCGCCCCCAAACCAACCTTTGACGCGTCAGTATGGAGGAGGAATCTCTTGCTAAAGTCTGGTAATATTAGTGCAGGAGCCTGGCACAGTTTGCGCTTAATGGTCTCAAACGCTCCCTGACACTCTTCTGACCACTTGACTACATTTGGCGCACTTTTCTTAGTGAGGTTCACCAGAGGATCGACCACAGTGGCATACTCGGGGATAAAGCGGCGGTAATAACCGGCCAATCCTAACAGTGACCTCACCTGGGATTTAGTTTTGGGGATCACGCGCCCACCAAAGCCTGGACTTTGGTGGCTACGGGTTTCACCTGTCCGTTTCCCATAATAAATCCTAAGTACTGAGTTTCAGATTTAGCAAATGCACATTTTTTTAGGTTGGCTGTCAGCCGGGCAGCCCTTAGAGACTGAAGGACGGCTGTAAGTCGAATTACATGCTCTCTCCAGGTGGAGCTATATATCACCACATCGTCAATATAAGCTGCTGCATACTCACGATGGGGATGTAACACCTCGTCCATCAGTCTCTGAAAGGCGGCGGGCGCACCATGTAGCCCAAACGGCATGGTTTTAAAATGGAACAGACCATCCGGAGTTGAAAATGCCATTTTTTCACTTGAATCGCGGGTTAAAGGGATCTGCCAATATCCCTTCGTCAGGTCCAAAGTTGAGATAAACCCGGCCGTCCCCAGTCGGTCGAGGAGTTCGTCGATCCGAGGCGTGGGGTAGGCGTCGAACTTGGCGATAGCATTGACCTTTCGAAAATCGACACAGAAGCGATTAGTGCCATCCTTCTTGGCCACTATAACAATAGGACTGCACCACTCGCTTCTGGAAGGCTCAATGACCCCAAGTTCAAGCATCGCCCTCACCTCGTTCTGGACGCCACTCTGCCGGCTTTCTGGGATCCGGTAGGGCCTCTCCTGAACAGTGACACCTGGTGGAGTAATAACAGCATATTTGCTAAGGTTAGTCCTGCCGGGCACGTCAGAAAACACATCCCCAAATTTCCCAATCAACTTACGCAATTCTACTTGCTGATCCGGAAGTAACTGTTTCCCCATTGAAATCTGGCTGGGGCTAGGGGTCTCTATACAGGGTCCTAAGTCATCCTCCATCTCTCCTGGGGCTATGAATAAGACCTCCCTTGCCTTTTCAGGGCTTTAACAAATTGACATGATAGATTTCTGTTTTATTTCGGCGATCGGGCTGTCTAATTTCATAATTCACTAATCCTATGGCCCGTATCACCTAATATGGCCCCTGCCATTTAGCACACAGTTTCGATTCCAATGATGGAAGAAGCAGCATTACTTTATCTCCTGGCCGAAAGGTTCGAATTCGTGCATTAATATTGTAATGCCGCTGTTGCCGATGTTGAGCCGATCTGAGATTGTCCTGAGCCAGTCGACCAATTAAATCAAGGCGATCACGCAGTAGGAGCACATGCTACACTACATTTTTAGAGGAGCCCTTGTGTTCTTCCCAACCTTCTCTCAACAGGTCAAGGATGCCCCATGGCTGCCGGCCATATAATAGCTCGAAGGGGGAAAATCCCGTTGAGCTCTGAGGCACCTCTCTCACTGCGAAGAGTAGGTAAGGAAGAAGGGTAGCCCAATGTTTCTGCTCCTGACTCACAAACCGTTTCAACATTTGCTTCAATGTTTGGTTAAAACGTTCCACCAGCCCATCCGTTTGGGGATGATAAACGGACGTCCTAATGGGACGTATTTTTAGAATTTTGTACACCTGCTGTAGCGTTTTCAACAAGAAGTTTGTTCCATTATCAGTCAATATTTCTTTTGGGATCCCTACCCTAGCCATAATCTGACTTAACTCCTTTGCAATTGCAGTGGCACTAGTGGACCGCAACGGAACTGCTTCCGGGTACTGCGTTGCATAATCCACCATCACTAATATGTGCGTGTACCGGAATCAGAAGGCAGCACTGGCCCAACTATGTCCATTGCAACGCGCTCAAAGGGAGTGGAGATAATAGGCAGTGGGACCAGAGGGCGGGCGCACTCGACCCGGTGCTACTCTCTGACATTCTGGGCAGCTAGCTACATATTTCGCCACTTCGTGTAGAGCCCTGCCCAGTAAAATCGAGCCAGTATTCGGTCCCTTGTCTTGTCCACGCCAAGATGTCCTGCAAAGGGGACATCATGCGCCAGCCTCATGACCTCTGGTCGACAGGACGGGGGAACCATCAACTGTTTGACAGGCTGTCCTGTGCCCGGGGCTGGGTTTACTCTATAAAGCAAGTGCCCCTCTACCACGAAATGGGGATATACCAGCGTCCCAATGCCTTCAACATCCTTACCCTCAATAGACCGGACCTGTTCCCAAGCGTGCACCAGTGTGGGGTCGTTGTTCTGCTCCCATACTAGGTCCGCGCTTGAGGCCCACACGTCCGGGATATTGACAGGGGCTGGAGCAGTCTCTACCCTCGAGGGTCCAGTAACCTCGCTCGCCCGGTCACACTGCGTTCCGACTCCCTTCGATTGACGTTTGGGACCATCAGCACCTTCTCCCGCCAGACCCCAACCGTGTCTTATCGATGCGCCTTCCCACTTTTCCTTCCGTCTCTCCTTACGTGTTTTTCTAGGACGAAAAAGTGGAGAAAACAGCTCTGTATGGAAGGGAAAAACAGTACCAATTACTTCCCTTCCCCGGGGGTCTGCCGTGTCTACACGTGTGGTCGAGGCTGCCGATATTTTTACTAAATCTTTATATTGCGGCCAGTCTCGACCCAGAATAACTGGATGTGGCAACTTTTCGGCCACCCCCACTACTAGGTGGCGCTTTATCGGGCCTATCGATAAATATACTTTTAGAGTGGGGTATGTCGCCGAATCCCCATGGATACAGGAGATTGCCACCTGGCCTTGTGGCTGCCACGACATACCGCCAAGGAGAGCTGTTCAAATTAAAGTTTGCTCACACCCTGTGTCCACTAACGCGTGGGTGTTCACATTCCCCAATACAACATCAACCATACACGGGCCTTCCCGACCATTTCCCCATTTCCTACCTGTCTCAGACGCCAGGTGACACGCAGCCACGTCGCACTCCATGGCCGCCGGGCAGTATCTGGCAATGTGTCCCGGCTGCTGGCACCTAAAACAGACGGGTGGGGCAGAGGGTAAGGGCGGTACATATTTGTCCCGCTGCTGGGTTGACAGCGGGCAGGGGAACCATTCTACCCCAGCTGGGGCCATCCTCTGCCGCCATGGTAAGGGGCGGATGGCCCAATGGGGTCGGTGGTCTGGCAGGTCTTGGTCGGGGGTTCGATGGTGATTTGGCAACGGAGGGAGAGGGGTAGTTCAGCAGGTTGGTGTGGGCGGACATGAGGGCGTCCTCAAAATTTTCGGCCAACGTCACGGCCTGATCCAGGGTAGTGGGGTTGTGCTGGCGAATCCAGGCTTGCGTGTCAGCCCCGACCACATGGCAGAACTGCTCCATAATGATGGCTTCCCCCATCTGGACCCCGGTTTTCTGGCTGGGGTTCAGCCATTGTGCCATGTGGTCGCGACAACCGCTGCGCCACCACCCTGGGCCGGGTGTTCGGTGGCGCGGAACTCCCAGAACCTGACCCGTGGGTCTCCCCCGTGATGTTAAGACGGCGGAGGATAGCCTCTTTCACCAGGTCGTACTGGGCAGCGTCGACGTCCGTCATGGCCCGGTACGCCGCTTGCGCTTCCCCAATTAAGCAGGGGCCCAGTTGGCTCGCCCAGTACTCCCGGGGCCACGCTGCGGTGGTGGCTAGCCGCTCAAACGCCACGAGATGACGTTCCGGGTCATCCTCCGCCGTCATCTTCTGGGCCCGGGCCTTTGGGGCCACCATCACGGGCCCCGCTGACGCTGCCGACGACATCCCCATCCCAACCCTCTCGATGAGGGCTGTGTAGCGCTCCTCCCTCCTCCGTTCCTCGGCCTCCCTTCGGCTGTCCAAAGCCTCCAGAACCGCCGCCAACGTAGCTGGATCCATCCCACTTCTGACACCAAGTTGTGACAGGATAGCTGAGTGTGTGGTGTGAATAATCGTCAGCCCAGTCCAGGTTTGGTGGTAAATGCTCCCGGTTTTAATTCACCACAGAAGAAACCAACAAAAATAACACCGGGATACACAACAATGTGTAACCCGATCAAATAATAATAGCGCCGGGATACACAACAATGTGTAACCCGACTAAACAAAGGGGAAAAAGGTTGCAGTCCCAAAAGAAAACGGAGAAACCAAAAACAAGTATAATTTAACACAAAAAAAACACACCGCACGTTCTTTCCCAATCCAGCCCGAGGAGAACTACGGTGAAAAGTCCGGCACTTCGTCCCGTCAGTGCTCTATGGACAAACAATAAGTGCAGGGGTTAGCAGGTATATCCACACGTGCAAAAAAACACTCTGCTTATCCCTTGCCCCTGTGTATTTCCCTGCTCGTCTTTCTTGCAGTCAAATGCGCTCTCTCTCTCTCTCTCTCTCTCTCTCTCTCTCTCTCACACACACTGTACCTTGCCAGAAGGAACAGAACCCTGGGCCACGCCCCTTTTATGCGCCCGTCCGTCCCCATTGGTCAGCGAGGGCAACCACCGTCAGCCAATGCGTGATTGCCACCGCGCTTCCCGACCGGGTCTGTGACGTTGCGCACCGCGGCTCCGCCTGCTCCTCCTCCCCAGTGCCCTCACCGGTCGGAAGGGAGATCTAAAACAAGAATTCACTCTCTCTTTGTCACATACAGCTATGCTAATTTAATACACATTGTGGTACAAACATGACTTACTTTTCTCTTTGGTAGGTACTCATGATAGATGCTACTTACTTGGCTAGTGTACAATGAATTGCATCTTATTGTTAAGGGACAGAAAAGTCTAGGCTTTAAACAATCAGCTATCCGATGATCAAACACGAAGATAATAAAAGTGTAACGGATGAATACATATCTTTGTGTGCTTTGCAAAGGGCTTTGTTATGTATCGATTTATTTATGTATTGCAAAGGGCTGCAATACGTAAATATGGGGCTGTAGTAGCTTCAGTATTTATTTATAACCTTGCTTATAAAACAACCAAACTATAACGCACTACCATTTTATGAGTCAAATGGCAATAATTTGAAACGTTTAATAAATGGTTTCACATTAAAAAAACAAAAAAAACAGAATGAAGAGGTCTCTAAACCCCTCATACTGTATGCTTATTTTTTTCCTATTTGGTCAAAGAACCTTGCTTCCAGGAGATCTCAGAGAATAATAATTGCTTGCCTTTACGTATAGTAGACAGTTGCGTGAGGTTACGTCACAAGCAGGATTTTCACTGCTGAGGTCTTGTAATGTACGACTGTCGGACATGTTTCCATAGTCAACTGTACATCTTTTTAGCGTGATTCACCCCCATAAGTTGTAAAGACGCACACTTCCTATAGTGTGTGGTGTGTGTGTGGTATGTGCGTGTCACGCCACATAAATCATGATGGCGGAGAGAGAGAGAGTAGTTTTCTATGCTGCGTGGAAACTCGGCCAGTGATGGCAGGGACAGATAAGCCTCAATTGTCTCTTGTTTAACTAAGCCAAGGATTATTCTTTAATGTGTCCCTTTTCAGGCATGTTTAAAGGGCTGCTACTTTTTCCTTTTTGTTTAATATTTTGATAAGATACTCTACAAAAGAAGCCCTGCTGATTTGACCACAGCCTGCATCAAGTAAATACCTATATTAGTCATCCTTAAAAAAATTAAATGCTGCACATAACTTTCTACAGCACATTTGGCAAAAAAAACCAAAAAAAAAAACATTCCCCACTCCGATAACAATGGCACATCCTGTCAGGTGTGGTAGACATGTCTGGGTTATGCATTCTCAAGGGCTGGGCTGAACAGTGACTGTATTTTGGATTGTTATTGTTTCATTAATCTAAATGTGTACTAATATTTTATTAAATGTCCAGTTTGAACACATTTTCATGAAAGTGAAACTGGCAGAAACTTATCTGCAGAGTTCAAAACGGTTCGGCTTCATTTCCACATTTTTCTTACTTGGATAATGGATAATACATGAAAATATGTAGTCATTTGTATACAACATTCACCAAATGAAGGGCTGTGACAGAAATATAATGAGTTCTGGTTGTAAATCTCCCTCTCAACCTGTGAGGGTACGAAGTAGCGAAAGGGAAAGGCTTTGGATAGGTTGGCCTGAGTCGGGAAGTCAATCAGCCTGGAAAAAGACGAGACTCCAGTGCGGGAATGTATTGACCTGGAAGGTAAACGAGGTAGCAGCTGCAGGCAATCGAATCAGCTGCAATCGTTTACCAAGGGGTCATGCATAACCGCATAAAAGGGGCTGGAGAATTGTAAATCTTTTCCTTCGCTTTTGGTTTTAAAATAGACCCAGAAGGACCCGTGCACTGTGTATTAAGAGTATTGCGAGTGTTTGTTTTGTTTGTCTTGTCTATAATTGTTACTTGTGTGTTTATAGACGGCTAACACATTCCGGAGCTGTCGCTAAGAGCCAGCACTGAACCCGGAACAGCACTACTCTATTTGTCACTCTTTAAACTGTATCACCCACCACGAGCACTACAGCACGCACCCAGGACTGGTGACCGTGGTTGTATATTGTGGGAGAGATACTGTGTTTATTGTTTAGGGCGGCAATCCCTGTTACTGTTCTCCGTGTTTTACGCATCGCTTTGTATAACCAGAGTTTATTATTTGGTCACCAGACCTGGATTATAACCAAAAATAAAACGTATATTTTTCCATACCGGATTACAAATCTCTGTCCGTTTATTCCTGCACTGCATCACCTCTGCACCTGTACATAATCAGCAACCACTTTGCCACAAGGGCATATATAGAGCCCTGTGTTTTTCGCAAATATGAAATAGCACGAAATGAAATGAAATGTAACATATAAAAGGAAATAAAACGAAATGCAAATATAAAACGAAATAAAACAAAAAATCATTATAAAGCAAACATAGAATGACATTTTAAAATTGGGAGGTTTTACATGTTTTAGATTATAAAAAACATATATTTAGATTATAAAAAAAACATATATTTAGGTTATAAAAACATATATAGAGAGCACTGTGTGTTACATATAATAACACATAAAATCCTTATATGAAAAATACTATAACATCAGGCCAATTTTATAACTAATCCACATATAATGTATTTATGAACATATATGTATACACATAAAAACCAAATGACGAAAAATAGGAGGCATATTAGTGTAACATTGTGACATTGTGGTGGGTGACGTCAGACCAGGAAGACACAAATGCAAAGTACTGCCGGGTGAGTCACCAATGCACTCATATTTATTTAATAACCAAAAATAACAAACAAAACACTTTTACAAAACAAAAGGCTTGTTGGCCAAAACAAACTTTGGACGCTCAGGCTTCCCCCTTTTGGGCGCTGGATGCTCGGGCTCCCCCCTCTTGGGTGTTGGACGCTCGGGCTCCCTCCTCTTGGGTGCTGGATGCTCGGGCTCCCCCCTCTTGGCCGCTGGACGCTCAGCCTCCCCCCTCTTGGGTGCTGGATGCTCAGCCTCCCCCCTCTTGGGTGCTGGATGCTCAGCCTCCCCCTTCTTGGGCGCTGAATGCTCGGCCTCACCCCTTTTGGGTGCTGGATGCTCGGGTTCCCCCCTCTTGGGCTCTGGACGATCAGTCTCCCCCCTCTTGGCCGCTGGACGCTCAGCCTCCCCCCTCTTGGGTGCTGGATGCTCAGCCTCCCCCTCTTGGCGCTGAATGCTCGGCCTCACCCCTTTTGGGTGCTGGATGCTCGGGTTCCCCCCTCTTGGGCTCTGGACGATCAGCCACCCCCCTCTTGGGCTCTGGATGCTCAGCCTCCCCCCTCTTGGGTGCTAGACGCTTGGGCTCCCTTCCTCTGGGCAATGGCGTGTGCCTACTGGCTGTGGAGCTGGAGTACGCTTGGCTCCTCCTGATGAGACTAGAGATAGTGGGGATTCTCCCATATCTGCAGCCATGTAGCTTCCATGGCTGCAATGTCTAGGAGGGATTCTAGGCAATGTCTTTGCTCCCAGGCTTCCCATTGCTCCCTATCTCTGGCCCACAGCATGTTGATGATCAGGAGGGCCTCCTCTGGGTTCACTCTATGGTCCATCAGCCAGTCCCATAACTCCCTCGACTCCACTTTCATTTTTCTTTCTATAGTTTCATTTTTAATTTTTCTTTCCATTTTTCTTTTCATTCTTCAAAAAACATACATACGAAAAAAATTCTAAAAAATGTACCCGCAACACCTCTCCTGGCCTGGGTATGTGGAGGCGCTGTTGTATCCCACCATATGTGACAGCACGGCTTGGTGGGTGACATCAGACCAGGAAGACACACAGGTAAAGTATTGCGGGGTGATTCGCCAATGCGCTCGTATTTATTTAATAACCAAAAATAACAACAAAACACAAGGAACCACATTCACCCTATTGTCCAGACACACTTCGATCACGTTTTATTTCCTGCTTAAAATACAAGGATCTGTGCACAGCCTAGTACAGTGTTTTTCAATTGGCGGCCTGTGGGCCAAATCCAGCCTGTGAGAGCCTTCCGTCTGGCCTGTCGGGTGTCAGTTGTCCTTCATCCAAATGCTAGTTGCTAGGGTTGCCAACTGACCCCATAATTCCGGGGCACTTTAAGACAGGTCAGGTTTTTTAACTCGCCTCTAAATCTCAAATGAATCGATTTTAAATCAACAGGTGAAGTTGGTGTGAATTGTACGAGCAGCTTCAATAAGTGTGTTTAATTGTTTAATTGCGGTGGCGATTCTATAAGGAGAGCATCATAACAGGTATTAAAATCGTATTGCTTGAAATGTTATATGGGAAACAGTATCAATCAAAATAGAGCAATTCGTCGTTACAGAGAATTGTGCACTCACCCGCACTCTTTATCGTTTAACCTTGTGGTTACGTTTCTGTTTGTTTAATATTTCTTCCTACTTCACACAGTCCTGCGCCAATCAGACAAACACAGCAAATCAGCAAGCTGTATAGGTCTGATTGATGGAAACAATCCTCACAGGAAGTAATTCCCACCCCCAGACAGGTATGTGCTTTTAGTAACTAGTTAGCAAAACAATTACATTCCTTTACAACAGCTCATACAATTTAAACTCACATTACATGTTCAATAAAATCAATTAATTTGTGGTTAGAGAGGTGAGTTTAAAAACCTGAGCTGCCATCCAATAAGCAGTGAAATGGCTTATACTGTGATTTAATGCTAGCGCCATTTTCAACGTTTGATGAGGACAGGCCAGCAACATCTTTGGCCAAGTTTGTGTTTCCAAAAAAAATGAATAAAAAAAGAATTCACGGTCGTGTGTCAAAAATGCTGTTCTTGAGAATGACGCCGATTCCACAGTGACGAAAATGCTCCACTTGGCACTGAAACACTACTGTATTAGTAAACATATCTGTTTGCTAGACCAAAACATAGTCGTGCCTGGTTGATTAGTTATGACTGACCTGTCAAGTGACGATTGATTAGTTTTGGACTGGAGAGCGCGAGAAAGAACAGGGATATAAGAGATTGAGCTTGAGAATGTGAGAAATGCACACTTTGTTTAGTTTGAAGTATATATTTACCATTAAAGTGCACTACAATGTGTGAAATGAAAGCCACAACTTATTTAAAAAAACTACATTTTTTAAACTTCATGTTTACTTTGATATGTTCAACAAAAACGTGCTTGATTGTAAATTATATGAAAAATGTACATCAATATGTAATTTTTCAGGCTATGATGCTTGGCATTTTATTTTTTAATTTATTTTAGCTAACGCTAATTCTTTTTTCAATAATGCTACTTTATATATTAACAATACAGATTGTGTGGTAATTTAGATTTATTTGTTATGCTTTTATAAAAAGATAAACCGCCATTGTTTTTAACTTTACTGGGGTTTCTTTATTTTGAAATATAAAGTCTTGTTGTTGGAGGGGGGCTTCAGGGCTCAAAATGTGTTGAAGACCCTCAGGAATAGACTGGCACATGACAGAGTTGAGGGACCTCACTGGAAGGGGTTTGATTATGGGAAGACCCTGGCAAAGTTCAGACATGAAAAGGAAATCTTCTGCACAATAACAGCTGCAAAAAGTGACTTGTGTAATGTAGGGACACTTTGTTCCTACCAGTTTTTTTATCCAGGCAATTTCAAAAGATATAATTTTTACTGACTGAATACTAAATGAAAACTTTGTTTTTACATTTTAATTGTTGTTGTTCTTTGGAAACACAAGGTCTGTAAACTGTTGGCATGTATAAAAATACTGTGGGTGTGTTGAGTTCTAAATCATAAAACATATTGACCTCCTCAATAAAGGAAATGCCCCATAAAAATGTTGGGAGGGGAGCAAATTGACCCTCAATCAGTAAGTCCTGGAGCATTTCAAAAACTATGTTTGCTAACTAGCTAATGTGTGATTTATCAGGTTGATACATCTGGTAAAATGACAAGTTGTAAGTGAAGTCATTTCTGAATTTCTTTTTCAAGTTCAAATTTGCTTCTGAAAGTGGTCCAAAATGCTCAGAATGCATCTGAGAGCCCAGAGCTTATGGGGGCCTAGGCGGCCTTCAGAACCCCAGCCAAAACATTGTTTTTGCCCCTGGAGTTTCAGTCAAAATGATTATAGGCCACTTTCACCCATGCTTCTGACACGGAAAATGATTTGAATGTACTTTATGCGTGCCACACAAAGTGGGGTGTAGCCCCCTCAGTTTTTAGTTCTGCCCACCCCGCCACCCTTAGCGTCCTGATCAGGGAGTCTGGTGCCTCTCTTTTGCCTTTCACAGACAGGTAGGTAAGGTGGGTGAGTATTACTTTAACCTTTTCCAGTTGTGATTGACTCTTTAGAGCTCCTTTTTAGAGTTTTTTTTTGTTCCCTTGCAGTTAATTGCTGGAAGTAGGCTTCCCACTTCCTTGGAATCAAAAACTCCGCAACTGAAGGCTAAGCTAACAATACGTAACTGCGTTTCATTTAAAAAAAAAAATCTTCTTAACAGCCTACATCGCATAGCGATTGTAGGCTGCTTTCTAACCTCTGCAGCTTGCTGCATGTTCTTTTTTATAATTTTCCTCTGCTTTTTGCAGCTGTAAAAAAAAAAAAGATCTAGAAATGCGGACCAGGCGAGGGATATTGCCGAGTTAAAGGGCCAAATGGCCCAAATACTCGAGCAGTTGAGCAGGCAGCAGGTCCCCCCTGTGCTTGCCCCAGCTCCAAAAGCGCCTGCCCCACAGCATACCCCGGCTTCGCCAGTGGTTGCTGCAGAGGCTGACCAACAGGACATGGTGATGAGCGAGGAGGAACAGGATGCGCTTTCCCTAGCGGCTTCCTGGGATGAGGAGTCCTTCTTGCGGACGGAGACTCAGGACCCAGACCTGACTCGGGTAATGGCTCCCAGCTCCGAGCTCACCTCGAAGCCTGAGATTCCAGCGCCCTCGAGCTCGGTTTGGGCACTGATGGAAAGGGCCGCCAACTTCCTGCAGGTACCCTGGAAGGCAAGTTCTGAGCAGCGCAGGTCTGTTTTCAGACCAGCGCAGACTTCAACCCCCCAGCATTTTCCAGCTTTCCCAGACTTTCTGGAGGAGGTCAAATCCTCTTGGCAACACCCGGCCTCAGCGCCCAGCCTGTCCAAGAGCGCAGCCGCACTTGCCTCCATGCAGGGTGTAGAGGCGGTAGGGCTTGTGCAGTTCCCTCCGGTGGACTCCACCATAGCGGCCCTAGTGCGAGCCCCCCTGTGGGAGGCCTGTCCAAGGATCCTGTATGCCCTAATGGCCAATGCAGGATCACAGAAGCCCACCTGAAAAAGGCGTATGCCGCGGAAGCACAGGTTACGCGCATGGCTAACACAGGAGGCCTTTTGACGGCCTGCCTGGACAGCATGCTATGCTCGGTTACCCTTCTCAAGCTGCTAGCTTCAGAGCTATACGCGGTTTCGGGCACCTTACTGCAGATTTCCAGGGGCAAGCCCTGGGCAGAAACCTGGCAGGCTTAGTGGTGGCGCGCAGACAGCTCTGGCTGTCCCAGGCGAGGGTCCCGGATGTGGACAAGTCTGCATTACTAGATGCGCCTATCTCCCCTGGCCATATATTTGGACCAGTGGCAGAGGAGATCTTGCAACGCTCTCACAGAGAGCGAGAGGCATCCCGGTAGCTGCGATGCTCCCCTCCCATGCCTCGGCACGGGGAAGGGTGAGGCGTTGGCGTCCGGCAGTTACCACGGTAACCGGACTATCCTGGTCCCTATGGCACCATGGGCGACCTGAGGCACCGCCTCTAGGCCTCCAGCGGCAAGGAGCCAGCAGCAGGACGGGGAATGCTGGACATGGGGTCCCAGCGCACCAGCGCCCAGGGAGACAGTTCCAGCGGAAACGCTCCAGGCAGCCTCCAAGGCAGCCTCCGCCCCAGCCTCAGCAGCCCTAGCTCGCGGCCTCAGACCAACCGTTCGCACAACACCATCTGCACTACTGGCGCAGTTGCACCTCAGACTCCTGTGTGCTCGCCACCATACACACTGGCTACGCACTGCAATTCCATTCGGGGGTGCCTCCCTTTTGAGGGATCACGGTCACATCTGTGAATGACCCTCTCCAGGTCTTGGCCCTCAAACAAGAGGTGGAAACACAACTTCAAAAACAAGCCATCCGTCTCGTAGAACACACCTCTCAAAGAGAGGGGTTCTACGAGATATTTCTTTCCCAGAAACTAGCACACTACATTACCTCAGTAGCACACTACATTACCTCAGAAGCACACTACATTACCTCAGTAGCACACTACATTACCTCAGTAGCACACTACATTACCTCTGAAGTAGCACACTACATTACCTCAGAAGAGTTCATGCTGAAAAGACCCCAAAATAAACAATACAGTCGACGCTGCCTCATCGGGATCCTGATAATTGGGATTGCTGCTTAAATGGGATACATCTCTGGGAGACTGTTCTTCCCAATGCTATTTATGCCGTTTAATTGGAACGTCACTTCGTTTAATTGGGATACAGTATTTTCAAATGATGAACGGAGATCGCTTTTCAGAGCAAGACAGGTCACGTAGCTCAGTGCAGTGAGTACGTGATTACGCTGTGACTTGCGTAAATTGCGTAAACCATGTTGAACTCTTGAAGGAGGAGGAGTCTCCTGTAGTTTTTCAGGCTGCTGTTGCAAAGAAAGTTAGCGTGTCAGCATCGCAGGTGTGATTAATTTTGTTTAGGAATAAAAAAAAACATTGAGCATATTTTAAATTATGTATTTAGCATTTAATCATAATGTGATGTGATTTCATTCTTTTTCTTTTCATTAAGAATAAAAAAAATGTGACTAAGGTCGTCTCAACTCCCTCTGGTTTAATCGGGACAGCCGCTTATTCGGGATATCCCGATAAAGCGGCACTAACTGTACTACAGTACGATGCATATAAGGAAGGCAAGTTTAAATGACTAGATCAAAAAAAAGAATATAGATTTACAAATTTCTGCTGCGATCGTGGCATTAAATGTAGTCACAGGATCATTATATTTATTATGTAAACTCATTTGATAAAAGGTGTTTCTACACCTGTCAAGAGGATTTCTTTATTATCACCTGGGATTGTTAAAAATGAGTAGCATATTTAGTATTAAATAATGCTTTCTTTCAATTCTGAATAAAGCAGTGGGCACCAGAGCTCATTGTATACTGTTTCATAATCTGCTTATATACTGCAGATATGGGTTGTTAAGGGTTGGTTCAGGTTTTCAGTATAAAGAACACCAAGTGGCAGAGGAAAATAACAAAGACAACCGTAAATGAGTCAGCTACTTCTTTTGAATGAATTACAATGTCAGGTATCAGCGCATATGGACCTGCTTCCATGTGCTGTCATCAGAACTCAAATCCAGTTCTGACTGGCCAGATCGAAAAGCCCATCACAATGCTGTCACATGACAATACCCCCCCCAATCACCAGAGCACTTTGAAATAACCAGAGTCATTTTATGAATATCGGAATGTAGCATTGATTCGGGCATTTCAAGAAGTCGTTATGCCTGTTTCGTTATTAAATAATCGTTCTAATGCGATTCCAAAATTATGTTGATTTACGAAATAATGTTAAGATCTTAAAGAGCAGTGCTTCTTGCGACTATTTCTCTTTTTTGCATGGGAATTTAAAAGCAAATCTGTGCTAATTGTTATAATTTATCAGGAGTTAATTTGCACATGGAAAAGGAGGGTTTTAATTGATGAACAAGTATATAACTCACCTTGAAACAGACATTTAACAGAGCGCGTCTGTGACGTCGACGATACAGAGAGAAAGAGTGTACAGGACCAGAGTTAATTTCTTATAGACTACATTGATAATTCAATATTTGTAGTTATGAAAATATTTGAGCCTTTTCTATACTGAATGAGATTTATTCACTTGTTTTAACCATTTGTTTGTTGTATTGCTAAAATGATATACCGTTATTTGCACCCATTGTAATGTTACTACCAAGAAATTATCAATGCAGCTGTACAGTCTATCTGAACTCTAGATATGTAAATTATATGACAGCTGACATGTACTGTAGATTTTATTTGAATTATACAAATAAAAACCTAAAAGGAAATCATGAAATCGTGGTCTAGAAAACAGATAGTACAATAAAGTTTCCTACAGGTGATTGTGGATTTGCAGCGCGTCTTTGGCTTTTAACACCTGTGTCTTATCCACACAAGAATGAAGAACAGGCATACAAGGACACACAGATCCACTAGGAATATTATCGAGATCATTGACATGGACTTTGCCTAGATGTATTTGTAATGTTGTTTGACTCCCCCCACACTTTATGTTCAATGTACACTTTCACCTTCACACGGTTGTATGCATATAAAATGTTCTTATAATACTGTAAGTGTTCAGTGGCTACTTCTAATCATGTTGAGTTTATTTATCGTGGAGGCGAGCAAAGAGTAACAGAGAAAATGCATGATTAGAGGAATTCAGCAAACAATTAATTATAAACAAATTATGTATTGGGTAGGGAGTTATATCATAATTTTAAGCTTAATAACTATGTAATAAATTGTTACATCCATGGTATACATGTATAATAACTAACAACTAACTCAAATGACACTTCAAACATATTTATTTATAGCCTACAATTGTACATACTGAAATACATACAAAAGTAGATGTCCAAAAAATATATACATTTTTCTTTTTAGCTGTGTCAAAATATCCCTCCGAATGAGGGTAAATGACTAGTGGGGTTTAAGTTTTTTTAAATTTATTTTTTAATACCTGCCATCTGATTTTTACACACATGCCAGATAATCGTAAATCAGCACTTTTATATGTGTTCTAAATAAATCTACGTTTTGCATGACAAAATGCACAATTTTAAACAAAGTTTACAAATTATACACAAAATAGATATTCCCTTTATTTTTTATTTCCATTTGGCTGCTGCTACTCCCTGTACGCTAGTAGTTTCCATAACAGCGAATTCTGATTCCATTCATTTTTCTGGATCTCGTTAACATGCATTTTGATTAACGAGTTCCCCTTATCTAGTCATTGAGACAGGAAGTGATGTACGTGACCTATGACAATTAAGCTTTTTAACGAGAAATGCGTTCATTAACAACCTCATCGACTCAATTTCAAAGCATTAACAGATTGATTTTATTAATAAATTTGTTTGAAAATCACTTGCTACTAAAGCTGTTGTTACTATACCGCAACTTTGATACAATAACACTGGTTTTTGAAAATCCCCCCTGTCATCTCTTAGTGCAGGGAGTCTCCAGTGGTGTAAGAGATGTTTTATGACTGGGAAGCTGTGTTGTTCTCTCTGCTCAAACTTTGACGTTGTAATATAAAACTTAAAAACAAACAAAAACAAACGTATTGATTTCAAAGTGAGCCCCTGTTCCCTGCACGGGATGAAATCTGCACAGGGTAAGGTCTACTGAAATTCTGACAAACCCTTAACCGTGAGCAGTTTATTCCTGATTGGGAATATTTAAGTTTAATGTGCCTCAGTTTCTGATTGAAAGTACAGGCACTGCACTGCAATGTCAACAAGTGCTTATATCAATTGCCTTTTTCATAGCTGTGAAAAATATGTACTTTAAAGAAACATTTTTGTATGAACCAGTGGCGGCGGAAGATTTTTATGATTGAGGCGGCGAAGCTTCCTCTGTGCTATTTTTAGTGTTTCACCGAAACACAGTACGTGACTTAATATTGAAAATAATTAAGTCCCTACCTAAATTGCGGCGAGATCTTTAAAAAATGCAGCTCAATTGCAGCCAAAGCATGAAAAATCGCAGAAATGTAGGTTAATTATGAAGGTAATTAAACAGCCATGCAAACAGAGTTTCATTTTCTTATTTATAAAAATACTGATCTGAAAACGCAGAATGGTGAAATAACTACCATTATTTTTAATGGCAATTTTATATGCATGTATAAGTAGAAATGTTTTACAGTAAACCGCTCACAAAAAATCAAGTCAAGCAACGTTTCTAGACTGACCGGTGCATTTACAGTATTTCACAGTAAATAAAGTTCGAACACAAAAGCAAGCCCAGACATTCCTGTATATTTACAGTTCACAGGCATTGCATTTCAAACAAAAATGCGCTCGCTACATTTTTCAGATACTGCCAAGCATGGTCTATAACATACCTACCTATAGCATACCAAACATACCTTTTTTTAAACTGTTGCAGACTTTCTTTTTTGTTTGAATTCCTGCTGTACTGTCCATACAGGCACACATGTGATCAAGTGAGCATTCCCCAAGGCCGGAAACCTGCTCTTCACTTCAGCTATCTACCTCTTAAAAAAATATACAAAAGCACCTGTAACTTTTATTTTTAAATTAGGAGTTGAGTGAACGTTTCTGCATTTGTGTAAGTATTAAAGTTGGCAATAGGTGCTAAAATTATTATTATTATTATTATTATTATTTATTTAGCAGGCCCTTATCCAGGGCGACTTACAATCGTAAGCAAATATGTATTAGTGACAGTAAAACAAAAAAAAAGTTTCAGTAATTAAATCTCTAGTAGACTACATGTGTCAGTGCTGATCGTGTTGTTTGTTCAGTAACTTTTTCACAGTGTGTTCATAAAATTTATTCAAAGTAATCAGTCTGCATCCAGTTGTTTGATTTCTACATCTTGTCATTCAAACTAAAGACTAGTTGCTGTTCCTGCTGTGCTTACTCTATTGCCACTGACATTGACAGACAACATTCAGAGAGTGTGCACTAGAACAGAGATTTTCTTTCATCAAGCAGAAAAAGGTAAAATACAGAAAAGAAAACTGCTTTTATGGGGTTTTTTCAGGTTAAAGGAAACCTCTGATCAATTTTTTTAATATACAGATACCTCTTACCTGCCTTACAGAGACATAGATTTGGGTGAGTGAAAACATATTTCCGCCCCAAAATGTTAGTGGAGGGTTAGCGCCCCCCCTGCCCCCGCAGTTCTGCCGCCTATGGTATTAACTAGAGTGCCAAAAATGTAGTGGTACTTATTTGGATACACTTCAAAATACAAGTTGGTACTGTACATTTTCTAGCTGTAGTTTGTTATAGAGTTTATTCAGTAGTTTATTACAGCTTTTATGACAAGTGCAATCTTTTTACCATTTACTATTATTTCAAATCCTGTTATCCTTCCATAACATGACATGGTACAGTGTGGATAAACCAGCCACACAAAGCCTACCATTGATTCACAGCACGGTTGACACTGAAGAGTGGTATTGTCAAAGCTGGTTAGTTTACGCAGACTGCATTTCTGTTAATAAACTTCTGGAACTAAAAAGGTGAATCACTTGTTGGGCATTACTTTAACAATATAACAACAGGCCAAGCGGAATGCAGATTAATAAAAAGAGTGGTGAGATTATGTTATAGGTTGCCAAGGGTTACCAAGTCATACTGTTCAATCATTGGGATCCTTTCAAACCTGACTTGACTACATTTTGAGATCAATCAGTTACTAGGAACTGGATGAGCACACATGGGCCGAATGGTCTCTAGTTCGTAAATGTGTTCTCAAATACTTGAAAATGATAAAAGCGCACACATTTATTTCCTCATTTTAAGGTCTCTCTTGAACCGTGGTACCTGGGGGAGTGATAATGTCATATTCAACAACAGTTCTGCTGGGCACGTCAGAAAAAACATCCTTGAACTCCTCAGTTAACCTACACAGATCTCTCTGCTGGTTCTCCCATCAGAATGCTCCGTGTGCTAGGGGCCACTATACAGGGTCCAAAATCATCCTCTACCTCGCCTGGGGCTATAAATAAGGCCTCCCTTGCCTGCCAGGGCTTCAATAAATTGACATGGTAAATTACCCTTTCATTGCGGGGATCGGGCAGCTGAATTTCATAATTCACTTTCCAGTATACAGTTTGGATTCTGATGTCGGAAGAAGCAGCATTACCTTGTCTCCTGGTCGAAAGGTCAGAATATGTGCATTTTGGTTGTAATGCTGCTGTTGCCGGTGCTGGGACGATTTTAGGTTGTCCTGGGCCAAAAGACTGACCAAATCCAGACAATCACGGAGTAGGAGCACATGCTGCACTACATTTTTGGATGAGCCTTTGTGCTCCTCCCACCCCTCTCTCAACAGATCGAGGATGCCGCGAAGCTGTTGGCTGTACTGCTGTAACTTTAAGACCAGAAGTTAGTTCCATGATCAGTCAGTATCTCTTTGAGAATCCCTACTCTCGACATAATCTGCACTAGTTCCTTGGCTATTGCAGTGGCACTAGTGGACCTCAATGGAATGGCCTGCCTCTGGGTATCGCGTTGCATAATCTACCACCACTAATATATGCGTATACCCAGAGTCAGAAGGTAGCAAAGGGCCCACTATGTCCATTGCAATGTGCTCAAAGGGAGTGGAAATGGTTGGCAGTGGGACCAAAGAGCCGGGGCACACTCGACCCGGCGCTACTCGCAGGCAGTCTGGGCATGTGGCTACATATTCAACATCCGTCTTCAACATCCTTACCTTCAATAGACCGGACGTGCACCAGTGTGGGGTTGGTGGTCTGGGAGGTCTGGTTCCCAGGTGAAGGAGAGGTGGTGGTGGAGGTGGCGCTGGTCTTCGGCTGCTCGATGGGACAGGAGGGGTCAGAAGTCCAGTGCGGGCGAAGACCAGGGAGTCCTCGTAATCTTCTGCCAGTTTGACGACGGCCTCCAGGTTGTCTGGGTTATGGTGCCGTATCCATCCTTGGGTCTCAGCGCCAATCACATGGCACAATTGCCTTGCCCATTTGCACCCCTGTCTTCTGGGCTGGGCTAAGCCTAAGCCTGGGGCGGGTCTCCCGTGGCCTCTGGTACTCCCGGAACCGCACCTGGTTTTTCCCCGTGATGTTAAGGAGTTGGAGGATGGCCTGCTTGACCAGGTTGTACTGGCTAGAATCCTAGTTTGTCATGGCCTGGTACGCTGCCTGAGCCTCCCCGCTCAGACAGGGGCCCAGCTGACTGGCCCAGTACTCTTTCGGCCATAACGCGGTGGTGGCCAATCGCTCGAAAGCAACCAAGTACACCTCCAGGTCATCCTCTGCCGTCATCTTCTGCACACTTGGAGGCAATGTATGTGCACGGCTCTGCGTCCTTTCGCGGTGCTCCCATGCTGGTGGTGAATACACAATTATCGTGACTGGTGCAATATTTGTAATCCAGGTGTGATGCTGGCTTGACAGCGACAGCTCCCGGTTTGTTAGCCATCTAATAATTATAAATAAACAGTTAGTAACAAAAAAACAAATACAAAACACTCACGGTTTATACTTTTTGTCCATCCTTTACAGGTCTGTTTGCAACCATAACAAAGGAACAGATTGCATCATCACATCCCCTAAAATACCCTTATTCACACCCCCTCCGATAGCTAGTTCAATCACGTCTCCTCCAGTCCATGACTGACACATCGCTTACCGTACTAGGGTGATGACTTCTGGTATGTGACTCCGCCCCATTCCTGGATGGCCTGGATACTGATGCATCCTGACGTTACATTAGATATGTGTCACGGGGCTGTGTCTAAAAGCTAAACTAAAATCCTGGAAAAGTGTTTTTTTTTTTTTTTTGATGACATGCATTTCAAAGAAAAACAACAATATGACTACACTTTATGTCCTACCTTGTGGATTGTAAGCATGAAGTTTATTGGAATGAGAAACATTTGGCGACAGACCGTGACTGGAATGAAGGATTGCTGCAGAATGAAACATTGCACCATTTGTAAGATGGTTGTGGTTATTAGACGATTCCTGTCAGGACATTTCCTCCCAAGTCCTGGACTGATCTACACTTGCAGAGTCGAATCCACAATGCAAAAGCACGGCAGGACTGCGTTTGTGAAGTAGGTTTATATACATAATAGGTTGATGGGAACTTGCCGGTAATTGGCTTGTAGATTGACCAGTGAATAAATGCGCTGTACTAGGAACTGCATTAATGATACTATAGATTTCCTGCCTGAAAACCTTGCAAGCTTTTTATTAGCCTTGTGTGTGCGGAGTGCATTATTTTATTTGTATTTGATTACACAATCAGACCATGTTCGCAGAGGGCTCCACCTCTTCCACCTCTGTTCTACATATCAATGGTAATTGAAATCTATTTTAGTATCAAAACCCTATATCTGCTCTTTTTTCAGAGCATAAGGCTGTGGCTAGGCTTTGCAAAGCAAACCTTTAAACTGCCTCAATGCCTGGGTATTTCATTCCTCCATGTATTTGTTATAAATTATACAATTTTTTTGACAAAGCTAGAACAAAGCTAGAGTATATCAGTTATGCCAAGACAAGAACATCCAACATTAATGAATTGATTAGGAAATATTAAAAAGCATTGTCAATTCCTTTCTTTTAGGAGTGAGACTGCTAAAATTGACGCCAAAAACGTTCCAAAAATCAGTGAGTCAATGAGTGAGACTTGGCATGCTTGATATAGTAGTACTTAAAAATAGACACATGATTCAACAAGAAGTATATTTCAATGCCTTTAATGCTCTAACACTCTGCAGCATACCATATGGCATGCATAATATATTAACTCTATTGACTGTATTAAGAATGTCCACTATATGGTTGAAACATTGCAAATTCTAAAAGATAGCGAAGACAATCAAAGTTATTGGAAACTCTGGCTTCTTAAAGGGTTAATTCTAAAAGGGCTCAGAACAATAACATCTTAAAGAAGCAATCCGAATCTTAAGCACATGGGTACACTGTTTAGTATTATTGTTTCAAATTCCTTGTCGTTTCATTTTATATCATCGTACCAATCATCTCAAGTTTTGAATTTGGATTATTCTTTGTGTGTTGAGTGGAATTATCTCTAAAATGTGTTTCTTTTAAAACCTGTGCATTTAAGACCTATAACATGAATAGATGTCCGTGGTGGAGACAAAATATAGAATTGTTTTGTTAGCTACAATTACTTTAACTGTATTGACTGTATTATTCAGATGTCAACTGTTGAACCATTGTAAATTATCAAAGATAGCGAAGACAATCAAAGATATTAAACACACAGATGCACACTAGATTATTTCCTGTTTTATATATCTAGTAGTTTCATATCATCTCAAGTTTTTGTGTCATTATGGGTGTGTTGAGTGGCTTCATAGAGAACACAAAACATGAGTAGCAGGTCTTTAAGATCCACACTTTTATGGAGCAGCAGTGAAAAACAATGACAAATGAACTTTTCAGCTTGAGTTCAGCGGGCGCCTGGCCAGTGGTGTCCACTTCAGCATGATTAGGAGAAACAGTCCCTGATGACTGTGCCTCTGTAACCTGTGGAATTGCCAGCTCCAATGCAATGCTCCCTGTGCAATCCCCAGCCAAGACTTGCAACTTCTCACAGCCAGGACGTAAAGCTGCAGCAGCATATTTTCATCTAATTGAGAGAGAGCAAATTCCAGGCTCAAGCTTTTCACAGACTTATTACAGAAACAACCTTTCATCTTGGGATGTATCTCCTCAGCTAATCTGATTATTTAAAAGAGTCTGGAAAGAGTTTCAAACTGAACCCACAAAGAGCTTGGGAATTCCTGGAGAGCAGAAGTTGTTGATAAGTTGTTGATAGTCAGCTACAGGTTGTGTTTTTGGACACTTCATGGCCACATAACTTGTGTGTGAATGAATGGAGCATTTTAACAAATGTGTTCATATCTAAAAAAAATGTTATTGAATTTATATTTGTTGTCACATTTCAACTTTTTTCTTTATTAAAAGTAGTGTACAATTCATGATCTGATTATTCAAATTAGTGTAATTCTGTTTGGCGTTGTATGTTTATTAAGAGGAGCTGCTAATAATTCTGGAGTCATGCACACTGAGATTGTCATGCATTACAGTTACTATTGTGTGGAAGCATGAACATGCACCCATATAAGCTCATAATGACAGAAATCCAGTATAACAAATGAGGGACACAAATGTTCAATTTATCTATAATCACACAATAATGTAAATGTTTGTTTTATTTATACAACATGGGTTGAGTTCCAGGGCTGAATAACTTTTTCATAATCAATGCTACATGGGGAATATCATACTTTACTTTCTGTAGACTATACTTTTTAAGAATACTCCATGAAGATTCAAGCAGTTTTTATTCCATTCGCTCCCTTTCAGGGAGGTCTCGTCCAGGTTATTCTGCCATTCCTTATTTGTGAAAACACCAGTCCTCTATGTATACCAGCAAATACTACAGTACTCCAGTCCTCTGTATATACCAGCAACTATTACATATGATTATTCATGGGATCAGAAAATATTCCAATCGGTCATAATCCCAGCAATTCATACTTCCAACTTGAGAGTTTGTTCTTCTGGTATGATTATGGTAGTGCAATTTTACATTATTGACCTGGTATAGCACTATATTTTGGCTGGGTTTTATGATTAACATCATGACAGGAGAAAGATTCATGTTTATAGAGAAAATGAAAGTGGGTAATTATTTTATTAATTTGGGTTACTAAACTTTATCGAGAGGAACGGTAATTCCTCAAACCAAGTTACAGCGAAGAGTGAGAACTGCCAGTGACTATCTATACAGCACGGATAGTTTACGTGTTTTCAGGGTATTGGTGCAGCAAAAGTAAATCAGCCAAAAGCACATTTCCACATTTAATTTGTAGTTCCCAACACTCTTACGTGAAATGTAGGAAAAAAAGTAAATACTTGTCATACAGTAAGAGAAATAAATTGCCAAAGGAACGTAAAAATGTCCATCTCCTTCTATTTCTCCAGAGGTATTTTTTGCAGACCCCAGGCACTTTTATCCATGCATATGTATATTACTGGACATCCGAATTTAATTAACGCATTGTAGCGATCTCAGTTAACGCAGGCAGGCGCATCACACAGGGCGAGGCAATCCACACACAGGCGGAGGACAGACATGAACCCGGGACTCGCACTAAAGCACAGCGCAGATACCACTGTAGAAAAGAGCTTGCTCTGTTGCAAGGAACGTATATCGGGCTCATGTCTCTGTGTGTGATTACGTCACCTACCAGCCCTGCTGCTGCTTTCCCCCGTGCACGCGACAGTATTTTGTCAACATGGAAATATACTGGGGAACTTACTTATTTTGATGTCTGTATCATGTATATTAAACGATTGATATTTTAAAATGGACTAGTTGCACGCATCACAGGCAAAAAAAAAAATAATAATAATAATTGAAGACCCTAGACACTTTTATCCACGCATATGTATATTACAGGACATCCAATTTTAATGACAATTAACGTGTTTTGTCAACATGGAAATATACTAGGGAACACACTTACTGTGATGTCTATATCATTTATATTAAATTATTTATTTCAGTTTTAAAATGGAACATTTGCCTACAAAAAAATATTTATATAAATAAAAAAAAGGTCTGGTATACGTGGGATTTGAACCTACAACCTTCAGTTTGCAAGCATGTTGTGTTAACTGTTCAGTGCTACACAATTACTTGAGACAAGCAGTATTTTGAAAGATGAAGTCAGCCAGCTGAGAATTCTCTCGACATATTTTTGAGATTTTTTGAGCCATCATTCATCTTCATCATCCTCATTCTGAGATTTTGAGTTTGAGTTCTGAAAATGTTTGGTTTCCTGCGAGTGTAACGCTCATTGTGGTCCCTATTGGCACAAGGAAGTATGGTTTCCTCTCTCTATTCTGGTCGATGAGAGTAATGCTATTTGTGGTCCTCGCTGGACAAAAAAGGAACATAATTTCTGAGAATTAGCTATGCTGATGGATAGTTTATATATTTGATAAAAGTAAAACACAAATAAATTAATTAATATAAATATTGAAGTAAATGAATACATAAATGAATACATAGATATTTATATATTTATTTAATTATCTTGATATTTATTTATTTATTTATTATTCACTATCATATAAACAATGACATTTACTACTGTATGAAACGAAAATAAATATTCAACAGTTCTTGTTTAATTGTATATTAGTGAAGATTTTTGTACATAAAGGTCGTCATGCTTTCATATATTTTTACTTTCAAATTAAAAAATATGTTGGAACGACCCAAACAATTGCTTTGTTGCAGGACTTGTTGTCTGTTCAGTTTGTCTCATCGGTTTTTTATATGTTTTGTTCTTTTCAAGTAACTGATATTTTAAAATCTCTATAAGCTATTGACTGTAAGAAGCCGGTAGGTCCTGATGGCCTCGGCCCGCTTTTATTCAAATTGAGGCTGTAGTTATTGCAGAACCTTTCACTTTTATTTATAATCTTTCAATTGAATCAAATGAACTGCCTAATATCTGAAAGGTGGCCTACTCTATGGTACTATTCCAATTTGTCAGTTATGGCAAAAATTTTGGAATCTATGGTCAGTAATCAACTGAAATGTTACTTGGATGCAAACAGCATCTGTTTTTTAGGTCAGGTCATAGTACTGTGACTGCAGCATTGAAAGTTATAGATGATATCAAAATGTCTCTAGATAAAAATTAACATGTTTATGTCTGTTTATTGATCTTTCCAAGGCCTTTGATACGGTTGCTCATGCATTACTCAATAAAAGATTATTGTGTGCTGGTATGTGATTGCAAGTAGCTGGATATTTTTTTCAAAATGACGTTACTAATAGATCACAGATTGTCAAACATGCAAATATGTTATTGTTTATCCTATATATTAATAACATTGGTGATAACATTAAACACTGTAAGTACCATCTCTATACAGATGATACTATTTTATACTCATATAATCCCTCCCCTTCCTTGGCAATTAATAATTTGCAGGCTGATTTTGATTCCATTCAACAAGCCTTAAATAATCTAAAGCTTCTTTTAAATTCTAGTAAGACAAAAGCTATGGTATTTTCTTCTACAAGGACAAATGCTACGAAAGAATTATCTTTAGTTACTTTAGAGAACAACGTTATTGAGATAGTTGACAATTATAATTACCCAGATATAATTCTAAATTATATCTGGGTATCTGGTTGGATAGTAATCTCATATACTATTGTTCTATGAAGCGTCACTAACTAGAATCTGTATATTTCCTGTAAAATCAGCTTCAGCGAGTGACAGCTGAACGGTTAAGCTAAGGAGTCTGTTCTAAAAGGACTACTGTGTAAAAAGGAGCACAGCATGAACAATATGTAAGGTACGTGCAGAACGATTTCTGTTCAGTTTTCAAGTTGCCTGAAATTACAGGTAGATGGATCTATTTGCAATTATTGTGGTTTTGAATATGTTATAAATGAAGATGTTTCTGTGATTTCATATTAGTTCAGTACAATAATAAATGTAGCATAATGCATTCTGTTAACGGTAAAGGCATATTTTATGTAAGGACTGGGAATCACCAACTTGCTTAATTGTGTTAAACTGTATTACATTATCTGCAGTTTAGATAGACCAAGGCTGACTGAGAAATATGTCCGGGTTTGGTCTGAATACTGCTTCCTAAACATGACCACGTTACAATATACTAAATGAACAGATCAAGCTTATTATGATAGTTTGCAAAATTAGATGAAAACTTTTAATACAATCGGGATAATACATAATCGTTATTTACAAAATCTTGTTCATCTCATTGTTATAAAAACTGTAACTTTACTGCTATACTACTTGCAAATGTTGTGAAATGGAAGGGCAAAGCTACGGTGCCACCATTGCAAACTGCTTTAGAAGCATGACTTGGGTTTGATTCCCACACAGGGTTTGTATTGCAAACTTAAAAAAAAATAAATAAATGTATTTTATTTATGTGTAACAAACACATTTTTAATGTGAAAAAAATGTAGTTGTCCTATTTGTCTTCCTTCCACCCGCCGAATCAGAGAGTACCGCACCGGACGAGTGGGAGAGAGCACAGCTAGGGGTGTGGCACCAGGAGAAGCCGCAGCACTCAGAGAGGGAGTGGGATGAGGTCATCCAGGTGGCTATCGAGTCGCTGCCGGAGAGACTGCAGCCACTGCCAGAGAGTCCCACGCTGCCGGAGAGAGAGCTCTGAGCACAAGAGAGCTCTGCTCCACAACTGCCGTTTGAGAGAGACCCACGCCGCCCAAGAGAAAGTGCCCCACACTGCCAGTGAGAGCACGTCGCGCCGCCGCCAGTGAGAGACTGCACACCGAGGTCAGCGAAAGAGTACCTCCCGCCACCCGGAAAAGGCTGTCCTGCACTACCAGAGAGAGAGAGCCCCAGCGAAAGAGCCCTGCACCGCCAGAGCCCCAGAGAGAGAGCCCTGTGCCGCCAGAGCCCCAGAGAGAGAGAGCCCAGCATCACTACCCTAGAGAGAGTGCCACAAGCCGTGGCTGCAGCGCCCAACCCTCGCCAAACAGCAGCTGGGTTCCGAGATTGCTGCTGGGGCTGTGCTAGCTAGCCTCTGCCCCGTGGAGAGGGGCAGCGGTCCCACAAAGCCCGGACCCATAAGGGACTGCCGTTCAGGACTGGCACGGAACCCTGTAATGCGGCCCAGCCCCTGAAGTGGTCGTCACATTGCGTTGCCCTGTGTGTGTGAGCCAATAGGGCTCGGGGGGATCATTATTTAGGAGGTCATGGTGTGGTTTTCATGTAGCTATGTGTCCTGGAGCTGTCTATCTGTGCTAAACCGTTTAATAAGAGAGCGTCCATTTGCCTGCTGATCCAACGCTTCAATAAAAATAGCAGTTTTCACTGCTTTAAACTGCATCCTGTACCGTCTCCATTTCTTCCTGCTGCTGACCAGATACGCTGCCACAACAATATATAGCAGATTGTTAAGTATCTGGAATGTGAATTGAATGCATTGATTGCTAGATTACTATTTCTAGTAATCAGATAAGGTGTTAAATGACAATGAGTACCGGGTGCATTTAATCTAATGATCGTCCTGCTTTCAATACGCTCTGATGAAGACAACATGTCGAGACACGTCAGCGTAGCTGTTTTTACCTTGTTTTAATGAATAAAGTATGAATAATTGACACACTTTTGTGATGTAGACTTTTATTTAGCGGGAGTTGCTGTCTTTTCTCTTTGGCGCTGGCAACATCTAAGAAGTGTTTCCTATTTAATGTTTCCTAATGTTTCCTTGTGTCTGATCAAATGGATATATAGTAACAAGTTGCGTGGAAATGTGTTTGAAAACACGTATGTCAGTTTAAGAATGAAGAGGGCAATGTTCCCAGAAAACTGTTAAAATAATTCAGTCAAAGAGATGGTAATCTTAGAAATGTCCACTAGGGGTCGGGAGGCACTTGTCTTGTCTCTCACAGGGTTAATTACCTCATTGTAGGAGCAGCTGAAGTTAAGCTGTCTCCAATCTGGTAATCAAGGAACATATTTAAAGGGGTTCTTACTTTGTGCTCATTGTTGGCGAGTAGGAGATGGTTTGGAGACCTCTGTGTCGACTGGGTGAAAGGAGAACAGTTCATTGTGGAAAAGGAGAATTATTTCGCTTGAAAAGTAACCCTGTAGGAGTACGAGCCGGCAGATAACCTGTGTCTAACCTGGGGCCAAGGTTGGCCCTATTGTTTCTACTAACTTGGCTTGTTTTTTAGGCACAATAAACACGGATCAAACGCATAAAAAACACAAGCCAAGTTAGTAGAAACAATTGGGGCAGCTTGCCCCCCATCGGTTTTACAGTTGTGCCTATTTGCATTGTGCTGGGCAAGGTTGCCCCAGTGATTTCTTGAAACTTGGCTTGAGTTTTTGATATCTCTACTTTAAATGGCTGGGCACTTTTGTTAACTTGGTGTTTTTTCACATTTCCAATGTATTTTTGTTTCAGATATTACATGCGCCTTTATTAGTAGCCTATGCATTAAAATAGTACATATTTACTGTAGTATTAAGGAAGCCCTTTTTAGGATATTTACAATAGTTTACGTGTTCTGAATGCCGTTAGTAAATGTGTTTCTTTATTGATTTTTTTTACCTGATAAATTTCTTTGAATTGTTTTGAAAAGCCCTACGCCTTAGAAAAGTGGTTGTAACTTTCTCTGTGCATTTCCAGTAGGTAAACCTCTATACGTCAGGAGCATCCCTTTAGTTAGACTCCTCTGTGATTTTGCTTTGTTTTTCAAAAGTGGAGCTTCTGCAATTTTTACAGATTGAACTAGTCTTATCGTAACACTACGTTTCTGTCATTTACTGTTCGGTTCTCGTTGTACTTGTTAAATTAAAAAATAACCGGTCGATAATCATTTAGCATTATTATAACTTTTTCGTATTCAACAGCGTGAATACCTTTTTTTTTTGTACCAGATCTCATCTTGCATTCCTTCAAATCCAACGTCATTATGAGCACTGTTCCAAATTTCAGAGCATTTCAAAACAGATGAGGAGCCTGATCATTTCGCTTTTTATTAGGTTCATGGGGATGGCTGTCAACAGTTTGCCTCCATTGGGGACTTGTCAGTTATCCGACCATCCTGATTCTTGGATTAACCACAGTACTCCATGAATATTAATGGAGTATCCTTACTCTAACCCTTTTCCCAACTAAATCCCTTTAGTATCACTAACAGTAATTTACATTCCCAGGACAGACTATAATGAAAGTGAGTGGGGGCATGTTACTTGTAAACTTCTTTCAACCCTTCCTAATACCCCAGAGGCACTGAGATTGTGCAGTTTACATATCGGCATGTTTTTGTTTGTAGTTGCTGACTGCACTGAAAAATGTACTGTGTTGTAATTATTTATTAATGCAATAAATAGCACATAGTAGGGTTCATGTTGACTTATTTACTTTTACACACTGTAAATTGGAACTACAACAGCAGTTTTTTATTTTCGCTTCTTGTCTTTTTTATTAGTGTTAACTAGAATTCTTATTTTGACAGGTTATTGGTGAACAGACTACTGTCATCATTTTTGCTCAGTCCATTGGAAGTGATACTAAAAGGGTTTGACTGTAACCAAGAGCCTTCTGTGCTCTGCAAGACTTTAGTTGTACTTTTTCTTGGTACTTTTGTTGCAGTTTTGAGTTTCAGGTTTAATATCTGAATCATAGCTCAGTGATGCCACCCTCTTGTGTGCAGGGATGGTGGGATGTGTACTGTATTTGCACTCAGCTTATATAACGTATCGCTGTGGCTGAATATTAACAAAATAACACCACTATAGCAAAAAACATGTTTCTCCCCTTCTCATCCTGTTTGATTTTTATTTTTATTTCAGTCCTTTTTTTTGTTCCCTTTTCTAATTGTCCATGGCTTACTTTTATGTATGCCTTTTTATTTGATTTTATTTATTTCTATTTCCTTTCTTGCCTGCATGACGCATGCACACACATGCACACGCACACGCACACGCACTCCTCTTGATGGGACCATTAAGAGATCATTCATATTTCATCCCCCCACCTAGGGATCTATCTGTGAACCCAAACTCATGTTCAATGCTGAAAACGTTGCAAAACACTTCTAGTCTAAATGTTTGTCATTTAATTAATTTTTGTATCTCTGGGTATTAGGATGCAGGAACTTTAAACGGTCAGAGTCACTGAACCATTCCATCTCAGAGGATTAAAAACCAAACTTGAATGCTGTACCCTAATGTATAATTAGTGTATGTAATAGTGTAATGAAGTGTAATGTTTCAATAGTTTAAAAACATTTCATAATTTCCAGCTGATGTTGTATTTCTTCTTCTTTTTAAAATTTCATTTACACGATTTATTCCATTCAGTCCTTGCATGGAAACGGCATGACATCATACAATGAAAGACCCTGTATCATGAATCAACAATACCCAAACAAGACAGAACATTATCACACTGATCTGTGTCTATTTTAATAATTGCAAAGATAATAATATTCAGAAATGATAACTGTAGTGATGTATACAAAGCATGTGCTTAGTGACAGCATTTCATTTATAGAATACATTAAGGAAATGTTTTTCTGCTTATACTTTCTTTATGTTTAAGTGTAGTGTTTAAAACATAATAGGAAATACAAAATTTTAAGGGGGACTCAAAGGAGCAGAGCTGGCAGTACAGTAGACCGGACCAGCTGGGACCCTGTTCAGAGCAGTGATCAGTTCAGAGTTACTGATCGGATTGTATATAGGTATTTAAAAAAAAACAAAAAAAAACAATTAGCCCATTGTCACAAAGACGGCCGGAGTGGGTGGCGTCAGACCAGAGCCAGGAAATAAATGAGAGACTTGGGGTTTTGATGAAGCTGAGCGCGTGATCACGCTCAGCATTTAATAATAAAATAAAAGATTTAAACAGAACACAAAACAGGACACGGCACTTGAGCCAAAATAAAGAGACAAACAAAACGAACTATACAGACAAACACGGTGAGCAGATACTTTCACTAATACTTTTACAATGATCACCTCCGTCTCCAAACCCGTTCTCCACTCACCGAACACCCAACCCCGAGTGAGTGAAAACATGCTGTTTTTATGCAGTTGTACCAAGACTCGATTGCTAATCAATCATTCAATCGGAGTCTCGGTACAACTGCACGTGAATTAACAAAGTGCAATCCCGTGACACACATTATACACATTTTATCTGCACGTGAAGTGATGTGCAATCCTCGTGCCTAACTACAATTATACATTTTTAAACACACGTGAAACACAGACCCGCTTATATCCCGTGTACCAATACCTATACACCAACATTTACACACAACACGTAACATACAATATACACAGGGGGGGCACTTTGCCACACCCATTTATATGTCTTTGCCTGCTCAAACATGCATGAAAGAGCCACTATGATGCAGTGATATGCAAGCTTCTGTGTACCCATTCTGTAGTGGGCACAGTGTTTACATGTATCAGATTCTGAAAGTTTTGTACAATGTCCAGCCACCCAGTCGAGTGGATACGATGCAATGCAGCGCTATACAACAGTTTTATTGTTTGTCCTTCATCGCTAAAATGCTGTCTAATATAATAAATGGTAATAGCTGAACTCCAAATAATGCAATATACAATACAACCAGAATCAATAAGGGCTGCATATAGACATTTTGTACATTGTGTTAAGTTTTGACACTGCATATTATTAACCCATCTTTAGTATTATTCAGCCTTTCTGTTTTTTTTTTTCAATAAGCAATGAATCAGGGTGGCAGGGTCTTGGCCCATGCAGCCATGCAGCTCCCTGGTGAATCACCACTAAACCCTATACTCTGAAACATACGCTGTAATATATGATACAACCACAAAGAAAGTAAGCTGTCTTTATTTAAAAAAAACAGGCTCATTGCTTATAAAGCTACACTGCATCACCAAGGGACCTGTCAGGTTAACAACATCAATTCTAGTAGAATTTCGAAGTGAAATCAGGTAAAACTAATTTAATAAATTCTATTCAGGGGTTATAAATTAGGTTTTATGGGGAAAACCCTAAACTGAGATCATGAGTCTCCACCAAATTAATATTAGGTTTTATTTTATTTTTATACCACCAGCAAATTATTGTGATTATTTGTTCAGTTAAAGTGAAATATTAAATTACTGGAACCTACTGTATAAATTCCTATGCTATTGCAGTGATGAATGCCTTAATTACTGTCAGTTGCGCTATAAACCCAAGAAACTGCTTTCTTGTAATCGGAGTGCGCTTTACAAGAATGTTCTGAAGTTTTCAGACAGCGTAATTCATGCCTTGACAGCCCTTCATAAGGGGATAAGTGAAAAAAAATCTTGACAAGATTCAACATTGAATGACATGTTAAATGTTAAAATACTCTGAGTCAGTCGTGCGAAGGTTACAAATGTAATGAATTCCAGTGTGATTGTTGGGACCCTGCTCATTCGTGATAGTGTCCAACATTGCAACAGTGGACGTAAGGATCTGTCATTGCAGGCTGATTTGTATGTCTGGATTTTGTTTAAATCAATCACATCTATGGTGTTGCAGCTGGCTTTCTTGCATCATCTAGACTGCCATCTTCTGGGATGGGGTTTGTGCATGAAATCCACTACACCACGTTCAACAGTATGGAACCATGATGTAGATGAACCATGCTCTCTACATTACATACAGTACCTTGAACAGAGGTAGAAGAAGTATTATAAAGGAAAGATGTGTAACATTCGCGGTTTATTTTTGAATTACCAATATGGGTAGTATTGTAGTACACTGGTTTCATGGTTGATAGCTACCATTTACTTTTTATTTGTGATACAATAACAATTTATTATACATTATACAACAACTGGACCCTGCTCTCCCATTGTTTTGAGGTCAGCTGTTCTGTGTTTGCTCAAGAAAGGAAAATATGAGATTCATTAAGGTCACTGTTCTAAAACCATTGCTTACTGAGGAGATGATTCACAGAGAAGCTGGAGCTCTGTCTCAAAACGTTTCAGAGGCCTACAATGATTATCAGACAATCCAAGGTAAATAAATAAATAACTTTTAAAAAGTTGTAGTACAATTAAGGTTCCAGATTTTTAAGTCCTTAAAGTGGGACAGTATGGAGATATTGTGAAAACTTCCAACTTCCAAGCTACGAGGATATCTCTCTCTCTCTCTCCCTTTCTCTTTCTATTCTATCCCAGTGTCCTTTCTGCAAACCAGGCCTTTCCTGTATGAAAACATTACATATCTCAATATTTCTACTTATTAAATGGTTACTTTATAGAATTTTTTTTTCTTCAAAATATTTAATTTGCTTGAATCATTAGTGTGCCGTGATTAATAGGTACTTGGAATTTTTTTTCAGCCACTTCTGTTAAAAATGGCTCATACAATGTATATTATGTGGTGGAAATCCTAAAGGTGATGACGTGTTAAATATCATTTCTCTTGACTGTGTGCAGTAAATGAAGCCCATTGCATCACCCATAAGCTTCTCCACCTTTTCACAGATAATCAGATGTTTTGAGTTTTCTTTAGAAGCTGCCCTGATTGCACAAACAGTAATTTCCTTCTGAAGTTAGTTATAAAGTCTGGTAAATAGTAATCCAGCTTGGCAAACCCTTTAGGTTTCCTGAATAATTATTTCCAAATGTCCCTTTAACATGGTGTAAGCTGACAGGTATCACTTAAAATGGAAAGGAACCTGTTAAAAATGTGTTAATTGCATGATGAAATTTACTGTCTATTCCATTATTTTCAATCTATGCAGTGGTCATGTGGTAAATCTTTTCTTTTCAGTATCTCATGAGATAATGCTTCGTGAAGTCCATAAACTAACACATGTTTTTAAAACTTTTTTGAGGTTACAGAAGAATAATGTTTTATAGCAGGCGTAATGATCTCTATGTTAAAATAAAGTCTTGAATTTGATGCCTGTTACTGCACTACTCTTAACAACAGAACAGCTAATACATGTTTTTTGAATCACAAGCCTTTTGTAGTGTGTTATCAATGTAGTTTAATACTAGGTCTGCTACTAGTATTGTTTAAGAATCAGAGTTACCCGTTTTGTGTGGTTGACATCCATTTTTAAGGGAGTTTGTTTTTTAAAACAAACATTGACAGTCCTGTTTCTAACTTTTTTGGTTTGTTTAAATGTAAATGTCTTATTTGATCTCTTCAACAATTACGAATTTTATGAAGTCATGTTCTTGCTTAGGGTTATCTTTTATTCACAAATTGCCATTGCAGATTGCAAGTTACTGTCACTACTTTCAAAATTGAAAGAACAATTTGAAGAAACTCTCGTTGACATCATTTTGTAAAACCTGTATAGCTGGGTTTGAAACTCCAATCAGGAAGACTTACAAGAACACTGTATCCCTGCTTCTTTTAGAACTGTACTACTTCATTTGAAACTCTTTTTGCTCAAATTCAAATGTCAAGCTCCCATAAATAATGGATCTTCAATGAAACATCTCTCCTTATGTCTCCAGAATTGTACATTTCTTTACACTTCAACATTACATGTAACTAAAACTAACATTATTTTTTCACATAAAATGTAATCTGTTACCACATTTCTTTTCTGAAAAATGTAATCAGATTACAATAACGCGTTACATGTAGGGTGTTACTCCCCAACATTGCATAGCACTAGTTAAAATGTGCCTTCAGAGCTGGTCATAGGGAGGTTTGGAACCTTCATTCCCCTAAATTCTCTGCTCCTTTTATTTTTTCCATCCCTATAACTGTTCCGTCCGTAGGGTCTCTGGCTTCAGACCCTTAGGGCCTAGGACTGTTCCAGACAGGGTGCAATCTGAATATGGAGCCAGGTGCAATGTTCCAGACAGGGTGCATTGTGAATATGGAGCCAGGTGCAGTGTTCCAGACAGGGTTCATTGTGAATATGGAGCCAGGTGCAATGTTCCAGACAGGGTGCATTGTGAATATGGAACTGTTGCATAACCCTTTGTGGGTGCAGCTTGTGTTGGGATCACAGCTCCAAGCAGCAGTTACATATGTAACATGTTTCCAGTGTCAGCTGACAGCTGGTTTTTGTCTTCCAGTTGGAGGTGGTGATGGACGACAATTGGAAAGGAAAGGACAGACATGCACGTGCAACCTTCTCATAAGCTGGTAAATTGAAAAAACAAAACCATACTCTTCTAAATAATCACAAGAAACAATATTCAGGATTTATTGAACACCCTTTAGTGTTTACAACACATGCACGACTTTCAATTGCTGTCTCCTGTGCTCTATGTATTACTGAGGTATCTTTTTCAACACAATAAGTGTTTTGATATTTCTATTAATATACCCAGGGTCATAAAATCTACTGAAGAATGAAAAAGAATACATTATTTATCAAATCTTCATTGAGAATCAATACAAGGCAAAATTAAATCATGTAAACGTCCAACTTTTGTATCCAAATAAAATGCACTTAGTACATGACTGACGCTTTCTGTTCCTACACGATAGCTGGCATGTGAAGACGGTGTGTGTATAGTAAGTATCAGTGTTTTGTCAATAGATAGAGTTGTGTACTAGTCTGTCACATACACTGTTTTAAGAAAGATTGTACACTACAACTGTGTGCTGTGTTGGGGGCTATAGTAAAAAAAAAGAAAAAAAAAGTAAGTGTGAAGTATCTCTATTAGAGTGGCCTAAATGTGAAGAAATTCATTTGCAATGGTGTCAGTTTGTGCAAGTCGGAAGTACTGGTTTTGTTGGGGGGAAAAAAACACATTCAGAGTTTTCTGTAATGTTTTATTATAGTTTTTGAAAAAATCTTTACGAATACATAATATTGCTACTGCAGTAAATTAATACACATTTTCATTTAGCCCATTTCATGATCACATGGATTAGGCTACCTAGAGAATGTTCAATATATAGTCAACCTGCTTAATATACACTTCCAAGGGTTTGGGCAAACATGGCAGAGTTGACTTTATCAATAAATGGAGATGACTTTATCAATAAGAACTTTACAAAATAAATATTTCTGGCTACCAATAGTAAAATAAATAAATAATTAATAAAATATAAAAAAACAACACAACACCAGCACTAATAGAATTAGCATGCTTTTTTTACCGTGGTTAAACTATGCACTTTTTTATTATTTTAAAGTTACAGTACGTTCTCATTTAATTACATTTATCTGCCATTACTCAGCACAAAACCATGTAAGCTGGGTTTTTTTTTGTTAAAAGCAATAAGTAAGATGAGTTTATTGTTTCAGAATCAGTGTTGGGCACGTTACTGAAAAAAATGTAATGTATTACTCGTTACTTGTTCCTTTGGGAAAAACTCATATAATGTCCTTACTTATTAAAAAAAAAAAAGTAGCGTGTTATATTGCTCGTTTACATGTTACTCGTTACATTTCTGTCTCATCCTGTCCTGTGAAACAGTTGTTGTGACTCTTCCTTACTTTTTAACTATACGTCTGGTAATTCATTATTAAATGTGTCAAATAGTATTTTAACATTCTTGTAGTATAACAAACAAACAACATTTGACTGATGTTTTTGCCATCGTCCTGAGTCAAAGTAGTGGCCATACCCCCAACCAGAGAAGGTAGGCCGTGATATTTGCGAAGACATGTTTTCAATGATTTCCTCACTGATCTTTTTCATTTTTTTAATAGTTTAATGTGGTTAGTGAAGAAGAAGCTGTTTCTCTGCCTGTCAGGAGCTCTGGTATGCCTTTATTAACCTCTGTTCGCAAGCCAGTTAACCTGATTGCACAGTGTGCACACAATTAGCCAGATAAAAATGAAACTAAGACCTTATTGGCTTAGAGTTTAAAAAATGAAATTTACTTTGGCTTGAAAAAGTAGGTGTACAAAAGAGAAAAGGTAACGAGACTAGATTTTTTTTTTGGAAAGTAACTGTAATATTATTACTCCTATTAAAATGTAACGCGTTATATTACCTTGGTATTGACAAAAGTAATATCATTAGAAGTAACGCATTACCGCCACCTCTGTTCATAATACAATACAAGTTTTTTTTTTTTTTTTAGCCCATACCACACACGGACCTGCATCGAGTTTTGACACAGCATACCCAAGACCCAATGATTTAGACAGGGATATGAGTTGATGCAAAAATTACCAATATTAATCTTGAGTCTTGTAAAAACGGATTCAAGTTTTCAACAGCACACAAATAAAATAATGGAAAGACAGAATGAACTATATTTTTTAGCAATTTAGCAATATGGGACACAGGCTATGTCAAATATAAAGAAAATACATTAATAAATTGATAAATGTAAAAATCAATGTGCAATGAGTAGTCTATTTTTTGCAAAAGGAAAGAACAGAAGTCTTTTAACTTTTAAGTCTAAAATGAACTGTATGAGTTGTTTGTTGCTAATTTTTAATGTTATGTTTTTGTTTCATTTTTACTGTAATTTCCATCTCATTACAAAATCCAAAGTTCATTAAGAAGCAAAAAAAAACAAAAAAACAATAATGATTAACCTATTAAAAAAAATATATATATCCAGTGATCAGCGAATAGGGTCCAGGAATAACAAAAACTAATAGCCTCTAAGCATACATTACATTTTTGTGAACCATTTCAGGATGTTCAATTTTAAACTAAATGGCTGCACAACTAAAATATCATCATTGTTATTTTTCAAAATCTTCACAGTGTATATCAACTTTTTGCAATCCAATATCCGGAGATACACAAGCAATTTTTAAGCATTTTCTGAAACTGACAATCAACATTGACTGTGTGTTACTATTGACAACTCAAATTTTCAATTGGCATTCGAATTGCTGGAATACACCACTGCTCTATTTTCAACAATGCAGTGGACACATTTTCTACACGCTGCGTGTGCTCAGCCAGTGATATTGCATTTTCTAATCATCTGATTTCACTCACAGTTTTGCTAAACAAGCAACGCAGAACTTTAAAACCCTGGCACGAAAAAAATGTTCACCAGATATTATAAAAAATACTTCCTGGGGTAGTGTGGGATATGAGAATGTAATACCCACCAAGCATCATACCCAGAGGTTGGGCATTCAATTCTCATTTATCCCACACTACCCCATGCAGTATTTTTCATAATATCTGGCAAGCATTTTTTTCCAGCCAGAGTTCTAAAGTTCTGTGTTGCTTGTTGTGGATTTCCTTTCACTTTGACAGCTTGCACTCTATTGCTGGTATTAATGAGCACGTTTTCCTCTTAATAACCAGCCAGTTATTATAGGAAATATCTCTGAAAAGAATATATACATCTGAAAACATATTTAAGAAATGTTTCCCCTGTTCTCAATTTGTATGAAACGGTGTGTTAATGTAATGTTTTAGTTATTCAAAGAGTAATCACTTTACAGCGTATTAAGTAGGTGTTATAAATACGTGTTGTTTTACTTTTATCGCCTCACATGCCACGACTATGGATCAGGCGAGGGCACGAGAGTTTGTGCACTTTTGTACATGTGGATGACTACAATGAGACGTGTCTCTACTGCTCTCATATCCAGCATGTTGGTCTTTACAGACACACAGCCCTACACATGAATCTTGTTTTCATATCTGTTACCTTTTCTTTAGAGCATTGATATATAAATCATTTTACCTAAGCAATAGCATAAGCAACATTAATAGTTTTTTTTCCGCAAGTGAATCCTTGCTGTCTCGCTGTCGTTTAATTTCTTCTGTTTTCCACCATTATATAAATAATAAATGCAATGTAATGTTTTGCTGTCGATGTAGTCACTGGACAATGACGAACTATCAATCAGAAATGAGTTCATTCGAAGACGAGTAGGAGTAATTAGCCAATATTTCAGGGAAATCACCAGCGAAGGTTGAAGACAAACCGAAGAACCTCCGAACTCAGCTCCTGCATCACAGCATGATGTGCTCCCTGTTGTTTCTGTGGCACAGACACTCTCTGATCCACACTCGAGTTTTTCTGCGTCAACATCTTTTCAAAATTATTCTAATTACTTCAGCAGCTGCTGAAACATGCTTACTTTAAATAATTTTCCAGTGTGCATGTGGCACGTTTAACAACAGCAATTCAGTTGTCAATTTTTTGTTGTCAACTAAAATTGACAATAAAAAATGCTTGTGTATCTCCAGCCTCTAGCTAAGGGAACACAAAGCCACTTTTTCAGGACCAGCGGTTTGAAACCTGGTTCCAGGAGACCGGTAGACCTAGTCTGAGGCAACTTTGCTGTATCAAACCCAAAGTCCTTGGTGTGCCATGCAGTAGCCTGAAACCAAGTTTCCTGAAACCAAGTTCCAAGCCACAAAGTCAGGGGTGCAAATAATTTGGAAAATTGGTGCTAAACTGTTTAGAAAGAGACCCTAGTGGTGCTAAATTAATCAAGCCCCCCTTCAATGTTTTTAGTGCAGTTATGTGGATAAGTGTGGGTGGGTCATGTGAGTAGTCCAGACCCAATGAGAAACTATCATCATCTATGGTTGCTAAGGAATAAATCAAATGTGGCGCCAGAATGTAATGTGGCTGGCGCTATATGAGGTACCCTGGCGCTAGAATCTAGCGCCATAGCACCAAATTTGCACCCCTGAAAGTAGCTTTGTGTTCAGCTTTAGGAATATCACTATGCTTGACCAGCATCAGCATATCCCTTTAAATATGACGCAATCCTCACGGTGGATTTTGCCGTCTACCGACTCAAAAAAATGTCACCTTAATTTCTGAGTTGATTTATGTCCATGATATTTGAATAAAAATGCCAAAACAATTGATATCATGTTGAAAAAGATATTTCAGAAGTAACAAAAAGTAATAAACCACATAACACCCATGGATTTACACCACATGATTAGGCTGCATGCGAACAAGGTATGACCACATGAAACTTTAGACATACAATGTAAGTAAATCAAAATAGTATTCAAATTACACTTACAAACCATGAATATTAAGTAAAGAGCTTAAATGCACAAAAATATGATTTTCGTTGACTGAGCATACACAACGGCAGATGATATGAAACTGTGAGCCTGACTTATACATCTCCGTAAACTAAATGAAACACGCAAGTACCATGAAAAGAGGTATTTACAAACAAAAGACTTTTATGCATATATATATATATATATATATATATATATATATATATATATATATATATATATATGCATAAAAGTCTATATATTTACTGTACAGTACATGAATACATCCAGACATGCAACCTAAAGGAAATATTCAATTGATCTAATTGGAGGCACGTGGGAATAATTTAAATAGAGCTCTTTGTAAACAAGTTCATGAAAATCAAGCGTAATCGTGTATTATGCGTGATAAAACTTGTGTTCCTAGACGCCCCTTTGCTCAAACGCAGTGACGCAGCAGGAGGGACAGGAGTTCATCTGCTCAGAACATGCATCTGATTGACTTGTTCCTGGGCATCAGAGAATAGAGCAAATTAGCTGAGCTCAGTGATGCTAAGAGCTGCAGGATATACAATCTTAAAAGTGACAGCTGCAAAAATGGAGTTCCCCAAGAATAGTTGCTGCAAAGTTTAAAATCTGTATTTGGAAAAGGGCTAGCAAAAGAAATAGAAGAGAATGCTGTTCCAGGGGTCTTGCAGAAAAGTTATTGGAAAGCACGCTCTAAACAATAAAACATGAAAGCATTCCAAATCTGCCAGGATGTATGAAAATGAGATGAAAAACGACAAATTTAAGAAGTTTGAACAAGTCCAGAAATACACAGAGGATACACTATGAACAAGCAGCTATTCCTTAAGAATGGATGAATAACCAACAATACATATACCTAATAATATACCAACAAATAACAAGTTAATGTAGTATTCTGTAGATATCACAAAGCCAGTGTATAGAAAAGAAAAATACCAGCTGATTAAATTAAATTAAACAGTTGAATTTGGAGACCTGCTTTCATTAGATCAAGCTTGGGAACTTGATTGGAATAAATACAAGATAGATTTCCAAAACAAGATCCTGTAAAAACAAAATCACCAAGCAACATGAATGACACTAGATTTCTGAGCACCTGTTGTATAAAACTGGGAGCCGAACAAAAATGCTCTTTGTGCCCCACAATGGAGTTTTATTCAACTGTTAAGATCTTTTTTTTTTCTTTTTTTCATACCAGTACTTTCCCTTTTGTCTTTACTTTCATTAAGATTTAGGGCATAATGTTTGTTGCAGTGCCTGAACCTTTCCAATGAATTGAGCCCTGCGTGTCTATATCTGCCGTGGGAGTGCAGTGCAGCAGCATGTTTTTTATGAGGTTTGTATCACTATAACAGTTCTTAATTCAACTGTCAATATTTTATTTTCTGCATGTCCAATTCCTAACTAAAATGGGTAAGAACTTATATTATTCAAGGTTCTGCTCATGTTTTTGTTTATGGGTACAGAGGCAATTGTTATATTTGTGACATTTAGTGATAAATGTACAGATATAGATGGAAGGTTAATTGTAAAGGCACTTTCACATTAAATAAATGAATGAAGAACCAGTTTAAAATTAAAGCCTTAAAGCTTTTTTCTCAACATAAATATTGGCATGATAAAATGCTTCAGATTATTTTCTTTTGATTATTTATACACAGTGAATTTAATTCACTGACGCTGTAGTAACTGTGAAGAGATAATAATTGTAGCCTATATACTGTAAGAAAACATTCATAGTATAAAGGTAAACATATGCGATGTATTTATTGTAGAGCATAACAGTGCATTGTTTTCTTTATATTGTCATATGACCAAAACATGTTAAATATATAAAAGGCCAGGTTAGAACAATTAGATCAGCTTTTACCATCTATATACTGTATACCGAGCATCAAAAGAGACATATCACTATTATAACACATTTATTTTCGAAAAAAAATATAGTATATAAATGATGGACATTGACGAAATGTTTTTGGTTTCTTTTTAATCTCTCATTCATCCTTGACCATGACACGCTTGAGCGACTATGGCTGAAGCATATGTACTTAATCACCGAATTAGTGAGACAGTTGATTTAACACTGGATATGGAGTGATTTCAGCTGTTGAATTGCAAGCTTGAATAAAAGCAATAAAAAAAAGCACAGAAAAAAAACATTATGCCACGTCTGTCAAGAGAGCAGCGCCTTTGTGCAATCAGCATGTTGGAGGCTGGACTAGGGCAGCGTACTGTGGCTCGCCGTCTTGGGTGCTCACAGCCAGCAATTTCCAACCTGGCGAGACGGTATAACCAGACACACTCTGGCAATGACAGGCCATGAACTGAGAGACCAAGAGTCAAAACACCGGCCCAAGATCGACAGATCATTTTGCAGCATCTTCGTGATGTCAATTGTTAATCAGAACAATAAGAAGTCACTGCATCTGCTCTAAAACAGATTTGTCATTTTTCGATCACATCTAGTGAATTTTATCCAAATATCAGTGATTTTGATGCTCAGTATATACAGTATTTAAAAAATGGCTGTGTTAATAAAGACACAATTGGGACTTACTTAAAAGGCTACATGGCTGGTGGCACTACCAAGATAAAAAACATAAAAACATGGTCCAGGAACTTAAACAGAATATTATTTATAAACACAATCAGAATTATTAAACAAATAATGCATATATTGTTTATTTTCTTTTTGAATGGTACTAACACAACCTAATGTGAATAAATAAATGTGAATTACAATTACAAAACTTGGACGATTTAACAATTTTACTGTTTCTGACCAGGACAAAAAATGAAGGCTGAAAAGTGGGACAATCGGGGCTCCCGAGTGGCGCATCCAGTAAAAGCACTCGCTAGAGTGCAGGATGCGCTCTATAGCCTGGATGTCGCCGTTTCGAGTCCAGGCTATTCCACAGCCGACCGTGGACGGGAGCTCCCAGGGGCGGTGCTCAATTGGCCGAAAGTGTCGTCCGGGGAGGGAGGGTTAGGTCGGCCAGGGTGTCCTCGGCTCACGCGCACCAGCGACCCCTGTAGTCTGGCCGGGCGCCTGCGGGCTTGCCTGTAAGCTGCCCAGAGCTGCGTTGTCCTCCGACGCTGTACCTCTGAGGCGGCTGCACAGTGAGTCTGCAGAGTGTAAAGAAGCGGGCGGCTGACGGCACACACTTCGGAGGACAGTGTGTGTTCATCTTCGCCCCTCCCGAGTCAGCGCAGGGGTGGTAGCGGTGGACTGAGCCTAGAAATAATTGGGCATTTCAAATTGGGGAGAAAATAATAAAAAGTAATTGGCAACGACTAAATTTATAAAAAAAAAAAAAAAAGTGGTACAATCTCAGGACGCCTGGTACCCTGTTCATGCATCACCTTTACGTCTGGTAACCCTGTTCATGCATCACCTTTACGTCTGGTAACCCCGTTCATGCATCACCTTTATTTATTTAGCAGACGCCTTTATCCAAGGCGACTTACAGAGACTAGGGTGTGTGAACTATGCATCAGCTGCAGAGTCACTTACAATTACGTCTCACCCGGAACACGGAGCACAAGGAGGTTAAGTGACTTCCTCAGGGTCACACAATAAGTCAGTGGTTCAGGTGGGATTTGAACCAGGGATCTCCTGGTTACAAGCCCTTTTCTTTAACCACTGGACCACACAGCCTCCTTTACATCTGGTAACCCCGTTCATGCATCACCTTTACGTCCTATAACCCCGTTCATGCATCACCTTTACGTCTGGTAACCCCGTTCATGCATCACCTTTACGTCTGGTAACCCCGTTCATGCATCACCTTTACGTCTGGTAACCCTGTTCATGCATCACCTTTACATCTGGTAACCCTGTTCATGCATCACCTTTACGTCTGGTAACCCCGTTCATGCATCACCTTTACGTCTGGTAACCCCATTCATGCATCACCTTTACGTCTGGTAACCCTGTTCATGCATCACCTTTACGTCTGGTAACCCCGTTCATGCATCACCTTTACGTCCTATAACCCCGTTCATGCATCACCTTTACGTCTGGTAACCCCGTTCATGCATCACCTTTACGTCTGGTAACCCCGTTCATGCATCACCTTTACGTCTGGTAACCCCGTTCATGCATCACCTTTACGTCCTATAACCCCGTTCATGCATCACCTTTACGTCTGGGGACCCCGTTCATGCATCACCTTTACGTCTGGCAACCCCGTTCATGCATCACCTTTACGTCTGGTAACCCTGTTCATGCATCACCTTTACGTTTGGTAACCCTGTTCATGCATCACCTTTACGTCTGGGGACCCCGTTCATGCATCACCTTTACGTCTGGGGACCCCGTTCATGCATCACCTTTACGTCTGGTAACCCCGTTCATGCATCACCTTTACGTCTGGTAACCCTGTTCATGCATCACCTTTACGTCTGGGGACCCCGTTCATGCATCACCTTTACGTCTGGTAACCCCGTTCATGCATCACCTTTACGTCTGGTAACCCCGTTCATGCATCACCTTTACGTCTGGTAACCCCGTTCATGCATCACCTTTACGTCTGGTAACCCCGTTCATGCATCACCTTTACGTCTGGTAACCCCGTTCATGCATCACCTTTACGTCTGGTAACCCCATTCATGCATCACCTTACGTCTGGTAACCCTGTTCATGCATCACCTTTACGTCTGGTAACCCCGTTCATGCATCACCTTACGTCCTATAACCCCGTTCATGCATCACCTTTACGTCTGGTAACCCGTTCATGCATCACCTTACGTCCTATAACCCCGTTCATGCATCACCTTTACGTCTGGGGACCCCGTTCATGCATCACCTTTACGTCTGGTAACCCCGTTCATGCATCACCTTTACGTCTGGTAACCCTGTTCATGCATCACCTTTACGTTTGGTAACCCTGTTCATGCATCACCTTTACGTCTGGGGACCCCGTTCATGCATCACCTTTACGTCTGGGGACCCCGTTCATGCATCACCTTTACGTCTGGTAACCCCGTTCATGCATCACCTTTACGTCTGGTAACCCCGTTCATGCATCACCTTTACGTCTGGTAACCCTGTTCATGCATCACCTTTACGTCTGGGGACCCCGTTCATGCATCACCTTTACGTCTGGTAACCCCGTTCATGCATCACCTTTACGTCCTATAACCCCGTTCATGCATCACCTTTACGTCTGGTAACCCCGTTCATGCATCACCTTTACGTCTGGTAACCCCGTTCATGCATCACCTTTACGTCTGGTAACCCCGTTCATGCATCACCTTTACGTCTGGTAACCCTGTTCATGCATCACCTTTACGTCTGGGGACCCCGTTCATGCATCACCTTTACGTCTGGTAACCCCGTTCATGCATCACCTTTACGTCCTATAACCCCGTTCATGCATCACCTTTACGTCTGGTAACCCCGTTCATGCATCACCTTTACGTCCTATAACCCCGTTCATGCATCACCTTTACGTCTGGGGACCCCGTTCATGCATCACCTTTACGTCTGGGGACCCCGTTCATGCATCACCTTTACGTCTGGTAACCGTGTTCATGTATGACCTTTTTAAAGCTTAGAGTATTAGTAGTATTATTCTTTTTACATAGCCAACACTTTGGCATCAATGACATTTCATTCAAAGTATGTATTTTATTAATCTATCAAACTGGTTTTATTTAAAACAAATACAGTATCTTCAGTCCATTTTCCATTATGTCAGAATCATATTTTTCCTTTCATATCCTGGATAAGCATTTTTGTATTAATTTAGTTGTGTTTGGGATATGAAAGAAAAAAGATTAAAATGGGGATAAACTCAGATATTATTGATATAAAATGACTCTGCTATTGTTTACAAGAGGTTTGTTACAAATTATTTAAATGCCAGGTAAGCATCTTATAATTGAAAAACAGAATTCATTTTTGGGGGAGAACAGATTTATTTCTCTGTTATTTAACATATATTGATTTGGAAGTCTTATATGTGAATAGAAACATTTTAAATGTACAGATTGTCTACATTTATCCCTAGGTAATTTAGATTAGTTTTACAAGGGCTGTATATAATTAAGCAAACCAGTTTACAGATATACGTGTAGATTTAGCAACTCACAATTTTAAACTGATTTGGAATTATTTAGTTGATTGAATTAAACATAGACCTGGAAGGTTTGCAGACAGTAGGAAGCAGCACCAATTACTTTATTTTCATTTACAAACTAAATTAAAACTATATAACTATTTCCCAATTGATCTATTATTTATTTCTTAGCAGACCTATGAAAATATTTTACATGAAAACAATTATCATTAATAAATCTTAATAATTTTAAATATCTGAGACAGACACAAAGACATTATTATTATTATTATTATTATTATTAGTAGTAGTAGTCATAGTAGTAGTCGTAGTAATAGTCGTAGTAGTCATAGTAGTCATATTATTATTATTATTATTATTATTATTATTATTATTATTATTATTATTATTATTAATAATAATAATAATAATAATGACTTATATAGTACATCAAGCTTATATATTAGAAAATTAGGTTCATCTAAATCTTGGATTGACTATTTGTTTACTTGGCTTAGAATCACATGAATAGATTTTTGTTATAAAATATGGAAATGCATACAATAGGAAAGAAATGGAACAGATATATTATTATAAAGTAGGCTGAGGAACCAATAGGCATTTCATTTCATGTTTGCTAATCTTTAGTAGTATAGACTGTAGATCTAAATATATCTTTTACAGGATGCTGATATTCATCCTAGGAGAGTGGTGTTGCTTCATAGTTTTTAAAATACATGCATATATGTTTTATGTTCTCTCTCTCTCTCTCTCTCTCTCTCTCTCTCTCTCTCTCTCTCTGTGTATATATATATATATATATATATATATATATATATATATATATATATATATATATATATATATATACACATATACAGTGACTAATGAAATAATCTGTTTATCAAATACTTTTCAAAGTATATATTTAAAATACATTATTTTTTAACTTGCCCCTATAGTAATTTTCCCACAGCTTTACCATACTTGCTTGTGCTCCAGCAGTCTTTCCCTCAGGTTTTACTTTGCTTTACTGAACTGTGCTTCAGTTTTACAAAGGTAACCGCAGTACACTTTGAATGACATAAACAGCAATTTGTGGTGCTTATTACCATGTAAGTAACCACATATTGACAAACCGCACGCCATTCTGAAACATATAGCAAGATGACAAATCTTATTAACTACATAATACATTAACTAGCTGTCTTTTTTTAGATTAAAAACAGGACTGTGATAGTTCAGTAACATAGTAAGATGTTCTTCTAGTGCTCTGAAACTGATTTGACTTGAAAGACTGTGGAAAGATGTACATTTACCCAGCTTCGCAGGCCTGCCCCAGTGCAAGTACACAAGAAACTGAGCAATACAAGATCATTTCTGAACAATATAACACTGGAAATCCACAACTACACTGGGGGAGCATATGGGTATAGTCATTACTTTAGAAAATATAATCAATGTAATAAATATTAAATATAGAAAAAAAAATTAATATAGAGGGCAGGAGACATTTCTTCACACAGATAGTGGTGACTTACCTGGTCATGTTGGTGCTGCTGAATCATTGGAATCCTTTAAGACCCAACCTGACAAAGTTTTGAGAATTATCAGCTACTAGGAACCAGACAAGCTTAGATAGACTGAATGGCCTCTCATTCTTACATTTTCATATGTTCCTATGGTGTGCAAATATTGCAGCGTATGTTGTAAGATCAACTGCATTGAGATGATGAAACATAGAATAATCATTGCTTTAAAAGATCCAAGAATTCCGTGTTGTACGGGGGGAATGCCTCACTTGGGTTAGCTCAGATTTCTCACCCCTGTTCTGTGTAATACAAAGGACCCTGAAGTATCTGTCCCACAGTAAATATAAATCTGACTGTGACTCCATATACAGGCAAATGGCACATTTAGGGAGTTGCTGTGACAGTTGCACTTCCTTTGTTTTAATTCTGTCGATGAAGGACTGTGACGGGAGTTATGTGCAAGGACGATAATGAAAATCAAGGTCATCTTCCAGACAGTAGAGCCTTCAATGAGAGGGCACTGTTGCTGTTAGAAAATGTTTCTCATATATTTCGAAAGTGTCTTTGCCTTGTTGTTATATGATTTGTTGTGTACCCTTCTGCTGACAAATGTAAGCAGAGGACTAGAGGGCACTTGTGACCATCGTCCTCTGAGACTGATAGTCCACTAATCTCACGCTTCAATTTCAAAACAGCAGCAGCAGCATAAGCATGTTTCTGTGTGTTTACAGTGTATACTTGTAACGACTAGCAATGCCAAGACTGGAATTGTATGCAGCTGTTTGAGTTGAAATGGAAAGTAAATGTGAACTGTACAGTTGTGGTTGCAATTCATTATATATAAACAATTTTTTGGTACATTATTAAATAGTTAAACACAATTCCAAGCAGTTTTAAAATATAGTGCACAAACAGCAATGAGTGCAAAACTGTAATTACTGTACACAAATAGAGAATTAGACATTTTCAAATGCAGGATTTATGAATATATTTTTGAAGTGTTGACTAGTGGACTAGTTCATTATTTTTACCTTGAATATTGAATATTGTCATTCTACTCCTAGTCCCGACAAGATGAATACAAATAAAATAACAATATTCATATTGAAAATAAATGAACTTCAGTCAATTGAGTGGCTAGTACAATACACAGGTGTAACATGAAAGGTGCTGAGCATGTTGTGAGCCCATCATGGCAGAGCTTTTGGACCAACAGCAGTGAATCAGTTGCTAACCTTTGCTGATGTACATTACAAGAGATAGCCAAGTTGCAGGCCCACCAAGAGGGCGGGCAGGACGGGGAAATTTCCCCAGGGCCCAATGCCTCGAAGGAGGCCCAACGCCCCAAAGGAGGGCCCTGATGAAGGGGGAACTTTATTTTTTTTTAAATATATATAGAAAATATTTTAAAACAACTAGCCCTGCACAAGACCCTTTGCGTTCCCACAACCACATTAAAAAGAAAAACTCCCGTACTGCACACCGAGCCGATGTGCTTCTGTTGTGAAATGATTGTGTATCCAGGCGCTGTCAAACACTTCCTTTCACACAAGGATTTGAACTTTCACATTTCATATTTTACTACACCAAAAAGCTGAAAAAAGGCATAGCAATTTTACGTATTTTTTAAAGACTTTTAAAAACTTTAAAAGAACCCTAAAGTTGCACAATATATACCACAGTATGAATTATTCTATTATTAAGATCTAGAATTTGCTCAAAACAACGTGGTGCAGCAGTTTGTTAGAAAAATTGTATCTTGTAAAATAAATAAAGTACTTTCTTCAGCTGGTGGTAAACACAATTAGAGAATGATCAGTTATATTGCTTAATATACAAATATATTTACCAATACAGGCTATTAGTAAAGAGCAGAGATGAGTGGTTTATTTTTGGCACAGGATAAATAAAATAGTGTATAGCAACACCATTAAAAATGTAGTTTATGCTAAAAACGTATGTTATTTGATGTTAAGTAAGCTTCCGATTAATGACTATTACACGTGGAGTTTGTACAAAACAAATATTTATTCACTTACCTAAAAAAAAAGTTTGAATACTGTAAATAAAATTGAGATATTGAAACTTCTAGGCGTCGTTGACAGTTTCCTTCAAGCCCATTATCAAAATACTGTACAGGTTGAAATGATCTTCCTCAGACACTGCTAAGATTGCATGTATCATTGCTTGGTTTAGAAGCTTGGTTTAGACTACAGTCTACTACAAAGTCGGGTGAATGTAGTACCATGGGGGGGGGGCAGCGGGACATACCAATCCTTCCCCGGGGCCCATGACGGCTCTCAGCGGCCCTGACAAGTTCACAGTGAACGCTGACAGGCTTACAAAGCTGGGAAATGAAAACCCAAAAACGTACGCTGACCCATTTGAATCACAGCTGTTGTGCTGATGTCAAAGCGGGCTTCTAGAACAAGAAACTGATTGGCTGACAGTACCGAACAGTTTTCTGGTGTAAAATCATGGGAAAAAAAGTATTTTAATGTGTAACAATTTTGGAGCAGACATACTGTAAGACAGTGACAATAACACAGACAACCCAGTGGATTGGCAAGGGATTCTCAGTACTGCTGCGCAACTTCAGGCATGGTAGCGTGCTTCTAAAATGGCCAAATAAAATGGCTTTTAAAAAGTTGTTAACTGTTCAAGCTATTGCCTTTACATTACAGTTATTGAGTGTTTTTGGAATTTCTGGATGAATAACCTAACATTTAGTTTTGTTTTGTTTTAATGAACATTGTTATATAATTATGATACATGACTATGTGTGTGTATATATATATACTGTGTATTTATATATACTGTGTATTTATATATATATATATAGTCGTGTATCATAATTATATAACAATGTTCATTAAAACAAAACAAAACTTAATGTTTACATTTTAAGAAAAAATACATTTTAATGTTAACCCCAGTGGAGCCCAGTGAGGTTTTTTCCTCAGAGGAGGCAAGCCTCTGTTAGAAAGCCCTATCTGCTTTAACCACAGTAATAGCAATGGCAAATGACATAGTCTGGTCCCTGGTTTTAATTGGAGGAGCCAACAAACCAGAATCTCTCACATCCACACTTTCCACTTGTATGGATATGTGATTTCGATTGAGTGGATTTCCACTCTAAAATATATTACAAGGGTGGGTGAAGCAGACGTCTGGCAATTCTGCCTTCGGAGAGCGCTCTGTGCTGCTCATGAACTTTGCTGTTTTCAACTTGTCATATCAGTGAAGCACAATCTTTCTAAATATTTTAGAAGTACTGTATAAATGCTACAGTAAACATCAATAATAATCACAATACTTTGACGGTTTCTGTTTTATTTATTAGACGTGGCTGCATTTTAGTAACAGCAATAGCGGCCGGTTGAAATTGTTTTCAGTATTTGAAATGCATACATTTCTTACTTGCAAAAGAAAAACAAATGAAGAAAACACAGGAGTGTACACAAAGTGCAAAGCGACAGAATGTCCCTTTGGATAATTTTTTGTTGGCTTTAATGAAAAAAAGGTTATCATTGTTAGTTATTAGAGTTTTATCTTGAGGTTTATGTTTTTGATACTGTAAACATTTTAAATGGCACACAATTATGCTGCGATGGGAAGTAAATGGTAAAGTGATAAACATTTACAGTGTAGACTATTGTGTATTATTTATAATAACTTTTCCAAATAGAAAGCAAATACAAGTGTTTCCAAAAATATTCCCAAGAGCAGAAATTGTAAAGGGGTACTTTAGCTGAATCTTCCAGACAGAAGGGGTATGATACAGAATTCATCGATTTAATCCATTTCCTTTACTGTGCTAGAAAAGATCAAGAATTGGTAGATTGATAAAACAATGTGTTTGTAGTTGTGCCTCTTCTGACTTAGAACTAGAAGTCACCAGCCACCACTGGTACAAAACAGTATATAATTATTTGGTTGGTCATTTATTTAAGTTTAGCAAATTAAGCCGATAAGATGTGTTTGATTTTTGTCTGCCTTTCTCCTGACTTTGTTTACAAAATATGTTATGCAAAGTATGTCAGTGATGTGGTCTTGAACTCTAAATGCTATATTCATGTTGTATACAGTGCATTTTCAAACATACGCTAGCAGTGTGTAACAGTTTGTTAGAATAAACTATGATGAGCTATTGTGTTCTTTTCTCTGTTGGCTATTGGAGAAAATGTGTTTAACAGCCGAATTGGGGTAAAATGTTAAGAAGATATGAACAGTGTTGTCAGATACAAGAATAAGATTCTTCTGCTGCTGGGGATTTAAGGGGACCCCAAGCCCTCTTTCTTTTTTCTGCCTCCCCATTTTTTTAGGGCACCAGCCGCCACATATATGCATGTGTTTACCTAGGTAGTTTTTATATTCTAACTTTGAACATATGAAATGTTTTAGACTGCCCTATTCATGAGTTATTTATCCTAATGCATTATTTTAGCTATTGAGTTAAAGCTATATGAATAGGTCCTATTGTTCTATACAGTGTTTGAATGTGAGTAGTTTGTGAGTCATTTCTCCATCGTGTGCAATATGTCGGAGCTGTTCTTTTTGTTACAGCTTTTGAGATGTGGCAGAGAGAGAGAGAGAGAGAGAGAGAGAGAGAGAGAGAGAGAGAGAGAGAGAGAGAGAGAGAGAGAGAGAGAGAGAATCACATCATGGGTAGATGCACTGTTTTTTTAGGCTGATCAATTAAAAAGTACTGTGGTGTATTTTTAGATTTGATATATATAGGGAGGGGGTTAATATCCTCCCTGTATAAAACATGTGTGTATGCACATTTTGTTAATTGTTTAATTTATTTTATTATTAATTATCCCCTGCACCTGGTAGTAATTGTAAATTAGAACCAGGTGCAGGGTATTTAAGAGGTGCAGTCAGTCTGCACTGGGCTGCTGTGTGAAGGAGACAGAAGGTGTGCTCTGTTTCCGAGCAGTCAATATACAAGGAAGTGCTGTGATAAACCTGTGTGTTTTGTTTATTGACAGGTAAACGGCTTAGCAGTCCTGCGTGTTAGTCAGGGACCTGTTCAAAGTGAAGTTAGGCTGTATGTTTGAGCTAGGTGTTTATTTTGTTTTTGGTTTGTTTGTGTTTTTGTTTATTAAAAATAGCGCAACAGCGCTCGAAAAATCAATTTCTGTGTCCTGGGTCTGTGCACTTATATGGGAAAACGAATATATATATATATATATATATATATATATATATATATATATATATAAATTAAATTCATGAAATTGCATCAAAATGCAAAATAGAGATCTAAGGCTAGTACTTGAAACATTTAAACTCTTAGGTAAAGCTAAGAAACTAAGGGGGACCAATTTACTGTTAAAGCTGTGAAAAAGGGGAACAAAGGACCAAATCAAACTTCTGTATCTTATTATATATTGCATACTAATTATAGGTTATTATGTATAATCAAAAACAATTCAACAATAAAGTGAGGAGTTTTAGAATATTGAGCAGCAGGAGGATTTCAAATAAAAAATGAAAAGTCTGTTTCCTGACACTTTTGGGGTTTTACCTAATCCTTTGTTTATATAGTAATCTTGTTCTGCCACCAAATCTCTGATTAAAATACAAAATGCTCCATATAGAATGTCAATTAAAAAAGATACCCAGCAGTAATTGACACATGTGCAAGCTTTTTTTTTTTCAAGCAGCTAATTCCTCCAGTCTGTAATTAATTCCTTCTGATTGTACAAATCCAGAAGCTAACAACCCAGTAGTATGAATAGAGAAAACTCCATGAATGTCCATGGAGTGCTGTAGTTATTTCACCAATGAGGATGGGTTGATAACCTGGACCCACCCCCGAAACTTACTGAGGAGACACGTTGTTTCTAGGAGTTTTAAAATAACTCCAATCCACCCCCAACTAATAAACACTCTATACTGCTGAATTTAGAAATAAGAAAAGTAATAAATTCAATGACAATTGTTTCTACCAGGCTTTGAAGGCACTGAAAATGATTACTAGTCGAAATGTTTGTCATTGAATATATTGTTTCTTTTTGTATTTCTAAAAATTCAAATTCCCAGAAGCCTCACACTTTGGCTCCCCTTCTCAGAAAACAATCGTTTGCCATGACTAGCATGTCTGAAAAGTCCTGAAGGAGCGATCTGAGAATTTAGATCCTTAGTATAATATACATGTTTCCCAAAATGCGTTTGTCTTTTATATAGGAAAACGTGAGATCTATGGAATGACATATTAGGTAAGATTTACTGGAATTATTTTCTTGGTTCTATGCATAATAGGGTTTGGCATTTTTCTGTATCAGAATAATGACAAAACGCCAAATTTGAATTGAACATCAATATATAGTACTTTTATTATTATTTATTTCTTAGCAGACGCCCTTATCCTTCACGTTGATCAACATTTAAACGGTATTGTGACAAGGTTCTCGTGTCACGTGTGCGTAACTGAATTGCAAGACAGAGACCGCATTGGAGTTGAAACGCCAGCACAGGGGCACAGGATTTATTAAACACAAAACAGAAAGTAAACAAATAGGTCATGTGACGCTACCAACGATGGTAATGCACAGAGGACACAATACAGAAGACAGGCAGGCAGAAAGTCGCAATCGAGCGCCTGTCTGTAAACAATCATTTGTTCAAACATAACAACTCCAAAAAGCACACCAAACAAACCTGTTTCCACATATACACCAACAATAAAATCTTTTGTAGCAAAAGTTTAGCTTTTGTGGATGAGGAAAAAAGTTACAAGAAATAGATGTCTACAATTATTATTTCAGCAATTTTTTTGCAAAACTCCAAAAATGCTAATTCAAAAGTATTCATACCTTGACAATGAAAATGAAATTAATAGCTAGTTGAGGCACGTTTAGAAATAATAACTTATTTTAAACAGTTATTTGATATTTGTCAATGAGCTTTTGTAGCGGATGATTGGCTAATATCTTTTGGTATGCTATGGAATCCATTTTACCATGTATTGGAACTAAATTTCCTGTGCCATTAGAGGAAAAACAGCCCCATAGAAGGATATTACCACCTCCATGCTTGACAGTAGGTATGGTGTTCTTTTCTTTGTACGCCTCACCAGATTTTCTCCAAACGTAACGACTATCATCGTGACCAGATAGCTCAATGGAAGGCACAACTGTTGTTGTCCATCAAATCAACAGTACGAAGGTCACTCTTGAAATCAGGACTTAAGGATGTGTTGCAGTAAGAATACCTCTGTTAAGAAAGGGGAACAAGACTAAAAGGCTAAAATATGCACAAGAACACAGGAATGGGTCTATGGAACAATGGTGCCATAGACCTGTGCCTTCTGCCAGCTCTGTTGTCAATTCAAAGCTTGTCTTCTTTCTATTCCTTAAGGATATTATCTTTAAGTATTGCTCATCCTTGTTAGACAGCTTTTTGGGTCTTCCAGTCCTGGGTTTGTCAATTACAGATGATGCATCTCTGTACTTGTTGATTATGGTTCGGATACCACACCTTGAAAATCAAGTGATGCAAGCTATTTCACTCAATGTTTTTTCCTTCTTTATGCAAGTCAAGATTGTTATAATAGTAGAAAACACTGGTGGAGACTTTGAGTAAATTGTTGATGCTCATAATGCATCAGAGTAGAAAAATACAACATGTCTAAGACTTTTGCACAGCAGTATATATATATATATATATATATATATATATATATATATATATATATATATATATATATATAGATAGATAGATAGATAGATAGATAGATAGATAGATAGATAGATAGATAGATAGATAGATAGATAGATAGATAGATATAGATAGATATATATCTATATCTATCTTTCTATCTATATCTATCTTTCTATCTATCTATACATATATATATATATATATATATATATATATATATATATATATATATATATATATATATATATATATACTGTATATACACTGCACAAGAAGCTTGTCTTAAAGTTTCATCTGTTTTAGCTATTCTTAAATTAATTTGCAGCAAGCATTAGGATACTTAACTTAATTAAGCTCAAAGTTTGCGTTTCCGTTTTCCTAATGGTATTTACCAGGATTTGGTAAGGAACTGTATGTTTAGTATATACCAGCTTGACTGGTATATACTAAACAACCTACTGTGGAACTTTTAACAATTTAACTTAATTAGAGGGCAAAAGCAACTACAAAGATGGGACTGACATTAGAACAGCAGCCTCACTGTACACGTCTTCTGCAGCTGTTAAGTTATGTGTGTTCAGCCCTCCAATCATGATTTAATAAAAAAATGTTTTTTTAAGTGAGCATCAAAATGGTCCCACAGCAAATAGTTTTAAACTCCCTTTTAGAAAGATGCCATAGGACCTAAAATAATCAAATCAGCTCTTTCTCTCAAATATATTTTTAGTAAAAAGAATAATTCAAGTTTTGAGGCCAAACAAACTCTATTTTCTAATACTGTGCTTTCCGGGAGTTCTTTTTAATTCAATGGAACAACATTAGTTATAATGTATGTGTTGTCAACAGAATTTAAGTAGCCAGTTGTTGAGTAATTTAATATGATAACGTCAGTAATGGTTTATTGGTGGAGAGCTATCTAATTTTAAACACAAAAAGGAGAGACTGACGGATACTCCACATATCTGAAAAATAAAGCCGGCTGCTGGAGTAAACCTCTCCAGATAGGAGGCTGTGGTCCAGTGGTTAAAGAAAAGGGCTTATAACCAGGAGGTCCCTGGTTCAAATCCCACCTCAGCCACTGACTCATTGTGTGACCCTAAGTAAGTCACTTAACCTCCTTGTGCTCTGTCTTTCGGGTGAGAAGTAATTGTAAGTGACTCTGCAGCTGATGCATAGTTCACACACCCTAGTCTCTGTAAGTCGCCTTGGATAAAGGCGTCTGTTAAATAAACAAATAATAGACAGGCAGAGAGAGAGTGAGACAGATATGCCTCAATACATATTTATTCTTTAATGTGTCCCTTTTAAGGCATGTTTAAAACCTGGCTTTTTGTAAGTGTAATATTTTCATTAGACATTATACAAAAGAAGCCCTGCTGCTTTGACCACAGCCTGCATCAAGTAAATACCCATAATAGACATCCTTCAAAAAATAAAACACTGCACATAACTTTCTACAGCACTGGATCTATCTGGATATAAAAACCCCATTAACAATGGCACATCCTGTCAGGTGTGGCAGACATGTCTGGGTTATGCATTCTCAGGTGCTGGGCTGAACAGTGACTGTATTTTGGATTGTTGTTTCATTAATCTAAATATGTACTAATATTTTATTAAATGACCAGTATAAACACATTTTCATGAAAAGTTATATTATCCACTATCTTACTCAGATAATGGATAATATATGAAAAGATGCAATAATTTGCATAAAACATCCACAAAATGAAGGGCATTTATTTAGATTATATAAAAAATGTATTTAGATTGTAAAAAAACACATATTTAGATTATAAAAAAATATATATGGAGAGCACTGTATGTTACATATACTAACACATTAAATCCTTATATGAAAAACACTATAAAATCAGGCCAATTTTATAACCAATATTATTTACACATAAAAAACAAATGAAGAAAATAAGGCATGTAAGTGTAACATATATTGCTTTTAATACATGTAAAATATAAGCTCTTTCCGTATGGGTTAGTATAAAATAAGTGCTCATTGAGGTAACCTTGTAAAAGTTTAGCACAGTATTTTTGCACTGTAAATTTGCTGTTTTCCAATGGTTATACAATGCTTTCACCATGGTTTACCCTGGCACTGGAAAAAGTTTGTCATTGGATTTTAGTTTCTTTCAGTTCTCTTAATTTACCCTGGTTTGCCATGTTTTGTATATGCTTTACCATACCTCTCTGGTCTTTAAAATGCTTACCTAGGCTTCACCATGCTTTCACCATGCTTTATTAGACTTTGCTATGCTTTTACTATGGAAGACTTTTATAAGGGTATAAGGGTTTGTCACTGTAAGCATTGTAGTGTAGATAGATAGATATATAGATATGGATATATACATATGAATATTTATGTATATATAGATATTAATTGAATCAAACACCTGCTTAACATAAATTATACAATAAAGTGAGTGTGAGTGTAGGGCAGTGTGAGAGGCCTCTTTTGAGAGCTCAGGAGGGTGGTGTGGCTCTTTCCAACTGACACACAGCTAAACACAGATAGTGACTGATGTATGAAGACTAACTGTAGGGTATTATATACTCTAAGGAGGGAGACCTCATTACTCAAGGAAGGGTGATTTATATAAAATATAAAATGCTCCTAATAAACTGGCTATACCCGCATTACTTAGTGAAATCCATCCGTCATAACTCCCTGCACAATGTTCCACTCAAAAAACTTGCCCACGAGTCAGTACCTACCTGCATTATGTGTATTATTTTCCATTTATTGACTCCTTTCACATGTCACAAACCTCAGCAACCATTGTCTTCCCTTATTAATAGCCAGCAGCTCCTGTCGTCTAACGTTTGTGATTCCTTATGACTTGGTTCTAGTAATCGGGTAGCCCCTTTTATGCACCTTTCTCGGTTTATGGACAACTAACTAACAGCTAACTGACCCAGGTCTTATAAAGTACAGTTACTAAGGGGGTGCAGCTTAGAGCAATGAAACTTAGAAGGTATGCATTCCTTCATGAAAAGCAGCGGTGGTCAAATTGAGAAGCTGTAGACAGGTATTACAGCACCCTCTCTTTTATTACACAGAATCTTGCCCTGTCTTTTGAGTGACCCTGAAGACAGCATTGTTGATCACCTGACAAGTAACGTGGTTGTGCTCCTTTGCATGGGGCTGCTTCATGATGCTCCTGCAAATTTCCTGCTAAAGGGACCAGCACTTATAGTGGTAAGGAATGTTAACCCTTTAATTCCTTTGTGGAGTGATGTTTCTGAACCTCAGAATGAAACAGGGATACTGCACAAGGTACTTTCTTGATACCTGGAAACTTACTAGTATCGAGATATTGCGCCTATAGTCAACACAGTCATTCAAGCATTCTAGTAATCTAGTAGCAATTTTATTTTGTTGTAGATTTGTTTCAGATGAATTTAATTCTTCATGCTAATTTTTTTAAGCAGGTCTAGTGGAATCCGTTCATGGGACAAAGTTGGTCTTTTTACACATATAACTTTTAAGTCTGTTTAAAAGCTATTTTCAAAATGGCCGCTCTATTATTATTTATTTCTTAGCAGACGCCCTTATCCAGGGCGACTTACAATTGTTACAAGATATCACATTATTTTTACATACAATTACATTATTTTTTTACACATTATTTTTTACATACAATTACCCATTTATACAGTTGGGTTTTTACTGGAGCAATCTAGGTAAAGTACCTTACTCAAGGGTACAGCAGCAGTGTCCCCCACCTGGGATTGAACCCACAACCCTCCGGTCAAGAGTCCAGAGCCCTAACCACTACTCCACACAGCTATCCCCGTAGCAAAGTGTAATAAAGCATAGGCAAGCATTGTAAAAATAACGCTGCATGGCAAAGCATATTAAATAACAGTGCAAATCATGGTAAACAAGCCTTATAAAAGATTCCCCATAGTAGAAGCAGAACAAATTACAATGAAGCACAGTGAAAGCATGGTAAAGCATAGGCAAGCATTGTGAAGAATAATGCGGCATGGTTAAAAAAAAAAAAAAAAAAGGATAAAAACTATGTAAAAAAAAAGCATGGTAGAACTGCAAAAATACTGTTCCCTTTTATAAGGATAGATCTAAATAATTTGAAATTATTTACGGACTTGAACAGAATCAGAGCTTCTACATTTGAATATTTTAATGGACAATCAGAATTAGAAACTCACTTGGTATTTTTTGGAAAAGATCTAGTGCATTGGGGCTTGAGATCTGGCCTCAAAATCACTGCAGGAAAAAACAAAACAAAACATAACAACAAGTGCTCTGGCTTTTCTTTTCCATACCACATCATGGATCATTATTGCTGTGTTACCTGTGTGACAATGTGGGCAATAATCCTTACACTATCAGTGCACTAGAGCGGCCATTTTGAAAAGAACTTTGAAACAGACTTTAAAATTATACGTGTAAAAAATTGTCAGGATGTTAACAATGAAAAGAAAAATGACAGGTTAATTATTTAAACAGTTGCAGCAACACGTGGGGACGTGTAACTCTATATTTTTGGAACCCCGCTATTTACTCTTTAGCACTTCTATAAAATGAATTGTAATGTTATACTCTTTAAAGCCCCCATATTTCTTTTGTATATATATATATATATATATATATATATATATATATATATATATATATATATATATATATATATATATATATATATATAAGCTGGTATATGTTCTATTTAAGCAATGTGTTTTTTAAGTACAGATGAAAAACTTATGTGCCCACACATATGTAGCTTTTTTAATAGTGAATGGAAAACCTGACTGTCTCCTAGTTAACGTGAGAACAGAACTAGATAAGAGTGGAAAGGAGCGTGCACAGTCCAGCAGATGTATGTGGACAGGAAGTGTAATGCAGACAGTCACATATGTAAAATATAGTCTGCGTGTAAGTTTGCTTGAGAAAGGAGAGGGTGGAAGGTGCGTGTACTGTAAATGACTGGAACCGCTGGTGTTACATTGTTATGTAGATGGAGATACTTGTCTAAATAACCAAGCAACATTAAAGGGAACCACTCGGGTGCACATCGTGTTAGCCTGGACAGGTGTTTGGCAGGGGAGATCGAACCTGCGCGGTTTTTTTTAAAGATAAAAGACCGCATGTTTCGTAAACGTGGCTCTGCCTTATCAGTTCAATTAACACAGTGGGGGTTGTTTAATTAACGTATCTTTTTAAATATACTGTAAAGTCAATGGAAGGATGGAAGGTGTGAGAATATTTTATATCAGAGGGGCAGGATGAGGGCTTCCTTGGTCTTTGCCAAAACCCTGCAAACAGTTTGGTGAGTAAGACTTCGAGTGGCTTACCGCCGTGGTATCCCCTGTAAGGGGTGAAACCATGGGAAAAAGTCTGTTAAAACTGCAAAAATACAGTATTAAACTTTTATTAGGGTATTTTTAATGCACAGATTAAAAGTGAGAGAGAAAACGTTCTTAAAATATCTTCAAATACTATACACAAAGTTATAGAAATTAAACTATGGAAATACAACTTTTCATATAGAATAGCTTATCGTCGGATACCGATTGACCGCTCTGAATTCTCGAGGAATAGTTGTACATCCTATGGCCTTTTGTTCTTATATGAAAACACGTAATTTCTTACAACTCTTCATCACTTTTAGCAGGGACAGGGCACTTAAACAAGGGGTTCCCAAAAGGTTTGCTAAAAAGATAAGCGAGCAAACCCGCTAAAGTTATCTAATAAATAGCTCAATTATGAATGTGCTTTTTGTGCCCAATTAATAGTTTATTTTAAAATGATTCATCACATTAGTTGAATTTGGGGTTAGTGCACTGTTTTGTGCAATAACATTTTTTTTTTTTAATATAGGACACTTCGAGGTCGATAGCCTACTGAAGACAACGAGGCCTTTTCAAGGATTCACAGTTTCTTCAGGTAATCTTAATTAAGTGATTATTTATGGCAATCAAGGCACTAAACAACAACAACCGTGCTGGCGCAAAGTTTATTGCACGTTTTTTTCAATGTGTACGTCACAGAAGTATTTAAGATGCTTTGTTTTTCGAGGCATGGGGAAATGCAATATAAAATAAAGAAAGCAACAGTACAAAGAATTGTTAGAAAGACTTATGTTGGAAATACTGACAGAAATATTGAGTCGGGAAGGGTTAGGGTAAGAGGGGCATTTAAAGGAAGGAAACTAGGATTTAGCATAATTATATAAGTTAAACTGTAGGCTACTGCCTCTATAAAGAAAAAAAAAACAAAAAACAAATGCAACCTTTTCTGACAATATTATTCACTTATTGTTTTATGTATTCAGGCTTGGTTAATGTAACTACAAATAAAAACGTAGTGCTAAAAATGACAATACAAGTGTTTGCAGAAGAAGACAGTGATAGGCACAAAACATCACACACAATAATGTAACTATATGTACCATATATTTCTATTTCTATATGCTTTAACAGTGATCCAGTCCTGCATGGACACACACACATATTTCTATATGCTTTAACAGCTATCTAGTCCTGAATGGACATACATATTTCTATATGCTTTAACAGCTGTGGACATGCATGCAGTATATATGTTCAGTATATTATCAGACAGAAAAGGTATTTGATGTTACATTAATGACTGACAAACTAAAGGGGAAGAAAACCCTTAAAATCTACAATTTTAACAGCACCTTAGAAAAAAAAATAAAATAAAAACCTATAGAAACAGGCTCCAAGCATGACAAAATAAATGTCACTATTTTTACAGTGAAAATACTAGTATGTAGAACTTAAAATTCAGTCTAGCAGTGGTTAGATCTATTTTTTGTAACAGTATAGCGTTTTATATGTAATATGTATAAGAAAATGGCCAAAAACGAGATGTGTTTGACAAACAAACAATACAAGCAAAGTGTTTAAAGTTCTTAGGATTGATACCATGTTTCTCTTATACATACACATGTAAACAGCAAATAAAGATGGAAACGTTCACAGCTGCCCACTGTTTTGAGGTTCTGATTGTGGATTACAGGCATCAGAGTTAACATGACAATATGAACTAATCAGAGGGGTGTTTTATCTATATCTATGTGTAAAAAAGAGGAGGAGAATAAAACTCCTTTGTTATGTAAATGGATGGTTATTTTAGTTTTGGTGCTGTGAATACTGCTCTTTGTGTAGGTTTCTGAGACAGTAATTATGCAGGTCATACAGACGTTGCTGCTGTGTTCTGCTAGGTTTAATGTAAAGAATAACGAATAAAAGAATAAATAAAAGAATAAATATAATAAGGATTTGTCCTATGACTAGCAAATAAAAAGACGTGTAAATTGAATCACAGGGCGAACTGTTAAAGTCTGGACGTAGACACTGAAACCCTAATTGATTATGTATTTAATCTCATGTTCTGTGTAACTGACGGCCCGGAACACTACACTGTAAAATTGTATACGAATTGTAAATTGTTGTAAACGTGGAAATGTAATTATTGTACACGTGGTTTCCTCTTTATTTGATTCTAAAATAAAATGTTTTTTTTAATGAATTTTGGCTGCTGTTTCTTTATTTGAGGGAATATACGAACTGTCATATTTTATTGTAAAATTACAATTATAGATTAATAGAAACGTGAGGTCACAGGCTTTATTTACATGCTAGAATTGTGTAACTGTTAAAGATTTGATGTTTCATTTGAACATAATTGGACTATAGGACAGGCTAAAGAGGACGAGAAAAATAGTCTTTTAAAAGAGCAAATTTGGGTTAAATGTAAACTGTATATATAGATATATAGAAAATATATAAGAGAAAGTGTGTTTTCCATTCAACCAGTGAAATGGAATGGGATATTCTGTTAGGAGCGTTATTGGGTTAAAAATCATTCGACCCAATTATGTGATCAGTTTTTGTCCTACAGGTTATTTTACGACAGTACTTATTGAACAGGGGTACATTACAATAATTCCAGGTATCATTTTAAATTGGTGTACGTTTGTTGTATTTTATTTTTTAATCGCTGCATTTTTATTTTTATTTTAACACACAACGTGTGATATGGCCTGCCTAGAATGGGTGATGATATATTTGTAACACACGCATTAGTCCACCGATATCTCCTGTAGGGCCTATATTACTAATGATTGGTATGAATAACACTATTGGTTTAGGGGTTTAGTGGCATTCTGCCGCTGACCTTTTCTGCGTTGGGGGTTTCACCAGTGCAAAGTGAAGGTGGCAAATCTGTGTTCACTGTTATGGCCTACTGTATATAGCATGGACGCTGCATTTGTATTATTGTGTTTCGTAATTCAATGGTGAAGGGTCATTTTAAGGTGTAATAAACTCCATGGGTGCTGTGGTAGTGAATACACACTCGCAGCTCTTGTTTTTAATAATGCATACACAATATACCTTTTACTGAACCATATACTATAAAGATAGTATTTTGTATAGAGACATTTTATTATTATTATTATTATTATTATTATTATTATAGATTTTTTACAGTAAATGCATTTTTTTGATGGTATTGTATTTGCAATATATAAACACTGTAATACTTATTGAACCAGACATAAGTTCATACACCTTCTTCATGCTTAAGTGTATTGGTCTATGTTCTTTAAATGTGTATATAAATGTGTGTATTTTATACATAACAATATATATTTGTGTTAAAAAGAAAACAATGCAAAAATAAAATGCAGATTACTAGTGATGTCAGTTGCCCATTTAAAAACATTGCCTTGACTGCGTACACAGAACGCGGCACACATTTTGTTTGATTGTTACAAATAATGTGGACCGTTTGCAAATGTGTATATTGTTTGTAAATTGAGTACTTTTTCTGTAACTTTCTGGGTCTCTGTCATGTTATATGCACTGTATTTGCGTCATCACAATCCACAAATAATAAAGAATATGTTTTTCTATTCAGTTATTCCAAACCAAAATACAATCTCCTGTAAGTGGTTCTTTATTGTAACTGAGCTCTTTACATTTTTGTAAGGTTTGAGACGGATGTATTTACAGTACCTCTTCTTGTTCATGTGGGTAATGCTGGGTTCCATGTCACATCACACACACACAATAACGTTGCTTTATTTTTATAAGGGGTCAAGGAGAGTACGATATTCAGAACTAAACTGTCTGTTTTTTAGTTTATTATTATTACATTGGCAGTTAAATAAAACTCGTATAATAGTATTTTCTGCAACATGTTTATATAACACAGCTTCACTTCCGCATTTGAAAGACTGCCGCGAGATTTTAATGACGAAATTCCAAGCATTGGGGGCTTCGATTTGAATTCTGGGGATTGGAGTTTTTTTACTTTATCAAGCCGTAAACTTGCGGTATCGCTGTATGTATGTGATTACAAGTTAAAAGTAATATGTATATATGTATATATAATAAAAAAATCATAACTAAAACCGGAACCTGTTTTGGGCAAAGTTGTGTTGTGGGTGGGACAATAAAGGACCAATTGAAAATAAATATTTTACTGGAGTATACTGTGTCTTCTGTTCATGATTGACATACACTTCAACGTGTTACCTCTTATGAAACAATGTGAAGGGCGGAGATATCTTAGATTGGCACTTCTGTAAACCAGTAATCTCCGCTTTTCATTCATGCCAGGCTTTGAAGGGGGTTTAATTCGGCTTTGACTGCTGCAACAGACGGAGCAATCAGAGATCTAGAATCCTGATTGTGTCATTTTTACCCAATCAGGTATCGCTGAGTGACGTTGTGATCCACCCCCTCCACTGACAGCTAGAACGCGTGGTTCCGTACCTGACAGGGCATTGACCAATGATAGCAAACGTTTATTTGACTGACAACGCCAGGCTCCAATTGTTATTAGAGTGGGCGGGTGCTGTGTGGGAGTGCTGTGGAAGACGGTTAGTGTGTGAGCGTGTGGCTTCTGCAAACGCAGGTGTGGATCTCTGTCACTCTGCGTTTCAGATTCTTAAAGCTGGAGTTTTTCCCCAGGACTGGCGTTATGTCATTCCCGCTGGAAACTTCTTTCTTTTCGGCAGCTGCCCCGCTGTACTGGCTTGGAGTTTTGACCGCGGCCTGGCTCTCCTTGCGCGCCGGCAACCTGCTTGCTAACGGGTTTCGTGTGTGGGTGTTGGGGAACGGTCAGCAGGTGGGACCGCAGCTCGGCAAGTGGGCAGGTGAGTCTCAAGAATGCTTAACTTCTCGTAGTGTACGGGCGGCGTTGTGGGTCTCCCACAGGTTTAACCTGCTTGCCATGCTCTGTTGTCTGAGCAGCAAGTTTGCAGCTCTGTCAGTGCTTAAGAAACGGTCGGCTCGAGTCTAAGTAATATAAAGTCATGAATGCAGTCCTTAACCTCTGTACATTGAGCAAACACCCGGCAATATTAAGTAATGACTTTTTTATTTTTATAATTTCACAATGACATGTTAAACGTGGCCTGTGTATTAGAACAGGATTCTGTCCGAATTCTAACAGGTATGGTAAACATGTGCGTTCTGTGCAGCTTTAGTTTTTTTTACACGTCGTTCTCCACCATTCGAATACACACATTAACTGCATTCCTACTATGTACCTACAGTATATGGTATTCAAAACCTCAACATATATTTACAGCAACCATACTAGTATACAACTAGAATGTATTTTATCAACCTAATGGGATTTTAAATTGAGTTATTTTTCTTCCTTGAATCATTATAAGTGAAAAACCCGTACTACTAGTTTCCAAATGGGAGTGTTACAGGGTCAAAATAGGCCTAGAGGTACAGTCTGTGAACCTTTGCTGCCATCACACCACCAGTATGTTACAATGATTATCTTTATCTGAAGTCAGTTGGAACACTTTCCTGCCCTTTCTTTTTAAACTGCTGTTCAGTTCAATCTCAAGAGATCCAGCCTGTGCTATGGATCCACTCTATCAACTTTGTCCTGCAGTGCCTTCAATCAAATTCCATTCTTTTCTAATTCTTTGTGCTATACCTGTTTCTTGCAAGGGGTAATTAATACAATTTGACCTCATTCTAAAGCCTCTTTGTTATCTCTGCTGGTGTGGCTGTTGGCTCTAAGGATGTAGCATTATCCAGTCCATCCACATGTTTAAGCCTCCCTGTTGTAATAGTGTGTGATATACAGTGCATCTGTCCAGGGATGCTACTGTATGATAGCATGGCATACATTACTATATGTTTCCATGGCTGAGTTCTCTGTGGCATGAGTATAGTTACAGGTGTTTCTTTTTCTTCTAATGTCAGATTTCTGTAAAGAGATTTACAAAAATACTACATTTTTTAAATGTAATAAATTAAACCACTGCATGCAATTTTGGCTATCCCAACACAGCTTAGAAAGGGATTGCCATATAGTTTTAATTCATCCACTTTCTAGGTTGTCTGGAAAACGTGTGCACATGCAGGGGGCAGCAGGAGAGAGAGAGAGAGAAACACAGTCAATCTTTTCACCCTTCACCTGGTATAATACTGTAGGAAATATAAGGCTTGTAGTACATATTGCACACTGTATAACATGTATTAAGAGAATGCCATCTTAAGGGTGAGTTAGTGTGCAGTGAAATTATCTTTTAGTTTTATCCTAACTGTTAACCACACATAAATTTCATTAGTGCAACACATTTCAATAAACTTGTATGAACCAAATGAACATTTTCAGAGAGGAATACAATCATTCTAAAATTGTAAAGATACTTGTGGCAGGGTAGCGTCACATCCAGGCTGGTCCTGGCAGGAAAGAGACCAGAGACAGAAAGCTGCGGTTCAAGCGCATATGCACCCTTTCATTGCACAAAACAAACAGGAACAAAATACACATGGCACAGGGGCCAAGATGAACGCTTCAGATACAACAATAAACACTTGTAGGCTGGGCATTCACCTTCACTTCACAGTTACAAACTCACCCTAACCTCCACTAAAAAAATGATTTAGCTTTCCTTGTATACATGTGGCCACTCCCCAATTAGCACTTTGTGAATGTTGGCAGAGATGGATTTAACTCCACCCCTGCCAAACTTGCATTCAAAGTGACTAATCTTTATTTAAACCCAACACCCCAAATCCCACGCCCACTATTTACACGTGCATAGCTTCCGCCCTGCCACACACCTCCCCCTAGTGCAAAGCACACATGGCCACCATTAGCCACCTCCTCCTTGATGAACTCCATCTTGGGTGGGTGGGAGTCAATGTTGGCGCTCAGCTGGCCCTGGTCAAAGACCAGATGGACAGGGCTGCCCTTACCAACCCAGACAACCTGCTGCCTGGTGCCAGCTGGCCCCAACATTGTCTCCTGGTGTGGCGGTCCTGGGTCTTCTGTTAGGGAGGCCCTTTTAGTGCAAGCCCCGGGCTTAACTGCTAATTTCTGCAAGCAAGTATTTTCTTTCTAGTTTTGTGTTACAATAATTGTTTTTGGCCTCTAAGAAAATATATTGCGTTCGCACCTTCAAAAAGAGCCCTTCTAATAAAGGTTTACTTTATCCCAGTGTTATCTTAGGTAAAGTAATGCAAGTTTAATGCTAATCGGGGTCTGTGAAACCACCCCTAAGTGATTGGTTGTTAGTGATCACGTGACCAGGATGTCAGAACTTTTTTTTGCCTCATCACATTATTAAAATGTAAACTAACTGCATAAAGATCAAAGGGTGTATGAGTCAACAGCTTTTAAAATGATACATTAGTCAAAGACTGTCTGACAATAAACAATTTCCTTGGATCTTTTTTTTTTATTTTTATTTTTTTTATAATATTCTCAAATCTCAAGCTGATTGGCGCCTTTGAGCAGCCCGGTCCTTTAGTACCGAATGTATCTGATCAGCAGTTTCTATAGCCGGGGCACAGCATTGTTTAAGAAGCATTTAATTAGATATCAGTGTGTATTAAAGCAGAAAATGGTTTTGTTTGTGTTGCTATGAGTTACACCCAATCTGCTTGCCTGCCTGCCTGGTGCCCCTCTGAGTATGAGCACTGGGGCTTGGAGTTTAAAAATAAAGTTTCCTGGTATGAAACTAAACTTTGTGTAGTATCAGATTTCTGGAAGAATGTATGGAATTATACAAGCTTATTTTCTTGCCAATTATTAGCATTGTCAACATTAGAAATAATGTTTGTGATATATAATTATATATAATATTTTGTTTCTAGTGCAGATTTTTAAATGAACCCCTCTATAGCTCTGTAAAGCTTGCGGTGCTCATCCTGGTTCCATTTTACTTCCTCTGACAGACTAAATTGCAGAGTTAGGGTGAAGCCTTACACTTTTTGAAATCATCCACTCGCTTTATATCGTGGTGGTTGTCGCTGGAAAACATTTCTGCAGAACTTTCAGGTGGCAGATTGTAAAGGAGGAACACATCACATCTTTGAATTCAAGAAATTGTTTTGAAAGCCTCTATGAGATCCTGGTCATGACACAGTGTAACAGGGCAGAGGCTGTGTGTGAACTGGTGACCATGCCCACCTCGAGAGAGCATTTGAACTGACAGTGTAACAGGGCAGAGGCTGTGTGTGAACTGGTGACCATGCCCACCTCGAGAGAGCATTTGAACTGACAGTGTAACAGGGCAGAGGCTGTGTGTGAACTGGTGACCATGCCCACCTCGAGAGAGCATTTGAACTGACAGTGTAACAGGGCATTTGAACCACTATGCACAAGAGCCAGGCTTTTACCGTCATCCCACCGACCAGGGTTCAGAATCGCCCAACACTGCCGGCTATATTAGCACTCATTTTAATATCACCATGTTGGTCTTGAATCCTTTAAAAATCTTAATAAGAAACTGAAACACAACTTTTATCAATGTCAGGACTGTCTGCTAATGTAAGCTGGAGAAAACTGTTCAATCACAACATCACACACTGCAGTCAGACATGAACACACAAAATAAATTAAACAAAAATAAATTACAGCGCACATATATATAAAAACATACTGCTGACACCTGGCATGTCAGCGTTTCTGGATGGCGCTGTGCATCTGACTGGTGCCTTTTATTTAAGCTTGCATATTATTGGACAAAGTCCTCTGCTATCTGGTGATGTGTGTTGTTTACTGGCTTGCTACGTCGTGTGCAGTTCAGTAAGCTTTGGACACAATCAGTAAACTATTATTTGTAGTGTTACGTTTGCTCTTACGATGGATCGGTGGCTGGTTCATGCAAAAGAAAAAACACAACAGCAGTGACAAACGGAGAAACCAGTGGCATTATGGATTTTTTGTAATTTTTTTTTTTTTTACCTAGGGATTTTAGCGGCCACTAAAAATGTGGCGTATGTAAAGAATGGTTTTTACCTGGTGTTCTGCACCTGCTATCGAATTAGCCCTTTGCCATTAATAATCCAATTTAAATGATATCGAAATGTATTCAAATGAAGAAGAGCATGGAATTGGGTGGGACCTGGATACTAAGCGGGTGCAAACATTATAATGAGATGTAAGGATTTTGCCTTGCAATTGGGGAATTGCTGACCCTCCAAAAACTTTGCACCTCCTCTTACAAGGTGCAAATCATTGTAGAAGTTAGTAACTAAGAGCTGTATAAAGGCACACCCCTGCCATTGGCTTCAGGATGGCTTCTGTGGTCCACTTCCTGATGTGGCGACACTAGGCTCTTATTGAGGAGAGGCATGAAACCCTTTGGGGGAGAAGGGCAAGACGGAGAAGACCCTGCATATTCACAGCCAGGGTCACTTTGTTTGGGATGCGGTGGTAAGGCAGCATTGACTTTCTCCACTGTAGAGGACCATGTGGCCTCTTGGGTAGCATAACTGATCTTGGCTGAGGCTTATCCAAATTGCTCCGCATTAAATTGAGTTACCTCAGAAAACTTTACTTTTCCATGTGCCAAGAGGACTTTGCTGCCCTTCCTCTTTTTTTGTTTGGTTTGATTGTTGTGCTTCACAAATCTCATACAGTTCCTACTGCTCTCTGTACTAACTCGCCTCATCTCGGGGCTGTAAGTGCGGCCGCTAAATAGCCTGTTGCACAGGCGGCGCTCATTGTGACCCTCATTATCATGATTGCTGCTCAGTATTTATGTGTTGAGTAATTTGCATTGCTCTTAAGCTAATGTAGGCCACAGTGCAAATTGCCTGGCTACAATGCAGTTTGGATTTTGCAGTTGCAATTGTTTGCACTACACCTATCCTTGCATCAGCCCCTGTATGCTTATTTTTATAGTATAAGCCACTATTTGATTTGTTATCCTGATGTAGTCCTTTCTGTAAATGCACTTAGTGCTGAAAGAGTCCTTCATGTAAGCAGTGTATAAATACACAATATTGGAGCAGAACTGGGCAGTGTGTTAATTGTTGCAGCCTTACCTATGATTCTGATTTTGATTAAACTAGTAAAATATGAACTCCTGATACTCAATATATTTCTTAATTTTAACCAATGAATGTTAATTCTTAGCCTACAACGTGTTGCCCAAGTAACTACAACAGCCATTTCACAGTGTGACACTTTCCCTGTGTAGAGATACTGAATAGCTGGTATGGAGTGTAATCAAGCAGCATAGTCGACGTCCACTATCACACTGGTGGGTTCCAATGAAGTACTGTACACTTATACTACTTCCCTTAATACTCATACATACAGTGCTTTGATTTCTAGGCTTTCTTCCTTATCACAGTCTCTGATAAAGCTTGGCAGCTGTGCACTGACTGCACCATCCTGCTTTTGACTCACAAGCCACCTGCTGGAGTTTGATAGTACTACCTCTTCTGACTATAGACGGCTAAAAAAAGATAATAGACAGTCAAACCTTGCCAATCTGAAAATACCACTGAATAAAAAAAACTAAAATATTAGTGTTTTATGAGTAATTCAGAGTTAAACTGGGTTCAGTATTTTGCTGCATACAAGACTCTCACAAAATCAAACAGATGTCCCTCTTCAGAAGTGACCTTCATCATAGCTTTGCACTATGTATATTTTTGTATTATAATTTTTATTTTATTTAAGTATAGTTGTTTGTTAAAGATAGTTCTAAAAGGAACACCAACATCATCAATGGTCATGTACACTACTGTGTGCTGTAATGACTCATTTCAGCACAACAAGCACTGGGAACTTGTTTATTCACACACAAAATAATCAAGGTGATCTCCTCTTTTTATTTTGTTCATATTTCCTGGCACAGAGGCTTTTTTTCTTGGTAAACCTGCAGGGTTCAATCCATTCTTTCACAGGACTACCTTAAGTAGACTTCTCATAGATCTAGTTCGGGCTAATATTTCTAACTTTTATAAGTAAATATAACTTTTCGGTGTGTACTTTTCACTAAAACATCATGAAACAGGTTCATTGTTGAGTATGTTTCAGTGGCTTTACCATATTATGATTATTATTATTATTATTATTATTATTATTATTATTATTATTATTATTATTGTTTATTTCTTAGCAGATGCCCTTATCCAGAGCGACTTTCAGTTGTTGCAAGATATCACATTATTTTTACATACAATTACATTATGGTTTACACTATTTTTTTTACATACAATTACCCATTTATACAGTTGGGTTTTTACTGGAGCAATCTAGGTAAAGTGCCTTGCTCAAGGGTACAGCGGCAGTGTCCCCCACCTGGGATTGAACCCACCACCCCCCGGTCAAGAGTCCAGAGCCCTAACCACTACTCCACACTGCTTCCCATTTGTATCCAAGTTGCCCTAACCCTAACCCACTCAGCCAAGCAGTTGCTTACTGCAGCTGATGAGAATCAAAGAATCCATTGAAGCTACCTGCGGTTGGATATGAAACCTGGATCAGACCCTTCTTGTCTGTACATCATTATCTTCCCTAATGCGCTCTTAACTTTCTATATATGGTTATGTTACTTCATGTGCTCTTCTTTATTATTATTATTATTATTATTATTATTATTATTATTATTATTATTATTATTATTTATTTCTTAGCAGACACCCTTATCCAGGGCGACTTACAATTGTTACAAGATATCACATTATACATTATTTCACATTATTTTTTACATGCAATTACCTATTTATGCAGTTAGGTTTTTACAGGAGCAATCTAGGTAAAGTACCTTGCTCAAGTGTACAGCAGCAGTGTCCCCCACCTGAGATTGAACCCACGACCCTCCGGTCAAGAGCCCTAACCACTACTCTACACAGCTGCCCCTCTTGTTTAGGTTCACTTTGTATATTGCTTTCTGTTTGTCATTGCATCACAGGGTTTTTGAAACTCAGAAGTGTGAAGCATGGCCTCCTATAGAGCTGTCAGACTTGTCTTCTCTCAGTGCAGCTGGCACACCATATAACTATTAACCTGCCCCCTGCAACACTTTGTCCCCAGTGGACAAAGTAAGATGATTCCATGTGGTATTTTGCAGATTTATTTCTTAAAGTAATTGTAGCTAACAAAATAATTCCGTACATTTTTCTTGCCATGCAAAATATTGGTCTCAAATGTGCAGTTATGAAAGAACCACATGTTTTTTAAAATATACACTGGGATCATTGTTGTCTTGTACTTCCTTGGTCACTGCACCTAAAGAGTGAATTTGTCACCACCTCTTCAGGCCTTCTTTACTGTCAGTAGCCAACCAGCTGCTTCCCTTGTTGACTCAAGTGGCTTTGCAGCCAGTAAGATCCTGCAAGGCAAGCAAACTGATCAGATGTCCTTATTAAAACGTCGCTGTAACTTGTGCTTCTTCCAAAACTGCACACTTGAGACCTTTATCGTGAATGAAAGTGCAAGACAGGTAAGATTTATAAATTCTTTGTGCTGGCTACAAGCATTTTAAATCCACCATGGGCAGAGTGTTGCAGGGAGACAGGTAATTGTTTGAACTCTGGTGTATCAGCTGTACCTGTAGAGAGAACACGTTTTGAGAGCTCAAAAAACAAACAAAAAAACCCCAAAACATTAGACTTAAAGATTCGAACTTAGAACTAAGTTAGTTTGACAACGTTTTTACGCATTAACGGGCCATATCAATGATACCGAAGATAAAGTTCCAAACAAATGTCTATCTTAAATAATAATAATAATAATAATAATTTTGCCTGAATACCAAATGTACCCATGTCTTGTTTTTATTTTCAAGATGAAATGGATTGATAAAATACAATTGGTTTACAGAATATGGTGCTAAAAATCTTTAGTTGGAAACAGTACATAAGATTGTTTTACATGGCTGTTGGAACATACTTTTAAAAGGCATATGAAATAATTCCAAATAATTTGACCCCTCTTTCAAAATTATTTCATAGCAAGTCGGTCTGCTGCAGAAAACAAGTTATACATCACCATCTAGTGGCAGGAAGCAGTACTTCAGTGTTTGGTTGAAAGATTTTTTTTTTCTGAGAATCTTGTAATGTAGGATAAGTATAAGCCAATGTAAATACATCACGTTTCATGTTACTTACAGCAAGCAAATATTTTAATAAAGACATTGTTCCAGAACACAGTCTACAATTCATATATACAGTACTGTGCAAAAGTTTTAGGCAGGTGTGAAAAAATGCTGTAAAGTAAGAATGCTTTCAAAAATAGACATGTTAATAGATTATATTTATCAATTAACTAAATGCAAAGTGAGTGAACAGAAGAAAAATCTAAATCAAATCCATATTTGGTGTGACAACCCTTTGCCTTCAAAACAGCATCAATTCTTCTAGGTACACTTGCACAAAGTCAGGATTTTGTAGGCATATAGTCAGGTGTATGATTAAACAATTATACCAAACAGGTGCTAATGATCATCAATTCAATATGTAGGTTGAAACACAATCATTAACTGAAACAGAAACAGCTGTGTAGCAGGAATAAAACTGGGTGAGGAACAGCCAAACTCAGCTAACAAGGTGAGGTTGCTGAAGACAGTTTACTGTCAAAAGTCATACACCATGGCAAGACTGAGCACAGCAACAAGACACAAGGTAGTTATACTGCATCAGCAAGGTCTCTCCCAGGCAGAAATTTCACGGCAGACAGGGGTTTCCAGATGTGCTGTCCAAGCTCTATTGAAGAAGTACAAAGAAACGGGCAACGTTGAGGACCGTGAGCGCAGTGGTCGGCCAAGGAAACTTACTGCAGCAGATGAAAGACACATCCTGCTTACTTCCCTTCGCAATCGGAAGATGTCCAGCAGTGCCATCAGCTCAGAACTGGCAGAAAACAGTGGGACCCTGGTACACCCATCTACTGTCTGGAGAAGTCTGGTCAGAAGTGGCCTTCATTGAAGACTTGCGGCCAAAAAGCCATACCTCCGACGTGGAAACAAGGCCAAGCGACTCAACTATGCACGAAAACACAGGAACTGGGGTGCAGAAAAATGGCAGCAGGTGCTCTGGACTGATGAGTCAAAATTTGAAATATTTGGCTGTAGCAGACGGCAGTTTGTTCGCCGAAGGGCTGGAGAGCGTACACGAATGAGTGTCTGCAGGCAACAGTGAAGCATGGTGGAGGTTCCTTGCAAGTTTGGGGCTGCATTTCTGCAAATGGAGTTGGGGATTTGGTCAGAATTAATGGTCTCCTCAATGCTGAGAAGTACAGGCAGATACTTATCCATCATGCAATACCATCAGGAAGGCATCTGATTGGCCCCAAATTTATTCTGCAGCATGACAACGACCCCAAACATACAGCGAAAGTCATTAAGAACTATCTTCAGCGTAAAGAAGAACAAGGAGTCCTGGAAGTGATGGTATGGCCCCCACAGAGCCCTGATCTCAATATCATCGAGTCTGTCTGGGATTACATGAAGAGAGAGAAGCAACTGAGGCTGCCTAAATCCACAGAAGAACTGTGGTTAGTTCTCCAAGATGTTTGGGCCAACCTACCTGCAGCGTTCCTTCAAAAAACTGTGTGCAAGTGTACCTAGAAGAATTGATGCTTGATGCTGTTTTGAAGGCAAATGGTGGTCACACCAAATATGGATTTGATTTAGATTTTTCTTCTGTTCACTCACTTTGCATTTAGTTAATTGATAAATATAATCTATTAACATGTCTATTTTTGAAAGCATTCTTACTTTACAGCATTTTTTCACACCTGCCTAAAACTTTTGCACAGTACTGTATATATTGCCATTGATCATATTAAAACAATTCTACCATTGCACAGATGTTGCTTTTTTGCATTCACTTGTCTAGGTGTAAATGCGAGGTTTATGGACACTATTAAAAGTATATTTATTTCTAACTGAAAATTTTCATAATTGATCCTTTCATACTGTATGGAAAAGCAAATTTATAGTTTGAATTCAAAAGCAAATGGCCCTAAAAGGTGGGGCAGCAGTGTGGAGTAGTTTATGGAATCTGTTAGCTACAGTAGGTAGAAATACTTTACTGCAGTGGTCCACTGGCACACCTTACATATTGCTCTTTTAAACTGCTTTTAAATCACATGGTTTAACAAAAATATATCTACAGCTCTTCCCAGAAGTATTGACGTCCATGGTTTCAGATCAATCAGTCGTTTAAGCTGTCGGAATGTACTGTTACTACAGCACTCCCCCTTTAGAGTGTTAGTCAGGAGCTGTTGTTACACAACCATGCTATTTGTGTTGCGCCTTATAACAAGAAAGAAAGAATCCTATTCTGATTGCTCTGCTGAGGCAGAGAGAGAATCGGTTAATTGCCGCTCTATGTATAGAGTTCCTCATCACAAACAGTTAAAGTTGAACATTCCTCCAATTTGAAGCCCAGGGCAGAACGGAGAGATTATATAAGCGTGCCAGGGCGCATTATTGCTGCTGATGTGCATTCCAGCATGATTGGGGGCTCCAGGCCTCTCGCACTGCATCTTGTGATTGGTGACGACTATTCCAGCTTCCTCCGACCAATCACAGTGCAGTTCCCTTCCATGTTGTGGTAACTGGTAAGCAACAACAAATTGGGGGGTCGGTTGTGTTGACATGTTCTTAAATTGCCTTTCTAACGCAATCATGATATTTGTTGATTTTTTTAAAATTTATTTTTATTTTTTTTATATATATATATATATATATATATATATATATATATATATATATATATATATATATATATATATACAGTACTGTGCAAAAGTTTTAGGCAGGTGTGAAAAATGCTGTAAAGTAAGAATGCTTTCAAAAATAGACATGTTAATAGATTATATTTATCAATTAACTAAATGCAAAGTGAGTGAACAGAAGAAAAATCTAAATCAAATCCATATTTGGTGTGACCACCCTTTGCCTTCAAAACAGCATCAAGCATCAATTCTTCTAGGTACACTTGCACAAAGTCAGGGATTTTGAAGGCATACTCGGCAGGTAGGTATGGCCCAAACATCTTGGAGAACTAACCACAGTTCTTCTGATGGATTTAGGCAGCCTCAGTTGCTTCTCTCTCTTCATGTAATCCCAGACAGACTCGATGATGTTGAGATCAGGGCTCTGTGGGGGCCATACCATCACTTCCAGGACTCCTTGTTCTTCTTTACGCTGAAGATAGTTCTTAATGACTTTCAGCTGTATGTTTGGGGTCGTTGTCATGCTGCAGAATAAATTTGGGGCCAATCAGATGCCTCCCTGATGGTATTGCATGATGGATAAGTATCTGCCTGTACTTCTCAGCATTGAGGAGACCATTAATTCTGACCAAATCCCCAACTCCATTTGCAGAAATGCAGCCCCAAACTTGCAAGGAACCTCCACCATGCTTCACTGTTGCCTGCAGACACTCATTCGTATGCGCTCTCCAGCCCTTCGTGAACAAACTGCCTTCTGCTACAGCCAAATATTTCAAATTTTGACTCATCAGTCCAGAGCACCTGCTGCCATTTTTCTGCACCCCAGTTCCTGTGTTTTACGTGCATAGTTGAGTCGCTTGGCATTGTTTCCACGTCGGAGGTATGGCTTTTTGGCGCAAGTCTTCCATGAAGGCCACTTCTGACCAGACTTCTCCGGACAGTAGATGGGTGTACCAGGGTCCCACTGTTTTCTGCCAGTTCTGAGCTGATGGCACTGCTGGACATCTTCCGATTGTGAAGGGAAGTAAGCATGATGTGTCTTTCATCTGCTGCAGTAAGTTTCCTTGGCCGACCACTCGTCTCTGGTCCTCAACGTTGCCCGTTTCTTTGTGCTTCTTCAAAAGAGCTTGGACAGCACATCTGGAAACCCCTGTCTGCCTTGAAATTTCTGCCTGGGAGAGACCTTGCTGATGCAGTATAACTACCTTGTGTCTTGTTGCTGTGCTCAGTCTTGCCATGGTGTATGACTTTTGACAGTAAACTGTCTTCAGCAACCTCACCTTGGTAGCTGAGTTTGGCTGTTCCTCACCCAGTTTTATTCTTCCTACACAGCTGTTTCTGTTTCAGTTAATGATTGTGTTTCAACCTACATATTGAATTGATGATCATTAGCACCTGTTTGGTATAATTGTTTAATCATACACCTGACTATATGCCTACAAAATCCTGACTTTGTGCAAGTGTACCTAGAAGAATTGATGCTGTTTTGAAGGCAAAGGGTGGTCACACCAAATATGGATTTGATTTAGATTTTCTTCTGTTCACTCACTTTGCATTTAGTTAATTGATAAATATAATCTATTAACATGTCTATTTTTGAAAGCATTCTTAGTTCTCCAAGATGTTTGGGCCAACCTACCTGCCGAGTTCCTTCAAAAACTGTGTGCAAGTGTACCTAGAAGAATTGATGCTTGATGCTGTTTTGAAGGCAAAGGGTGGTCACACCAAATATGGATTTGATTTAGATTTTTCTTCTGTTCACTCATTTTGCATTTAGTTAATTGATAAATGTAATCTATAAACATGTCTATTTTTGAAAGCATTCTAACTTTACAGCATTTTTTCACACCTGCCTAAAACTTTTGCACAGTACTGTATATTTATATATATATACATTTGAGAACCAAGTCGAGTCTGCCACATATCCCGGGAGGCCCCCTCCACCCCCATTCAGAACATAACTGATTGGGGGAGAGCAGACTGGTTTGGGATCCTGTGTGGCAGGGCTGGGTTGGGAAGCAGTAATTTGTGAATAGGGGGGAAATGCCATTCATGCTGAGAGTGTCATGTGGCTGTGAGCCAGTGTGTATGAAGCAGGAGCTGAGCTCTCTGAATGGTGACTCGTTGTGACTGGCTCTCAAGCAGGAGGAGGTGGGCACACGCACCCACTCACGTGACAAGGACACTGTCTTGGACACGTGCCATCACTGGGGCTGCTGGAAAGAGTGCATTGCAAATATCCAGCCCCTGCCCTTGGGCTATTCCTAGTTCCATTTGGTCTCTCTCTCTCTCTCTCTCTCTCACCTCTTTGTCTTGCTGTGCTCGCCTCTCTTTTTTTTTATCCACCATTTGGCTGGTTTTCCTCCCTATTTTTCCATTCTTTCAGTCTCCTGTTTTGAAATGATTGTTCAGAGCTGCCAGGATTGTGATGTGACTGTAGTGCCAGACTTCTTGCTGCAGTCACATTGCTTAATTTAAAGGGGTCTGGGTGCGACTGCCATTAAACATTACATTATAGCAAGAAAGCCCATGCAACCTGCAAGTTACTAAATTACCAGAGATAAGAACTGCTTTTGGGCTGTTTCCTTTATATGCAACAGAAAAAGTGTTATGTTAAACAGAAAACAGGTTATTATATTTTGATTGTAACATTCCCTATAGTCTGTTGTATTGAGTCCTACTTACAGCAGCAACCTAACATTCTCTGTGACTTGGCGTTATATTTGATAAAATGCTGTTGTTCAAATGGACTAAGGGGTTAGGCCCACATGATTATTAAGGATTTGGAGCATAAATGAAATGGGGAGCAATGCATGTGAATGTACCTCACACTGTTTTTAGACTGTAAACTAGTTTATGAAATAGGCTGGCTGAGGCTCTTATTTTGCCTCTGAATATGGAACATTTGGATTATGGGTACTTGGAATAGTTCATTTTCATGACTTGAGTATTCCTTAAATGCAAGTGAGAGAGCCTGATTCACAATGCTTTAACCAATGAGTTATTTGAATGCTGAATTACCTACTGTATTTAACCATGTAAAGGTGTTCATGTTTTAACCGTGTCACAGCTTTTTAACTAGAAAATGCAGTGCTTCTTTCTGTTCTGTTGATACCTTTGGAAATGGCAGAGAAGGAAATCTCTATTAGCATTGGTTTACAGTGAAATATACTGACCAACTAATAGCTGGAACATAAGTTTAGAACATTTACGAACACAAGGAGGCCATTCAGCCTATGTAAGCTCGTCTGGCCCCCAGTAGCCGATTGATCTCAAAACTTTGGCAAGTTGGGTCTTGTAGGATCCAAGCGGTTCTGGCTCAGCAACATGACTAGGCAGCCCATTTCAGCCCTCTTAAGATATGGGCAGTGCTCTCAACCCCAAACTTTTAGGGTTCATACAGGATCTTGAACCATTAAGACTGGAGACTTCCCCCAGGATAAAATCATGGAAGGAACCATTGTTAATGTTGAAGTGTAGCAGACACTCATCTGGCACATTTTGAATTCACTATATTTGCTAGGGTTTGCAGGGCTGCACTGATTCTGTTCTTGCCATGGTTATTGTCCTGGTTCCCTTGCTATAACAGAGTGCAGGTAGTAATTCAACACTGGAGGAATATCTCTAGTTTCAATACACAGTACCTGCCTCTCATAATGGGTAGCCAGTGGGGAACCAACCAACAGTTTGTTTTGGATACACAAATGGCACAGCTACTATAGTTTGGGAGTTTTATCGTATCTGTACTTTTTTGATTTTCCATGAATGTTGCCTGTACATTATACTCCAACTAATTCCAACCCAGTGCAGATTTATTTTTATTTTGTTTGTTCCTTGTTACTTCTGCATTTAATAATTGGTCAGTGTAATAATGATTTATTAATTTTTTTCATTAATCACAGGATGTGATCTTCTTGAAATGGCAACCCATTGCTGCAGAAGTAACATACCTGCAACATTAAACAGCTTACTTACAAATCAAGCTTTTTTTATATTAAAAGAACAGATTACTGTATTAAAGTAACTCATTTAAACCAGCAGTGTTGTGTATTCTGTTTGAATTGGTCCCTTTTAGTTTGTGATCTGTCTCACAGTGTTTGCATGTGTGCTGCAGCTTGCTGGTGCTGTTGCTCCTGTGTGTTGGAAGGTACTGAATCTTTAATGTCAGGATGCTGAGTAGCTAATTTGTATTCCAGTGCTGTAGCTGTACCAGACAGAACTGCAGCAGTGAGCTGCTATTTTTAATCTCTCGCATTCTTTTTTTAGCCCATAGAATTTTTAGTAGCTGCGTTGTGATGTCAAGATGTCAATATTCCTAAACATGATGGAGCTAAGGCTCTTGCTCTCTCTCTCCCCCCACCCTATTTAGGGTCATTCGTTGGTATTCGTGCACGTCTGTTTTATTGTCGTGTGTCACGGGAAACGCATGAGCTGCTTCCACGTGAGGGGAATTATCCTACACTACCCTTCGCCCACGCTCTCACACTCAATGACCTTTTCAACACAGAAGAAACAAGCTTTGTTCTCAAGTCTGCTGAGTTCTGTGTGTAGTCATATTGTGAATGTGTGCTTGCTGTTCATATACACAGAATCTTACTTGGCTATGCTCAGGAATATGTACATATTTCAATCCAGTAAGTTTTGAAATTCTACTGGGATCTCTACTGGCAGCATTTCAGATCCCACTGCAGGACATAAGACTCCCATTGCACAATAGTTTAAGACATTCCAGGTTTTACTGTGGGCTTAATTAGACAAACCAAAGAGAGCGAAGGCTCAAGTGTATCTAACGATGTGTAAAACATGGAATGGCTTGTACTGCTGTGCAGTGGGAACCCATCCCTTCTACAGTACCAGTGCCAAACTCAAATGCTGGCCGGTTTCAGATTGAGTTATCTTACTAGTGTAAATGTACTTGTGATGTAAAAAGTTCAATTTGTCCTTTTGTAATGCAATGTAACCTTTTTTTTCTTTAGTTGGTATTGCATGAGGAAATGTGCAGTGCTCCTGCTTGAATGCTGAGTGAGCAAGGGAAACAATAGCGTATAGTTAAGCCTAGAAAATGCAGCGAAGGAAAGAAATGAGGAGTGTCATTCTGAAGACTTTTATCTGGGATTTTGTTGAGTTTTTGCAAAATTGTTTGACCACCCTTCTATCACTGTTGGCATGACTAGACTAAAATAAGTAGCCAACAATGTTTGTGCTGCTTGTTTTAGTACAGGAGACAATCGTAACATTGTTGGTGTACTTATTGAATTGACACCCCTACACTACCGGTCAAAAGTTTTAGAACACCCCCATTTTTCCAGTTTTTATTGAAATTTAAGCAGTTCAAGTCCAGTGAATAACCTGAAATGGTACAAAGGTAAGTGGTAAACTGCCAGAGGTTAAAAAAAAAATATATATATATATATATACATTTCAGAGTTATACAAAAAGGCCTTTTTCAGGGAACAAGTAATGGGTTAACAACTTACAGCTGTTCTGCAGCAATGGAAGTAAATTAAGCCTTGAAAGTTGATGCTACACCTAATTCCTACAGGTGTCCCAACTTTTGTTGATTACTTACAAACCCTCTGTCTGTATAAAAGCAGTGTTGGAACAGACTGTGTTACTACACCCTCTTAAGCATTATTTGGACAGTATTGTACTGCAGGAAGTAGTATATTGCTATCATAATGGCGAGAAAAATGCAATTAACAAAGGAAGACAGACAGACCATTATAACCCTTAAAAGTGTAGGTCTTTCCTTTAGAGAAATTGCAAAGAAAGCCAAGGTGTCAGTGAGTACAGTTTCCTACACCATCAAAAGGCACTTGGAAACTGGAGGAAACTCTGACAGGAAGAGGTCTGGCAGACCCAAAGCCACAACAGAATCAGAAGACAAGTTTCTGAGAGTCAACAGCTTGCGTGATAGGCGGCTCACAGGACAACAGCTTCAAGCACAGCTTAACACTGGTCGAAGTAAGCAAGTCTCAGTTTCAACTGTGAAGAGAAGACTTTGAGCTGCAGGTTTGACAGGTCGAGTGGCAGTAAGAAAGCCATTGCTAAGATGGCAAAATAAGAAAAAGAGGCTTGCCTGGGCCATGAAGCACCGCCAGTGGACTACTGAAGACTGGAAGAAGGTCTTATGGACCGATGAATCAAAATTTGAAATCTTCGGTTCATCACGCAGGGTTTTGTGCGCCGTCGAGTAGGCTGAAAGGATGGTTCCTCGTTGTGTGACACCAACTGTCAAACATGGAGGAGGAAGCGTGATGGTCTGGGGCTCTTTTGCTGGATCCAGAGTCGGCGACTTGCACAGAATGAGTGGCACCCTGAACCAAAACGGCTTCCACAGCATTTTGCAGCGCCATGCAATACCCTCTGGTATACGCCTAGTTGGTCAGGGGTTCATCCTACGGCAAGATAATGACCCAAAACATACCTCCAGGCTGTGTCAGGACTACCTTAGAAGAAAAGAACAAGACGGTAGGCTTCAGATCATGGAATGGCCAGCACAGTCGAGCTGGTTTGGGATGAACTGGACTGAAGGGTGAAAGCAAAGCAACCTACAAGTGCAACACATTTGTGGGAACTTCTGCAACAGTGTTGGGAAGAACTTTCCGAACAATATTTGATTTCCATTGTAGAAAGAATGCCACGAGTGTGTTCGGCTGTTATATCTGCAAAAGGTGGCTACTTTGAGTCAAAAATTTAGATTAAATTTTGTTAAACAAAACGATTCCATGATTTCTTTTTTATCTCCAATTGTTTATTTGTTCTATGCTTTAATTTCAGAGTACATTGAGACATTAAACTGCGTAAATTTCAATAAAAACTGGAAAAATGGAGGTGTTTTAAAACTTTTGACCGGTAGTGTACATTAGGATTCATACTCCTAAATCGGGATCAAATTACATAAACAAGTGTGCTTACTAACGCAATGTGAACTAAAAGTGCTGGCTCACAATTCTTCACATACAGACACAGACAGGGTTGCCCTCACAAACCCAGACACTGCCTTCTGGTGCCAGCTGGCCCCAACATAGTCTACTGGTGCTTTTTTGGTTGGGGTGGTCCTGGGCCTTCTGTAAGGGGGTGCCGGGTGTCCCCATTGTCCCTTCTTGGCGCTCCTCTCCAGAGGATAACCCCATCGATCGTACAAGCCCTGGGCTTGCTGTTGGCAGCATCGCTTAGGGAGGACCCTCCATCAGTAGCTGCGGCTTCGCCACTGCACTCCGGTTGCGACGATAGCAGCACCACTGGCGGTTGTTTGGCTGGTTTCTGCCGTGCTACCCTCAGCAGCATGTGTAGCGGCTGCAGAGGGAGGCATGGCTGTTGCCCTTCTCTCACGGACGGCGGTTCCTACCCCTCCGGCTGTTGAAGGTGACTCCTCCCCCTGTGGCTCTGGAGAGGGCAACGGGAATGTTGAGCTTTTTTGTTCCCCCACGGTTGTCCATTTCCTGTCCCAGACTCGTCCATACCCAGAGTAGCCTACTCCATTCACACAGACACAGTATGATGTATTACTACAATTGACAGATTTTACACTTACAAATGTTAACATTAAAGTTTCCTTTCAAGATAATCAATGCTCTTGCAGCCAGTGCAGATGGCAATGTCACGTCAGCCTTTCTCTTTTACAAGTTGGCCTAATCCACCCGTCTCTGTCTGTCTGTCTGTCACACCTGACATGGTGAAGACCATAACTGGCTTGATTTTTGCACCAATCCTCAGCAAACTTTTATACACTCCTAGCCTCGTATAGACATTGACCCTGGCCTTGAAGTCGCTCTGACTAAAGGATGTTCTTTTGCTGTTTTCACTATGTATTCGCGTGACCACATCACACAGTCATGACTGTAGAGTCGATTTTCACGTGCATGTAAACCCAGCCTATGAAAATGAAAACCAATAAATTTAACTGTTCATGACGGTACATCAGATGGTACTGAAATGGATTTGCTCTATAAAGCAATTTTATATTGAGCTATTTTCTAGGTGTTTTTGTAGGGGGGATTTTGAATGTACTACTCTAATTCATTCTTACCAAAAGAGTTCTATAACTGTAGAGGACAAAGGCATTTCTAAATAATGTATTTTTCAGCGACCTATTGTATCTCGTCAAAGTCCCTACTTTTAAAAACTTGTCCCTTTTGAGGGCCACTGGCAGTCATTGAAACTAGCCAAGTTGACTCGGATATTACTCAAACGGATATGAGATTAAAAGGCAATGCACTAAAGCCTGGATGCTCCATAGTGCTCCATCATTTTGAAATCCTGTACAAACAGCCATTCACACTTGCTGGAAATCTGATCAAAAAGAGAATTTGCACAGGAGGATATGTAACCTACAATTTTTGACACAACTTATTTAATTCCCAACAAATTTCTTACATTTCTGTTCAAAGCAGTCCAAAAACATTATATCATGTGGTGTTCACTAGTTTTTGTGAATTATCTAAATGTAAACCTAATGTGGCCAACATGAATAGCATCTGTTTTCATTGAAGTACAGGATGTAGTTGTGTTTTTAAATGATACAACACTGTTTCTTAGTTAATATGTTGTGTGTAGAGAGGTCTTTTTATTGTAATAGAAATCATTTTGCAGTTTGAGCTCAAGATGACACGTCTTAAAACAATTCGAGACACCTGTACACTGCAAACGAACTTGCTGTTTCCTAAAGTTTTCTATTACCTGTGTTACATTTGCTGTCCGGTATTTTGTTCTCTTGATTAAACTACTGGGCAGGCTGTTCCTTTGTTTGATGCAGATTTTCTGCAGGAGTAAGTTTTATTTCTACCTAAAATCCATGTTGTTTTTAACCTTAAAATCAAGTCTCCCTTTTACTTAATTGTTTAATTTGAGGGCTCTCTCTTTAATGCACCCCTTAGTAAAGTTTACCATGGTAAATTTCACCTTTCATGTTTTTCCATGCTTTATCATACCTCTCTGCTTTCCCATGCTTTGGTGCTATGTTTTATTCTTGTTTGCTCTGATGTTTCCTGAATTAAGAACCCCTCTCCAGTGAGGTGTGAGTTTCCTGCAATCCCCTTGCTCCACTGCATCACTACCTTTATAGCTGTTCTCCCTCCCACGCACGCTGTGGGACCTCAGAGCTTTCTAAATACAGACCATACTGCCGACTTCTTGCTTCCCTTCTTTGTTTCTTAACACTGCATTCTATGTTCTCAAATCTGTTTTTTCACTTGTCAGTTATGCCTTTTTTATGCCTTTGCTGTAAAATAGATTGATATGTTTTATTGTGTATTAGAGCCCACTAAATGGGCTCATGATTATGCCTCCCACCCTGACCTAATATCCAACAGGCTGCTATGGAATCTGTCTCCTATATTTTATTTCCCAACCTCACAGACCAGGTTTCTTCTTTTTTTTTTTTTTTTTTGCAAGCTCCCCACTCTTCCCCCTCCCTCCTTTTCATTCTCCCTGATTTCTATTTTTAGTCAGGCCTGTGATGCTTGCTCACCCCCTTTTCTTCTTCGTCACAACCCCCCCCCTCCCCCCCTCCGCCAGTGCAGCTCTGCTGGGCTGTGGCTGCTGATATAAATCTTTTAATCAGCCTCAAGTCTTCAGCACTGAGGCAAGCAGAGGTCAGCAGGACTTGCCTAGAATACTGAGATGGAAGAGAGAGAGAATAAAGACTCTCTTTCTTTCTAAAGATACCAGCCTGCCTCTGGCTCTCTATTTTTAGACGTGAGCATTCAAAACAGGGGTGATTAGGTACTGGCTTAAAATAGCCATCCACTTTAGCAAGGTGAGGACAGGCCAAGCAGGGAAATCAGAGCAGCAGCTCACAATTGTACAGCTTAATGAGTTTGAAAGGGAGACTTGGATAAAGCTGCCCTGTTTACCCTATAATAATCTCACCTAGCAAAATGGCATTGTGCCTTGTAGCCACCACATTTCTGTTCATGCCTTTATGTCCTCCATGATTTCTTTCCATCTCTCCACAGGACTGTACTGTAGAGATGGCATACTGTGCAGCAAGTTCAGTGCATTCACTGGGTTTAGCACTTCTACCAGCTATACTATGTATTGCACTGTTTTAATGTCATACTGGTTTAAACACATGTGGTTAAATTGTTCCATTCCCATGATCAGTTTCTCCTACATTACAGTGTACAATGACAGCTCTCAAGTCAAGAATGAACATTCAAAGAGGGAAAAAAACTGTTATTTTGCTTGCTCAGGGCTCCCAGTACCGAGTTATCTATTCGATGCTGGTAGCCAGGGCTTTGCAACTTTGTTTTGACAAAAGACAGCCCATGCTCTTCTCATATCACTTCAATGGGACTGAGCAGAAAGGTGATGCTCAACTCTGCTGAGTATCAGGAATCCATCAATAACCAGACACAGAATGCATTCAAACATTGCCACAACACACATGCCTGTTTTGCTGTGGAACTTGCAGTATTGGGTATTGCATTGATTTATATTAGTGTTCATTAATGAAATGTTTTTTACTGTACATCTAGTCTACCACCTATATATGGTACATGTACAACACATCGTAATTAAAAACATAGCTGTAAAAATACTAATTGTAGTGTTCTGTGATGTATTGTGCAGCCCAAATAGCAATGTAGAAAGGGTGTGCCAGGGCTGCTTTGCAGCCAAACTGTGAGGTGCGGCATATTCTACTACAAGACTTACAAGTCACTGGTATGTAGGTTTGCAGGGAATTTCAGTTTTAAAAGTCAATATCTGCAGTCTTGTACCAGCCATAGGGACAAGTTACAAAAACAAAATGAGAAAGTGGCTAAATGGCAAACTATTCCAATATGTTTAATTAAAACGGCACCAAATTATTAATCTTTTTATTTTTTCTTCTAAATGTACCTTATTTGTATCAATGTAGTTCTGCAGATCTGGAATATGTATCATTTCTAGCAAACTCTTTCCTTACCTATTATTATTATTATTATTATTATTATTATTATTATTATTATTATCGAGTTTCTTTGTAACTTGGCAACTGCAGCTGTAATTCCAGGTGTGCAGCGCCCCTTATTGGTAGGACTGAAAATAACACTAAGAATTTGGAAGCTTGTTACAGAATGTTGTGTTAAACATCGAAATGAAGCTTTCTACACATTCAAATTATTTATCAACATGTAATCTATGTTTGAATTCATTAATTTATTATATTTATATTTTATTGATACATTATATATTGTTTTACCAAAGCTATGGATTAAATGTGACCCATTCAAACATGTGAAAAAGCTGCCTTGTATCAAGAAAATCTATACCTTTTTATTTTGAGTAGATAGATGTATGTAAACTATGTTTTAATGTTATACAAGCCTGCCTGTTTAACATACTTAAGTAACATAATGAATAAATCAAGGCTACTTTTCAATTGAGCATGTGTATACAGCAAGTGTGGCCACTCCCCCTGCCACACCAAACTTCAGTTACTTCTATTAACCCTTTGCGGTCCTATGTCGGACCTGGTCCGACATTGCAATTTTCCCTTTCCGGTCCAATGTAGGACCCTGTCTGACATCATCAAAAAGATGCAAAAAACAGGTCTCTAGTCGTTTTTTCTCCAGAAAAAGCTGAGAAAACCATTCAATGGCGGAGTGAGATCGATAGGATCCGAGAGAAGCCAAAAAAAAAAGGGGCGTATCTCATGAATACAGATAGCCCCGGCATCACATAGATAACAAGGACATAAACAAACAAGATAGCTGATTCTGCATCCAGCGCTCAAAGAATATCACAGACATTTGCAGAGCTTTTTAGATGTTATAGTAATAAAATAATGACTTGGATCGCATTATTGAGGAGTTAAAAACGATGATAAAAATGGTGATAAAACGAGTGATCAGGAGATGATTTATTGGTATGCACTACTATCAAGAGGTATGTGAAACAAACAGCGAACGAGGGGTTGGGCGGGGCTGGAGATGCAGTACTGAGTGTCCTGTTGATATGCAGTGCCTTTTAAACCTGTTTTACTGTGAAAAAAATACATTTAAACAGCGCGTCTAAAATAAACTGCGCGTGTGAAAATAAATTGGACCTGACGCGCCTGAGACACGCTGAATAAATGGACCGCAAAGGGTTAAGTTATTCAATTGGGCTGAATTGTGATGCTTGATGCACCATTGTACATAGAGCACCATCTTTTGTCCAAATGAAACTTCTTAACGTGAAACTGCAATAGTCATGAATGTGGGCAGTCATTTGTATGAAAGGTGCCATGCTACATGTATGTGAAATACTGTATTAAACATCGTTTTTGCCATGAATGGCAGAATTCAGTAAGACACTACTCTATTATGCTTGCAATGATTGTGGGATTGTTAATAAATACATTTTCACACAAATATCAAGTAATGTATGAACTGTCAGGCCTTCGCAATTATAGCAGATTTAAATTTCAGATATTTGCAAAGACATTGCTACTAATTCAAGTGATTCATTGTACTTAATGTATCACATTTTTTATTAAAATGCTTTTGTACACATGTCATGTTTCTATCATTCCTCTAGCTTTATCATAAATTAAACCATTTAAAAATGTCTGCACTGACAAAGGCAGTAGTTTACACTGGGTGGTAATTGTGAGAAATCACACTTTCTTTGTTTTAATGTACCTAATGTTTTGTGTTTTTCAATGTCAAAATGAAAGCAGTCTCCAGCAGCAGAGTGGAGAGAGCAGCTGCTGTTACCTGGTTTCACCTGAAGGATTTGGATACAGCCTTAGTGTTTCGCTCGCGCGCTCTCTCTCTCTCTCTCTCCCCCCCATTGGATAAGTCTGACTCTCGCTCTCTTTGTTTCTGTTTGTATTTAGTTGTCACCGGAGCTACAGATGGAATTGGAAAAGCCTATGCCGAGGAGGTAAGACTTCTAAAACGTACAGCTACATGTTGTACTAAACCCAGGATAAAATAATTACGTGAGCTGATAAGGAAAAGGAGGGGTTGGTTTGTTGGTATGCTGTAACATTGGTATGTTTTATCATTAAATACAGTGCACATCCCCATCAAATATTGATTAACACAGTTGAGGAACTATGGCATCCTGATACACAGCATGTGAAATCCCATCTTATGAGAGTTTCAGCAGAATTGGGCATTGCTTCAGTTCGTTACACTCAAGCAAGGAAGGTGCTTTCAAATGCAGAGGTTTATGAATACATGCTAATGTTAATGATGAGTATAATTAAGTAAAATACATACTTGTCATTGATTTGAGCAGAAATGCACATCCTGGTTGAATTTGTATGTGGTTTGTAAAAATGAATTTGTATGTGTGTTTTACCACAACTTAAATCTCGCTTTCTTCTGTATGATATGCACATAATGATAAACGTGCATGGTTTTTTTTTTTTCATTTAGTGAACAAACGCCTTTTGTAAATATTTAAATGCTTCACTTCCAAATGCTGTCGACATTGAAGATCTGCGAGTCCTTGGGAAAGCAGTGACTTTATTTTCAGTATCAACTGCGTTCCTCCTGCAGTCGAATGGGGTGACTGGAAGCGTAGCATTGAAATATCTCCAAAGAGAGATTCAGTCATTTTCTGATTACAAATTTATGGAGGAATTGCTGGACAAATTGACCAATTCATGAATTGACAAACAAATTGACAAACTACCGGCCGGATAGTTTTGGCACAAATGGTGCTCTATATAAAAAAGCAACTAGCTGTTTTGTGAGTTGTATTCTGTGGAACAATTTTGGAGTTGTATATACAGAAAAGTGAAAAGTACCTGAAAAAAAAAACGATCATCAACCCCCAGATTAAAAAAACTTAATTGAATTTATGTATTCATTTATTTAGTTATCACAAATCCGTTACCCCGTCACCCGCTCAACACAAGGAAACGGCAAGGTGGTTGAGGTGAAACCTTTAGTTTTATAACTTATTATTTTTAATTTATGATTTAATGCTTTAATAATACTATGTATGAGTGATTTTTAGTGTGTTTTGCTATAACATGACTCTCTCTACTCTAGCTACTGCAGTAAGAACAGGACAGTGGATATTGTAGATTCAACAAGGAGTGGACCAAAGCCAATGCAAAGCCAATGTGTTTATTGTGCAATTAATGTGTCAGTAGTTAAGGAAACCAAACAAGGAGCTTTTAGAAATACGAATCCAGAGGGCACAGTAGGCAGAAGCTCAAAAGTAGAAGCACTGATCTCTTATACTATTAATGTCACATACATTTTAAAATGTTTGTAATGATACTCTGTTAAATGTTCACACTGTTCTATTATTAAAGTACATATGGTAAAATGTGTAAGTCTTGTTCAATATATGAACATTGTTATGTAATATTTATTATTGCTTAAAAATGTGCCTGCCTACGCCTAACTTTTTCCCAATCTGGCCCCTTAAATAAATATATATATATATATATATATATATATATATATATATATATATATATATATATATATATAAAATTAGTTGAAGAACCCTGCACTAACTACGGCATCTAGGGCCTATCTGTCCAGGTTATACGAGAAACACAGATGAAACTGTGTTGCAGATGAAACTACAGATGGGAGGGATAAGTGTCCTGAACATTGTATTTAATTTGTGTTTTTATGAAAATGGTATGTTTTTGTAATAATGCCCCTTGTTTTTGACTAGCAATAAGCTGTTTTTTCAAAACACCTTTATTTGTTGACTGACCTACAGTACATTGTTTACTAGTGGACTGCTTTAAGAAATATTTTTCCTGAAAACTACAGTATCTCAGGGACTTAAATAAATAATTTAAAAAATGAATTCAATAGATTTAATGTAAAAATGTTGTTTATGTTCAAGCTACGTTGTTAATTCTTAATAAATTGGTAAAAAGTGAAAAAAACAGAATTGGTCATTTTGAAAAATGGAATTTGCCATTCCCAAGAATCGAAAATCAGGAGCCCTAGAATTGACTGTACTTTTCACCTGTCGTGCAGGTCCATTCACTGTACAGGTCTGAAATGTGCAGACAGTTATCAGTTTCCTTGCCTTCCAGGAAATATGTTGCACTTGCACTTTGCATGTCATTTCATCTCGGTAATGTCTTCGCAGGTCAAAGCACCTTACTGGCTGTTAATCATGTTAGTCAACAGAATAATGAACTGGTTGGTTGTACAGGAAAGAAGGCCCTGAAGGGCTGGAGACATTGTAACGCTGCAGGTGGAATGACTATGAAAGTGCGAGACTATCTAAAAGGAAGGCTTGCAAGCTCCGTTAACATTGTGTAGTAACAGATATCATGTTTGGCAGTAAATGAAAATCATGTTTGTAAAACATATATTTCTTTCAAAACGACACATTTCAGACCTCCATAATCAGGGGTTCAGTTATGTGAACCCCTGTCTATAATGAGTTGATGTGCATGGCATGGGAAATGTATGGGATTGTTTTGTTATCTGTATTGAAGTTCGGCTCTTGTTTGGTTGTTGTGAACATGTGTATCAGCACCTTGATGCCTGTGTGATTTGCTTGTTTCTCCTGTGCTGTGTGGCTCTGCCTGGTCAGTAACACTGGTGTTTCCTCCACAGCTGGCTCGCAGAGGAATGTGTGTCGCTCTCATCAGCAGGTCCCAGGAGAAACTGGACCAAGTTTCCAATGAGATCAGTGAGTTTCATTTAATCTCCAGTATATCACGCTCCTGGGTTACACCAGCATGACTGTCTCTTTCTATTTCTGGGGATATTGTGTTCATTGGGCTCTATCCTTTGAGATGTTGCCATCCTGCATGTAGCTGTGTGGTCCAGGTGGTTAAAGAAAAAGGCTTGTAACCAGGAGGTCCCCGGTTCAAATCCCACCTCAGCCACTGACTCATTGTGTGACCCTGAGCAAGTCACTTAGCCTCCTTGTGCTCTGTCTTTCGGGTGAGACGTAGTTGTAAGTGACTCTGCAGCTGATGCATAGTTCACACACCCTAGTCTCTGTAAGTCGCCTTGGATAAAGGCGTCTGCTAAATAAACAAAATAATAATAATAATAATACCCCAAATTCTCAGACCTTTCAGACTTTTTCATACATTGCTCATTCCCTACCTTCTGCTGGGAAAGATTTGATCTTAAATATCATGTAATAAAACACAGGGTCAGGTACATTACCTTTTTGTTTTAAGAGTAGAATTTTGGCTTTAGCAGAGTATTTGATTTAAATATTTCCAGCTTCCTGATTTGTAACCCGAGACACTGAGTCTTCAACATGCACTATGATGTTGTCGGTGGTCAAAACTATGGCAAAATATGCACCAAAAATTCTTGTTGCATGCCGGTTGATTTACCTTCCATTTCAGCATTGATGTCAGATGCAACATTCGTTCCCTGCTAGAGGAGCTCCCTTAGAAATCAGGGTGTCAGGAAGCACTCAACACGCAACTGTTTCCTGAGATGTTTCTTCACCTGTAGGCTTTTATTTTTATATATTTAACGTTTGACTATTTCTAGGTAATGTTTGTGAAGTGCTTCAAGATGCCTTGGTATGAATTGCGCTATATACATTTTAAATGATGATGATTGACTGAGCCAGCATGCGAAGGGGCGGTCTCTCAGTGAAAGGCTAGCTCAGTTCTCTTCAGGTGATGGCCGTTGCAGAGCACGTTCAAGCTATTCTAATTCTAAAGCTGTTGTGTAGAACAATTCTTAATTTTTTAAAACTTGTATTTAGGTTGTATTTTAGACTCAATCCCTTAGACTACTTGAAAATGTAGGCGCCTCTGTCTCTTTTTAAAGCAAGTTTAAGATTTCAAAGCCTGTTCGCTTTCAAGCAGCACCGTCCCTAGAATAATGACGGCTAAACTCTGAACCTGATTTACTGTGAGGTTTAAATATTCCTGATTTTATATTCAGGAGTTGATTTCCTGAACAAGAGTGAACCTGAAATAAACAGTGAAGAGGGCAAAGATGAAAACCAAGTGAAACGGATTCAGTGCACGTGGGCATTCTCTTCCAAAGACGACTTGAAACTAATTTGAGGATGACCATTCCAAAATGAGTAAAATAAGCACCTGGATTCAAAGGGTGTTGTAGGTGACCGCTTGGAGTCTTAGTGCAAATATCTAAAAGCTGCTTTTAAATCGGGTGCTTCTGTGAGCATGTTGGTTTGTTTGTTTTTTATGAAGCAAGTCCGTTTCATTTACTATGTATTGGAGACATGAAATTAGTTTTGTTTGTCTGATTACTGCTCTCCATCAGTACATAGATTGAATTCAAGTATAAGGGCATTATTCCCATAGTCACGTGTCAAATATAGTAACAGGCTGTAACAAACCAGCAGACTAAATGAGAATTTGGGTTATTTTTTGGGTGTTGGCGACGGGCCTACAAGAGGGTCTATTTTAATGTTCAAAACAGCAGCACAGATCTGTTGACCTCCTTCCTAAGTGCTGCAGTGTAACCTTGGTCTTTGACAGACACCTCTTTACACAAAAAAATGAAGAGCAGAAGTGATGTTAACAAGTATGTCATTAACATACATCCTCCACCATGGCTGTGATGAAGAAGCTGATGACCATGTATATCAGCAATATGTACACAACAGAGAAAGAATTAGCAAAAAGAAAAAACACATTGTGATTGCTTCTCCAGATATACGCAAAAATGTAAGTAACATACAGATGTGCAGACAAACAGACACCCCTTACATCTGCAAAATCTGTTAAAACTAAATGTTCATACAGTTTCATGACAGTTGGGTAAGCGCTTTTCCCTCTAGATGGGAAATGTCCACTACAGTATATTCCCGTAGCAAGAGATTTCTACCCCAGCTGGGGATGATGATAATAAAATTCCTACAGGAGTCCTACAAAGTTAAAGGGCAAGAGTATTACGATCCCCCCACAGTTCATTAAACGTGACCCTAAAGACATGTAAAAACATGTAACGCAAACAAGACTGAGGTAATCAACCCAGTCTTACCGAACAGCATGGGCTGAATTAATTTATATATATATATATATATATATATATATATTTTTTAGCTCAAAGAGCCAGCTGCCCAACGTTTCGATATGTTGCACATATCTTTCTCAAGGGAGCCTGTGTTTGAATCTATATATATATATATGTGTTTGAATAATATATATATATATATATATATATATATATATATATATATATATATATATATATATATATTTAAAAAAAAATAAATAAGATTTCCATTACATGAGAGTAGATGTTAAAACTTCATGCTGATTTGAACTTGGCTCTCGCCAAGATAAGCACCAACTAAGACGTAGCTTCACAGTAAACTAATGTGATCCATATGTGTCTCCATCCATTTGTGCTTCCTTCCATATGATGATGTAGATATCCTTCTGTCTGGTGTTGATGGCTGAAGTGTAATGCTGGCTCCAGGGATCAGCTTATTTTGCCTCCCTAGCGCATCAGCACACACAACGGCTGCGATGCTGGCTCCGGGGATCAACCATAGTGCGGTCTCCCCAGCGCATCAGCATGACAACCGTCTGGATTGAGCTAAGTAGGGTACATCTCTGGGGTCTTCAAGTGGGCACCTTCCATCCTCGGTGTTTCGTCGACTAGCCCACGACACCTCAAGAGGGCTCGACGGTGATTCTGGCGCCCCAGCATCACCCCCTCCGTCCCCCACTCAACTCAGCCCAGCTTACTTACCTGTACATCAGCCTTTCTTTCTTTCTATTGTGCTTGAGATCCCCAGCCAGAATCTTTCCGTCTCAACCACAGCCAGTTGCTGCTCCTCTCTGCTGCTTCAGATAAGTTCTTCACTGTGCGACGCAACTCTTGGCCATTGAATCCGACATCTCTGAGAAACCGGGTTGTAGAGTGTGCCACAAATCCTCGACATCCCACTTCCACTGGGTAAACCCAGACTCTCCATCCTCGCTGTTCCGCTTCAGTGGCTAGTTGAGCATACCGCAGTTTCTTCCTCTCATACGCCTCATCTACAGCATCCTCCCATGGCACTGTTAACTCTACCAGGTGAACAAGGCGTGCTGATCCAGACCACAAGACAATATCTGGTCGAAGGTTTGTGGTGGCAATCTCAGGTGGAAAAATAAGCCGCTGACCAACATCTGCCAGCATTTTCCAGTCTCTAGCAGCTTCCAGTTGTCCTGGGCGAGGATTGGTTTTAACACCTTTTCTTGGTGGTTGCTCTCCTGGGCGGAGGAATGTTGTCTTTTGTGTGTAATGTTTTGATGGAACAGGTGGCAACTTATTGGTCATGTTACGCTTGTCTTCCAATGCTAAGGCCAAACATCGCAGCACCTGGTCATGGCGCCAAGTAAACCGTCCTTGGCTAAGAGCCACCTTACATCCTGTCAAAATGTGCCTTAATGTTGCAGGTGATGAACACAAAGGACATGAGGGATCCTCTCCTACCCAGAGGTTTAGGTTCTGTGGTGATGGGAGAACATCATATGTTGACCTTATAAGGAAACTGATCCTGCTCTGTTCCATTGACCATAGGTCTTGCCAGCCAATCTTGCGTTGTTCCACACTCTCCCATCTCATCCATTCTCCCTGCTTGCCCTGGGAAATGGCCTTTATACACCTCATCCTCTCCTCCTGCTTTTGCACCTCGTTGACTACAAGCTTCCTCCGTTGCGCTGGGGCTGCCTTGTGCCATGTAGGAGGAGCTGAACTGAGACCAAGACCCCTCTTCCATGCTGAACTTGCCCCATGATATCACCAATTCGAAGGGCAGCCTTTGCATCCTCCACAGCTTTCTTTGCCACCCACTTTCTTCCAGTTTTCAACACAGGTGCTGCCTCCCTTACGCATTTGTCGCGTGACTCTACTAATGTCATTTCCAGTCGGACCTTGGCGCACTTAAACTCCTCGGTTAGAGCGGAGACAGGTAGCTGCAGTATTCCTTTACCATAAAGTCCCACTCTGCTGAGGCAGCGTGGAACTCCCAACCATTTCCTGATGTGTGAACTGATTAAAGCTTCCAGCTTCTCTACTGTTGTCAAAGAAACCTCGTACACAGTCAGTGGCCACAGCAACCTTGGCAGTAGGCCAAACTGAAAGCACCAGAGTTTTAGTTTGCCTGGTAAAGCACTGCTGTCTATGCTCTTCAACCCTTCCACAGCTTGTTGTCTAACTTCTCCCACACGAACTGTGTCCTTTAGATCCCGTCGTACCATCTCCCAAGGCTCTTCACTGGCTTCTCAGACACTGTTGGTATTGCCTCACCATTAATGAAGAACGTTTTATCTACTACTTTACCTTTAATTATAGAGATGCTCCTTGATTTAGTGGGCTTGAATTGCATTCGTGCCCATTCAATGTTATTGGTTAATTTGCCCAATAACCGATTAGTGCAGGCTACTGTTGTAGTCATGGTTGTCATGTCATCCATGTATGCTCGAATTGGTGGTAGTCGTATTCCAGAAGCCAACGCTCTCCTCCCACTACCCATTTTGATGCCCTAATGATTACTTCCATTGCCATGGTAAAAGCCAGTGGAGAAATGGTGCATCCTGCCATTATTCCAACTTCTAGGCATTGCCATGTAGTGCTGAATTCTGAAGTTGAAAAACTAAATTGCAAATCTCCAAAGTAGGCTTTGACTAGATTTGTTATTGTCATTGGTACACTGAAAAAATCAAATGCTGCCCAAAGAAGTTCATGTGGCACTGAACCATATGCATTAGCCAAATCCAGGAATGTCACATGGAGCTCCTTCCTCTCCTTTTTAGCTGATTGAATTTGTTGCCAGATCACATTGATGTGTTCTAAGCATCCTGGGAAACCTGGAATGCCCGCTTTTGTATTGAAGTGTCAATGAAGCAGTTCTTTAATAGGTAAGTTGACAATCTCTGAGCAATAATGCTGAAGAAAATCTTGCCTTCTACGTTTAATAGGGAAATAGGGCGAAACTGACTGATGCTGCTAGAATCTTTTTCTTTAGGTATAAAGACTCCACCTGCTCGGCGCCATGCTCTTGGTACAACCTGTTTTTCCCATGCTACTTTCATCAGTTTCCACAGGATTAGTAGAACTCCTGAAGCACTCTTGTACACTCTGTACGGAACTCCATTAGGCCCTGGAGATGATGAAGCCCTTGCTTTTTCACAGCTTGCTCTACTTCTTTCCACTTAGGTGCACAGTCCTCCATTTGGTATTCTGGTGGATTGATAGGTGGGATGTCTGAAGGAATTGACATAGGCTCCTGCCTTTTTGAATCTGTATGCGTTTCCTCCAAATATCTCTCCAGCTCAAACTTAGATGCTTTTAGTGTGCCATTCTTCTCACTGGTGAATAACTTCTTTACAAATTTGAATGGGTCTTTATAAAAGTTAGTTCTCGACGCTCCTTCTTTTTGTAGCGTTTCCGTGGCGCTCAGCTCTGCGCAATGTTGCAAGCTTATCTTTTATGACCCTTTGTAAGAGATTGAGTCCCTCCTTCTGACTTTCTTCTGCTCTTCTCCATTGCTTCCTCAGCTGTCTCCTTTCTCTAACTAAGCGTTCAATCTCCTGCTGCCGTCTAGACTTTCCAGGAATAGTTTGTACTTTTTCCTTCCTTTTTCAACTCCAAACCTCTCGCTTCCATATCGTAGATGATGTCCCCAAATTTATCCAGTTTCTTTTCAACTGTTCCACTTAACCTTTCCAATGCAAAGCAGAGATCTGTGTTTACTGTGTCCCATGCAGTTTTCTCACAAGCTCTTGGCCATTTAACTCCAGGCTTGTGCCCGTTGAGGTTCTTTTCTCTCTTACGCTGGTTTGTCTGCCGGGTTCACAAGGATCATTAGGTTCATCACTAACTGTGTCCATGCAAGTCCTCCTCACATCTATGACAGGGGTGCTGATATCCTGCGAACTGTGGTTTGCTTCCTGTCGCTGGATTTCATTCGACTGACTTGACTGACTTCGTAAGAAGTACTGATCAATGCGAGGCCCTTGTCCCTTCTCCCTCAAGCATTTCATTCTCCCTTGATGAATCTTCAAACCCCTGACTGTTGTCGCCTTGCTCCAGCCGCAGACACAAACCTGGAGTTCCATGTCTTTGCTAACTGCAGATCTTGAACTAGTCTTTTGTGAAGTACTCTCCATACTCATATCCGTTTCCGTTCCTAAGTCCTTAACCGTGTTGTCCAACGTTGAGTCATCTTCGCCCCGCTCTCGCAGACTCTAGGGGTATTTTTCTCTTTAATTTCTTTGAAGCCTTGGGCGGGTGTCTCCAGCATCCTGTAAACACAGAGCTGGATACTGCCGACAAGGGTAGCTAACCCTTGCCAGCCCCAATGGGGTCTCTTTCCTCCAGTCAGCTGTCTCTCCAGGCTGTCACGAGGTCTTTCCCTTGTTGCCAGCTGCATATATAGATATATATATATACAGTACTGTGCAAAAGTTTTAGGCAGGTGTGAAAAAATGCTGTAAAGTAAGAATGCTTTCAAAAATAGACATGTTAATAGATTATATTTATCAATTAACTAAATGCAAAGTGAGTGAACAGAAGAAAAATCTAAATCAAATCCATATTTGGTGTGACCACCCTTTGCCTTCAAAACAGCATCAATTCTTCTAGGTACACTTGCACAAAGTCAGGGATTTTGTAGGCATATAGTCAGGTGTATGATTAAACAATTATACCAAACAGGTGCTAATGATCATCAATTCAATATGTAGGTTGAAACACAATCATTAACTGAAACAGAAACAGCTGTGTAGGAGGAATCAAACTGGGTGAGGAACAGCCAAACTCAGCTAACAAGGTGAGGTTGCTGAAGACAGTTTACTGTCAAAAGTCATACACCATGGCAAGACTGAGCAAAGCAGCAAGACACAAGGTAGTTATACTGCATCAGCAAGGTCTCTCCCAGGCAGAAATTTCAAGGCAGACAGGGGTTTCCAGATGTGCTGTCCAAGCTCTTTTGAAGAAGCACAAAGAAACGGGCAACGTTGAGGACCGTGAAGCGCAGTGGTCGGCCAAGGAAACTTACTGCAGCAGATGAAAGACACATCATGCTTACTTCCCTTCATAATCGGAAGATGTCCAGCAGTGCCATCAGCTCAGAACTGGAAGAAAACAGTGGGACCCTGGTACACCCATCTACTGTCGGAGAAGTCTGGTCAGAAGTGGCCTTCATGGAAGACTTCGGCCAAAAAGCCATACCTCCGGCGTGGAAACAATGCCAGCGACTCAACTATGCACGAAAACACAGGAACTGGGGTGCAGAAAAATGGCAGCAGGTGCTCTGGACTGATGAGTCAAAATTTGAAATATTTGGCTGTAGCAGAAGGCAGTTTGTTAAGCGAAGGGCTGGACAGCGTACACGAATGAGTGTCTGCAGGCAACAGTGAAGCATGGTGGAGGTTCCTTGCAAGTTTGGGGCTGCATTTCTGCAAATGGAGTTGGGGATTTGGTCAGAATTAATGGTCTCCTCAATGCTGAGAAGTACAGGCAGATACTTATCCATCATGCAATACCATCAGGGAGGCATCTGATTGGCCCCAAATTTATTCTGCAGCATGACAACGACCCCAAACATACAGCGAAAGTCATTAAGAACTATCTTCAGCGTAAAGAAGAACAAGGAGTCCTGGAAGTGATGGTATGGCCCCCACAGAGCCCTGATCTTAACATCATCGAGGTCTGTCTGGGATTACATGAAGAGAGAGAAGCAACTGAGGCTGCCTAAATCCACAGAAGAACTGTGGTTAGTTCTCCAAGATGTTTGGGCCAACCTACCTGCGAGTTCCTTCAAAAACTGTGTGCAAGTGTACCTAGAAGAATTGATGCTTGATGCTGTTTTGAAGGCAAAGGGTGGTCACACCAAATATGGATTTGATTTAGATTTTTCTTCTGTTCACTCACTTTGCATTTAGTTAATTGATAAATATAATCTATTAACATGTCTATTTTTGAAAGCATTCTTACTTTACAGCATTTTTTCACACCTGCCTAAAACTTTTGCACAGTACTGTGTATATATATATATATATATATATATATATATATATATATATATATATATATATATATATATATATATATATATATATATATATATATATATATATATATATATATTATAGCCGGTTCAACCACGGGTCCAGCACCTGTCTTAGAACGCCACCGCTTACTCAGTGTCTTGTCACCTGTGTATAGAGGCGCTCTCATGGTGGAAACAACCAGCTCATCTGTGCTTGAGCACAGCTCTGGGCTATGTCACGAGAAAGGGGGTGACTACAGATGCTTCCAACCTAGGTTGGGTGTTGTTTGGAGCAGCTTGGGAGTAGAGGTCTTCATGGGTCCAAATTAGTCAACCAGACCCGACCACGAACAATTATTTACCTAATCCGACCCAGCCCAAAAAGTGAAACGCTTTTCCTTTCCCGAGCTTAGTATATGCACCGACTAGATACAATATTAAAGCAGTGTTTTGTTTGTTTTTTCCCAGTCAGCCTGGAATTCTGGCTGAACTACGGACAGTGTTTATTCCATCATGAACCTACACAGAGGACTGTACAATTAAATATATAATATATTTGTGTAAAAGATACAAAGATAAATAGATTATCTAAAAATCAAATGAACTGAAGTTCGATCTCGTAAATGCGTGATTTTATTACAAACTTAACACGAGCAAATGGAATTGAGATATAAAATCTGTGTTTTACAAAACTTGTTTTCTTTGTCCACAATAACAACAAATGATTCACATACTGCAGACTTGCATTTTTCTGTGAGCTTTTGTTCATGGAATTAGTTTTTTCTTTCATGTCCTTCATAAACAAATCCATTACTCCGACTTTTAAGAATGATCTAAAAGAAACCCCGTCGATGTGGGTCACGTGTCTGCTGCTGCGTTCTGCAAGCTACTGGGGGAAGCCAATCCACGCAACAGGAATTATAAACTATGATTTTTAGTACCAAAGAGAGCCTCTTTAATAGTAATCGACAGTTTGTGTATTACAGAGTAAACAAAATCAGATTTGATTGTTGCTTGACAATTTTGCATCCGAAAACCCGTTCGGTACGTGTTGGGTCTCGGGTCCTCGGGTCCGGGTAGACCCGTGAACCCCCATGGGAGGGGTCTTCACATAAATGTTTTGGAGCTGTGGGCAGTTCAGCTGGCCCTGCAGCAATTTTAGAGATAAAAGGGAGATGTGCTGATACGTACAGACAACACCACAGTGGTGGCTTATATCAACCACCATGGCGGTCTCCGGTCTCTCAGACTCAATCGTGTTGCCTGGGAGCTTTTGCTATGGGCTCACGACCACTTGCTTTCAGTAAAAGCAGTTGACCTGCCAGGGGTGAAGAACTTGGTGGTGGATCTCCTCTCCAGAGGGGTCCCCCCCACAGTTCAGAATGGTGACGACTTCACCCAGAGGTCGTGAATCTCATCTGGGAGAGGTTCTGGTGCGCACAGATAGATCTCTTTGCGACCCAGAAGTCCACCCATTGTCCCCACTGGTATTCCTAGTGGAGAGCGGTCACCTGCTCAGCATAGATACACTGGCCCAGGACTCTGCTCTATGCTTTCCCACCATTGCCACTGCTACCACTGTGCACGGAAGATCGGGCCCGGGTGCCCTTAGTAGACCCAAAGTGGCCCAGGAGAACATGGTTCTCATCACTGTCACCGCTCCTGTTGGTCTGCCGTGGGAGCTGCTGGCCCGACGCGGGGGACTAGCACCCAGATCCAACAGCTCTGCAGCTTTTGGTCTGGCCCCTGAGTGGAGATATATGAGCCTTCTCGGGTTATCTGACAAAGTCCTTGAGACACTTCAGAATGCCAGAGCAGCGTCTACACACTCCCAGTATGGCGATAAGTGGGGTGTATTCCTGACGTGGTAACAGTCACGTGAACTGGACCCCACGACTTGTCCCATGGCAGATATACTGCAATTTTTGCCGGACCTTCATGGTGAAGGGAACTCTCACTCCATGCTTGAGGTCTACCTGGCAGCTATCTCAGCTTGCCATATTAAATTGACTCGGTCTCCCCAGGTGCTCGAAGGTTAAGACCCCCTAGAAAAGGACCTGGTCCCTTGATGTAGTGCTGGATGTGCTTACAAAACCACCATTTGAACCGCTACATTCAGCAGAGCTGAAATTCCTGTCATTAAAGACAGTTTTCTTGCTTACTATTACCTCCGCTAAGCATGTAGGTGAAATACAAAGCATTTTTAACAGCGAAAGCCTGTTTATTTTTTGAGGAAAATAGAACTATGGTTACTCTCTGCACAAGTCATGTTTTTCTCCCTAAAAACATTTCTGCTTTCCATATCAACCAGTCAGGCCTTCCATCCACCTCCTTTCCAGTCTGACAGGGAGAGAAAGTTCCATATGCTGTGCCCGGTTAGGGCACTGGTGTATTATGTTGACGACCGAGTTGGCGGCAATCAGAATAATTGTTTATTTGCTTCGGGTCTAAGTTCCACGGACAAACCCTGTCTAAACAGTGGCTGTCGAGGTGGATTGCAGACATGGTCAGGATTGCATACAATCTAGCCAACCTGCCCCCACCAGAAAAGTTCACTGGTCACTCCACAAGAGGCCTTGCAACCTCCTGGGCGTTATTCTGGAGCGCATCTGTCACAGACATTTGTAATACTGCAGTATGGGCTACGCTTCATACTTTTACCAGGTTCTACCGACCTGAATGTCGCAGATCCGCAGAACCCTGGTTTTGGGACCAGAGTGCTAAGAGCAGCCACTCAGTCCTTTTTTTGACTTATGGTGTTAAATGCTGAGGTTACTCTGTGTAACCTTGCAGCATATACACTGCATGAGGGTTCTCCCTTACTGTACTGTGGAATATATGCCATGGATCCTCATCGGTCCTCTGCCAGAATGCTAAAGGCAGTTATCTTCCGTTTTATCACATCTGCCGGTGCTGAGACCACGTCTGACGCATACGGGGCTCTAAAAGGGGCAGCTTTCATATAAGTGCTCAGGTAAGTGCACAGGTTTTTGCTAGAAGAGGCTATATCCCATTAGGTAATGGTTACATTTCTGTTTCGGGGAACCAGTTATGATCATAACCTAAAGCTTGCACGCCTTGTTTCTTTTGTTGCAGTAGTCACTCACTCCTTACAACCCCAATTCCAGAGCAGGATGTTAACTAGACAAAATTAGTTGTGTTACGTGAAATTAGCGCCTCACCCTTTAGCATTGCATCGCCACATACACAGTGAAAACATTTAGCTGCAACACAGCTGTCAGAACATTGGATAGCTATAACGAGTAAACGCAAGCACACATGACTCAGATTTTATTGCTGATTGCAACCTAATATGTATATTTATAAAATGATGATCTTAAAAAAAAAAAAAAATAAAAAAAATTGGGAATTCCCTTTTAAAGATCTTTTAAGTCCAGAAATAAATGCATATTCCATGACTGATGGCTGACAAAAACGGTTGCACTGAGCCGTGCCTTATTGCTTACTTAACTGACCGCTCAAATGAATAATCGTTCAAATATGTTTCTCCTTTGTTTTGGAAGGTAGTGCTGTTTTATACAAAAGAACATTTCTTTTAGTACTGGGAGTCGGACTCGGTGTAGGTCTGAATCTCTTTTTCTCGGTCCTGGGTCTCATGCGAACATGACCCTTTTGAAAGGCACATTGGCAGGCTGGATTGCGGTTGTCTGCTAGCTCTCGGCGCCGAGGGTCCTGTAACAGCAGGTGTCGTGATGTGACTACATGGTATTCGTGTGCCATCCGGCACTCGGGCTGATGCAAATGAGCCCAGGTTATTTTTAGCTCAGTTGAAAGGAAGGCGTTGAGCCACCTGTTTATCCTCAGTCACACAGGGCTGCTGGGGAAGGAGATGGCACTGCATCTCCAGGGAGCTCTGAGGCACATACATACACACGCATACATACTCACTCACTCACTCACTCACTCACTCACTCACTCACTCACTCACTCACACACGCTGCATACATACATACATACATACATACATACATGCATACATACAATTCACCATTTACATTTATATACAGTACTCTAGTCATTTTCCATTTGTATTTTTTATTTTTAATGTAGATTAAATAAATAATCCATGAGTGAGGGAAGACATAAGCATGGAGGGCGACAGTTCCAAGTTGGTAATGTCTTTACTCACAAACTCATTATTTGTGTTACCCACCAAGAGCCATTGTGTCTTCTGTTTATACCACGCAAAATGAACCATTTTCTCATTGACACATTGATGTAAGTAATCATTTTTAACCCTTGCCGTTGCTGTGGGCAGCTCTGAACTCAAAGCGGGGTGAAGCTGATATTGTGACATGTAGTGTAATAAACATCTGAGTGTTCTCTAGATCCCCTCTAACAACTATATCGCTAACAAAATTGAATTATATGAATTAAGGAACTTTTCAACCTGTTCACCTGTAGTGCAGTATGGGCTACTTTGTTTTGCTTAAAAATCAAGCCCTGATTTAATCTGTCCTATAAGTTTGCTTTTTAAAAAATAAACCAATGCATGTATTTTAAACAAACCATGTACCAGTGATACAGTGGCAGAACTAGCTACTGTTATCCTGGTTTTAATGCAAACCTAACCCACTTCTCAGATAAATTTGTGAATGGAACAGGGCAGGGTGTTTGTCAGTCTGCAGATTCTTTGCTGGCTACATTATTCAAATGAGTGTGTGTGTGTTTCTTTGTGGCTGTGCTGCTTCTTGGTGGCTGTGTGTTGCTGTGCTGTTTCTTGGTGGCTGTGTGCTGCTGTGCTGTTTCTTGGTGGCTGTGTGCGGCTGTGCTGTTTCTTGGTGGCTGTGTGTTGCTGTGCTGTTTCTTGGTGGCTGTGTGCAGCTGTGCTGTTTCTTGGTGGCTCTCTGCTGCTGTGCTGTTTCTTGGTGGCTCTGTGCGGCTGTGCTGTTTCTTGGTGGCTGTGTGTTGCTGTGCTGTTTCTTGATGGCTGTGTGTGGCTGTGCTGTTTCTTGGTGGCTGTGCTCTTTCTTGGTGGCTGTGTGCTGTGCTGTTTCTTGGTGGCTGTGTGCTGCTGTGCTGTTTCTGTTTTTTATGTTTCTCTGTTTATTAAAAGATGGAAGGATTTATAGAAACAGACACCCTTCACTCCATTCTGTCCATATTTAGACTGTAATAATTGGTTAGCCCAGCTGATTCATTTAAAAACCTATTTATAGGTGAAGTTCTTTTAATCAGGTGTGCTTGTTGGACAATCTGTTTAATAATATAGAGGGTTATTGTTCTGTGTGGAGATGGGCGTTTAGAGGAGGAGGAGTCACATTGGTACCCCTGAAAAGATGTTCCATCTTCAAAAATAGGTACAAGATTCTAATAAGCAAGATGTTTCAATAAATGCAATATTATCCATTTACTACCAATGCAGAATGACTGTGTGGGTGACTACTTGCAGAAACACGTGATTTGTGGTAAAATGAAAAACAATGTCCACACAGTCACTCTGCATAATAACATTTGGGGTGCCACTGCACAAATGGGACACCTTACTTTCTAAATTCTCTTGCCTATTTTTGAAGAGTGGACAATTATCAATTCAAGGTTACTAAGGTGTTTAGTATGAGCAGCGAAGCAGGTGCAGGGGTGTGCAATTACTCATTGCCCGACGTTTTACCATTATACTTTGCATGTCAGACAACGTTCTGTTGCTAGAAAAACTCCTGTAGATTTCTAGGGAGTCGCTCAAGGTCCTGAAAACTCTAACCTGCAGAAATCTCGCATTTAAAAAAACAAAAAAAACCTGTAACTGTAACCCTCAAAGCACAAATATAGAGTACACAAATACAGATATCCTTTTAATTCATAAACCCTCAGTCACACACAGTAATGTAACAATACTATTACATTGCCTTTGTGTACAGTAGCCCAGTAAAGTTTGACGGCCAGCTCTAGGAGGAATATTTAACATAACAAATGTATATATGTATATCTATAGATATATCTGGTCCTTCTCACTTCTATATAGTTTAGCCATTTATTTATTTGCTAAAAAGCTACTTAAATCGGGTGGTTGGCAGTAGGTTTATAAAGCTATAGATTGATTTAATTATTTTTTAATACAACTTTGCACTGTGAAACCCAATGCCTTCCACACTGCAGCCCAGTGCATTCTCTAACCACTGAACTACGCGAACCCACTGTGTTCCACACTGCATTTAATTTCAATGCGAATCCTACCAGGGCATTTGAGTACGTCATTCATTCAGTCAATACGCATGTGACAATTGCGTGCGTGTGTGTATAATAAAAAAACCCTTGGATATTTTGATCGTCATGGAAAATTTGGTGAGCGAATGCGAGAGGAGATTAGGATCACTCCATGCCGCCTCACTAGGGGTTGAGTGCCATTTACGTCGAAGCCTTTTTTTTCACAATGCAGCCACTCCCCTGGGGTAGAGAGGGGGGAGAGTGTGTGCAGCTGCAAGGAGAAAAAGGCAGGCAGCCCCCCCCCGCCACAAACTCCTCTCACTATGTCCCTGACTCATGCTCCCTGTCTCTGTCTCTTTCCTTCTCGGTTTTATGCCCCATCTTTGCATTTCAGCCCTTTTTGCTTACATATCTGTGTGTCTCAAAGCTTTCTGCCCGCTGTCTCCCTCTCTCTGATTCCATCAGCAGCAGCACACGCTCTGCTGTCTTCAGCAATATGCCTGAATGGCTCAGCGGCATCATGGGATAAAGGCCCTGCTGCTGCCGCTCCATTTCCTCAATGGAACAGGGGCTGCTGGGAAAGAAGCTTCTGGATTACTTTTTCATGAATGGGATTTTCCTCCTGTATTAACTGGCTCTTATTTTTGTGAACGGAAGCAAGTACATTGGAGACATTAGAGGTGGTGGTGCTTTATTCCAGAGATAAAAACAGACCTGGCCTTCATAATCTATTCGGTGCATTAATTTTAGGCAGCGTGGCCCAGTGGTTACAACTAAAGAGGGGAAGGTAGGGAACTGGAAGGCTCGGTACCATAGTGCTTAGGGAAGAGGGCTATGTGGCTGACAAGTGAAATGAGGGATTTTATTGCCCTGTGTGTGGGGGCATTTTGATTTTATACCAGTGCAATCCAAAAGGTCTAGAGAAGGTGAAGAGTGTATGATAAAAATTAGGTAAAGAGGTCAGCGATCATGTCAGATATCAAATTTAGTGCAGCTATCATGTTAACACGATCCGTGCATCAAGGTCCACATTTTGAATGAGAACTCCTTAGAATTTGGAAAGGCTTGGGGATTAATAAAGCAGAAAAGAACACTTGCGTTTACAGACCCAGATGCTCATTATTGCTGTTCAATCATTTGAAACTTCATTAAAGTATATGTAGACCTGTTTCTTTGTCTGTTAACTGAAGACACTGCTGAGCTTAGCAGTTTGAGGGGCAGTTACTATAACCACAGCTGGTCATGCAGAAGTTCACTCTTAACACATAGCTGAAGCAGAGCGCCTGGTACAGTGAACTCCATCGATACTGCAGAGTCCCATCGTCATTGTCATTCATTTGTGTTCTCTGTTTATTGTTATCAAGACAGTCTCTCTTCTTTTTTTTAAATTTTTTTTTTTAATATAGACATTTTGGTTTGGTTTTAAGGTCAAGATTCTGTCATGACTGCCGTCATCCATCATGTTTCTACTCATGAATGCACACTACATAGAAGAACAATAGAGATGTACCAGTGCTGAGACAAACATACATTTTTCAATGTTCACATATTGTTTTAAAATGTAGGTTATCTGAACAATTTGCTGAAAATGTGTAACACTGTACTATGTAGACAGTAGCATGCTGTACCGCAGTACTGAAATACTGTAGATTGCACGTATTGTGCACAACATACAAAACCAAATGACAGGGAGGGTTCATATGAAGGGGTTATTTTGCACCAGCGCTAAAATATATAATTGTTTTTTTTTAGGTTTCAGGATTCCCTCTTTATGAAACATAATCTAAAATGTGTTAGTAATATGTTTAATAAAAGCTCTGTGGATTTAGCTGTGGAAGTGAATGAGATGAGGAGTGGTTTGCAGCAGCCCCGTGTTCTCGCAGTAGTAACTGAGTGAGCTCTCTGCAGTGAGTTCCCCGAGAGCCTGGAGTCCTGTCTTGTTATTGGTGCAGCCCATGTATCAGGTGCAGTCCTGCTGTTGCCTAGGTTTTGAAGGCTGTGCATGCTAACATTTCTATAAATAGCAGCAGGCCTGAGGAAGCGGAATATCACACATCAGAGAGCTTTAGGGACCCATGTTTCTATTTACATATGTAATATAAAATATTGTTGTTAATATATACTGATGCACAAAAGAAACGCAACACTCTGGTCTAATGGATTTAATCAAATATTTTAAACATAGATATCAAACAATCACAGAATCACAAAAATACAGATCAAAGAATCATAAGTTTTCAGTATGAAACGTGACACACTGTCAAAATGAAAACATTACAAAGTTAGTATCGGATATGAAATCACTTAGCATTAGCACAATCCTGGCAGCGTTGACACATAGACCTGAGCAGCCTCTGGATAGACTGCTGTGAGATGTTCTGCCACTCTTCCTGTGCAGCTGCAGCTAGCTGGCGATGGTTGGCTGATCGCGGTTGTCTCCTGTGGATGGCACTGGCGATTTTGGCCCACGGATGTTCTTTTGGACTGACGTCAGGAGAAAAAGCTGGTCATGGCAAGACCACGACATTGTTTTCTTTTAAGTCGTGCAATTCAAATCCTAGCAACACTGGTGTTGCATTGTCCTGCTGGAAAATCGACACTTCCGGATTGGCTTGCAGGAATGGAAAACTGTTGCCTCAAGGACAGCGTCAATGTATCGCTGAGCAGTAAGGTTGCCCTCAATCTGCACCAAAGGTGTTCTTGTGTTAAAGGAGATTCCTCCCCACATCATCACACTTCCACCGGTTGGCTTGAACAATGCAACAGTCAGCATAATGCTCACCACGACGTCTCCACACACGTTCTTCCATCAGGTCTGTCAAGGGCAAAACTGCATCCATCAGTGAATAAATCACTCTGCCGCCACCTCAGATGTTCTCTGGCCCACAGAAGACGACGATTTCGTCTCTCAGCTGTCAACATGTTACCCCTGAACGGCCTCCGAGCATGCAAATCATTTTCATGCAGACGGCGAGTTAGTCATTCTGCTGACGCGCTGGTTATTTTCTAGTCTGCTGATTGTTGAAGCAGAACATCTCATTCTCTAGGCAACTTCTCTCGCAGACAAGCCGCCTTCAATCATGCCGATTGTAACCAGGCGATCTTCATTACTCAAGTGGGGCATGGTCGTATCTTTCACTGTTCTTGCATTAATTAAAATCATGTCTTTTTCAAATGGCTATTTTATACAGATTCTTAATCAATTCATTTTGGCAATTTTAACTTAACTCAAATACTAAACACTGAGCACCTGGCGTTTTTGTATGAAATCGCATGCCTTGAGCTCAGTATTTTGTTATCCCAAGGAACAATACTAGTCAAATGTGCACAATGAGCTATTGATGTAAAATTGTGCATCAATTGTGCAACTTTCTCACTCTCTCTCTCTCTCTCTACATGAAACACTACATTTGTTTAATATAACAGAACTTATAAATTGCTGTATCAAAAAGATTTCATACCAAGGAAACCGATGCATAATTGCTGTCTGTAATAAGTAACAGTGGGTGTCTCCTTTCAGTAATGGGTTGTTTTATAACAAATGGTATTTTTCCAGCTAATTCAAAATTAATTAATATTTCAATATTCATTTAGCTTTTGAAAGAATATTGAAACATGACAAATCCATGTTCCTCCCAGCACTATGATTGATAGATAGATGGATAGATCTCTCTATCTATGGGCTATAACTCGCATTGAATTGAATAGAAATGGTGTTCTAGCTAGCAGCGAGATTGCCAGTGTGTCAGATTAATTTCCCCAGATACCGGCAATGCACTGTAACAAGCTGCTGTAATACTGTATACAATATATTGTTACAAACAAGAAAAATCATTACATTACACTACATGCAATAAAAAAAAAGTTTGTGCTTTTATTAAGTGGTATTTACAGGAAAAGCAACCACTTTCTTTCAGGGTGGAGATGCATTCCAAGCTGTTTGGATTTTTCTTAAATGTCATTTGTATAGCAAATGCACGAATTGGGAGAAAAGGGGAAGCCAGTCTTTTGATCCTTGTCTAACAAAGCCGTTCCATCGATCAAGACACTAGATGGAACATTGGTCTACCTGACTGTCTGAAGTTTTAAGACAGTTGGGGACCAGTGTTGTTAAAACTAGAAAGCCTGGGTTTGCCAGCACTGTATACTGTCACCTGTGTAGTTTATTTATAACTCAGGGTGCTGCAGTTCTAGAGCAAGCAATCTTCTGCCTAAAAATCGCATAAGAGTTCTGCAAAGCTAAATAAAGATTCAAGACCGAAAACTGCAAATCCTGTGTTTCACCACAATGCCAACCATTTGTTTGCAGACTATTGTGTCGGTTGTTGTTTTTTTTAAATTTGGATTTCATTTTTATTATTGTTTGTTACAATCGGTTAATTTCTGTGATAAAATTACCAAACCAAAACCATGGGCCAATACAAGCGCTGATTCAGGTGAGACAGACAGGGTGTTTCACAAGGTGCTGATTCAGGTGAGACAGACAGGGTGTGTTCCACAGAACTGATTCAGGTGAGAGAGCGAGACAGACCAGGTGTTTGACCAGCACTGATTCAGGTGAGGCAGACTGGGTGTTTCACAATTTCAGCTGAGACACCCTGTTCAGATGCCTGTGTGAGGGACTGGTGATAGCACCGTAAACCTGAGTTACACAATGACTGGTGAATGTATAAGATACACCCCAACACTGTTCAGATGCCTGTGTGAGGGATTGTGATAGCACTGTAAACCTGAGTTTCACAATGACTGGCTAGTCGACCGCTGCTGGTCTGTGTTCCTCCTTGCCTGTTTCTAGGATTCCATTGGGGGAAAGTAGGGAAGCAGTGTGGAGTAGTGGTTAGGGCTCTGGACTCTTGACCAGAGGGTCGTGTGTTCAATCCCACGTGGGGGACACTGCTGCTGTACCCTTGAGCAAGGTACTTTACCAGTTCAAGACTCTTGTACTAGCCTACAGATGCCTTGACCAGACTGCACCCAGCTACCTCCAGACCCTCCTCTCTCCCTACACCCCCACTCGACCTCTCTGCTCCTCCTGCACTAGAAGACTGGCTCTACCTCCTCTACGCTCCCCTGCCTCCAGAGCCCGCTCCTTCGCCCCACAGTGGTGGAATGACCTTCCTACAGATGTCAGGACTGCCCAGTCCCTGACTGCCTTCCGGCGCCTCCTCAAGACTCGCCTCTTCAGACAGCACCTGTAGAACTCCTCTTTTTTTCCCCCCTGGACACTTATCACTCATCCTTAAATGCGCTTTACTTGCTCTTATCTGCCCCCTATTTTACTGCATTTAATGCTGTACTTTAGAGTACTGTAATCTGTCAAGTGTTATTTAATCTGTAGTATTTTGTATTTAATTATATCCTGATGTAACTATCACTGACACTTATCTGCTCCGCTATTGAATTGTATTTTGTCATACTTCTACTTGCTAGAACCAAAGTCATTGTATTTATCTTGCTCTTAGTTGTATTATTACTTGTACTGTGATTCTTGAAATGTATTTTTGTTTACGACTGTAAGTCGCCCTTGATAAGGGCGTCTGCTAAGAAATAAATAATAATTGTTCCAGTAAAAACCCAACTGTATAAATGGGTAATTGTATGTAAAAAATAATGTGGTATGTTGTAACAATTGTAAGTCACCCTGGATAAGGGCGTCTGCTAAGAAATAAATAATATTAAAAAAAACTGACACAGAATATGTAATGCTTTTTCATTTTATTTGTATTTTCTGTAAGGAAGAAACCTCTGCAAATATTACAAAAACATGTTACAACGGGTGTTTTATTTGATTATTTCTAGTTTTTCAAAATGAGCCCAAGTTTTTGTTCTCTTGCACCTCATACGGTTTACATTGCAGTGGTCATTTCTTTTAAAAAATGATTGGCCAGCTTTTAGGAAGACTAGGAACGCAGAGATTAACCCCAAGTGTCCTTGTATAGCAATACAACCATCTCTTAATTGAGCTGCAGCCTCTTAATACACCAGCCTTTCTTTCAGGGGAGAAGTTCCAAGTTGACACCAAGACTATCGCTGTGGAGTTTGGACAGGGGGTTGGGATCTACCAGACGATCGAGAAGGGACTGGCAGGGCTGGAGATCGGAGTACTGGGTGAGTACACTGAGCGAAGGGACTGGCAGGGCTGGAGATCGGAGTACTGGGCGGGTACACTGAGCGAAGCGACTGGCAGGGCTGGAGATCGGAGTACTGGGCGGGTACACTGAGCAAAGGGACTGGCAGGGCTGAAGATCGGAGTACTGGGCGAGTACACCGAGTGAAGGGACTGGCAGGGCTGAAGATCGGAGTACTGGGCGAGTACACTGAGTGAAGGGACTGGCAGGGCTGGAGATTGGAGTACTGGGTGGGTGCACTAAGTGAAGGGACTGGCAGGGCTGGAGATCGGAGTACTGGGTGAGTACACCGAGTGAAGGGACTGGCAGGGCTGGAGATCGGAGTACTGGGTGGGTACACTGAGTGATTCCTTCAGTGCTGGTGCTGTAAGAAACCAGATTGAGTAATGATGTCATTGACACTCCTTTGGCACTGCAGCCATCTAGTGGCTCAACACAGAAATGCATTCTCTTTGAAATATCCTTCTGTAGGGTACAGTGGGATATTTCCTGCAAGTATTTGTGTCCTGTTGCCGTTGCAGCACACATATCCTCGTTCTGTTCATGAGAATCTCATAATATCCATTTCCATCCTGTATGCTTAGTTTAAAGACTGAACATCAATACAATAGAAAAAACAGCAGCATAGTAACCATTTGCGATATGATCTAAACCACTAGATTTTTGCATCTTTCTGCTTAATTGTATGTATCTGATAGGGTGTGTGCAGCTCACTCTTATTGTATGTATCTGATAGGGTGTGTGCAGCTCACTCTTATTGTGTGTATCTGATAGGGTGTGTGCAGCTCACTCTTATTGTATGTATTTGATAGGGTGCGTGCAGCTCACTTTTATTGTGTGTATCTGATAGGGTGTGTGCAGCTCATTCTTGTGCATTACTATGTTCTGGAAATAGTGTACCCTATAGGGGGAGGGAGGAAGGGGTGCTGCTAAACTGGTGTTGTCCCAGGCCAGATCTCAGCCACCCAGTCAACTTTTGTTGTTTCTTCTTTCTAGTTAACAACGTGGGGATCTCCTACAGCTACCCAGAGTACTTCCTTGATGTCCCTGACCTTGATAACGTAAGCACCCTTTAAAACGGACTAAACGTGTGTGATAGGTATACTGTAAGCAGCACAGGTAAGCCACAAGAAAGTGAATATATATGTTTGATTGCCCTGAAGTCAACGTGCACATCTGAACTTTAAACATCACGACTAACAAAATAAGTCTGACTTGCATCAGAGGCTACAGAGGCAGCCATCGGTCCCCACCATGGGATCCGCACTGTGGCTGTGCTGCTAGTACAGAGGCAGCCATCGGTCCCCACCATGGGATCCGCACTGTGGCTGTGCTGATAGTACAGAGGCAGCCATCGGTCCCCACCATGGGATCCGCACTGTGGCTGTGCTGCTAGTACAGAGGCAGCCATCGGTCCCCACCATGGGGATCCGCACTGTGGCTGTGCTGATAGTACAGAGGCAGCCATCGGTCCCCACCATGGGATCAGCGTTGTGGCTGCAGTTAGAAACAGGCAAGCTGAAAGAAGTTGTGGAAGGTGCAGCTTAATCGTCTGACCTGCTGCACTGTATAAATGAAAATAAGTGTTGGAGTTTAGGTACCAAAGTTACTGTGCTGATTGACTAGCAAAACAAATAACCTACTTTTTCTTTTTTTTAACTACTTTTTTAAATCTGTTTCACAGATGATCAGCAACATGATTAGCATCAACGTAACGTCAGTCTGTCAGGTAATGGATTCTTTGTGGTGGTGTGTTTTTTTTTTTTGTTTTTTTTTTCTTCTTCTTGTCAGGTAACAATGAGACGAAAGGAAATTCTTCTTTTTAGAGCTGTTTTCCTTGGCCTGGATTTTAAGTGTTTCAGCCTTTATGTTGTGACCAGACTGGACAGGGTGAGGAATTATCAGCTTGGGCATATTGAGAGTGCATCACTTAAATCAGCTATGGAATCTAGTGAAACCAACATTCAGAAATTGTCCTTTTTTGAAGTAGCTCCAGAACTACTGGAGTGAGCAGTGCAGTACATACATTACTCAATGAAATGTTCAGTTAAAACAAAGCAAATCTGAGAAGCAAGAGTGTCTTCTCATGTACACAGCTATGCTAGCAATTCATGGACTTCTTGCCCACCAAAGTACATGAAAGAATACCCCCTTATTCTGTAGAAAGACAGGTGATCGTATAAACTCATACTGTATTTGCACCCCTCCTCAGTCTGCAATGCTTCTGCTTGTGCATGCCTCGCTGTAGGGGATTATATCGTAGCCCATCTTAGTGAGACGGTAACTATTCTGCAGCAGGATGCCTTTCAGTTTGCAGTGTTTTTCCCTGGGACGTGAGCTCCATTGAACTTGGAGGGGCTGTTTGTCTGCTTGTTTTTGCTGAGATAAGCCTGATCTGAGTGGGGAGGTGGGTGCCTCTGCTCTGCTCTGATCTGCTCTCCCCTCCTCGCTCACGCTATTGTACCTGCAGTTTGTGGTTCCCAGAGCAACAGTGAGCTCCACCCACGCTGTCTGCTCCCCACCACCCACACAGTCGTGTGTGTCTGTTTCTCTCTCTCTCTCTCTCTCTCTCTCTCTCCCCCATGCATGCTCACTCACCCATCCACTCACACCTACATTTCTTCAAACGTTGCAGCCATGAGACACCCGCAACACTGCAATGTGCCTCTTTCTGGGCAGCTGAGGGACGGAGAGAGACAGTGTGGCCTAGTGGTTAGCACTGAGAAACTGTAGGGAGGCAGTGTGCCTAGTGGTTAGAGCTGAGGGACTGGAGGGAGACAGTGTGGCCTAGTGTTAGAAGCAGCATATTTTAGACCCATTGAAAATCTTCAAAAACTCTGAATGTCTGTGGGTTGAGAAGGGTTCTTTTTGCTGGGTGGTGTACCCTGGCACCCTTGACTAACCGTCTCTCTCTTTATTCCGGCCTCTTTCAGATGACGCGGTTGGTGCTGCCAGGGATGGTGGAGAGGTGAGTAACTGCCCACCACTGGAAAGCTGCGTATCAAATTGTGATGAAACAACTATTTTTTGTTAGTCCTCTGTACGTACAGTACTGTGTTGAGCACAGCAAGGAAACCTATGAGTCCCCACCATGAGATGAGCACTGATTGGCTCTTTCACTTGTCGTGTTGCATGCGCATGCTGAAACTGCAAGCTTCCCAAATCAAACACATTGTAGTAGCAACAACCTCGCTTGAGCTAATGAGCAATAGAGGCTTTTAAAACATAAGCAGATGTTTTACTGTACTCCCTGTGCACACCCCCACTGCCCCTGGGGAGTGTGAAAGGGGCTCCCCTGTGCTGTGAAAGGAGATCCCTGTGACTAACACTCTGAGGTGGAAGCTCCCTCTGTCAAGCGACTGAGTCATCCCCCGCTCAGGATCCCCTTCCTAGCTTCCTTCCATGCCTGCCTTGCCAGCTTAGGGGCTCCACTTATGTAACTCTACTAAGAATTTGTCGCTGACTCATGGTGACTAACACAGCATTCTCCAGTCACTCTCCGTGACTCTGAGGGGGCAGTGGGGATTCTACGGATAGTTTCCTCGCTCTGTCATTACTTGGGCAGGCTGGCCTAGCAGTAAGAGCTAAGTGCTGGGAGATAGTTGATCTTGGCTACAAACCTGTTCTCGCCACCCCTCCTTTCAGGAGATTTGATTTCACAATTGTCAGGTTTGCTGAAAATGTGAGTAAGAAAATTACAGGCGAGGAATTCCTATCCCTTAAATTTTGCAATGCATTTTAAAATGGAAATGTAGTAATGTAACACTAGGGTAACTAGCATTGGCTGTCAAATTCAATAGTGTTCTGTAATAGATGGCAAAGAAACAAGTACAAGATACTTGTAAAACAGAGCTATCACTAACATGAAAAGAACAGATCACCCTGGTCTTCATCCACTGTATGCATGTGTATGATTGACATGCAGCCAGACAACAGAAGGACAGCCCTCAAAATTGTAATACGTTTAACATGCTTAGCAAGTTGCATCACGATCGGATAAGCAGTTCTCCAGATCTAGTTACAGATGTGTAAAAATGTGTGTGTGTCTGTATGGTTGGTGCTGCCCAAATCCACAATGAGCGATAATAAGAGAACTCAGCCCTGGGGTGTTCGATCTGAAAATACAAAAGCATTTGAAAACTGAAAGGGCCTTCTGATTTGGACCCTATAAATAGTCTATTTTCAGCACAGTAATTGGTTCACTGGCCCTGGTTCTAAGGGAGGAATCTCTCTCTCGCACAGGTATCTGATGCCTCAGAACCATATAGGTCGTGCAAGGGAATGGGTTTCCATGGCAACACACCGGGCAGCTGGAATGAATACAGCATGCTGTGAGTGTGGGCGGGTGTGTGCGTGCCATTGTCTGTTTTATTATTACTTGTTGAAAGGATTTTCTCATGCCAGTGAATATTATCCAATTCAAAATATACTGTATATGTGTATATGTGTATGTGTATATATATATATATATATATATATATATATATATATATATATATATATATATATATATATATATATATATATACATATATACACACACACATTGAAAACATATTTTAATAAGCAACATGTGCAACAAGAGAAATGGCACCCCAAATCTATGCACTGCCAATGCAGAGCGATTGGTCACAACATTTAATATGATCTGTCTTGGCTGTCACCTATACATAAACACGTTTTGTATGTTCTGCAGCTGTGTGCAAAGAATATTGGGGGGTTATGGGAGGAGTCAGATATTCGGGGAAAGCTTTTAATGGAGTTGTTTTTTAAGATTCCATTTCAAATTAAATACAACTGCTTTAGTAGTATAAGAGTATACGTTTTATTGTATAAAAAATAAGTCAGTAATATTAATGGTGTTTTCTTGTTGCCATTACTTTGGCTCCCCTATCTGACAAGTTTCATTGCATTTCAACAGCAGCATGCTGCATGCTGACTTCATAGTCACCCTTGATATAGACAGTGTGTACAGTTCGAGAAAATTGGGATTTGCACACACACACACACACACAGAGACCCCTGTCGAATCGCCAATTTAACACTGCTGTACTCTTGAGACAAGCTACTGTATAGACATGTGGACAAAATAATCATTAATAGTCAGTTTCTACTGGGGGCAGTGGAGGTTTGGTGTTTTTAAAAAAGCTGTCCCTTAGCTTTTGTGTGCAGATTTGTGATTACAGCTAACTAAATATGACTTTAATCCATATCGTTCCCTGATCAGCACTTAACATTGAGAATCACACCCCACGAGGAGACAAAGAGTTACATTCATAAAGTGATTTTCACTTTACCAGCTATTTAAAATGAAGAGTAGAACATTCTGCCTCATAGCTTTAATATGTAAATGGAAAGTCTGGCAGCAGTAAAGTCAACCCAGGGGTGAAATTCTGCCGGTACTCTGTACCGGGGCTTATTTTAACTAACCCACTGTTCTCCCATTCTTTTCTTAATAAATGAAATATGTTGCATTTTTTAAACGGTTTTATGAGGATTCATAACGTACAGTGTTAATTTTAAGTATTTTCCTTGCTGGATAGCAAATCTGTTTAAAAAAATCTTCTGAAAGTGTGCTGTGGTGATGATCAGGCCATGATGAAAAATCAATTGAAGAAAGTGTACAGTATGTATAACACTGACATAATTCCATCACATTTCCTCATGTTCAGCTTTGAAGCCTTATCAAAAGCATTTTTTTCTGAAGTAGTTCATGGTAATTAATATAGACAGAATCACAAGAGAGAAGCACACATCATATATCATTGTGGGATTAATAATAAGTAAAACAACCAGTATATATGTTCTAGTCCAAGGCTAGAACATTGTAGCATGGCCAGGTCCTGTTGTAGGGGAGTACCCAGAGTCTAGAAAGTATGGGGATGATTTCAGAGAATACTATGGAGATTAAAATGGCCACGTCAAGTACATTTATTTATTTATTGTTTGCCGATATCTATGCATTTTAGAAGAATTTACTCATTGACAATCCAATTGGCTAAATATTTGTAATGTTTCCACTCGGCTGCGTTTCAGTATCTGCACTTGTTTGTGATGTGACACATCTGGAGATGCTGTTGCTGGTATTGGACTTGCTGAAGTCAAAAGGATCTCGGAAAATGAGTCTTGTTGCGGAGTGCAGTGAGAGAGCATGCATCCTATTTGAAAGCAAATAAAATAATTTTAATGTTACAAAACTATCAAGAAACTACTCAGAACAATACTGAGTATCTCCTTGAACTGTTTTTTGTTTGTTTCATATGTCAGTTATTGTTCTATTTGCCGAATAGGTATGAACTGGGGTAGCTCTCTGTCTGCAAGACACGTGTCTGCTGCTGATCTGTTGGATATTACAGGGGTGATTCATTCAGGATATGTGTATTTCAGGTCCAAGGGGGCCATTCTGAATATCTCCTCTGCAAGTGGCATGTACCCAGTCCCCCTTCTCACACTGTACTCCTCCACAAAGGTAGGTCCTATACTGTCACACACACACTGCATGTTACATCCTTCAAGTACGGTTCTAATTTTCTTTATGCATTTTCCTGGATGTGAGTGTAGAGTTAAATCAATGCAACACTAATTGTGAGCAGAAATATTTCAAGGATTTTGTTAATTTTATTAGGTTACATGATGCACTTTATTCATTTACGTGGGCTTCAGACCTTGGCATGCTGCTCCTTGGGCAGACATTGTCCTAAAAGAAAAAAAAAAAAAGTTTTCTGTTGAATACTCCCTCATTGCTCTCTAGCATGCTCTCTTATTAGGAGATGGATGTTTTAATGCTAAACATATAAACAGAAGACAGATATGTTTGGAGCTGCATGTTTTTATTGCAAGGTGCAGGTAGGTTTTGAACAGTTTGAGACACCTTACACATGACGTACGAACTTATAAGTCACACAAATGAAGATTGTACTTGGGAATAGCGCTAAAATGTAAAATATATATATATATATATATATATATATATATATATATATATATATATATATATATATATATATATATATATATATATATATATAATTGTGAGACAGCAGGGAGGGGGTTAAAGCCTCTCTGAAGAAAAACATGTGCGGAATGCACATTTGTTTAGTTTAATTGTTTTGGTTTATTGTTTAATTGTTTTGCTTTTCTGTTAATCAGTTTTGTTAATTGTTTTATTGTTTAATTATCCCCTGCACCTGGGCGGTAATTGGAAATTAGGACCAGGTGCAGGGTATAAAGGATAGGCAGTCAGATTATTCAGGGCTGCTGAGTAGAAGGAGGCAGAAGAGAGGTGCTCTGCTTCCGAGCAGTCGTAGAAAAGTAAGTGCTGTGTTAAGCCCGCATGGTTTTTGTGTGTGGTGGACAGGTAAACGGCTTAGCCGTCCTGCAAGTTAGTCAGGGAATAACCTGTTTAGTTAGCGCTCCAAAACGGAGCTAGGTGTTTATTTTGTGTTTTGTTGTGTTTGTTTTATTTTGTGTGTATTAAAAATATAGCGTCAGCCGAGAAAAATCCATTCCTGTGTACTGGGTCGTATTTTTAAAGGGGCACGAACCCATGTGGCAGCGATTTTATTTACAATATATATAATATATATACAGTACTGTGCAAAAGTTTTAGGCAGGTGTGAAAAAATGCTGTAAAGTAAGAATGCTTTCAAAAATAGACATGTTAATAGATTATATTTATCAATTAATAAAATGCAAAGTGAGTGAACAGAAGAAAAATCTAAATCAAATCCATATTTGGTGTGACCACCCTTTGCCTTCAAAACAGCATCAAGCATCAATTCTTCTAGGTACACTTGCACACAGTTTTTGAAGGAACTCGGCAGGTAGGTTGGCCCAAACATCTTGGAGAACTAACCACAGTTCTTCTGTGGATTTAGGCAGCCTCAGTTGCTTCTCTCTCTTCATGTAATCCCAGACAGATTCCATGATGTAGAGATCAGGGCTCTGTGGGGGCCATACCATCACTTCCAGGACTCCTTGTTCTTCTTTACGCTGAAGATAGTTCTTAATGACTTTCGCTGTATGTTTGGGGTCGTTGTCATGCTGCAGAATAAATTTGGGGCCAATCAGATGCCTCCCTGATGGTATTGCATGATGGATAAGTATCTGCCTGTACTTCTCAGCATTGAGGAGACCATTAATTCTGACCAAATCCCCAACTCCATTTGCAGAAATGCAGCCCCAAACTTGCAAGGAACCTCCACCATGCTTCACTGTTGCCTGCAGACACTCATTCGTGGTACGCTCTCCAGCCCTTCGCGAACAAACTGCCTTCTGCTACAGCCAATTATTTCAAATTTTGACTCATCAGTCCAGAGCACCTGCTGCCATTTTTCTGCACCCCAGTTCCTGTGTTTTCGTGCATAGTTGAGTCGCTTGGCCTTGTTTCCACGCGGAGGTATGGCTTTCTGGCCGCAAGTCTTCATTGAATGCCACTTCTGACCAGACTTCTCCGGACAGTAGATGGGTGTACCAGGGTCCCACTGTTTTCTGCCAGTTCTGAGCTGATGGCACTGTTGGACATCTTCCAATTGCGAAGGGAAGTAAGCATGATGTGTCTTTCATCTGCTGCAGTAAGTTTCCTTGGCCGACCACTGTGTCTACAGTCCTCAACGTTGCCCGTTTCTTTGTGCTTCTTCAAAAGAGCTTGGACAGCACATCTGGAAACCCCTGTCTGCCTTTAAATTTCTGCCTGGGAGAGACCTTGCTGATGCAGTATAACTACCTTGTGTCTTGTTGCTGTGCTCAGTCTTGCCATGGTGTATGACTTTTGACAGTAAACTGTCTTCAGCAACCTCACCTTGTTAGCTGAGTTTGGCTGTTCCTCACCCAGTTTGATTCCTCCTACACAGCTGTTTCTGTTTCAGTTAATGATTGTGTTTCAACCTACATATTGAATTGATGATCATTAGCACCTGTTTGGTATAATTGTTTAATCATACACTTGACTATATGCCAACAAAATCCCTGACTTTGTGCAAGTGTACCTAGAAGAATTGATGCTGTTTTGAAGGCAAAGGGTGGTCACACCAAATATGGATTTGATTTAGATTTTTCTTCTGTTCACTCATTTTGCATTTAGTTAATTGATAAATATAATCTATTAACATGTCTATTTTTGAAAGCATTCTTACTATACAGCATTTTTTCACACCTGCCTAAAACTTTTGCACAGTACTGTATATATATATATATATATATATATATATATATATATATATATATATATATATATATATATATATATATATATATATATTATACAGTATTGTTCACCTGGTAGAGTTAACAGTGCCATGGGAGGATGCTGTAGATGAGGCGTATGAGAGGATGAAACTGCGGTATGCTCAACTAGCCACTGAAGCGGAACAGCGAGGATAGAGAGTCTGGGTTTACCCAGTGGAAATGGGTTGTCGAGGATTTGAGACTGGAAAATGCTGGCAGATGTTGGTCAGCGGCTTATTTTTCCACCTGAGATTGCCACCACAAACCTTCGACCAGGTATTGTCTTGTGGTCTGGATCAGCACGCCTTGTTCACCTGGTAGAGTTAACAGTGCCATGGGAGGATGCTGTAGATGAGGCGTATGAGATGAAGAAACTCAACTAGCCACTGAAGCGGAACAGCGAGGATGGAGAGTCTGGGTTTACCCAGTGGAAATGGGTTGTCGAGGATTTGTGGCACACTCTACAACCCGGTTTCTCAGAGATGTCGGATTCAATGGCCAAGAGTTGCGTCGCACAGTGAAGAACTTATCTGAAGCAGCAGAGAGGAGCAGCAACTGGCTGTGGTTGAGACGGAAAGATTCTGGCTGGGGATCTCAAGCACAATAGAAAGAAAGAAAGGCTGATGTACAGGTAAGTAAGCTGGGCTGAGTTGAGTGGGGACGGAGGGGTGATGCTGGGACGCCAGAATCACCGCCGAGCCCTCTTGAGGTGTCGTGGGCTAGTCGACGAAACACCGAGGATGGAAGGTGCCCACTTGAAGACCCCAGAGATGTACCCTACTTAGCTCAATCCAGACGGTTGTCATGCTGATGCGCTGGGGAGACCGCACTATGGTTGATCCCCGAGCCAGCATCGCAGCCGTTGTGTGTGCTGATGCGCTTAGGGAGGCAAAATAAGCTGATCCCTGAGCCAGCATTACACTTCAGCCATCAACACCAGACAGAAGGATATCTACATCATCATATGGAAGGAAGCGCAAATGGATGGAGACACATATGGATCACATTAGTTTACTGTGAAGCTACGCCTTAGTTGGTGCTTATCTTGGCGAGAGCCAAGTTCAAATCAGCATGAAGTTTTAACATCTACTCTCATGTAATGGAAATCATGAAGATCTGGATACGTCCAGTGACTGCTGTGAATAGTGCAGCTGGCAACAAGGGAAAGACCTCGTGACAGCCTGGAGAGACAGCTGACTGGAGGAAAGAGACCCCATTGGGGCTGGCAAGGGTTAGCTACCCTTGTCGGCAGTATCCAGCTCTGTGTTTACAGGATGCTGGAGACACCGCCCAAGGCTTCAAAGAAATTAAAGAGAAAAATACCCCTAGAGTTCTGCGAGAGCGGGGCGAAGATGACTCAACGCTGGACAACACGGTTAAGGACTTAGGAACGGAAACGGATATGAGTATGGAGAGTACTTCACAAAAGACTAGTTCAAGATCTGCAGTTAGCAAAGACATGGAACTCCAGGTTTGTGTCTGCGGCTGGAGCAAGGCGACAACAGTCAGGGGTTTGAAGATTCATCAAGGGAGAATGAAATGCTTGAGGGAGAAGGGACAAGGGCCTCAGCATTGATCAGTACTTCTTACAAAGTCAGTCAAGTCAGTCGAATGAAATCCAGCGACAGGAAGCAAACCACAGTTCGCAGGATATCAGCACCCCTGTCATAGATGTGAGGAGGACTTGCATGGACACAGTTAGTGATGAACCTAATGATCCTTGTGAACCCGGTCAGACAAACCAGCGTAAGAGAGAAAAGAACCTCAACGGGCACAAGCCTGGAGTTAAATGGCCAAGAGCTTGTGAGAAAACTGCATGGGACACAGTAAACACAGATCTCTGCTTTGCATTGGAAAGGTTAAGTGGAACAGTTGAAAAGAAACTGGATAAATTTGGGGACATCATCTACGATATGGAAGCGAGAGGTTTGGAGTTGAAAAAAGGAAGGAAAAAGTACAAACTATTCCTGGAAAGTCTAGACGGCAGCAGGAGATTGAACGCTTAGTTAGAGAAAGGAGACAGCTGAGGAAGCAATGGAGAAGAGCAGAAGAAAGTCAGAAGGAGGGACTCAATCTCTTACAAAGGGTCATAAAAGATAAGCTTGCAACATTGCGCAGAGCTGAGCCCTACGGAAACGCTACAAAAAGAAGGAGCGTCGAGAACTAACTTTTATAAAGACCCATTCAAATTTGTAAAGAAGTTATTCACCAGTGAGAAGAATGGCACACTAAAAGCATCTAAGTTTGAGCTGGAGAGATATTTGGAGGAAAATCATACAGATTCAAAAGGCAGGAGCCTATGTCAATTCCTTCAGACATCCCACCTATCAATCCACCAGAATACCAAATGGAGGACTGTGCACCTAAGTGGAAAGAAGTAGAGCAAGCTGTGAAAAAGCAAGGGCTTCATCATCTCCAGGGCCTAATGGAGTTCCGTACAGAGTGTACAAGAGTGCTTCAGGAGTTCTACGAATCCTGTGGAAACTGATGAAAGTAGCATGGGAAAAACAGGTTGTACCAAGAGCATGGCCGAGCAGGTGGAGTCTTTATACCTAAAGAAAAAGATTCTAGCAGCATCAGTCAGTTTCGCCCTATTTCCCTATTAAACGTAGAAGGCAAGATTTTCTTCAGCATTATTGCTCAGAGATTGTCAACTTACCTATTAAAGAACTGCTTCATTGACACTTCAATACAAAAAGCGGGCATTCCAGGTTTCCCAGGATGCTTAGAACACATCAATGTGATCTGGCAACAAATTCAATCAGCTAAAAAGGAGAGGAAGGAGCTCCATGTGACATTCCTGGATTTGGCTAATGCATATGGTTCAGTGCCACATGAACTTCTTTGGACAGCATTTGATTTTTCAGTGTACCAATGACAATAACAAATCTAGTGAAAGCCTACTTTGGAGATTTGCAATTTAGTTTTTCAACTTCAGAATTCAGCACTACATGGCAATGCCTAGAAGTTGGAATAATGGCAGGATGCACCATTTCTCCACTGGCTTTTACCATGGCAATGGAAGTAATCATTAGGGCATCAAAATGGGTAGTGGGAGGAGAGCGCTTGGCTTCTGGAATACGACTACCACCAATTCGAGCATACATGGATGACATGACAACCATGACTACAACAGTAGCCTGCACTAATCGGGTTATTGGGCAAATTAACCAATAACATTGAATGGGCACGAATGCAATTCAAGCCCACTAAATCAAGGAGCATCTCTATAATTAAAGGTAAAGTAGTAGATAAAACGTTCTTCATTAATGGTGAGGCAATACCAACAGTGTCTGAGAAGCCAGTGAAGAGCCTTGGGAGATGGTACGACGGGGATCTAAAGGACACAGTTCGTGTGGGAGAAGTTAGACAACAAGCTGTGGAAGGGTTGAAGAGCATAGACAGCAGCACTTTACCAGGCAAACTAAAACTCTGGTGCTTTCAGTTTGGCCTACTGCCAAGGTTGCTGTGGCCACTGACTGTGTACGAGGTTTCTTTGACAACAGTAGAGAAGCTGGAAGCTTTAATCAGTTCACACATCAGGAAATGGTTGGGAGTTCCACGCTGCCTCAGCAGAGTGGGACTTTATGGTAAAGGAATACTGCAGCTACCTGTCTCCGCTGTAACCGAGGAGTTTAAGTGCCCAAGGTCCGACTGGAAATGACATTAGTAGAGTCACGCGACAAATGCGTAAGGGAGGCAGCACCTGTGTTGAAAACTGGAAGAAAGTGGGTGGCAAAGAAAGCTGTGGAGGATGCAAAGGCTGCCCTTCGAATTGGTGATATCATGGGGCAAGTTCAGCATGGAAGAGGGGGTCTTGGTCTCAGTTCAGCTCCTCCTACATGGCACAAGGCAGCCCCAGCGCAACGGAGGAAGCTTGTAGTCAACGAGGTGCAAAAGCAGGAGGAGAGGATGAGGTGTATAAAGGCCATTTCCCAGGGCAAGCAGGGAGAATGGATGAGATGGGAGAGTGTGGAACAACGCAAGATTGGCTGGCAAGACCTATGGTCAATGGAACAGAGCAGGATCAGTTTCCTTATAAGGTCAACATATGATGTTCTCCCATCACCACAGAACCTAAACCTCTGGGTAGGAGAGGATCCCTCATGTCCTTTGTGTTCATCACCTGCAACATTAAGGCACATTTTGACAGGATGTAAGGTGGCTCTTAGCCAAGGACGGTTTACTTGGCGCCATGACCAGGTGCTGCGATGTTTGGCCTTAGCATTGGAAGACAAGCGTAACATGACCAATAAGTTGCCACCTGTTCCATCAAAACATTACACACAAAAGACAACATTCCTCCGCCCAGGAGAGCAACCACCAAGAAAAGGTGTTAAAACCAATCCTCGCCCAGGACAACTGGAAGCTGCTAGAGACTGGAAAATGCTGGCAGATGTTGGTCAGCGGCTTATTTTTCCACCTGAGATTGCCACCACAAACCTTCGACCAGATATTGTCTTGTGGTCTGGATCAGCACGCCTTGTTCACCTGGTGGAGTTAACAGTGCCATGGGAGGATGCTGTAGATGAGGCGTATGAGAGGAAGAAACTGCGGTATGCTCAACTAGCCACTGAAGCGGAACAGCGAGGATGGAGAGTCTGGGTTTACCCAGTGGAAGTGGGATGTCGAGGATTTGTGGCACACTCTACAACCCGGTTTCTCAGAGATGTCGGATTCAATGGCCAAGAGTTGCGTCGCACAGTGAAGAACTTATCTGAAGCAGCAGAGAGGAGCAGCAACTGGCTGTGGTTGAGACGGAAAGATTCTGGCTGGGGATCTCAAGCACAATAGAAAGAAAGAAAGGCTGATGTACAGGTAAGTAAGCTGGGCTGAGTTGAGTGGGGGCGGAGGGGGTGATGCTGGGACGCCAGAATCACCGTCGAGCCCTCTTGAGGTGTCGTGGGCTAGTCGGCGAAACACCGAGGATGGAAGGTGCCCACTTGAAGACCCCAGAGATGTACCCTACTTAGCTCAATCCAGACGGTTGTCATGCTGATGCGCTGGGGAGACCGCACTATGGTTGATCCCGGAGCCAGCATCGCAGCCGTTGTGTGTGCTGATGCGCTAGGGAGGCAAAATAAGCTGATCCCTGGAGCCAGCATTACACTTCAGCCATCAACACCAGACAGAAGGATATCTACATCATCATATGGAAGGAAGCGCAAATGGATGGAGACACATATGGATCACATTAGTTTACTGTGAAGCTATGTCTTAGTTGGTGCTTATCTTGGCGAGAGCCAAGTTCAAATCAGCATGAAGTTTTAACATCTACTCTCATGTAATGGAAATCATGTGCAAAAGTTTTAGGCAGGTGTGAAAAAATGCTGTAAAGTAAGAATGCTTTCAAAAATAGACATGTTAATAGTTTATATTTATCAATTAACAAAATGCAAAGTGAGTGAACAGAAGAAAAATCTACATCAAATCAATATTTGGTGTGACCACCCTTTGCCTTCAAAACAGCATCAATTCTTCTAGGTACACTTGCACACAGTTTTTGAAGGAACTCGGCAGGTAGGTTGGCCCAAACATCTTGGAGAACTAACCACAGTTCTTCTGTGGATTTAGGCAGCCTCAGTTGCTTCTCTCTCGTCATGTAATCCCAGACAGACTCTCTGATGTGGAGATCAGGGCTCTGTGGGGACCATACCATCACTTCCAGGACTCCTTGTTCTTCTTTACGCTGAAGATAGTTCTTAATGACTTTCGCTATATGTTTGGGGTCGTTGTCATGCTGCAGAATAAATTTGGGGCCAATCAGATGCCTCCCTGATGGTATTGCATGATGGATAAGTATCTGCCTGTACTTCTCAGCATTGAGGAGACCATTAATTCTGACCAAATCCCCAACTCCATTTGCAGAAATGCAGCCCCAAACTTGCAAGGAACCTCCACCATGCTTCACTGTTGCCTGCAGACACTCATTCGTGTACCGCTCTCCAGCCCTTCGGCGAACAAACTGCCTTCTGCTACAGCCAAATATTTCAAATTTTGACTCATCAGTCCAGAGCACCTGCTGCCATTTTCTGCACCCCAGTTCCTGTGTTTTCGTGCATAGTTGAGTCGCTTGGCCTTGTTTCCACGCCGGAGGTATGGCTTTTTGGCGCAAGTCTTCCATGAAGGCCACTTCTGACCAGACTTCTCCGGACAGTAGATGGGTGTACCAGGGTCCCACTGTTTTCTGCCAATTCTGAGCTGATGGCACTGCTGGACATCTTCCGATTGCGAAGGAAGTAAGCATGATGTGTCTTTCATCTGCTGCAGTAAGTTTCCTTGGCCGACCACTGCGTCTCACGGTCCTCAACGTTGCCCGTTTCTTTGTGCTTCTTCAAAAGAGCTTGGACAGCACATCTGGAAACCCCTGTCTGCCTTGAAATTTCTGCCTGGGAGAGACCTTGCTGATGCAGTATAACTACCTTGTGTCTTGTTGCTGTGCTCAGTCTTGCCATGGTGTATGACTTTTGACAGTAAACTGTCTTCAGCAACCTCACCTTGTTAGCTGTTTGGCTGTTCCTCACCCAGTTTTATTCCTCCTACACAGCTGTTTCTGTTTCAGTTAATGATTGTGTTTCAACCTACATATTGAATTGATGATCATTAGCACCTGTTTGGTATAATTGTTTAATCATACACCTGACTATATGCCTACAAAATCCCTGACTTTGTGCAAGTGTACCTAGAAGAATTGATGCTGTTTTGAAGGCAAAGGGTGGTCACACCAAATATGGATTTAATTTAGATTTTTCTTCTGTTCACTCACTTTGCATTTAGTTAATTGATAAATATAATCTATTAACATGTCTATTTTTGAAAGCATTCTTACTTTACAGCATTTTTTCACACCTGCCTAAAACTTTTTTTTTTTTTTGTGTAAAACATAACATTTATCCCCTTCTCCCCCGGTCGTGAAATGGTTCTGTCCCTGAATCATGCATGTGGCCTACAGGTGGTGAGGCTGTTTATTAAAAACAAAAGTGCAGCGGGAGAAATGTGTTTTTAAAAAGGTTATAGCGATTTTTTTAGGTAATATTTTCCTCTTGAGAAACTCGTGTCAAGTTCACTCTTTAAATTGATGAAGTTAATAGGATGCTCCATTTGACATTTTTAAACTTTGGAATGAGGTGTGGTGTTCTATTCATAGGATGCTATCTGTACACGGGATAAGAGGTACTGGAATTTAGGCAAATACTTCACTGTGATTTGGTTGGTTTCTGGTTACAGCAGGCTTTGCTTGCTATGTCTTGAAGGTGTGACTCACTATTGACTGCTGTGTAATGTTATTTTTTCTCTCTCTCTCAGGCATTTGTTGATTTCTTCTCTCGAGCAGTGCATGCAGAGTACAAGAGCCGGGGGATCATTGTGCAGGTAATGCACTTCCATTCCAGTGGAGAGGCCCTGCTCCTTCCTTCCTTCCTTCCTTCCTTTCTTCTTATTGTATACTGTTGCCACGGAGACCTGCACTGTCTTAGCAACAGCAAGAACTTGCATTCACACACCTAGGGCTGTGACACTATTAGGTCTTAAAGGCACAGCACTTTGTTTAGTACTTCTCTTTGTTATTTACTCGTTGGTTAGATAAGTAGCTACTACAGAGCTAAGGAAAGGGAGGTGTGGACTAGTTTTTAGAGTTGAGAGACTGGGAAACAGTTTGGTTAGAGCTGGGGGGCAGTGTGGTCTAGGGGTTAGAGATGAGAGATTGGGAGGGAAGCAGTGTGGTCTAGTTGTTAGAGCTGAGGGACAGAGGGAGGCAGTGTGGAAAAGCTTCCTCCCTCATTTTAAGCGAGAGAATTCCACCACATACCATTTTAATCAATACACTGATGAAGGCACTAGCCAAAATGTTTGCCTGTTTGACTGACTTTTTATTAAGTTTTAGAAAATCTTGATGTGCTAATTCCTTATTGATGATTTTATTCTTGACATCATGACAGGACATTATGTTTTTATGGACAATGTTGTATTTGTTCTTGCTGCTTTTTTATTAGAAATAATGTGTATTTGGGATTGGGATATTATAAAAATATATATTTTAATAATGGGAAAACAAAAAAAGTTGTACCGTTTACCTTGAACAGAAACTTAATGTATTATTAAAATTCCAAATGAACGTACTTGGATGTTTGTTCGTCTAGGTTTGCATGTGAGGGTTTTCATGAATCTGGCTCAAGTGACTTGAACTTCAGCTCCCCCTTGTGGCACTGCAACCAAGAGCTCTAGCAATGATCAGTCAAGTGGAAACTTGCACATTTAAACAACAACTTGTTGACCTATCAGTAATACGTTTTACTGTAGTTGTATATCTAAGAACACATATATTCTGTTTTAATCCCCCAAATAAATATCAAATCCAGTTTAAAACTGCTTTTTTCACTGGATGGTGTGGTATAATGTTCACATGCTGATTACTAGACAAGCAGAACTAGTTTCCTAGTGAGTATTAATATTACATCTAATGTAATGACTGTGTGTGTCTCCTCTCTCTCTCTCTCTCTCTCTCTCTTGCTCGTCTCCCCAGAGCGTCCTGCCCTTCTTCGTGGCCACCAAGCTGAGCAAGATCCGGCGGCCGACCCTGGACAAGCCCAGCCCTGCAGCCTATGTGAAGGCAGCTCTGAGCACCGTGGGGCTGCAGATCCAAACCAACGGCTACCTGCCTCATGCACTGATGGTGAGGATTAGGATCTCTGTGAGACAATAAAATACATGTGATAGGTCTGATGGTTAGTAAGGTAACTGAATAGTGCATTATTAATGGACTCTTGAGGCAAAGTCCACCACCAAGTCAATCTCCTACTGCTTGTTGAAATAGTACTGATTCCTGTTTTGTTTAATATCAATGTAATATCCTTTTCCAGACTTAACTGAATGATGCTGAAACAAAACATGTTATTTTAAAACAATAACACTGTCAAACTGTGGTAATGGTAAGTGTACTGACAAGCAAGGATACACTGAAGTAGCCAGCAAGTTAAATCCAGGCAAGTATTAAAATAGGTTAAGGACTCCGGATCCCTGGGTGGTCCCCTGGTAGAAAAAAAAAAAAAAAAAAAAAATTCTTAGCAGACGCCCTTATCCAGGGCGACATACAATTGTTACAAGATATCACATTGATTTTTACATACAATTACATTATTTTTTACACGTTATTTTTACATACAATTACCCATTTATACAGTTGGGTTTTTACTGGAGCAATCTCGGTAAAGCACCTTGCTCAAGGGTACCACAGCAGTGTCCCCTAACTGGGATTGAACCCACGACCCTCCGGTCAAGAGTCCAGAGCCCTAACCACTACTCCACACTGCTGCAGGGTGAGTCATACTGCAGGGGAGCGCTGGTTCACGTCCTGGCTGTGTGAAGCTGCGGGTCTTCGCTGGGGATTCCAGATGGAGTGCCACATTGGCTCTGGGTCTCCCGTGGGTTAGGGAGGCAAAATCGGCAGGAACTGTCTCTTCTCATCGTGCTCTTGAGTTCCTTATGGAGAATTGCAGCAGGGAGGGAACAGAATTGGACTTTCTAAATTGTGGAGAAAATCAGGGTAAAATAATTGGGCACTCCAAAAAAAAATCAACAAAAATGATTTAGATCAGTTGAAATATAAGCTGTTTGAGAGTTTATGAAGGTCTTCCAGTATTATTTTTGGACACCTCTCCCCTTATTTAGAGAGGGTTTATTAATTTATACACTTTTCAAAGCACTGTGTAAAACAGTCCTTTTGTTTTTAATGAATTAGGGCCCAAGGTTCATCATTGCTGCACCAAAAATACACCATCAGGACAGTTTTGTAACCAAAAATGTTTAATGTGTGATTTAAAGTTAGGATCAACAGCAACAAACTTAGACTTATAAAGTGCTTTTGATGTGAGACGCACCCCAGAGCACTGTACATATTGAGTACAAAACTACACAATTAACATTAAGATACAGGACTAAGCAGTTACAAGGCCAAACTATATAAACAAGACTCCAATCAGTCCTTAATACCTTTTGGGATTGAGGTCCAGAGCTCAGGCGCATAGTTTGAGTAGGAAGGCACGCGCTCCCTGGATAGAGAGTCTAACTCTGTGCTTCACCAATAATCCAAGATCTTCCAACCACAGGGCACAGTTAGGGACATAAGAAAGAAGCATCTCTGCAATATAAACAGGAGCAAGACCACGAAGGGCATTGCAGGTCAGTAATGAAACCTTCAAATCCACCATGCATCGCACTGGAAGATAGTGAAGTGTTGTCCAAATACAAGCTGCACAGTTCTGAACAACTCCATTAGACAGACTAATGAAAAGAGCATTGCAATAATCAATCTGGGACATGACAAAAGTATGAACCAATTTCTCAGCATCCACCACAGTCAAGCACATTCCAAGTTTGACTGTTTCTGAGATGTAAGAATGACTACTAAAAGTGCGATTTATGACCAACAGTAAGTTCTGGGTCCAAAATGACTCCTAAACTGCAGACCACTGAGCTAAGCTCAATAGGTATATCATCCAACGTAATATTTAGACTGGATACATCACATAAAGCAGGACTGTGGCTTCTGCTTTATCATTGCCTCATCTAAAGTTTAACATGAGCAATACAGGCTGACAGACGAGTAAATCTGTGTGTCATCAGTGTGAAAGTGTAAAGTGATTCCATGACCTTTGCAGATTTGTTCTTCTGCACACGTTACCTCAGAGTACAAAGGACCAAGTATGGAGCCCTGAGGGACCTTCCCCTGGTACAAGAGGAGAATTTATCAAGGGGTGCAAAGTGTTGTCTTTTTGTAAGATAAGACATAAACCATTCCAAGGCAATACCTTTCACAGAAACATAGTGCTCTTGGCAGTGAAGTCAAATGTTATGATAGTCTCTCAAAGGCTGCACTCCAATCCAATAAAATTAAGACAGAAAGTGAGTCTGAGTCAGAGGTGATCAGCAAGTTATTTACCAGCCACACCAGAGATGTGTCTGTCTGATGGTGATCATGAAAACCAGATTGGAATTGTTCCAGTAAGTCACCCTTAGCAAGACAATTCTACAGCTGGTTGGCCAGTACACATTCCAAGACTTAGCAAGTTAGATATTGGCCTATAGTTGCTCAAAGCATCAGGACTAAAATTACGTTGTGTGTTGGGTTTCTTTTTTTTGTTTGTTTCCAAACAGCTGATTTTAAGGAATTAAGGAGTTGAACCAGATGATAAGGAACTATTGATAATCACTTTGTGAGGTCCACTTACTGTTAGATATTGCTTTAAACAGTTGAGTTGATTGGGTCCAAAGCACAAGGACAGAGCCAGATTTGTTACGACATGGACAGGAAATGTACAGTTTTCAATATATAGCTATCTTTACGCTGTAAACTGTGTGAATTTTTGAAACTGCAGTATACTAGCAATATGTTCTAAAATGTAAAAATGCAATGCGTTTTGCTCACAACTGGGTAGGGTGATGGTGTGTCTGTCCCTAATCAAGTCTGTGGATCTGTGTGCAGGGCTGGGTGACCACAAGCCTGCTGCCATTGCAGATGGTGATGAACTACTCCATGAAGATGAACAAGGGGCTGCGTGCTCGTTACCTGAAGAAGCAGAAGGCTCAGTAAAGAGGAAGCTTGTGAAGGAAGACTTCAAACCGTGGGCCAAACTACTATAGGAAATACATTTTATGTTTTGCAATAATACACAACTTTTAAATTCTTGCTTTGAGGAATCTTAACCATGGAGAAAGCTAAACTGCTAAAATATTCCCAAGTGACCTCTGGGTCTGTCTCCTGTGTTTGTGTTACTGTGTGGTTGTCAATTTCTAGCCTGTGTTGAGTGGACAAATCGGTCCGCAGAATGGTGAGCCTTATGATCTATGATCATATGGAATGTGGAATTGTACAGATTAGAATAGGTTTGCATAGTGATACAGTAGCTGTGTGTATTTGAGTGTGTGTGACTGACACTACATAATTTTCATACAGACTACAGCGTTTCTGCTGTATTCTTGTCTGTAGTTGTGTGTGGTTTTTTCTGGGTCTCTGAATATTGAATAAGGTGCCGCTATAGCATTTTATTGTACGCTCTCATTACATTGCATTCACTGATAATTAACCTTTTAAACCATATGCAAAAAACATTGTCAACCAGTACCACAACGCTATAAAGGATTTATCTATGCAGTTAGGAGGCAGTGTGGTCCAGTGGTTAAAGAAAAGGGCTTGTAACCAGGAGGTCCCCGGTTCAAATCCCACCTCAGCCACTGACTCATTGTGTGACCCTGAGCAAGTCACTTAACCTCCTTGTGCTTCGTCTTTCGGGTCAGACATAATTGTAAGTGACTCTGCAGCTGATGCATAGTTCACACACCCTAGTCATTGTAAGTCGCCTTGGATAAAGGTGTCTGCTAAATAAACAAATAATAATAATAGTTATAAAATATCCAACCTGCTACTGTTGTACACACTTTTCAAAATGATGCAAACACAAACTACCACCAATCTCCAATTTATTACATGAAACAATATATCTGTAGTACGAATTTAGAACGGAATCAACGTGTATTGTATGGTAAGTCAGTCTTTCATTGCTGCTGCTGTTACTGAATATCAATGTTGCTTTTCTTGATATATCAACTATACAGTAAGTGCAGCCTAAGTCAGGAGCCTGTTTGCGGATTGAAATTATGGGAATATATGTGATAACAAACTAACAATAACAAGACAACCAACATTTATCACCATTGAGTCCAAGTCTGACCCTGTTTGTCACTACATGTTTTGGATTTAGTGCTTCTGACTTAAAGTCTTGACCATTTTTACAGGAAATCTTTAGACTTCTCTGGGTGTACTGCACCTTCAGCTTGGAGTGAATGTGGAGTGTGTATGTGTGTGTATATATATATATATATATATATATATATATATATATATATATATATATATATATATATATACTTATATATAAAGAGTAAAAATGCATCATCTCTTTCTGATGACCAGGGACTCTAAAACATGTCCTCTTTCAAGGAAATAACAGTACAAACACATAGTACAAATTATTTAATACTGTAGTGCTTCAAATCCATATTGCTGTATATGAGTCTGATCCACTTTCCAGAAATGTCCTGGTATGAGATCACAATACTGATTTAAATGGAACTTGCAGAAGAAAACCAACTGCAATTAACAAACGCAGTGGCCATTGATGATCCAGGTAGCCACACAGGAGAGACTACAGACACCAAAGTGCAGTCGGGTTTAGAGATAAGGGGAAACAGGTGCTCTGGGCCATAATTAGAGGTACAATATCTAAAATTCATTTTACAAAACTAGAACCAAACAACCATGTTATGTAGTTCACATTCTCTTAAGCATTCAGGATATTTTGTTTTTCATTCTGTAAAATGAACATGTTTTTTCTCCTTTCAAAAAAATAGGAGTGAAAGAACGGAGGAACCTGCATCCACCCTGGCTTACACATTGAAATCTGGCAAACAAAATGTAGTTTTAGTTATTTTAATGGATGATTTCGGGCGGCACAGTGGCGTAGTGGTTAGCGCTGCTGCCTCACAGCGCCAGGGTCCTAGGTTCGAATCCGGCCTAGGGTACTGTCTGTGTAGAGTTTGCATGTTCTCCGCGTGTTCTTGTGGGTTTTCTCCGGGTACTCCGGTTTCCTCCCACAGTCCAAAGACATGCTGTCCAGATTGATTGGTCACTCTAAATTGCCCTGTGTGTGTGTGGTGCCCTGCGATGGACTGGCGTCCCGTCCAGGCTGTAGTCTCGCCTTGCACCCTGTTTATGCCGGGTTAGGCTCCGGCTCACTGCGACCCTGTAAAGGAGTAAGCGGTTAATGATAACGGATGGATGGATGGATGGATTTCTAGAAACAGATTATGCATCTTTACTGAAACATGCTCAGTTTATAGTAGTGAAATAAAAACCGATGCAATGGTGCTGATGTACAGCTTCCCGATGGGAAAGTCACTGGGTGTAAAGGGTGATGTGTGTGGTGTTGGTTCTGAACTTTAACTGTGTTTGTCTGTAGTGGAATGCTGGATGTTTAGCTTGGAGGCTGCCTGTGAGTTATCGCTTCGTGAATGTAGGCTTTCTTGTATGGATTTGAGGTTTCCTAACAATAAAACATAATCTGAAAAGCCATTTCCTGTGGGGTGTTTCCTTTTATCGTCCAAGAATATTAAAGGGACAATGATAGTCCCCTATTTTATTATTATTATTATTATTATTATTATTATTATTATTTGTTTATTTAGCAGAGACTAGGGTGTGAGAACTATGCATTCTGGTGTTTGATTTGTGTTTCATATGCATCATGTAAATTGTGTGAGAAAAAGGTGAACTGATATTTTCTGCATGATTAATACATTCAGAATGAGCCCTTTGTTCTGACATCTCAAGGCCAGGACTCAGTTATACACTGATAGGCCAGAAAAATGTCAGTAAAATGAGCAACCCCTTACCAGCAGTGTATTTAAATGTATGTGGACTTGTGACATGCCATGTGCTCCACTAGATCTATATACGCTGTGTGAGAGCTGTGTGCAACTAGGCAGTAATAGTAATTGAAAAGCACAATGATTTCAGTGACTTCATAAGTGGTGTAATAGTGGGGCTCGTCGTGCCACTGGCTGCAGTGACCAGAATGACCTCCTGGGGCAACGTTTACAGAAAAACACCAGCGGAAGGAAAGGGGCACTTGTTGTAAACAGGTGTATGGAATACTGTGACAAGCAATAGATGTGCCAGTGTCCCAGATCACAACTTTCAATAAGACGCATGTTTTTCCATTCATACATTCGGGAGATGCACTTTGTGGGTTACATTTTAAATGTTTTGGTCAGCCCATGTAGTTTTATATGCACCTCCTCTACAGATGATTCCTGAATGTATATCCCAGGTTTCACCAAAATCTGAGTGTTAGGATACAAGCAAAAATGGGCATGATCAACATGCACAGTATTTGTGTAAGCAATAAGACCCAACAGGGTGGGCGGCATTGGGCAATACCGGACCACCCAAGGGCATAATGAGGCCCGATGCTGTAGGAAGGTCCGGTATACCGCCCACCCTGAGGGTCTAATTGCTTAGAAAATGGGCTACTGTTACGAAAAAAAAGACAAACAAGTTTTGTAGTTTAAAACTTGAACATTAGGTGGCTCAAGGATATCTGTATAGGTGAAAAGGCCCTTATGCCGGTACTTTTTATTACCTGGTCATCTATTGAAAGTTAATGTACCCCCTGCTAAAGGTATTAGCCAATGAGATGCCAGGAAATAAAAAGCCACTTTTCTAATACATTTTAATAAATACTTTGGCAAACCTGGTAGGCAACGCATCAAACTTTTGGTTTATGGTAAATAGCCACAGGTATGAAATGAACTTATATCTGTCTAGTAAATTCTGAGGAAATCTGTATTTTTGACTTGTTTTCCCATCCTGCATGCAATATTTTCAACTCTTCTCTATAAGGAACCAAGCTATAAATAAGAGCGCTGCACCATTTTCAACATTTGTTTTTCAGCACCCATCCTGTAGCCTTCATTAGTACTAACAGGGTCCTATATACTCAACGTTAGGTATCTCTCTTTGTAGATATCACATCTTCATACATTGAATAAGGTGCCGCTATATCATTCCTTTATTCTAAATGTTCTGTTCATAAGACAGTCTTTGGTCTGATTGCTAGAGCATCGTGTGCCCCAGGACAGAATCCATTTGGGTTTATTAAAGTTCTCAGTTTTAGATGTTACTTCCCCTGGTAAACTATGCTGTGCACCTCCCTGCATTTACTAAAGAAAAAAAGACTCCTCCTGTTCTGAAGGTACTTCAGTTTCAGATTCAATTTGAGAGCTTTTTTGAATTATTTTTTACTACTCTCAGTAGTAGCATTTTACTAACTTCATTGAAATGCCCTCGATAGTCGTATTTTTAATACTTGTCTGGTTCTTATGGAATTTTATAACAGTTTAGCTTATTTGACAAGTAACAATTTTTTTTTTAAATTAGTAACAAAAAAGTAGAATCTAGACAAAATCTAGAAAGAGCTGTGGAAATCATACTGTATATGTACAGCTGGTATTGAAAAAAGAATCTACAAAATTGTGAAGGCTTAAAACGGACTGGCAGTTGTCATCCTATTATTATTATTATTATTATTATTATTATTATTATTATTATTATTATTATTATTATTAATGTATTTATTTGGCAGACGCCTTTGTCCACGGCGAGTGTAGCCAAAGCTGTGAAAAAAGACATTTAGGAAGACCGAGGAATTAAGTAATGTCCACCCATTACAGCTGTGTTTTTCCAGTCTCACACACGTCACTTGATCAAGCCTTCTGAGGATGGGAACCTTTCTCAAGTTGGTCGAGTTTTCACTGTACTGGTGGGACGGTGTTGACTGCGACACGGTAAGAATACCACCAAGTTAGATTAAAAGATCAGTAAGTTTTAGCGTTATTTATATTTAACATCATCTTTATAGTCGATACTTGTTTTATACTAATAAGTCACGCATATTACACGGTGCCTTTTTGAATGATGATGAGGGTGAGTACTCCGTTGGCAATATTACTAATAATATATTGTTATTTCTGTATAAACGGTTTTGTAAAATTTTACAAACCAGTAGATAGAAATTCACTTAAAATTTACAGGTACAATGCCACGCTTTGAAACTGCGCTGTGCGCCGCTCAAGTCATTTGCTAGCCTACGTTTGTTACTTGCACTGCGATAAACAAAACAAGAAAACAAGAATAGCCTGAATCATTAGACCATGCCTTCTCCTCCAAGCTCTTTGGAAAAGGATTTGAGCTCCTATCTCAATTATGTATGAAACTTGATTAACTATCATACTGAATGTCTTGTAGGTTTATGCAGCACTTCAATCTCAAGCCATGATCTATTGTAAGTTATGCCCCTGTAGCGGTGAAAGAAACAAGAAAAGAAAGTAAGACTTTGACTGATTTGTCTAATTTTTGGAAGATCTTTTTTATTTGTGTGAAATGAGTTCTCCTGCAAAACGGATGGACAGTGCTACTGCAGGCAGGCAGATATTCTGACAGTTCCCCCACAGTCCTGATCTGAACACAGACTGACAGGTGTGACAGATTGCGTGGTCAAAATAGGACTTGGTTACATTGAGATCAAGTTGAAAGTGTTTTGTTAGTGAGCTTGATTTGAACCCAGGCTGGAGGTGAAAGGCAGGAAAGCCTTGTTCATTAGCTTGCTGGATCCTTGATGTAATGTCCCTGGTTCATGGTCCATGCAGGATTTAAACATTGCTGTTGTATGTCATGTCTGTTTGTATTCCAGCTAACAGCATCATGGCAGATAAGAGACAGAGGGTGAGAATCCAGGGCTCCTGGGCTGGGCCAGCCAGGAAGCTGGCCCCCGGCCTGCCAACAGGTACGCTGTACACATGCTGATATCGGATTTCAATCAGCAGGTATGCTGGTCTTTTGCTGATAGAATATTTCAGTAGTCAGCCTTACCTGATTTGACCCACGGATTGTCTGAAGAGCTTTACTCCCCAATAAAGTGACAATGAAATCTGAGTTCAGCTACCTGTTCTGTGACTTTTAAACTCTATTTGTCCACATGCAGCTACTGGAAGTGGTGGGAGAGCTAGCCTGCCCTGTGCGGTCGGCAGTGCCTGGGGGGGAGCGGAGAGGAAGTTTGAGTTTCAGCAGCCCACACAGGTAAAATAAGAGGTACTGTTCAATACTTTTTCCACCAGAGGGAGACACGCTCCATAATACGAGAGTCTATAACAGAACTAAAAAATGAACTACCTTATAAATTATATTTTTAAATGAAAAATACACACCGTTTATTCTTGTTAAAATGAACGACTGAAGAACAGTGGCCGACCTCTGCTTGTTTCCAGGCCGATCGTCTCTCTTTAACCATCAACTCAAACTGGACTTGTAGGGTGACACTTGCATGTAAAAAGCCAACTGCTAATCCATTATTGATCTACATTGCTTTTATTGAACAATGAATCGTCCTGGTGCCCCTTCCAGCCTCATGTATATATTGCTGGCACATGCATGTGTTCAGTTGTATTTTAAGGCTTTCAAGAAGTCTACATTTTTTGTCCTCTTGCTTTTGAATTAGAAAGTGTTCTCAATGCATGGATTATTGTCGATTTATTACCGGTCTGATACTCAGTTGGGGAACTGGTTGCTGATTGCATCCCTGCCTGAATATACACATGACAGAAAGATCTAGCTTTGCATTTACATCAGTGGTGAGGGATGTATGTTCCTAACATATTTGTTCAGAAATGTGTAGTCCCTAATGTTTTAAAATACATTTTCTTTGCCTTTATTATCTTCACATAGTTCTTTCTCTGAGCTGCTGCTGACCGTGTAACCCTGCTCTCTCACATCTCTGAGCTGCTGCTGACCGTGTAACCCTGCTCTCTCTCCTCTGAGCTGCTGCTGACTGTGTAACCCTGCTCTCTCACCTCTGAGCTGCTGCTGACCGTGTAACCCTGCTCTCTCTCCTCTGAGCTGCTGCTGACCGTGTAACCCTGCTCTCTCACATCTCTGAGCTGCTGCTGACCGTGTAACCCTGCTCTCTCACCTCTGAGCTGCTGCTGACTGTGTAACCCTGCTCTCTCTCCTCTGAGCTGCTGCTGACCGTGTAACCCTGCTCTCTCACCTCTGAGCTGCTGCTGACCATGTAACCCTGCTCTCTCACATCTCTGAGCTGCTGCTGAAAGTGTAACCCTGCTCTCTCACTTCTGCAGGTGAAAAGGAAAGTGCCAGAGGTGGTGATCATGGAGTGAGTATCTGCTCTGTTTTTCATACATTACACATTATTTCAGAGTGCAAATGAGCTCTGATTTCATTGCTAACAAGAGTAATATACAGTAGTGGTGCCAAAATAATTGATTTCCTGTTTAAATAAAGTTTGATTAACCGTGTGTGTGTGTGTGTGTGTGTGAGGTCGTCACGGGTACCCGTCGGTTTTTAAATGACCTGACGCTACCGGGTCTCGTTTACTACCGGTATCGATTTATTAATTTGAGAATTTAAAGAAAATTTAGAAAATATGACAATGCAGTTGTAAGTGCGGGTCTGTGGCCGCTGTAATAAAGACAATGTTAAAACAAGCTTTTGCATTAAGCCTTTTCTTAAGTGACAGGATATCAATGTGTAACAGAAAACAATAACACACAGCGGGCGGAAAGTACACCTTGTTTACACATGCCAATGCAGGGTAAAATGACTCTGGTATAATTAATGCAGGCTCAAAACTGCCCCAGGAGGTGCATTAGCTAGGCCTGTAGTCGATTGCACTTAAGATGCATTAAGTTGCAAGTCCTGCTTCAGTGCTCACTCAACACCGCTCTAAAGAGCCAGTGTGAAAATGGTATTGACTACAAATAAGTATACGCTGTAGCAAACTCCAACAAGAAGGGAAGATGTATTTGCACTTAAGGCATAACGGAGGGGAAGCTAAACCTAGCTATAGTATTCTCTATAAAACTGGATATTATAACTTAAAACAAGTCGAATTACTGTTGTCTAATGCCTTCATCAGCATCATTACATCGATGTCAGTATTTGCTAAAACGTTTTTATATGTTAGCCTTAGTGTACAGGCACTCAATATGTATAAACAGTAAGGGTAATGGCATCTGCCAACATGTATACATTTGCAAAGGCAACTTTTCTGTGAGGAATAAAACAAATCTGCCTGTGTGCAAAACCAGCCTGAGTGCTAAAGTCAGTTGTGTGTTTGTACAGGAAGAAAGGAGAGTTCGAGATCAGCCAGGGTCCCTCAGGAGTGTCCAGGTAAGAGACGTTGTCATTTATATCAACACTTCATCAAGGAGGCTTCAGTATGAGCCACCACACAGATATAGCACCATTATTTATTATAAGGTGCAGGCATCACAATAACATGGTGCTACAATGTGAGGTGCAGTGCATCACAATAACATGGTGCTACAATGTGACGTGCAGTGCATCACAATAACATGGTGCTACAATGTGAGGTGCAGTGCATCACAATAACATGGTGCTACAGTGTGAGGTGCAGTGCACCACAATAACATGGTGCTACAGTGTGAGGTGCAGGCCTCACAATAACATGGTGCTACAGTGTGAGGTGCAGTGCATCACAATAACATGGTGCTACAGTGTGAGGTGCAGTGCATCACAATAACATGGTGCTACAGTGTGAGGTGCAGGCATCACAATAACATGGTGCTACAGTGTGAGGTGCAGGCATCACAATAACATGGTGCTACAGTGTGAGGCGCAGGCATCACAATAACATGGTGCTACAGTGTGAGGTGCAGGCATCACAATAACATGGTGCTACAGTGTGAGGTGCAGGCATCACAATAACATGGTGCTACAGTGTGAGGTGCAGGCATCACAATAACATGGTGCTACAGTGTGAGGCGCAGGCATCACAATAACATGGTGCTACAGTGTGAGGCGCAGGCATCACAATAATATGGTGCTACAGTGTGAGGTGCAGGCATCACAATAACATGGTGCTACAGTATGACACAGCATCCAGGGAAGGTCAGAAAAGAAAATTCCACTAAGGAAGTATTGTTGTAACAAAAGGAACCAGATGGTACCTTGTGCAAATTTGGATTATATTTTTTCTTCAACATTAAAAAGCATTGGAGCAGTTTCTTCTAAGTTTTATAAAGCTAAAACTTTGCGCTGACTTCAAAATAGATTCAGTAGAGACACAGAAGTAGATTTGTATGAATTCACTTTATTAAAAAGGATGATCTTGGTTTACAGAAACAGTTCTTCAGTGCTGACTTCTCTTGTGGATTACAAAGTATTACAGACAGATGACCTATATAATATTTTCTCTTCTCTCCTTTTTAGGCTGCGTCTCATTCCCTCTTTCCTCCCTGTCAGCGAAGCGGACTGGATGTTTGCACAGCTCTTAGCAGATCTCCCCTGGAAGCAGAAATCAAACCTGCTGCACGGTACACACTCTATCCTTCACACTGAAACACATCAACCCTGCAGCATGGTACACACACTCTCCTTCACACTGAAACACATCAACCCTGCAGCACGGTACACACTCTCTCCTTCACACTGAAACACATCAACCCTGCAGCACGGTACACACTCTATCCTTCACACTGAAACACATCAACCCTGCAGCACGGTACACACTCTATCCTTCACACTGAAACACATCAACCCTGCAGCACGATACACACTCTATCCTTCACACTGAAACACATCAACCCTGCAGCACGGTACACACTCTATCCTTCACACTGAAACACATCAACCCTGCAGCATGGTACACACACTCGCCTGCAGTAACTTCTTTCCTTCAACAAATTACACTATATTTTACAGCTTTTACAGTCAAAGCCGTATAAAAGCGCTTAACAGTAAGAACTTTTACTACAGCAAAATAGGTCACTGGTTAAAAACAATTTTAAAAACCCAATAAACAGATTGTTGGTCAGTGTAATGAAGGTCAGGCATTCTTATATGCAAACTCAAATAAATACTGTAGGTCTTAAGCTTTAAAAACTACAAATAATGGGTCCTCAGCCGGTAAAGACGAGGTTTGCATCCTGGCTGTGTGAAGTTGCTGGTCCACAGGGAGCGTTGCATTGGTTCTGGCACTCCCGCGGGTTAGGAAGGCAAATACCGACAGGGACTGTTTCTCCTTATCGTGCTACAGCGGACTCTACTGGCCAGGCACCTGGTGAGCTCAGGCGGACACCTGCAGGGCTGGCCTTTGTCCTTCAGAGGCCAGTAGCTGGCATCCGCTCTTAAGTTCCTGGATGTAAAGAGACTGTTGGCTTGGTTGTGGGATCGGGGGACGCCCACTGACCTTCAGTTCTACTGAGGTGGGTGAGGAATTGGGACTGCGATGGGGAATATAATTGGACATGCTAAATTGTTGAGAAAATCTGGTAAAATAAATGAGCATTCGAGAGCCTTGGAGCATAGCAACTGAAAGCGCTCACCCTGTGTACGTCTCTTAGGTCCGGATCTGTAAGCACCGAAGGGAGCAAAGGGGCAGGTAAGGTGTTAACAGGTGGGAGATGTAGAGAGGGGCTTGACTTCTCCTAGCTGTGTACGTTGGGAGGAGAATCTTTAAAATCTTTGGTAAACTGGTTGCCAGTGAAGGGATGGCACTATGGGGGCAGGTAAGGTGTTAACAGGTGTGAGATGTAGAGAGGGGCTTGACTTCTCCTAGCTGTGTACGTTGGGAGGAGAATCTTTAAAATCTTTGGTAAACTGGTAGCCAGTGAAGGGATGGCACTATGGGTGTGATTTGTGGAGGCATCACTGTATATTTACAAGGATGGGTGTGACTTGTGGAGGCATCACTGTATATTTACAAGGTGATGTCATCCATGCTGCTGTGAAACATTCCTAAGTGATTTGTGTCCCTGTTATATGCTGTTTTCTGCGGCATCATGTTCTCTGGAGGACAGTGCCTTCCTCAAGACACAAAACGATTATGCTAAAGGGTATTAACCGAGGCACAGTGCAGAATAAATGGGTGTCGCCCATTTCAAAGTGTAAATGAACTGTCTTTTCAAAACCGTTTTCTGCAAGTGGGAAGTTAGAATAATGTTATTAAATGTGTTTTTATTTTTATGTTATTCCCCCTTTAAGCAGAATCCATTCCCAGTATCTTGTTTTCATCTTTTGGGCCAACAGATTATTACCTTGTATATATACAGGGCTGTCGTAAAGCCCCTTGTGGTGCTGTATATCCACACAGGCGAGCGAACACTCAGGGACCCAGTCTAGCACAGTCTCCCTCAGCCAGAGAGCAAGACAAACCAGAGACTCATTAGTACATTTATTATTATGTCTATCGTTTCTTAATCTAGGGTCCCTGGAGTTCTACTCAGTGACCGACCCTCTCTCCAAATACGTTTTTCACTCAGTACAATCTCCATGAAAGGTCTCCATGAAATCTCCTTATTTGGGGAAAGAATGTTGTTCTGTTTATGTTGTTCTGTTTGGCACATTCTCAGTGTGAACAGCATGGCTCTGGCACAACAAGCGGTATAGGAGAGAACAAGATTTACTTAACCCTGCGTACGTCCCCCTGATAGTTAGAAAGGATGGTCACCCTTTAGAAACGTATTTCCCCATTGTTTTGGTTTCTTCTGTTTCATTTTTAAAGTTTGTATGTATAATGGTGTATTTTATAAGTTTTTATCATGTGTCACAGCTCTCTTTCCTCCTGCTTCTGTGCTGGGTACTAAAACCACAGATGCGTTACAGGCTGCTATGGAATACAGTGTTTATTCCTTAAATGAGGAGTAGTGAGAGCCTGGAGGTCATATCCAAAGCGGAATAAAATGTATCCGAGTCTATACCGAAATCTGTTCCTGTCACATAATCGTGTATGGAACCCTGGCAAAGCATGAACAGTGACTAAAGCTACGATTTTGTCACAGAGGTCATGAAAAATCATGAATTTGAATAAAGTCAGTGAAACTTTGGAAATGGATGTATAAACACATTTAATTAGGCGCTTCCTTTATTTCCATAAAAAACTGCAGTATCTCGTGCACTGAAAATACAAATCTGCGAGTATCTGTAAATTGTTTGGTTGTGTATGCACGCAGCATTTACATGTAGCAATGTAGGTCAGTGAATGAGATAGCTGAGCAAGCAAGTCTGTAAATAGGTGACAGCTAAAATACAAAAAAAGTGTGAGTGAGCTGTTTTCTGTAAAGACAGAAGAACGAATGCTAAGAGCTCTCTCCTCTGTGTTTCAGGAGAGTCCTATGAGGAGCCCAGGCTGACCTGCTGGTTTGGAGAGCTGCCCTACACCTACTCCCACTCCACCCTGCAGCCCAACACACAGGTACCAGCCACACGCTCCCACTGCACCCTCAACACACAGGCACCAGCCACACGCTCCCACTGCACCATGCAACACACAGGCACCAGCCACACGCTCCCACTGCACCCTGCAACACACAGGCACCAGCCACACGCTCCCACTGCACCCTGCAACACACAGGCACCAGCCACACGCTCCCACTGCATCCTGCAACACACAGGCACCAGCCACACGCTCCCACTGCACCCTGCAACACACAGGCACCAGCCACACGCTCCCACTGCACCCTGCAACACACAGGCACCAGCCACACGCTCCCACTGCACCCTGCAACACACAGACACCAGCCCACACACTCACACTGCACCAGCATGAGCTACAGTACACAGTTATTACTGCTTTAAATCAAGTCCCAGTTCCTACTAATATTAAACAAAACCAGACTTTACTTAGGTCTCTCTATTAGTGCTGCACTATTGAGATGTACCTGTGCAGACCCTGTGGGCACAAAGTGATTAAACTAAACTGAAGATACCAATGTTAAGCAAATGTTATTCTTACAACAAATTGCAATTTATAAAAAAATAGTTTTATTTATGAAATGCTTAGAAAATATCCACTTTCTTAGTGGTTCATGAAGGATTGACATTTAGGTCTATTTTTGAGTAAAAATAAGCCCTTCCTTCCTCTTCTCTGACTCTCTTTGTATTGTCTGGTATAATGCTGCATTGTTATTTCCTGGTTCTCTCTCCTGCCAGTGGCACCCTGTGTTGGCAGAGCTGCGGCAACGTGTGGAGCTGGCATCAGGACACTCCTTCAACTCTCTGCTTTGTAACCTGTACCGGGACGGCAAGGACAGCATTGCCTGGCACAGCGACTCTGAGCCCTCCCTGCGGCCACGGCCCATCATCTGCTCCCTCAGCCTCGGGGACACCCGCAACTTCGAGATGCGGAAGCAGCCTGCTGCGGTGAGACAGGCAGAGAGAGACACCCATCACTCACATGCAGACACGTAGACAGACAGAGAGAGACACCCATCACTCACATGCGGACATACAGACAGACAGACAGACAGACACCCATCACTCACATGCGGACATACAGACAGACAGAGAGAGACACCCATCACTCACATGCAGACACGTAGACAGACAGAGAGAGACACCCATCACTCACATGCGGACATACAGACAGACAGACAGACAGACAGACAGACACCCATCACTCACATGCGGACATACAGACAGACAGACAGACAGACAGAGAGAGACACCCCTCACTCACATGCGGACATACAGACAGACAGACAGACAGAGAGAGACACCCCTCACTCACATGCGGACATACAGACAGACAGACAGACAGACAGAGAGAGACACCCATCACTCACATGCGGACATACAGACAGACAGAGAGAGACACCCATCACTCACATGCAGACAGACAGACAGAGAGAGAGAGAGAGAGACACCCATCACTCACATACAGACACACACACAGACAGAGACACTGGCACACACAGACACAGAGACAGTGGCACAGAGAGACACATACAGATACAGATAGAGGCACTGGCAGACAGACAGACACTGGCACACACAGGGAGATGGACACTGGCACGCAGTGGCAGACGGACAGACAGACTGGAAGACCGAATGCTTCATTTCCACTGTTTACTTCATACCAGTTCAACAGAGAAGTCGTTTAACATATATCATGTTATCTAAACTCCTGTTCTTGTCAGTGATATTGCAAGTCTGTTCTTCTAATTTGACTCCAGCGTGTTGGAGGATCACAGCACCTGTGGGATAACCTGGAATGGAGGGCCACAGTCTTGATGTCACTGATTGATGCAACTGAGTCTAAACAAATCAGTATTTACCTTGGAAAAGCGGAACTGTAATTGTGCTTCTGTATTAATGACCACAAAATGCATTAAAATAATGATCAAATATTGGTGCTTTTATAAGTATATGGTGAAAGAGGAACACAGCTAGCTGATTCATTGGCATAATGTTTGACCACAGGAATCTAAACATGTCTTCACCAGGGTCACAAAGCAGATTGGACCATGTACAACTATCCATGTATCAATTTCTGAAATAATTTCGAGCTGTGCTTTTCTGAAATGCACACATGGACACTTCGAGCAATGAGATGGTGTTTGTGGAGCTCCTCGAAGGGTTTGCCACGGGCATGTATGTGTATTTCTCAATTTGAGGGCATGATGAGAATTCTGTGTTGAAATAGTGATTTGTGAAACTGCTCCTGTCGTTGAGGAGCCCTCAATGTGGAGACCGTTGCCTGTGTGACCCTCACCCAGCCCTTGTATCCCTGGCAGGAAGAAGACGGAGACTACACCTACGCAGAGAGGATCCGAGTCCCTCTTTCTCATGGGACGCTGCTGCTCATGGAGGGGGCAGTGCAGGAGGACTGGCAGGTGAGCATGACTATCCTCTCACAGAGAGTCCTGTTTCTGTTTCTCTTCAATAGCTAGCACTATGTAGCACATGCACACCTAACTTTCCAATACAATGGCCCACATTCACCCACACATGAAGCTGGGAGATTGTCCATTTCAAAGCAGTCTGACGTGGAAAGGTTATTCACAGATTAAAGCCAATTCCATGTTTTGATATGGGGTTAGAACATCTCTTGCTTCGGATTGTCACCCTGGATTCTCATAAGAAACAGAGCTAACATTGTAAATGGGTTGCAGCTGTTGAGATGTCCAATATTCATACCTGCTGTGCACGTGGCTCCCATACTAGGTTAAGAAAGCTCTGTTTGGATACCTCTCTGGCATGAGATTGTCCCCACCCCTTTAACTCTTTCCTTCCTGTCTTGAATCAGCCAGCTGCTTGCCCTGATGAATGACATGATCTGTAGTCAGTGACATGCTTTGACCCTGAAGATACTGTTAAAGTGAAATATCCTAGAAAGTGAAACAGTTATAGATTACCTGAAAGTACGAAATGCAAATTGAGAGCTTTCTGTAATCTAGTATGTATGAGAGCTGGAAAAAACACATTAGCTATATATAGCATGTGCTGCTTTTTACTGTAAATGTGCAACATTCATTGAATGCATTCTAGCCAGCTCACTAGTTAGACAATCTGAGCATGGTGTGTGCTGTATAGTTGTATAATTGTTTTTATAAATACAGTAACTGATTACTGCAGCTGTTTAGGTTTAATAGTAGCAGCTTTGTTGCTCTCCAGTTTATAAGATAATACAAAGTAGGTCTGTAGAAACAAGAACAGTCCACCAGTGAGCCACACTGAATAAGACATCAAGCTACAAGCATGGGTCTGTCGTCATTTACACTCTGGGTGTTTTTGGAATAAAAAATTTCACTAAGATACTACTCCCTGAGATCTCTTCTCCTAACATGACTCATGTGTTTTCAGCACCGGGTGCCCAAAGAATACCACGACAGGGGCCCTCGGATAAATCTGACATTTCGGATGATCTACCCTGAGCCGGGACCATGCTGAGGGAGGGGTCTCCCCAGTATAGCGGAGTCTGTGTCCTGCACCCCCGGACACTGCAATGCCAACCCCAGTTCTGCACAGCTATTGAATACACAGCTGGCAAGGAAACACAGGGCACTGGAAATAAACAGTTTAAAAAGAACATGTTTTTTTTGGGGACTTGAGCTCTTTCACTTTATTAGAGTGTTTTTATGTTTGTTGCTATTATTAAACTGTATGATACACATGAATGCGTCTGAGTCTCGTTTAGCTCAGGGTTATATTTGGAGCTGGCTGTAATGACCAGTCAGGAATCTGTCATCGGTAGCACTTACTGAAAAACCATTTGGAATCAAACTCTAAGCTCTCAAACACAAGGCTATATTTGGGGTCTGTGTGGTACATGCAGTCACTCGAACAGGCTGTATCAGTTTACCTGGGGTAGCCCTGCTGGGACATCCCGTTTTAGTGTCCGGGTCCTGTGTGCGAGCCTGTCACTCTGTGACCTGAGGATGTGGGTCAAATCCTTGCCATCCATTCCATTACTCCACTCAATTATATATTCAGTTCTGAAAGAAACTAAGTTTAGCTAAAGAAACATTTTGATTAAAACTGTCATGTTTACTAGTGTCTTGCAAAAATTGAGATCATATTCAATTGGTGGGTGCCAGTTTAGGAGTAAGTTAGTTACTATAATCAACTGCTTAAAATACTAAAACAGTAACTTATTTGTTTGTACTCGCTGTTGTCTTGCCTCCTTTTGCTAAATGGGCTGTTGTCTTGCCTCCTTTTGCTAAATGGTTAATTTGTGCAGCTAATGACACAATGATCTCCGTGCATGCTGTATCACTGCCATATGCATATATATTTCCAAAACTTTCTTCAATCAAGTAAACCACAATTTCATTTTTAATTCCCTAATTGTTTTTTCAGCATTCGCTTCAGTAGCGCAAAAGGTTCTGTCCTACTGCAGGAAACTTGAGTTACTGTGTTTAAGGTTCTACTGTGGTGTACATGTTTTACAACGTCAGGACTTTCAGTCCTTGGTGATTGTTAGGGTCTTTCTCAAACACGCGATGTGCAGGCTTGATTTTTATTTGTATTTGTTTACAGTACCAACAATTTGACGCATTCATAAAACTTGAAAGTATTTTTAAAGGGATAGGCAGCATGTTTTGTTTGCCAACTCAAAAAAACAGTTGCCAAAAAGTTTTTAGTCACATTGGCGACCATTTTAGTCACTGTCTGGATTCCTGCATACAACACAAACTACATGTATTTAAAAGTCTAATCGTTTCATACAAGAAACACAAACTACATGTATTTAAAAGTCTGTAATCGTTTCACTAACTAGAGTACGTACCTCGTCGGAGAAACACTAGGCTTTTTATCAATGTGTTTCATATTTCATATAAGTGTTTCATATGTCATATATAATGCTAGCAATAAGCTAAACAGCTACATTGTCAGTGGAAGACTGTAAATATGATTCTCACAACAGTGCTGGACATTTTTCTTAACGGTTGTAATATAATTAGGGCTTCTGTTTTTCGGTTTTATTGATTTCTTTTTTCGGTGCTTATTTTGAGCTATTCAAATTTTATGTAAATCGTTTTTTTCTGGGCTTTCGCTTTTTGTATACTGTATGAAATTACTGTTTTCGGTTACTTGAAAAAATTCTAGCTGCTTTTTTCTGTCAAAATATGTACATGACAGTATACTTGCACACTTATGTTGTAGCTTCTTTCCTTTGCAGTCTTCCACGACTAAATCCTTACAGTCACGGGCACATTCTGGGGTTTTTGTGTGTCTGCATTTTTTAAAAATGTGGCCACAATTTGCAGTTCTGTTTTAAATCCTCTGTATCTTAACTGTAATACAGTTTTAAATCCTGCGAACAAGTCTTTCCTAATTGTAATCTCGTTTTAAATCTCGCAAGTGGAGTCTCCAATAGAAATGTAGGAATGTTCTGCCACTCAGTAGTTGGGGCGGGTGTAAATTATTCAGAACGAATCAATGATAGATACAAGTCAGGAAGGAGGGACATTGCCCAACTGCACTGCGGAAGGTAGTTATTTTTTTTTTTAATGGGAAAGTGGTGGATAACGCGAATTGAGTACACTGTTTACCCTGTGTTTTATTGGCTATACACCGATTTCATTTCTCGTTTATCAGTTAAAACCGAAAATCAGAAGCTCTAAATATAATTACGTTTTCCTGCTTATTTTAATGCCAGCAATGAGCCAAGTGATGACATGTGTCTTCAGGTGCTTTACCTACTATTCCAGCAACAAGAGTCTGATTGGAAATATTGGCTTTAATAAAAAAAAGGTAATATTTATTAATTTACTTATTTTAACTATCAACATTATATTTATGTTTAAATGTTATGTTTAATTATCAATAAATTGGTCTTTTTTGAAAAATGGAATTTGCTGTTCCCCAGAATGGAAATTCAGTAGCCCTACATTGCCTGACGGGGTCAGACATTAGCCAGCATCACACACACACACTGCAGACTCTTCTGAACATTGCCTAACAGGGAACACTTTTGGCAATAAATACATTTCCCTGTGAAAGACCTTTTACCAGGTTCAGATTGACTGAGTAAAACAACATTAACAATCACATAGTGTACAAGTACAAATATAGCAGTCAAAATGTCAGTATTACACTGAATCATTTTAATGGTGTTGCCATTGAGTCAGCATTGATGTTCAAAACATTTACATGTATATAACATGAACACAAGGACTTCTTCCCCTCAGAGTTTTAAAGTCTTCAAGAACACACTGTATTTATTTGTATTATTCCCTGTGTGATGAAACATTATGTTATGGACGACCCCAGCAGTACCTTCGACTGCTAATATCACAGAGTACTCTCCACCCCAGCACCTTCAACTGCTAATATCTCAGAGTACTATCCACCCCAGCAGCACCTTCAACTGCTAATATCTCAGAGCACTATCCACCCCAGCAGCACCTTCAACTGCTAATATCTCAAGCACGATCCACCCCAGCAGCACCTTCAACTGCTAATATCTCAGAGTACTCTCCACCCCAGCACCTTCGACTGCTAATATCTCAGAGTACTATCCACCCCAGCACCTTCAACTGCTAATATCTCAGAGTACTCTCCACCCCGGCACCTTCGACTGCTAATATCTCAGAGTACTCTCCACCCCAGCAGCACCTTCGACTGTTAATATCACGGAGTACTCTCCACCCCGGCACCTTCGACTGCTAATATCTCAGAGTACTATCCACCCCAGCAGCACCTTCGACTGCTAATATCTCAGAGCACTATCCACCCCAGCAGCACCTTCGACTGCTAATATCACGGAGTACTCTCCACCCCGGCACCTTCGACTGCTAATATCTCAGAGTACTATCCACCCCAGCAGCACCTTCGACTGCTAATATCTCAGAGCACTATCCACCCCAGCAGCACCTTCGACTGCTAATATCTCAGAGTACTATCCACCCCAGCAGCACCTTCGACTGCTAATATCTCAGAGTACTCTCCACCCCAGCAGCACCTTCGACTGCTAATATCTCAGAGTACTATCCACCCCAGCAGCACCTTCGACTGCTAATATCTCAGAGTACTCTCCACCCCAGCAGCACCTTCGACTGCTAATATCACGGAGTACTCTCCACCCCAGCACCTTCAACTGCTAATATCTCAGAGTACTATCCACCCCAGCAGCACCTTCGACTGCTAATATCTCAGAGCACTATCCACCCCAGCAGTACCTTCAACTGCTAATATCTCAGAGTACTCTCCACCCCAGCAGCACCTTCAACTGCTAATATCTCAAGCACTATCCACCCCAGCAGCACCTTCAACTGCTAATATCTCAGAGTACTATCCACCCCAGCAGCACCTTCGACTGCTAATATCACAGAGTACTATCCACCCCAGCAGCACCTTCGACTGCTAATATCTCAGAGCACTATCCACCCCAGCAGCACCTTCAACTGCTAATATCTCAAGCACGATCCACGCCAGCAGCACCTTCGACTGCTAATATCTCAGAGCACTATCCACCCCAGCAGCACCTTCAACTGCTAATATCTCAAGCACGATCCACCCCAGCAGCACCTGAGACTGCTAATATCACGGAGTACTCTCCACCCCAGCACCTTCAACTGCTAATATCTCAGAGCACTATCCACCCCAGCAGCACCTTCGACTGCTAATATCACGGAGTACTCTCCACCCCAGCACCTTCAACTGCTAATATCTCAAGCATGATCCACCCCAGCAGCACCTGAGACTGCTAATATCACGGAGTACTCTCCACCCCAGCACCTTCAACTGCTAATATCTCAGAGCACTGATCCACCCCAGCAGCACCTTCAACTGCTAATATCACAGAGTACTATCCACCCCAGCAGTACCTTCGACTGCTAATACCATGGAGTACTCTCCACCCCGGCACCTTCAACTGCTAATATCACAGAGTACTATCCACCCCAGCAGCACCTTCAACTGCTAATATCACGGAGTACTCTCCACCCCGGCACCTTCAACTGCTAATATCTCAGCGTACTATCCACCCCAGCAGCACCTTCGACTGCTAATATCACAGAGTACTCTCCACCCCAGCAGCACCTTCGACTGCTAATATCTCAGAGCACTATCCACCCCAGCAGCACCTTCAACTGCTAATATCTCAAGCACGATCCACCCCAGCAGCACCTGAGACTGCTAATATCACAGAGTACTATCCACCCCAGCAGCACCTTCAACTGCTAATATCTCAGAGTACTATCCACGCCAGCAGCACCTTCGACTGCTAATATCTCAGAGTACTCTCCACCCCAGCAGCACCTTCAACTGCTAATATCTCAGAGTACTATCCACGCCAGCAGCACCTTCGACTGCTAATATCTCAGAGCACTATCCACCCCAGCAGTACCTTCTACTGCTAATATCTCAGAGTACTATCCACCCCAGCAGTACCTTCGACTGCTAATACCACGGAGTACTCTCCACCCCGGCACCTTCAACTGCTAATATCTCAGAGTACTATCCACGCCAGCAGTACCTTCTACTGCTAATATCTCAGAGTACTCTCCACCCCAGCACCTTCAACTGCTAATATCTCAGAGTACTATCCACCCCAGCAGTACCTTCGACTGCTAATATCTCAGAGTACTATCCACCCAGCAGTACCTTCAACTGCTAATATCACAGAGTACTATCCACCCCAGCAGCACCTTCAACTGCTAATATCACGGAGTACTCTCCACCCCGGCACCTTCAACTGCTAATATCTCAGCGTACTATCCACCCCAGCAGCACCTTCGACTGCTAATATCTCAGAGTACTATCCACCCCAGCAGCACCTTCAACTGCTAATATCTCAGAGTACTATCCACGCCAGCAGTACCTTCTACTGCTAATATCTCAGAGTACTATCCACCCCAGCAGCACCTTCGACTGCTAATATCTCAGAGTACTATCCACCCCAGCAGCACCTTCAACTGCTAATATCTCAGAGTACTATCCACGCCAGCAGTACCTTCTACTGCTAATATCTCAGAGTACTCTCCACCCCAGCACCTTCAACTGCTAATATCTCAGAGTACTATCCACCCCAGCAGTACCTTCGACTGCTAATACCATGGAGTACTCTCCACCCCGGCACCTTCAACTGCTAATATCACAGAGTACTATCCACCCCAGCAGCACCTTCAACTGCTAATATCACAGAGTACTATCCACCCCAGCAGCACCTTCAACTGCTAATATCACGGAGTACTCTCCACCCCAGCAGCACCTTCAACTGCTAATATCTCAGAGTACTATCCACCCCAGCAGCACCTTCGACTGCTAATATCTCAGAGTACTATCCACCCCAGCAGCACCTTCGACTGCTAATATCACAGAGTACTATCCACCCCAGCAGCACCTTCGACTGCTAATATCACAGAGTACTATCCACCCCAGCAGCACCTTCGACTGTTAATATCTCAGAGTACTATCCACGCCAGCAGCACCTTCTACTGCTAATATCTCAGAGTACTCTCCACCCCAGCAGCACCTTCAACTGCTAATATCTCAGAGCACTATCCACCCCAGCAGCACCTTCGACTGCTAATATCTCAGAGCACTATCCACGCCAGCAGTACCTTCTACTGCTAATATCTCAGAGTACTATCCACGCCAGCAGTACCTTCTACTGCTAATATCTCAGAGCACTATCCACACCAGCAGTACCTTCTACTGCTAATATCTCAGAGTACTCTCCACCCCAGCAGCACCTTCGACTGCTAATATCTCAGAGCACTATCCACCCCAGCAGCACCTTCAACTGCTAATATCTCAGAGTACTATCCACGCCAGCAGTACCTTCTACTGCTAATATCTCAGAGTACTATCCACCCCAGCAGACCTTCGACTGCTAATACCACGGAGTACTCTCCACCCCCGCACCTTCAACTGCTAATATCTCAGAGTACTATCCACGCCAGCAGTACCTTCTACTGCTAATATCACAGAGTACTCTCCACCCCAGCAGCACCTTCGACTGCTAATATCTCAGAGCACTATCCACCCCAGCAGCACCTTCAACTGCTAATATCTCAAGCACGATCCACCCCAGCAGCACCTGAGACTGCTAATATCACAGAGTACTCTCCACCCCGGCACCTTCAACTGCTAATATCTCAGAGTACTATCCACCCCAGCAGCACCTTCGACTGCTAATATCACGGAGTACTCTCCACCCCAGCACCTTCAACTGCTAATATCTCAAGCACGATCCACCCCAGCAGCACCTGAGACTGCTAATATCACAGAGTACTCTCCACCCCAGCACCTTCAACTGCTAATATCACAGAGTACTCTCCACCCCGGCACCTTCAACTGCTAATATCACAGAGTACTATCCACCCCAGCAGCACCTTCAACTGCTAATATCACGGAGTACTCTCCACCCCGGCACCTTCAACTGCTAATATCTCAGCGTACTATCCACCCCAGCAGCACCTTCGACTGCTAATATCTCAGAGTACTATCCACCCCAGCAGCACCTTCGACTGCTAATATCACGGAGTATTCTCCACCCCGGCACCTTCAACTGCTAATATCTCAGCGTACTATCCACCCCAGCAGCACCTTCGACTGCTAATATCTCAGAGTACTCTCCACCCCAGCACCTTCAACTGCTAATATCTCAAGCACGATCCACCCCAGCAGCACCTTCAACTGCTAATATCTCAGAGTACTATCCACGCCAGCAGTACCTTCTACTGGTAATATCTCAGAGTACTATCCACCCCAGCAGTACCTTCGACTGCTAATACCAAATCGCCAGCGCCATCCACAGGAGACAACCGCGACCAGCCAACCTTCGCCAGCTGGCTGCAGCTGCACAGGAAGAGTGACAGAACATCCCACAGCAGTCTATCCAGAGGCTGCTCAGGTCTATGCGTCAACACTGCCAGGATTGTGTTAATGTTCAGGGAGGTCATACCCGATACTAACTTTGTAATGTTTTCATTTTGACAGTGTGTCACGTTTCATACTGAAAACTTATGATTCTTTAGGTGCTTTCATACAGAAGAGTTATGACGGTTCGGAACCGCCACTGTAGCGGCTTATAGGCCTGTGTGAATTGCTTATACCGCCACAGAACCGTCATATTTTATGCCGTCTCTGAACCACCTCGCGAGGTAGTTCAGAGACTGCACTGAACCGTCATAACTGCCTGTGTGAAAGGCTATACCGCCACTGAAGCACTATAGTGGGTGTGGTTTCAAAGTCAACATGCCATGTCACTATAGCGTAGTGCTTAATTTGTGCCTGAGCTTGAGTCATAGTGCCGGTACATATAGTTAAAAATCTTATATGTAGCCCTGCTACAAATTTGCGCTATTCCTTTAAATAAAAATGTTTTATTTCTTGTAACATAGTTAGAATGCACCAGAATCACATTTACTAGCTTGCTACACCTAAACACAATTCTATTGGACAGGTTTCTCCTCTGAACCAATTAGCCAACAGGTAGTGGAATTTGGTGGTGGGAGTTAGCGTTTTGATTGGGTTTGTGCGAGAGAGAGAAAAAGAAGGTTCAAGAGTGTGAGGAGAGACAGATGCAAAGTGAGAGAGTGCAAAGGAACAGACGCAACGTGAGGGAGTGAAAGAAAAGTTTTATAGTAAAAGAAATATTATCTAAACCAGTGGTTTTCAAAGTACGGGTCGCGACCCAATACTGGGTCGCGGAAGATAAGGCACTGGGTCGCTTGCAAATTTAAAATATAAAAATGTTTTTCGTTAGTTTTAAAATAATATTACACAATAATATTAAAGTCGGACGAATTACTTATTTCCGGTAAGACTTATTTGTTTGCAGAGAGTTTCATCTTACGCACGACGCACTACACGTGATCACAATGTAGCAGTTTCGAATGTAGCTAATCACACCTAACGACGTAACGTCAACGAGACTGCATTCTGAATCCAAACACTGTCAGTTTGTTGTTGCTGGGTAACTGACTGAGAATGGATCGTTTTGTTATCAGAAAAAGAAGTTCGGAATCAAATCCATCTACGTCAAATACAAGTGTAAGTACGCCGCCCGAAACAGGAAGTTCTAATTCTACTAGTAGTACTAGTATTACTGCCAAATCGACGTCTGAACCACCAAGTAAAAAGAAAAATAAATCATGGACGCGACAGTATAATAATTCCTTTTTGAAATTTGGTTTCATAAATTGCGCTAACGCAAATCAGGATCCTAAGCCCCAGTGTGCTGTGTGCAGCGAGGTGCTTGCTAACGAAAGATTGAAACCATCAAAACTGAAAAGACATTTAGAAACGAAACACGGGGAACTCGTGGATAAGCCTATCGAGTATTTTCAACGAAAGCAAAGTGAGTTAAAGTTATCGGCTCAAGTTCTTAATCGCTCGACTACCTGGAATGACAAGGCACAACTGGCTTCATATTTGGTTGCATACCGTGTGGCAAAAGAGAAAATGTCTCATACAGTGGCCGAAAAACTTATTCTTCCAGCATCTCTGGATATGGTGCGTACAATTTTCGATGACAAGTCTGCAGAAAAATTGAGAAGCATTCCTCTCAGTGACAACACAATGTCTCGGCGAATATGTGACATTGCAGAGCATTTGGAAGCCCAGCTTATTACTCGGTTACAGTCAGCCGGGGATTTTGCTATCCAACTTGACGAGAGTACTGATGTTTCAAATTGTGCAACACTGTTAGTTTATGTGAGGTATGTGTGGCAAGATGACTTTATGGAAGATTTGCTGTGTTGTCTGACTTTACCAACAAATATATTCTGAGCGCTGGATGACTGCATTGTTGGAAAATACAAATTGAATTGGGCTAATTGCAAAGGAATAACAAGTGATGGTGCAGCAAATATGACAGGTAGAAATAGCGGAGTTGTGAAAAGAATATCGGAGGCAGCTGGTAATGATGTTGTTTGGAATCACTGTTTCATTCACCGTGAAGCTTTGGCATCCAAGGGTGTTTCCCCTGATTTTATGGCAGTACTGAAGGAAGTAGTGAAAATTGTTAATTTCATTAAAGGAAGCTCGCTGAACAGCAGGCTTTTTGAAGCGTTATGCTCAGAAATGGGAGCGGAGCACACTCATTTACTGTTTCACACTGAAGTACGGTGGCTGTCGAGGGGCAGAGTACTAACAAGGGTGTACGAACTCAGGAATGAGATTCACATTTTTCTGGTAGAGAAACAGTCTAACTTGGCAAATTTGTTTGACGATGCCAATTGGTTAATAAAGTTGTCATATATCACTGACATTTTCTCAATTTTAAACAAACTCAATTTGAAGTTACAAGGAAGAGGCAATGATTTATTCCGACACTGCGAGCATATACAAGCATTCCAAAAGTTGTTAGTACTGTGGCAAGCACAACTAAAAAGTAATCGTCCCAGCTACTACATGTTCCCAACACTGTTGCAACACACTCAGTGAAGAAAAAGTGAATGACATTAAAAGTGTCATAGAGTTACATCTCGCTGCTCTGTCTGACAGTTTTAGTCGCTACTTTCCTGCAGAGGGGTTTGAAAATCTGAAGGAAAAGCTTTGGGTGAAAGATCCTTTTGCTTTCGAAAATCCTGAATCAATAATGGAGCTAAACTTGATGCCTGAGCAAGAAAACGAGTTGCTGCAACTCACCTGTGATAGCACACTGAAAACACGCTACAAGTCATTACATTTGTCATCGTTTTGGATCAGTGTTTTCAAAGAATATCCACTGTTAAGTAAGATTAGTGTTCTATTGTTGCTGCCACTCACAACCTACATGTGCGAACTGGGATTTTCAACTTTGACAAGGTTAAAAACAAAAGAAAGAAACCGACTCAACAGCGCACCTGACATGCGAGTAGCGCTTTCATCCTGTGATCCAGATTGGAGTGAGATCATGAACAGCAGGCAGGTCCACCCGTCACATTAGGTAAGTAAAACTTATCTGATCGTCTTTTTTTTCTTTTTTTTTATTGAATTTAAAAATGTTATACAAGTAACGTCAAAGTCTAATTGTAATTATTACTTAAAGTGAAGCGGTTAAAGCTAGCATGTATCAATTGCCCAGGCTTTATTGTGATTTTATGAAAACTAGTCAGAAGATATTATTGTTTTGGGTCGCGGGGTTAAGTGTTTTTCCTCCACTGGGTCGCGAGAAAAAAAGTTTGAAAACCACTGATCTAAACGATATATTTTGTACTTTATTAGCAGTGTATAAGAGGCTAATATATTTCAGTAAACCAAACGTTTGTTGTAGACAGTACTATCTACCTGTAATTTCACAAGAGAGAAATTAGTCACCATTGTATGGTATAGTTTTTTTTGTTTATTAATATTAATTTACTTTTCTGCTGGCGCCTGGAACTGCTGTTGAGACCCAGATAGCACTCGGGGTGACCGGGAGAAAGCCCCGAGTACCTCTAGCCACGTTGGAAAAGAAGATTTTTTCAGCTGCCGTTGGGTTTATTGTGTCCTTCTACAAACTTACCTCGGAAGCAAGAAACGGAACTGTGTTGCTGGTCGTGAGTACTGCTTGCATTCAAAAAAAAGTTTTGAAAGTATAATTTTGTTGCTTATTTGACATAAATAAGTGAAGAGGCATTTTTTTTTTATTATTATTGCCACTATGTACCCGAGCGACGGTTCAGGCCTGCAGCGTTTTATTTCTTTTATGTTGGTGCACGTGTTCAGTACACGTGAGTACATGTGTGTGCATGTGTGTATGGGCCCACTGTAGTGCAAGAGTTTAATTATTTTGCATAGCAACGCATATTATTTAAGAGTAAATATATTATTTGTAATATTGATTGTATATTATTTTGTTTATATTTATTTTAATACCTAGCCTTTGTTTATTGTGTGTTTATGTTATTATTGAAAATACCTTATTATTGCCCATTTATTTGAGTGAATTGTTTGCTTATTTTTATTGGTGTGTGTTGTGTGAGTGGATACTGGGGTTAGCATTTAATAATAATTCCTATTAGGGGGTGCACGTGTATTTAGATTTCCCTTACATAGGTGGAGGCACCGCTTTAAAGAAACAGTACACCTATATTTCTAACAGACAAATTGTAATTTAAATAAGTATTGGGAACCCAGGCCTCGCCACTTACAGTGAGTTAGGTGTTGTTTACTCCATACACTATCAGGAGTGGGAGGGGCGTTACATAAATGGAGGCATCGCTGGGATATATTTGTCATTTTGTTAGAGAATAGAGTGTCAGTATTCACCAAATAAGCCCTGTATTGAATGCCAGTGCAGCTTGAACCTGTCAGCCAGTACTGCTGAGCGAGCACAACTGCTTAATTGGTGCAGAGGTGATGAAATAGACTCTGCCCATGCAGTATTAGTGGTTGGTATACCAGAAGGTACCGATATAGCATTTAGTGAAGAAACCATGCACACTATTAAGGTGCTTGGACGTGTGAGAGTAAGAGGGAACACATTTAATGCCCTTACAAAGAGTTTAATGGTATTGTGTGAGTACTCTCGAATAGAGGACCCAGATCAGGTCCCCAATGAAGTACTGCCACCTGGTGATCTTGCAGCCTGGAAGCTAGTGGTGGCAGATGGAGCAACTATTGATACTGGTGAAGGTGTTCCAACCTCAAGCTTTCAGGAGAAGTTTACAAAGCTGCTGCAGGAAGAAGGGAAGATGTTGCGTGAGGCCCAGGCCCTATACCCAGCTAAAGCATTGCAAACCACGTCCCCTGAAGCCATAATTCGTGCAGTTGGAGACGTTTTAGAGAAAACGGCGAAATCACACAACGAGAATAATGTGTATTGGCGGTTACGAACATTCTCAGGAAGCATTCCTACTCCCTCGGGAGAGGAGAGTTTTGATAGTTGGATGGTTCAAGCCCGTCTCATGGTTCAAGAGTGTGACTGCTCCAGTAGAGAGAAAAGGAAGAGAATCGGGGAGAGCTTGAAAGGACCTGCTTTGGAGATTATTCAAGCAGTGAGGGCCGCCAATCCTGATGCTAGCCCGATGGACTACCTGGAAGCACTTGAACACATGTTTGGAACCCCTGAGTCTGGTGAGGATCTTTATTTTGCATTCAGATCATTAAGGCAACAGCCTGGAGAAAAGCTGTCTGATTTTCTGAGGAGGCTAGAGAGGTCTTTAAAGAAAGTAATGCTGAAAGGAGGCATTGCGTCAAGCGCATTGATCTTGTGCGCGTTGAACAGCTTATACGAGGTGCTACTGAGTCTGAGCTGATGCTGATGCAGCTGAGATTAAGGGAAAGGAAGGATAACCCCCCTGCATTCTTGACTCTCCTGAATGAAATCCGCGAAGAGGAGGAGCAAGAAGCTGCTTGTCATAAATTGAGCACCAGTGTAAAGCGGATACAAGTCAGAGATGACGAGAACCTGAAACAGTTTCAGAGTTTCATGAACTGAAAGCTCAAGTTAAAGAGTTGCAAACTGTGTTTGTTGCCATGATGATGCAGCATAGTCAGTCAAAGGAATCAAGTGTTACTGGAAGTCAAGCTAAGAAGGTTAAGCCTGTTACATTGCAGCCTGATAAAGACTGTGAGATACAAGCATTGAAGCGTCAGGTACAAGACCTGCAAAAGAAGGTCGTTGTATTGAACATGACACCAGTACCATCAATTGTGGCAAATGCTGAGAACAGCTGGAGCAGCTCGTGCCCACAACAGCAGTAGGCTTCAGGCAGCTAAAGGGTCTGGGGATTACTTCTGCTATCGCTGCAGAGAAGATGGGCATATCGCCACCAAATGCAGCACACCTGAAAACCTTGCTAGGGTGAATCAAAAGCTCATTCGTTCCCAGCGTAAGATGAAAAGTGAACAGAGAGGACCAGGCAAGGAGCCTGCTGAGTCTCCTAATGCGAACTGAGAAGGGAAAGCTGAGAGTTGCGCTAATAGACAGCAACCCTGATTATCATTTTCTGTTTGCAGCACAATAAAACAATCTCCTTGTGAAGCCAGTAGTGTGTTGTCTTGATTCCAGTGTGAAGTGGCGTGGGGAAGAAAGTGACCCAGGTCACAAATGCAACAGATGCTTCTAATATCTTACTGTAAACATGGGTTGAAATAGCAAGGTGACGAGTCTAGGTGAAAGAACCTATGACAGGCTGGACGAGTGGTTTGACGTCAGGCCAGAAGCAGGAAGGAAAACTGACACCAGGCAAGTACTGCAGTTAAAGGCTCTCGCGCTGTTTTATTTTTAAATAATACAAAAAGAAATAAAATATTTTAACAAAAAGAAACTTGCTCACAGAGCAAAATAAAAGGTTCAAATAGAAACAAATCTTGAACTCCAAATAATACAGGTCAGGCTGGGCTGTAGCCTTCACTGTTCCTGTATCTCTTTTTTTTAGTTTTGTTTTTCTCGGGAGAGGAGCCCCTGGCCACGGAGGCGGCAGCGGGAGCTCCACTTCTCCCTCGTACCCTGTACCCTGTGCGGAGCAATAGGCAGCCCCAGGCGATGCGGAGCAGCAGGCAGCCCCAGGCGATGCGGAGCAACAGGCAGTCCCAGGTGATGCGGAGCAGCAGGCATCCCTGGGCAATGCGGAGCAACAGGCAGCCCCAGGCGATCCAGGCGTGGCATCCCTGAGCAGTGCGAGGCAGGCATCCTTGGGCGGTGCGAGGCTGGCATCCTTGGGCGGTGCGAGGCTGGCATCCCCGGGCGGTGCGAGGCAGGCATCCTTGGGCGGTGCGAGGCAGGCATCCCCGGGCGGTGACAAACTGGCATCCCCGGGCGGTGGCAAACTGGCATCCCCGGGCGGTGGCAGACTGGCATCCCCGGGCGATGCATGACAGGGCGGCAGCGGTCCCTCAGGAGGCGACGGCGGCAGCGGACCCTCGGGAGGCACTGCAGGAGGGAGCCACGACCAGCGGTGGTGCTAAGGTTGGCCCTCTTCTCAGCCGCTGCGACCCAACGGTTTTCCCCCTTGCTCTGCTCAGCAGCCTATGCAAATGGCTGCGGACCGCCAGCCTCCTGTTCCGTCCATCCTGTCTTGAAGGGAGAGGCAGCTCCTGCTCCTCTCCCTCGGGTGGTGGTGGTGGAGGCAGAGGCAGCTCCTGCTGCTCTGCTCCTGGAGAAGGCGGCAGGCTCCTCCCCTTCTGGCGCGGCGGCAGGGGCTCCTCCTTCTGGCTGGGCGGCAGGGGCTCCTCCCCTTCTGGCTGCGAAGGCGGCAGGGCTCCTCCCCTTCTGGCTGGCGGCAGTGGCTCCTCCCCTTCTGGTTGCGGCGGCAGGGGCTCCTCCCCTTCTGGTTGCGAAGGCGGCAGGGGCTCCTCCCCTTCTGGCTGCAGCGGGGAAACCAGCAGGCATGCTCCCTCTGCTGGTGGCGGCGACGGAGGTGGAAGCAGCAGGCACTCTCCCTCTGCTGGTGGAGGTGGGGGCGACACACATTCCTCCCATGGTGCTGGAGGTGGAACCAGCAGGAACCTCTGCTGGTGGAGGTGGGAGCGACCAACAGTCCTCCCACGGTGGCGGAGGTGGCACCAGCAGGTATTCTCCCTCTGCTGGTGGCAGTGGTGGAGACAGGTGGAGGAGGTGGGACCAGCAGGCTCTCTCCCTCTGCTGGTGGCGGTGGTGGAGACAGAGGCAGCTCCTGCTGCTCTGCTCCGGCCGTTGGAGGTGGTGGGAGGCGGACCAGCAGGCACTCTCCCTCTGCTGGTGGTACTGGGCAGCAAGCCCTCTGGTAGAAGGGGGCAGTTGAGTGGGGTATGCCCCCGCTCCCCGTAGATGGGGCACCAGCAGGACGCCTCTACAGTGCAGAGGAAGGCCTCCCAGCTGATCTCCTCTGTTAGCTGTGGTGAGGCCAGCAGACAGTTTTTCTCTGCGGGTGCCGGCTTGGGCTGCGGATGTTTGGGCTCCTCCCTCTTGGGTGTTGGCTGGTTCTGGTCTCTCATCCAGAACCACTCTGCCGCATCCCCCACCAGGTCCTGGTTCCAGGCCTCCTCATACTGAGGGTCTCCATAGGGGCAGTCCTCCCTGTCATGCCTGAACTCGTCGCAGGCATCGCACATGAGGGCCCCTTCAGCCCTCCATTGTTCCTGCTCAGCCGCCCAGACCGGGGGTCCAAACTGACTGGGGACCTGGGACCACCACCTCCTGTACAGCTGTTCCAGCTGCTGCCACTTCTGCTGCTTTCTGCAGCTCTTCCTCATTTCTCCCATCCTTCCTCTTCTTCCTCCCATCTTCCTTCCTCACTCTCCTTTTCTCCACACGCAATAATAAAAGCGAAAAAAATGAAAAAAACTGCAGTACCCCTCTTCTGCCTGAGTCCAGGAGGTGCTGGTGATCCCACACTGGACACCACGTGTGACAGGCTGGACGAGTGGTCTGACATCAGGCCACAAGCAGGAAGGAAAACTGACACCAGGGACTGCAGTTAAAGGCGCTCGCGCCGTTTTATTTTTAAATAATACAAAAAGAAATAAAATATTTTAACAAAAAGAAACTTGCTCACAGAGCAAAATAATAGGTTCAAACAGAAACAAATCTCGAACACCAAATAATAAATTATACAGGTCAGGCTGGGCTGTTCCTGTATCTCTCTTTTTTTTAGTTTTGTTTTTCTCTCCTCGCTCTCTCCACTCTCGCTCCTCATACACCCCGAAATGCCGAGAGCTGCAGGCTTTATATTAGTGACTGAGGGATTACAACCTATTAATTATTTAATAATCCCCCGGTCACATTCTGCACGGGTTTTTATTTATTCCTGGCAGAGGACGAGTACCCACTCTCGCCTCTGCCAGAACACATTTTAACTTAAAACAATAACAAAACCCGCGGCGCTTCACCATCATAAATAATAAATACATAAACAAACAAGCACGACTTTCGCCGTCATACATTTAAATACAATAAAACAAATAAACAATACAAAATAACACGGGCAGAGGGGGAGACCCTGTTCTAAAATAAACAAACCCTGTACAGGGCTGCTCGCCCTGTTACAGAACCCTTATAAAAGTTTACCATGGTAATTTTGCAGTTTTCACAAGCTTTTCCAATGGTTATACTATGTATTTAGCATAGTTTATCATGTTTTTTTTATGTGCTTTAGCATACCTGTCAGTGCTTCACAATGCTTACCAATGCTTTCCTATGCTTTTACCATTGCTTTATTACACTGTGCTGTTCTGACACTTTTATAAGGGAATACCAGAGTGAGCTGTTTGAGTATTGCTTGTTTGCACATGTACTTGTGGGCTAGTCTTTCTTCATGATCTCTTGACCCGAGGTCCGGGTGAGGGGGGTTGAGAAACTGTTTGACGTCAGTGTTTTCAAGGATTCAGACTGAAGCCAAACATTTCTCCAGACTTGTGCGGTTCACTGCGTCCAGCCAGGACTGCAACGAAGACAAGTGCTCTGTGAGGGAGTGGAAATGTAAACTAAACAACCAAAAGAAACAACAAAAACAGATATGAAAACAATCTTAATGCTCTGCTCTCAGACAGGCCAGGAACAGCCACTGCAGTTCAACTGAACATGGACTGGGATTGTCAAACTGTATGAATAACAAACCTATCACTTATAGGTTTTGTCATCCATTTATATATATATACAGTACTGTGCAAAAGTTTTAGGCAGGTGTGAAAAAATGCTGTAAAGTAAGAATGCTTTCAAAAATAGACATGTTAATAGTTTATATTTATCAATTAACAAAATGCAAAGTGAGTGAACAGAAGAAAAATCTACATCAAATCAATATTTGGTGTGACCACCCTTTGCCTTCAAAACAGCATCAATTCTTCTAGGTACACTTGCACACAGTTTTTGAAGGAACTCGGCAGGTAGGTTGGCCCAAACATCTTGGAGAACTAACCACAGTTCTTCTGTGGATTTAGGCAGCCTCAGTTGCTTCTCTCTCTTCATGTAATCCCAGACAGACTCGATGTTGAGATCAGGGCTCTGTGGGGGCCAAACCATCACTTCCAGGACTCCTTGTTCTTCTTTACGCTGAAGATAGTTCTTAATGACTTTTGCTGTATGTTTGGGGTCGTTGTCATGCTGCAGAATAAATTTGGGTCCAATCAGATGCCTCCCTGATGGTATTGCATGATGGCTAAGTATCTGCCTGTACTTCTCAGCATTGAGGAGACCATTAATTCTGACCAAATCCCCAACTCCATTTGCAGAAATGCAGCCCCAAACTTGCAAGGAACCTCCACCATGCTTCACTGTTGCCTGCAGACACTCATTTGTGTACCGCTCTCCAGCCCTTCGGCGAACAAACTGCCTTCTGCTACAGCCAAATATTTCAAATTTTGACTCATCAGTCCAGAGCACCTGCTGCCATTTTTCTGCACCCCAGTTCCTGTGTTTTCGTGCATAGTTGAGTCGCTTGGCCTTGTTTCCACGCCGGAGGTATGGCTTTTGGCGCAAGTCTTCCATGAAGGCCACTTCTGACCAGACTTCTCCGGACAGTAAATGGGTGTACCAGGGTCCCACTGTTTTCTGCCAATTCTGAGCTGATGGCACTGCTGGACATCTTCCGATTGCGGGAAGTACGCATGATGTGTCTTTCATCTGCTGCAGTAAGTTTCCTTGGCCGACCACTGCGCTCACGGTCCTCAACGTTGCCCGTTTCTTTGTGCTTCTTCAAAAGAGCTTGGACAGCACATCTGGAAACCCCTGTCTGCCTTGAAATTTCTGCCTGGGAGAGACCTTGCTGATGCAGTATAACTACCTTGTGTCTTGTTGCTGTGCTCAGTCTTGCCATGGTGTATGACTTTTGACAGTAAACTGTCTTCAGCAACCTCACCTTGTTAGCTGTTTGGCTGTTCCTCACCCAGTTTTATTCCTCCTACACAGCTGTTTCTGTTTCAGTTAATGATTGTGTTTCAACCTACATATTGAATTGATGATCATTAGCACCTGTTTGGTATAATTGTTTAATCATACACCTGACTATATGCCTACAAAATCCCTGACTTTGTGCAAGTGTACCTAGAAGAATTGATGCTGTTTTGAAGGCAAAGGGTGGTCACACCAAATATGGATTTGATTTAGATTTTTCTTCTGTTCACTCACTTTGCATTTTGTTAATTGATAAATATAATCTATTAACATGTCTATTTTTGAAAGCATTCTTACTTTACAGCATTTTTTCACACCTGCCTAAAACTTTTGCACAGTACTGTATATTGTGACAAAGTATTGTTCTGTAAAGTCTAACTTAAGCACACTTCGGTCTGAGAACAGAAGCAACACACAATGGTATCACAGTTAATCAGGACAGTGCCTGTTGGTTTATTGTCTCCCTGGTCCCAGGCAGATGGGTTAGTTGAGTTGGGTCGCAAAGTTCAGTACACAAAGCAGGTTATCATACAAACAGGGTCTCACCGCCGGCAGAGTAGTCCAAACAGTCCAAGTCATGCACAGGTATTCAATAGTTTCTTTGTTTTCTATAATCTCTCCTTCTCTTAAACCGATCCAGCAAACACGCACACCCTTAATGAGGTTTTAGCTGTCCTTTAAATACAGGTGGCTGGGGGTTGATTGCCCTATCAATGACCCATTAACAATCCATTAGCACCTCATCACATTCCTCCCAAGACACCTGTCTCGGGGTAGTTTTCCCTGTCAGCCATTTTGTGTTCAGTGTTCGGCCATTTTGTGTGAGGACACAACCCCAACAAAATGTTTGCTCGCAAATACCTCCCATTGATTACCTCACCCCTGGGATTCCCACATATCCTCCCACTCAGCTTCGACCCCAGCGCATTACTCTGGCATTTTTGTCTTTGGATCGGTGCATCCATGTGAGGGGCACATGGTCACTGATCAGGGTGAAGTGGCGTCCTAAGAGGTAATACTTTAAACTTTCTAGGGCCCACTTTACCGCCAAACACTCCTTCTCCACTATTGCATAATTCTTCTCGTTGGGCTCTAATTTCCTACTTAAGAAGAGGATTGGGTGTTCCTCCCCTTCTATCTCTTGGGACAAGACCACCCCTAACCCTACCTCGGAGGCGTCAGTTTGTACCAAAAATTATTTTTGAAGTCAGGTACTATTAGCACGGGGTTACTGCACAAAGCATCTTGATATTTCTGGAACGCCTGGTTCGCTGCCTCCCCCCAGTGTACCATATTTGGGCCTTTGGCTTTCGTCATGTCCGTAAGGGGAGCGGCAATGGTGGCATAATTAGGAATAAACCTCCTATAATAGCCCGTCAAACCTAAAAATGCACTCACCTGCCTTTTATTAACTGGTTTTGGCCAGTCTCTTATGGCCTCCAGCTTCGAGATCTGCAGTTTTACTACCCCCTTCCTACTACATACCCCAAGTATCTTGCTTCCTCCATACCCAGGCTACACTTGGCTGGGTTAGCTGTCAGCCCGGCTTGACGTATGGAGTTCAATACGGATTGCATTCGGGGCAGGTGGGACTCCCAGTCGGTACTGTGAATAACTACATCGTCTAAGTATGCCGCAGCATAGTTTCGGTGGGGCCTCAGTATCTGATCCATCATCCTTTGAAATGTTGCAGGAGCACCATGTAACCCAAAAGGCATAACGGTATATTGGAACAAGCCATCTGGCGTGGCAAAGGCCGTCTTTTCCCGGGCTCTCCTAGTGAGTGGGATTTGCCAGTAGCCCTTTGCTAAATCTAGGGTAGAGATATATCTAGCCTTTCCGATTTTCTCTAGCAATTCATCTACCCTGGGCATGGGGTAGGCATCAAATTTTGAGACCTCATTCACCCTTCTAAAATCATTACAAAACCTCCAGGACCCATCTGGTTTGGAGACCATGACGATGGGACTGCTCCACTCACTATTAGATTCTTCGATTACCCCTGCCTTCAACATTTCTTTTACCTCTTTCCGGATTGCCTCTCGGCGTGCCTCCGAACTTCGATAGGGCCTCATATTTATCTTTACCCCTGGGTCGGAGACAATATCATGTGCCACTATTTGTGTTCGACCGGTATACCTGAAAACACCTCCTTATTGTGGTCCACCAGTGTTTGTACCTCTCTGTTCTGCTCAGGGTTGAGTGTGGGTGCAATTTTAACCTCTGGTTTCCCTTGTGGTGGGGTGGGGTAGGTCACCACTAACGTCTCCCTCTCTTTCCATGCTTTTAGGAGATTGATATGATATATTTGCTCAGGGGTCGACGACCTGGCTGTCGCACCCTATAATTCACCTCTCCTACTTTCTCCAATACCTCATAAGGGCCTTTCCAGGTTGCCAAAACTTACACTCCACCGTGGGAATTAATACTAACACCCGATCCCCTGGCTGAAAGGTGCGTAGGGTAGCCCATCTATTGTAAGAGAATCTTTGGTGTTTTTGAGCCTGCCGTAGATGTTCTCTAACAATTGGTGTGACGGTGGCTATCCTGTCGTGCATGGCAGTGATGTGCTCAGTTACACTGTGAAATGGTGTAGCCTCCTGTTCCCATGTTTCCCGCGCAATGTCCAATATCCCTCGGGGGTGTCTCCCATACACTAATTCAAATGGTGAAAACCCCAGTGATGCCTGTGGTACCTCCCGAATCGCGAACATCAGATAGGGCAACAGATAATCCCAATTCTTCCCATCCTTTTCTATTACTTTTCGGAGCATAGACTTTAGCGTTCTATTGAACCTCTCAACTAAACCATCTGTCTGAGGATGATAGACTGAGGTTCGCAATTGTGTAATGTGCAATAACTTGCACAAGTCTGTCATTACTTTCGACATAAAGGGAGTCCCTTGGTCTGTCAGTATTTCCGGGAATACCCACTCTACTAAACATCAACATTAACTCCTTGGCAATCCCTTTAGAAGCCATGGTACGTAATGGGAGTGCTTCCGGGTACCTGGTGGCGTAATCCATGACTACTAAAATGTATTGATGGCCTCTAGCGGACTTGGGTAGGGGTCCCACTAGGTCCATCGCTATTCGGTCAAACGGGGTTTCGATAATCGGTAAGGGAACAAGAGGGCTCCTAAATGCTGGGTTGGGTGCAACTAATTGACATTCGGGACAGCCCCCACAATGTCTAGTGATATCGCCATATACCCCAGGCCAAAAGAACCTCTGTAACACCCGTTCCCTTGTTTTCTCGACCCCTAGGTGCCCACCTAATATGTGGCCATGGGCCAGGTTCAGCACCGTCCTTCGGTATGAACTGGGTACCAATAACTGGTCTACCACATCCACTCCAACCTTTGCTACCTGGTATAACAGGTCATTCTTTACCATAAAATAGGGATAGGTTTTGGGCATTTCCTCGTTATTGAAGGGGGCTCCATTCACTACCTTCACACTCCCTTTGGCGTGTTGCAGTGTAGGATCCTGCGCTTGCGCAGTTCCAAATTTCGTGGGGCATTCTCCTATCTCTGGCAGCCAAACCTCCCCTCCTTCAAGGTTCCCTATCCCCTCAGTTCCCTCCTCAACCCCCTCCTCCCCAGGGGGTTCAACCAGCTGTACCTGTTCTATTTCATTTTCCCCTAGTAGTACTTCCCCTGAGGCATTCGTGGATGCCAACACCACTTCGGGGTTAGTTTGTGGACAAGAGGCTTCTCCCTGCTCTGTAATTTGAAGGGGCGGGGCCAACTTATTTCTTAACTTTTCAAAGTTAGGAAAATACCGTCCCAGTATCACATCATAAGGCATTTTGGGTACTACCCCGACCTCGTAATCCAGGGTACCTGCCTCGGTTTGCATGGTCACTACAGCAGTCGGATACAGGCGGGTTTCCCCATGTATGCACGTGATACTGATGTCTTGGTATTTATTCAATTTGTGGTTTGGCACTAATCTTGCCGTGACCAAAGTGATCATGCTTCCTGAATCGAGCAGTGCCGCCACCTCTTGTCCATCCACAATCACACTACACATATGTTTCTCATCAGGGGGTTCATCTACAGACATTGCAGTAACTACAGGGTAGGCAACAAATACATCAGAAGTATCCAGTCTGTTACTAATATTACATTGCATAGGCTCATCTTTTTGTGGACAATAAGCAGCAATATGTCCCGGCTTATTACAATTATAACATATAATGGTACAGGGGCTTGTCTCTCGAGACCCCATGCTCCTGTGATTGGCTCTTGTCGGCCCAGTTAACCCCCAGTCTCACTCAGGCCTTGCAGCCCCTCGCTGCTCAGTCTCCCCAAATAAAGGTGGAATATTTTTACCTGGTCCGTTGGTTCGTCCAGGCCGGGGGAACGGTTTCTCAGGGTGTAAGGCCTCTCCTGCTCCAGCCGTGTAATATCGCTCTACCAAGGCAACTAGAGCATCTGCAGAGAGCACCTCGTTCTGCCCCACCCAACGGCGAACCTCCTTGGGCAAGCCGCGTTGGTAATGATCCATAACAATCGTTTCCACAATCTGAGCCCCTGTTCGGGCTTCTGGCTGGAGCCATTTCCTGGCTAAGTGGACCAGGTCGAACATCTGGGTCCGGGGTGGTTGTCCAGCCTTGTAGTTCCACTGATGGAAACGATGGGCCCTCACGGTGGGTGTAACTCCCAGCCGGGTTAGGATCTCAGCCTTGAGCTTCCCATAATCCTGGGCTTCACTTAACTCTAGGTCGTGGTATGCCTTCTGGGATTCCCTAGCGAGATAGGGGGCGATCAGACTGACCCACTCCTCCTTCGGCCATTTCTCCCGCTCTGCAGTCCTCTCAAAGGTCATGAGGAACGCCTCCACATCATCTTGGGGTGTCATCCAAGGACTCTCTCTCTCTCAATGAAAAAACGGACTCTCTGAAAATGAAAATGTCTAAGCTGTCTCTTGTAAAAGCTACACAGAAAACTCTAAGTGTACAATTGGACTGAAGTAAACATAAGAATACTGAAGTTACTTAATATCTAAGTGCTTTTTAAATCTACACTAATTGAAGTGTGGCTTTGTTGCATCGTCTTGAAGAAAAAGCCATCTTGTTTTGCTTCAGAAATCCTTTATCTGAAGAGGACTACAAATTGAAGACAGGTTTCTAAACTGAAACACTTTTTAACCATGAGGAGAAAGCTATATACAGTAATTCTTCATTGTGAGACTCTTTCAACTTTCTTCACATGTAAGGACCGGTAACTAATAATAATGTCCATGGTGCATAAATCGATTGTATGATTAATTCTGTTTAAATTGGGTATGAAGTCATATTAACCTATGTTGAATTACATGATAGAATATGAATGCATTGCTGAATGTTGAATATATTTAGAATCTTAATTACAACTGAATATATGGTTAATTGGTCTTGAACATACTTCGTATAATAATTGATTATACATCGAAAACGAATAAGGAGGCTTCAAATGCAGTTGCATGAAGGCCAGTCTTTTTATCTCTCTTGTCTGAGCGGGTGTATGTGCTTTATCAATGAACTAACAAACCGTGTTCTGCTCCAGTCAGTCCCTGAACAATGACCTATTTAAGGATGGGTGCGTTGTCCCAGAATTGGTGACCTGTTTCACTGGCTCACTGACAAGATACTGAAAGCTACATGAACAGAATAGAGATGGAAGATAAAAAATAAAGACATTTTTCAAAACAAGAATTGTTGGTACTTATAGAAGAGGTGAATTAAAAAATATCTAATGGTAAAATATCTCCACTCTGGAATGACAGCAAAGGTAAAGAAGAGGAGCTGGGCTCAGTGGCCAAGACTGTGCTTCCGTGTGTGACATTGTGAAAGATGCTTGCCTGGGGGCAGTCCTGGTACCTGTGTGCTTGGTGGGGCGCAGTCCTGGTACCTCTTGATGGGTTGCAGTCCCGGTACCTCTTGACGGGTCGCAGTCCCGGTACCTCTTGACGGGTCGCAGTCCCGGTACCTCTTGATGGGTCGCAGTCCCGGTACCTCTTGATGGGTCACAGTTCCGGTACCTCTTTATGGGTCGCAGTCCCGGTACCTCTTGATGGGTCGCAGTCCTGGTACCTCTTGATGGGTCGCAGTCCGGTACCTCTTGACGGGTCGCAGTTCCGGTACCTCTTGACGGGTCGCAGTCCCGGTACCTCTTGACGGGTCACAGTCCCGGTACCTCTTGACGGGTCACAGTCCCGGTACCTCTTGACGGGTCACAGTCCCGGTACCTCTTGACGGGTCGCAGTCCCGGTACCTCTTGACGGGTCGCAGTCCCTGTGTCTCTTGATGGGTCACAGTCCTTGTATCACTAGTACAGATTCTTTCAAATAAACATGTTATGATTTTGAATGTGCAGTTCTTAAGAATTGTATTATTAAGGATATGATCAGGGCCGTTGAGAGCCTTCATGGGCCCCAGGAAAGGATTGGTATGTGGCCCCCCTCTCTCAATCAATTCCCCATCCCCCGTCTTCCTCCTAAACATTGAACAAGTAACCGTGCACACATGGTACTACATCAGTCCCACTTTGTAGTATACTCTTCAGCCAATTAGGGAGAGCGATCACTTGATTAAATGAAATAGCAGCTTCAGTGATAAAGACGATAGATGGAATCATGCAGTTAAAGCATGACAGATTGCAATATTGAATGAATGTCTTCCGGTGTGTGTTTAATGCTGTAACCTACTAGCCTATTGCTTTCAAATGAAATCAGGACTGGATTATGTACATAAGACTCTGTAGCAGTAGTCACAGTTGACACTGGGTTAATTTCTATTTTCTTTGCTGATCTGTCTTTAAATTATCAATATATTTTACATAACTTGACATTTTTAAAAGCAAAAAGCCACAATGGTGAGAGACCTATAAGCATCATGAATGTAACCTTGTTTGTGAATGTTTATATGCATAAACAACCATCCCTTGTCCAAAACTTAGTGTTGTAAACAAGTCAAACCTTAAACATTAAATTAGGAGGTTGTGTGGTCTAGTGGTTAAAGAAAAGGGCTTGTAATCAGAAGGTCCCCGGCTCACTCACTGACTCATTTTGTGACTCTGAGTAAGTCACTTAACCTCCTTGTGCTCTGTCTTTTGGGTGAGATGTTGTAAGTGGCTCTGCAGCTGATGCATAGTTCACACACCCTAGTCTCTGTAAGTTGCCTTGGATAAAGGCAAAATATGCCCTTCAGTAGCCAACCCAAATAATGTCCAAATAAGACACACACCGCTCACCCTCCTTTCCACGGTCCAAGCTTCACTACAGTACAGAACTGAGAAATAACATTATAAAACTGACAGAGCAACTTATTCCACAAATCCACACTTCCAAATACAAGCTAGTGTAAAATGCTTTCATAGAGCAGGATTGAGACGTTTACTGTCAGTGCCAGTCATAAACAAACAGCCAACACTTCTCACTATATATTTCAAATACTGAATTTCAAATAAATGAATAGTATTTTGACAGCGCCTGCACTGCACCATACAGACCAGTGTTTCCCAAGCACGAACAGGTGTGCCGTGGAATCTTTTTTAAAACTACATGTGAGGGGAAAAAAAAACCTTCCATTCCCTTGTATTTGAATTTGTGTTGGAACCAGATTCATTATGTACTGTTCTCTGCAGGTGTACATGACAGATGCAACATTTCAAATAACAATTTTTTTTGCAATTTGAAGCACCAAGGGGAATGGAACACAGTGTTCAGCACTGAGCTTTACAGGAGGTTAGCTGAGGCAGGCTGTGTCTACCAGCACTGATACAGGAGGTTAGCTGAGGCAGGCTGTGTCTACCAGCACTGATACAGGAGGTTAGCTGAGGCAGGCTGTGTCTACCAGCACTGATACAGGAGGTTAGCTGAGGCAGGCTGTGTCTACCAGCACTGATACAGGAGGTTAGCTGAGGCAGGCTGTGTCTACCAGCACTGATACAGGAGGTTAGCTGAGGCAGGCTGTACCAGCACTGATACAGGTTAGCTGAGGCAGGCTGTGTCTACCAGCACTGATACAGGAGGTTAGCTGAAGCAGGCTGTGTCTACCAGCACTGATACAGGAGGTTAGCTGAGGCAGGCTGTGTCTACCAGCACTGATACAGGAGGTTAGCTGAGGCAGGCTGTGTCTACCAGCACTGATAACAGGAGGTTAGCTGAGACAGGCTGTGTCTACCAGCACTGATACAGGAGGTTAGCTGAGGCAGGCTGTGTCTACCAGCACTGATAACAGGAGGTTAGCTGAGACAGGCTGTGTCTACCAGCACTGATACAGGAGTTTAGCTGAGGCAGGCTGTACCAGCACTGATACAGGTTAGCTGAGGCAGGCTGTGTCTACCAGCACTGATACAGGAGGTTAGCTGAAGCAGGCTGTGTCTACCAGCACTGATACAGGAGGTTAGCTGAGGCAGGCTGTGTCTACCAGCACTGATACAGGAGGTTAGCTGAGGCAGGCTGTGTCTACCAGCACTGATAACAGGAGGTTAGCTGAGACAGGCTGTGTCTACCAGCACTGATACAGGAGGTTAGCTGAGGCAGGCTGTGTCTACCAGCACTGATAACAGGAGGTTAGCTGAGACAGGCTGTGTCTACCAGCACTGATACAGGAGTTTAGCTGAGGCAGGCTGTGTCTACCAGCACTGATACAGGAGGTTAGCTGAGGCAGGCTGTGTCCACCAGCACTGATAACAGGAGGTTAGCTGAGACATGCTGTGTCTATCAGCACTGATACAGGAGGTTAGCTGAGGCAGGCTGTGTCTACCAGCACTGATAACAGGAGGTTAGCTGAGACAGGCTGTGTCTACCAGCACTGATACAGGAGGTTAGCTGAGGCAGGCTGTGTCTACCAGCACTGATACAGGAGGTTAGCTGAGGCAGGCTGTGTCTACCAGCACTGATACAGGAGGTTAGCTGAGGCAGGCTGTACCAGCACTGATACAGGTTAGCTGAGGCAGGCTGTGTCTACCAGCACTGATACAGGAGGTTAGCTGAGGCACGCTGGGTTTACCAGCACTGATAACAGGAGGTTAGCTGAGGCACGCTGGGTCTGCCAGCACTGATTCAGGAGGTTAGCTGAGGCAGGCTGTACCAGCACTGATACAGGTTAGCTGAAGCAGGCTGTGTCTACCAGCACTGATACAGGAGGTTAGCTGAGGCACGCTGGGTCTACCAGCACTGATACAGGAGGCTAGCTGAGGCACTGTGTTTGCCAACAATATGAAGACGTGTTTAACCATTAGTTTTCACCTTCTTATTCACAATGTAGCATATCACTGTTTGTGATCGCACTGTTCATAATATGTACTGTTAACACTGACTTGCACAAACACAGGTGTACAATAAACACTTTATTATACATTGGGGGGATAAAGATGGCTGCAGCCTCCCAGTCACCGTACTGCTCTCCCAGTGCCATATCCACTTCGTCTGGGTCCCGTTGTCGGTTCTCGGTCCCTTACTGGAGGCACCAGGAATGTGGACTGACCCGCAAGAAGGTCAAAGGATGGACATGTTGGAACTTGTTGGGAATTGGTTGGGTTTTAAAGGGGAGGAAGGGGTGAAGAGTTGGCTTTGGTATGGCCATGTGTGTTTTACACAAGGGGGAGGATGTGTGACAGGATAGAGGACCTGCACAAGTAAAATGTGTGTTTTGTGGCTGGCAGCCATCTTGGGCTCAGTTGTAGAGGAACAGCCTGGGGCCAAGATGGCCAATTTTGCACAGCAACATGTTATTTAAATGTTTACTTGTTACATTTGTAATTGTTTTATTAGGTAATTAAAAAGTGTGGAATGTGGCCAGATGGTGATTGATTTATTGATTGTCCAATCACCCCTGGCTACACCCTATAAAAAAGAACAAATCAAATGTTTGTGGAGAAGAGCATGGAGAGAGCAGGGCTGAGAGCAGCAGGTTGTGCTGTCTGCCCTGCACCGGGATCGCTGTAGCTTGGGTGCCGTTTGGGATTTATTTTAATAGTTTGTTTAATGTAAGAGTTTTGTTTAAACATTTCATTTGTTTTGTATATAGTAAAAGTGCGCCAAGGCACTTTAACTGAATTTTCGTTTGCTATTTCTGCCGCTGACCAGCCCTGGCCACCTGCCACTACGCAACAGTTGGTTTAAAAATAATTTTTAAAACACCCTACTAGATGACAGTGACACAGACAAATGTGACACTTCTATGAATATTTTAATAGCGTGGCGCTAAAGGGCTATGCTTGTTAGACAACATTTGATGATAAATCTATTATATTCTCTGGCCACATACCTGGATCGTTTGAGTAACACAAGTCACTCGTAACATTTTAAAGATGGACTGTCACTGAGTTGTCTTCTTTTTTCCCTGCGGTGAGTGACTGTCTGATTCCAACAGAGAGATAAAGCTGCGTCTTTGTCCAAGCTGTTAGACCTACTGTTAAATTCTCCTCATGAAAGGGCGTAATGTTTGGCTTTGCGGGAGTTAAAAAATACTTAAGAAGTTGCTCGTTTCTCATTTCTGATTTCTTTTTTTTCTCTCCCTTTTCTCATTCTGATTTTGAGAGCCAAGCTATTATTATTATCACCGTTCAGCCAAAATGGAAAAAAAAAGTTTTTTAAGTTAGATTTGAATGCAGACAATCATACAGTAGAGTTAGAAATTATTGAACAAATATTGTCAGAACTTTAAAGTATAAGTATTTTGAGCCCAGGCTCCCCGAGATAGGGCCCAGGATAACAGTCCTGATTGCCACCCCCACTGATGGCGTCACTGACCGGAACCATCTTTTTTACACCACTAAATGCTCATTACTTATTAATTTAAAGCTCTTAAGAAGGATCTCTTTAGAAAACAGGAAGATATTTTTTAATGGATTAGGTGGAAAAATTCAGCAGATTTTGCCGTTTCCACCGAGAATGAAACCCCTTTCAAAAACCGGGCCCTATGTGCTCTGAAAAAGTATAACCATTAACTGTTATAGATATCCAACAAAGATGATCCAAAAAGTCTCTATAAAAAGCTTTAAATCACATAGAGCTAACAGATCAATTCCATTAAGCCTTGCCTAATGCTACAGTATTACATCATTTAGATCTCATATTTTCCTACGTAAAAGACAAACACATTATCTGTGTATTTGATTTATTATATTTTTGCAACACTACTAATGAAATACATTTTCCAATTGCTCCTTCCAGATATTTCAATGCTGCACTTGTAATCTCTGTGAAAGGAACGAGTCGTGACTTAGGAGCAGAGCCAACGAGTGAGGCTTCAGGGAGATTGAGTTCTTGTAAAACTTCCAGAAGCAACTCAGCTCCTTAGCAACTAACGGCTGCTTTTCCAGTGACAGCTGTTTTCAATGTCTCCAATTATGCTAGACCCACAGTATAGTATATGTACAGTTACACTAAAATTGTTCAGCAAATTCTGACAAACTTATTATCCATAGTAAATTATTTGGAACTACTGTTTAAAAGAGTGTAACTTCATGACATTAAGGTTTGACTCGTCAAAAGTAGGAAATGTTTAGCAAAGGCTGTGGGTCAACCTTAACTGTCAGACCCCTTCTGTCAGGCATTACAGCTTGCAGGGGAATGCTTTGCCAAATTCCCATAAAACAAATGCATGGAACAGTAACTGTGAAATTCCAACACAATGGGGCTAAATTGGGTTCCTAATTACAGTAAATACATTTACTATCTTGAATTTGGTGTTTTTAACTGTGGAAATAGTCGTTTTTTTGTAATGATTCTATAACTGCAGCCATTATAAAATAGTAAATCATGGTTCAGCATCAACAAAAAATATGTTATATAACGACCTGTTTCATGCAACTGTTGCCAAGGAAACAATACCAGAGCCTTGAAAAAGTTGAACAATAAGCCTGCTGATTCACAGAGAACTCACAAACTACACTGGAGAGTGAATGGCTGAAATTACCCTTGTCCTGCAACCTCTCCTGTTTTTATTAAAAGCTTGTTGTTTGTGAAATTTCAATAAGGTAATGTCACTGGCACCCGTGCATGTTTGCCAGTTCTCTTCAGTTGGTAATTAAAGACCAATGACTCATTTCCATCTGCACCAAGAAACCTGTAACAGTCCCTCAGACCTGGCTCCAGTTTTACACTGATGCTTCCTTATTTCCCAGTGCTGTGGAGGCTCACTCCACCTACACATTTATAGAGAGTGGGTGTTTTGATTACAGCCATTAACCTTGCAGTTTTTTGATCAACAAGAAATCATGTCATGGTATGACGTTGAAAAGTGTAGAACAGTCAGCTGATGTACTGTACTTGTCTAGCAATTAAATACAATTGAATTTAAATTTTGCTGCATATGCATTGTATATGGTTTCAAATTATTGATTAATCTTGTTTTCTCAATTGCAGCATCACAGCTGTGAGAGAGAAAATAGATATAATTAGCATACCCTTTAATGAAAGCAGGCAGCATTAAACCACTCTGCTTTATCATGTTAACATTTTGAAAAACATAACTGCAATACATAAATGAGGTTTATGCTACCAAGAATGAAGGGAACAAGAAGACATTGCATTTAGATCCCCTTTTTCCTGTTTTTCTTGGAGAAACACATTTTCAATCCTTTATTGCCATGGCTTTGGAATGGGTGGGTTGCTATGGAGACTCCATCTATAATTATAATTTAAAAGAATGCTAGTTTTATTTAAAAATGTGGTATTTGATTGATACCTATGCTAGAGGTTGGTGATGCTGTCATATGTATGGGGTAAGACTGCACTTAGACTATGTCCAATTCTGGTCACCACAGTCCCAACGAAGACTGATCCCAGAGCTTAAAGAATGAGCTACAAGGATAGGCTGTAACAACTGGATCTATTTAGCCTGGAACAAAGAAGAATTAGGGGGACTAACTGAAGAGTTGATATAGTTAACCATAACCAATACGTTAAGTGCAACACAGAAACCAGGACCAGAGGACAAAGTTGGAAATTAAGTGGATAGGAAGGAGACACTTCACACAGACAGGGGTGAAGAGAATAGAATGGGTTACCTAGTCATGTTGTTGATGCTGAATCACTGACAAAGTTTTGAGATCAATGAGCTACAAGGAACCAGACGAGCATATATGGGCCAAATGTCTTCCTCTCCTTCATAATGTTCTTATGTTCAGTATTTTCTCTTTGATTGGCAACAAACCATGTCATATTATCATTAATATATAACTACCTCCCGTTTGGCCAGCAGGTTTTCTGCAGTCGTGGTTTGACATTCACCTTTAGTATCATTTGCAATGGAGAGACTCATTTCTGCCACCCCATGACCAGACTGTGGTCAAGTCCCAATTCAAACTGGTTTGACTTGCTGCCAATGTAAACAAATAAAACTGGTTTCAAATTGCTTTCATTTCAGTCCCATTTCAGATGGAAACCAGGAGTAACAGTCAGGCTGCTTCCAGGTTGAATCATTCCAGTTACGTGAGATTGCTCATCAGTGCTGGCACCTGCTTACCAGCAGCACTGGACCATGGCCAAGTTCTGGATTAAGTTTAAAAATCATGTTATTTAGACTTTGCACTTTCATATCCCCTTCTTGTGTGGATGAGATGTAAAAGTGCAACAACCACAGCATCAAAACAAGGTTTTTCGCTCTCATTAGCACAACAACATCCTCCCTGGCTGTTTGATTTACACCCACCAGTCAATTCCTGTGTTATTGTTATTGGGAACACAGCATACAGGAGTGCAAGGCTCTAAGGGAGACTGGACACTGGAAGGAAACGTATTATGTTGTGGCTGGAAAATGTGGCTATCAAATGCTATAAAAAATAATATATTAATAATTGTTGTGTACATTTTGGACAGAATGTAATTATTTAGCTGTATACAGTAACAAACAATGCCATTCCGTTTTATTATGCAAATATTTATTATAGAGTATAAGAAAGCCCCATCTTTGCAAATTCAACATTTCAGGTATTTGTATCAACATTTTACCAATATAAAGGATTTATAAATAGAAACACATTCTTCATTGCCATATCAAAAGTTATAATTTAAATAAAGGACCATTAAATACAAGCGTACACAGTAAACTTGCACTTCAGTCTATCAAGAACAAGAACATTGTCATTGTGGCTCGGCTCCACCCCTGGGCTGTTGTTTTCATCAAGTCTCTGGACTCCTGCGTTCGGAAAGCGTCAGCCTCCCTTCACTTTAACACATTCATATTGATAGCAGATTAAAAACATACTTTCTAGGCACTGCAGTATATCAAAAATATCAAACTTCTATAGCCTTCTGTATATATCATTCCAGAGTTTTTTAAGCAGGATTTGAAATGTTTTATTATTCAGACCAGTTGTTAATTCACTTCACTTTAGAATACATCTAGACAGTTAAATGTATACTCTTACAAATTATTCACTGCCTGCTCTAACTGTGTGACACTGTTTTGACTCTGGAAGATACATTTGCATATATACCCTGACGCAAATAAACCCAGTACATGTATAAATACATTTAGCCACAGGCACAAGTAACATTTATTTACTTCTTTAAAGACATCTGTATCAAAAAAGAAAAAAAAATCTTCCTTTCATCGATATGTTATGTATCTTTATATGTATGATATGTGTATACACACATAATGGCACACATGTATATATGTTCATAAAAGTACTATTGTATATACATACATCCAGCTGTTTGTTGTAGATATTAGGCCAGGAAACAAAGTCCATCTTCATTATGAAGCAGCAGGGGTCCCCGGGATCCGGGGCGGTTCACTGTGTGGAGTCAGAGTCACTGGAGTCCACGCTTCCCCGCATGGCGGATGTTGCTAACCGGTCCCGCTGGAGGATCTGGCTGCTGCACCGCAGACTCTCCAAGGACTGCAGGAAGGACTTTCTTGCTCTCTCCTCCTCCAGCGGCGAGGCTCCTTCCTCCTCCATCTCAGTGATCTCTGCGAATGTCACCGGCTGCGTCTTGAAGCGAGACTGTCGGGGGCGCCTCAGCCTGGCTTTGCCCGTGCCGGAGCCTGGGGAGGGAAGAGGCTGGGGAACCCCTCCATCGCTGCTGCCAGGAGGTGTGGGGGCATCACTGTCTGGCATCCGCTGACTTCCATGTGTCTTTCTGCCATCATGATCGGCTTCAGAAATGATTTCACTGCTTCAGCTGGCTTTCAAATCGTTATCAAACACTAGATCAGCCTCTTGTCTTCCTCTGCAGGGGTTTGCTCAGAACAAGCTTCTGAATGTCAGCTTTTAGGGGAGCGATGAAGATGTTTTAAATGAAATCAACTCCCTTTTTTGGTTTTAGAGTTCTGTTCAGTCCTTGCAGTTACTAGAAGCTAGAAGCAAAGTGCACAGTTTATGTCTGCAATTGAAAGGAAATGTCCATAGTTTAGTCAGATCCTCTAATAGCACTGGCAGGAGATGCAGAATGTGTTTTCAGTAGCTGTGTCAGACTGTGTCTGAAGAAGGCTGCTTGCTCTGCTCTGTTTCTCTCTCTCTCACTGACTCAAAGCAGCAGGGCTGGGTTTATATAGCCCACTGCAGCCCACTTCTCAGAAACATCACAATCACTCCCCTCTCCAGTCACAGTTCCGGCTTCCATACCAATCTGCTGGAATCAGGCCTTGAAATAGTCAGCTGTGATGATGTAAGCAGGGAAGTCACCCACTGAGAGTCCTACAGGGGACCTCCCACCCCCTCCTCACACACACTACCATGAGCACAGACAGTGAAGAAAACAGCAGTGTGGCTGGGAGGCAGTGAGGCTGGGAGGCAGTGTGGTCTAGTGGTTAGAGCTGAGGGGCTGGGAGGCATTGTGATCTAGTGGTTAGAGCTGAGGGACTGGGAGGCAGTGTGGTCTAGTGGTTAGAGCTGAGTGACTGGGAGGTAGTGTGATCTAGTGGATAGAACTGAGTGACTGGGAGGCAGTGTGGTCTAGTAGTTAGAGCTGAGTGACTGGGAGGCAGTGTGGTCTAGTGGTTAGAGTTGAGGGACTGGGAGGTAGTGTGATCTAGTGGATAGAGCTGAGTGACTGGGAGGCAGTGTGGTCTAGTGGTTAGAGTTGAGGGACTGGGAGGTAGTGTGGTCTAGTGGTTAGAACTGAGGGACTGGGAGGCAGAGTGGTCTAGTGGTTAGAGCTGAGGGACTGGGAGGTAGTGTGGTCTAGTGGTTACAGCTAAGTGACTGGTAGGTAGTGCGATCTAGTGGATAGAACTGAGTGACTGGGAGGCAGTGTGGTCTAGTGGTTAGAGCTGAGTGACTGGGAGGCAGTGTGGTCTAGTGGTTAGAGCTGAGGGACTGGGAGGCAGTGTGGTCTAGTGGTTAGAGCTGAGGGACTGGGAGGCAGTGTGGTCTAGTGGTTAGAGCTGAGGGACTGGGAGGCAGTGTGGTCTAGTGGTTAGAGCTGAGGGACTGGGAGGCAGTGTGGTCTAGTGGTTAGAGCTGTGTGGCTGGGAGGCAGTGTGGTCTAGTGGTTAGAGCTGAGTGACTGGGAGGCAGTGTGGTCTAGTGGTTAGAGCTGAGGGACTGGGAGGTAGTGTGGTCTAGTGGTTAGAGCTGAGTGACTGGGAGGCAGTGTGGTCTAGAGGTTAGAGCTGAGGGGCTGGGAGGCAGGGTGGTCTAGTGTTTAGAGCTGTGTGGCTAGGAGGCAGGGTGGTCTAGTGGTTAGAGCTGAGGAGCTGGGAGGCAGGGTGGTCTGGGGCACTGTTTCTGAAATGCAGCCTCCAGGGTGATTTGGGGCAATGAACCTCTTAAATGCATTTACATTTAGGGCTTGGCTCTCAAAATATTCATTATACAAACTTTCAGATTTAATTTACAAGGAATTCCCAATCTAACTTTCTAAGTTCAGCCCAAAGCAACCATATGCAAATGAAGGTATACTAACATATTGTACTTTAGGTTCTTTACAAAGTTTGTGTCTATCACCACTTGCAGCTCTGCTATAATATCTGAAAACATTAAAAGTGTCCCCCCCCACCCCCACCTCCCATTTGCCTGTTCATTGCACTTGAGCCACCTTCAGATTTTTACATTTTATATAAAAAACAATAATTAATAATACTTGTCCCATCTCATTGTAAATATATAATTTCAAACCTACACCTATAAATGTTTCGATAAGGCTGACCTCAATTATTCAATTATTATTACCAGACGTAATTTATTTCATACAGGAATCGGAAGTGAATGCTTAATTAGCTAATTAAGAATGTTGGAGAACAAATACGGGCATGTATCGCTTGTTATTATTTTTACTAAAATTAGACTCATTTATATTCCTAAATTTTGTGAAAACCTAAAAGGTATGACCCCTCAATTCAGACCCTTCTCAAGCAGTAAATCTGGCACATGGCCCGACGGCCTCCCCACTCACACCCCCGCTGTACCAATCACTCAATTTACACTCTTCTCTATTTCTGAACTGGGGTTTCTGTCATGTGGGGTTCAGGTGTCACCACATGATGTGCTGATTCTGTTTCGTTTTCCAAGTTACGCAACAGGTGAGCTGGCCCAAAGCCCAGGGTGTCTCTGCCTCTCCACTCCATGTTAGTCCTGTTGTAAGCCATGCAGCCTTAATATTGAGCTACTAGCTGACGTAAACAGACAGGGTAAAGAGAGGGGGTTAGTAATCCCCCTAAAAATAAAAGCACATATATATATATATATATTTAGCTGTATCTGATGTGTTCTCTGAGTCTCACCATTACAAAGTAGGAAAGTGGGTTCCTTCACACAGTACCATTATAGAGACCCAGGCCCTCTATAGCCAGCCAGACATTAGTCATGTCATTCCTATTCTTGTTTGTAAACTGCTTGGAATTTCTTCCGGGCGACTTGGGTTTTTACGTCTTCGACTAGAAAGAAATCCCGCCTAAAAGCTGAGTAAGGCTTGAGGTAATGAAACCAAAGCATCCAGATTGAAATTCCAAAAACACCCCTTATAGCAGGTAGTAAAAACAATGCTTAACACTTTTTTTCTGATGGTGATATAAATAAACAATGATACTAAAAAGAAGGTTATTAAATAATACAAACATCTCAATGAAAAGTTCTTATCTTAAAGGATATAATTGATAAATGGCAAGTCACCATGAACCTCAGCACATTATGCTGTATGTTCCTTTTATTGCATTTATTTATTACATTTATTTTCATGTCCCGTAAACTGGGACATTTAACTTAAAAGTAGGGACATTTTCAACCTAATTAGGGGAAGTAGTAAATCCAGCCCAGTATCTCACAAACCCAGCCCAGTCTCTCACAAAGCAAGCCCATTCTCTCACAAACCCAGCCCATTATTATTATTATTATTATTTGCTTATTTAGCAGACGCCTTTATCCAAGGCGACTTACAGAGACTAGGGTGTGTGAACTATGCATCAGCTGCAGAGTCACTTACAATTACGTCTCACCCGAAAGACGGAGCACAAGGAGGTTAAGTGACTTGCTCAGGGTCACACAATGAGTCAGTGGCTGAGGTGGGATTTGAACCAGGGACCTGCTGGTTACAAGCCCATTTCTTTAACCACTGGACCACACAGCCTCCATTCTCTCACAAAGTAAGCCCAGCCTCTCACAAAGCAAACCCATTCTCTCACAAACCAAGCCCAGTATCTCACAAAGTAAGCCCAGTCTCTCACAAACCCAGCCCAGTATCTCACAAACCAAGCCCAGTATCTCACAAACCCAGCACATTCTCTCACAAACCCAGCCCAGTATCTCACAACCCCAGCCCAGTATTTCACAAACCCAGCCCAGTATCTCACAAAGCAAGCCCAGTCTTTCACAAACCCAGCCCAGTATGTCACAAACCCAGGCCAGTATCTCATAAAGAAGTCACATGTGGGTAATAACTATTATTTTGTCACCCTTATTTTTATTTCATTTGTACAACTTCAAGTATCCAGAGCATGCACTGTCCTGTTCTCACTTGCCTACAGTATCCTGTCATTGACAGAAGCTCTGTGTCACATGATCGGGGTATGTCTGCCTGGCTGCTTGTATCAAAGCAAAGTAACATTTTACTGCTTCTGTCTCTTTGTTCATTGAAAACCTTTAAAAACCAGTAGCTTTGTAAGGTGTCTTTTCTATGGGTGGAGGTGTATGGGTAGGCTTGCCTGTACTTGAAAGTATAAACACTTAGGCTTCAGACACAGGACCGTGGGTCACCACCATTCATGTAGCATTTATTTCACTGCTTACAAACTACACATAGTTCAGCATATTGTCCTGTTTCATACAACGCATATGTTGTGCTTAAACTTGAACCTAACAAGGTTTGTTACTGTGCTGTAGTTGTATTACCCTTCTCCTCCATCCTTACCAGGGAGCAGTGTCACTGCAACTCTTCCTTAAGAGCTTGCGCTCTCAGACTGAGCCCAACTGTACCAGCCAATATATTTATGAGACCTCCCACCATTGGCACATTATGAGAATGATCTCTCACCAAAGGTACTGAACAGGTTAAAGATGGTAGTACCGTTTGATTGCTATAGTAAAGCACAGCACATAAACAAATATTATTGTAGAGAACATGAGTCATCATCACAACATTCATCTGAAAAACAAAAACACTGAAAGGACCGCATTGGAGCCCAAATAAAGCATGAATCACTATCGTGAAGCACATTGCACACTGCATGTCACTGCTTTGAACTGACTTTGCAATTGAATGGAATGCTGAGAGGTGATGTCAAAAGCTCTGATACTGAAAATAAAGCACAGTAAAAACGCAATATGTTACATTGAATGGGGTTTCTTTGTGATGTGGTATGGAATACAGTGGACGAAATGTGCGCTCTGATTGGCTGAGAGATCCTCAGCAGTCTATAATGTAGGATAACTGATGACAATTACACTGTCAGACAAATATGATCCTATCGTACATCATATTTGACATTTTCAGATTTTACTTGACATTTTTTACAGTTAACATTTTACAGTCTATCTCACTAAACAGCATCGATTTTGTTAGTTTGTCATGTTAGAATTTTGGCAATACTTTTCCCTGACTGGCTGAACAGCGCTCCATGATTTATAATATTTAAAGTCATTTTATCTAACAAAATTATTCCATAAATCTTACCCGTTAGTGCTCCCATTATCTACATAGGTCTCATTTGTGCAGTTATGAAAGAAACACATGTTATATCAAACAGGTATTTTCTTTTTTAAATACACATCTGCTACTACACTACAGAAGGTTAAAAAAAGTTTGCTTCCCTTGCCTTCAGGAAGTCTGTTTCTGCTTTACTTCCTTGGTCATGTCACCCCAGCAGAGTCTTTTGGGTCATGTTACTGGCTGAAAAACATGTCAGTCAACAGAGGAAGCCGCTGGATGGTTATTGACAGGACAGGGCCTGAAAGCATGGGTGCAATTTCACTCTGTATATATCGTGGTTAGAAATGTTTGCTAAAAAAATAACTTTTCAAAACTTGACATTCAAGAAACTATATAATGAGTGTGCATGGAGGAAAATATGTATGGAACGTTTTAAAATTGCCTCTAAACTTCGTTCTATCCTTTTAATCAGACAGTTAAGCCTATGAGGAGGCGACACATATTGGAGCGCCAGGAAATTTAGTGTAGATGAGCGGCCAGCCAGCTGAGCAAGGAGTGCGGTAACAACCTGACATTTCAGGGGAAGAAACTCCATACACTGTGTGGACAACAGGGAAACAGAAGAGAAATATAATGTACTTGATATAACAATACCCTCCAATGTAACAGACACAGCAAACAGGATAACTAAATCCATAAAAATGAAAACACGCCAATACTAGTAATTAAAGAAATGCATATTCATATTATTAATAATAATAATAATAATAATAATAATAATAATAATAATAATAATAATAATAATATTTTATAGCTCAGAATATACTATCACACAATAATATATGTTTCAAATTGGTATTTGGGCAGTAATTACCAGTCGAAACCCAATGAGAGAGTATACATTATATATATACATATATATTGTGATGATAATATTTTTGACCCACATGCTATTTTAGATATTCTATGTTTATTAAAATGTCATCTCACAACAGGTTCTATATAGACAGATTAAATACATTTCTAGCAGCTTCTAAGTGTTGGGAGGCTACCTCTAATAAAGTTGAGTGTACTTTCTCTTACACTCTTTATGTAACAGACCTGATGCCTGACACAGCAAAATAACCATTTCATTGTTTTTTATTAAAATATGTCTTCTGCTGTGAATGTGTGCTAAATATAATCTCTGGACACTTTTCAACCCAGTGAACTCTTCCTTCAGTTGATGTACAACATGCTGTTCTGTACACGGTGCTTGTTTTTTTTTCCAATGTTTTCTTTACAGTAATGAGAGAGAATACGTTGGTTCTGTCCGTGACACTTGATCCTTACAGTGTTGCCAGGTTATATACATTGTTTATTTCATAAGTGTCACTGAACATTATCTTCTTTCCCATGCCTGCCACTGCGTCACACCAGATCGGCATACGGTAGCAGTGTGGAGTAGTGGTTAGGCTTCTGGACTCTTGACCGGAGGGTCGTGGGTTCAATCCCAGGTGGGGGACACTGCTGCTGTACCCTTGAGCAAGGTACTTTACCTAGATTGCTCCAGTAAAAACCCAACTGTATAAATGGGTAATTGTATGTAAAAAATAATGTGATATCTTGTAACAATTGTAAGTTGCCCTGGATAAGGGCGTCAGCTAAGAAATAAATAATAATACTCTATGTACTACTTTCAGCAGTAGAGGGTTATAAATGACAGCTTGAAGCTCAGTTATAGCTCAGAAAGGTAAACAGACATGTTTACAGTAACTAACTGCCATCATGGAAAACTTTATTCTTACTTGGACTCTCGTGAAGCCTGTAGTTTGTGTCTCAACACCATTAGAGAATAAACACTGGCTGATCTTTAATTGAATCTCAGCCCTGCTGTAGCTGTTTCCTGGCTTTCTCTTGGAGAAGCAGACAGTGTGGTAAATTAGGCTCACTTCCATTTCACCTCCTTGGCACATTGAGCCCAAGCTTTCAGCACTGCAGTAAACAAGTATGAAAAACAGCTGGTGATGCATTACCACATGCTTTTGAAACACTAACAATATGTGCACAAGTTTATCAAACTGAGTCAGTGACAATGCACTCAAAATCTGTGGAAAAAACTATGCTGTTCACAATCGGATAAGCGTTTTTCTAGATATACCCCTTCATACTGTGTGTTTAATTGTACCATGTTAAGTATCCTATCTATGCTATAATTTACAATGTTTTTTTGACATACTTTTAAATTAAATATAACGACTGAAGGGGATATGGACAAAATTGCCAACTCAGAAAGCATTTTATTGGTTGAGATGAGAAAAGTGGTTTAAACAGACACTTAGTAAAAGAGGCTACTGGATAACAATTGAGTGTTAAATTGAATACAGACTGCTTTTCCCTTCAAGGAAGGGAATATTGGCATTGCAGGAGATATTGTGCACTCCCTTGGTAGTGTCGTGTGAGCATTTTTGTTTCCTGTCCATAATCCCTTGGGGTCATAATACAGCCACGAAGGAATTTCTAGTGTTTTAGGAAATAAATTCAAGACTCGAAAACTAAACAATATAAACAGCGGCTCAAATAACAATAATGGGGCAGTTTTCATATGCTTTCAAATCAATATAATCAATATACCATGTTATCGTAGCACCAGTACCACCAAGTAAACACTATTTATGTAAAAAGTGTCATACTTTGTCCCTATGGCCGGGACAGTCCCAATTTCCTAGCAAATGTCCCGCGTCTGGATGCATAGGAAGAAAATCACAATATTTATTCTTTGAAATTCTTCACAGCTTGTCTAGTGCATTCACTCTCGCGCCATGCTGTTTTTTTTTTTTTTTTCTCTAGCGGCTGTTGACCCTCGTGCCTGCCTGGTAGGGTTTGTGTTCACAGGACCGAAATACATTACCCCCTCCCCCACGGGTGTCCCACTGAACAGTTTCCAAATGTTGCCAAGTATAGTTGCGAAGTACTGTGCAGTGGTTGCTAGGCAAGGTACTCCATAGTGGTTATTATAGGATGCCCTGACTGGTCGTTGCTTTTTTTTGGAGCACTTTAAAAAAGACACGTTAAAATATACTCCAGATGAAAATATCGGCGTTCTCTTATTGTGGATGAAGATTGTTCATTGTTTTCAACAGTTCCTGCTCTACTCACTATCTATGTTAAGAAGTCAGCCATTTTTTAAAATTCTGGGCCTCATTCAGACCTATGGACCACTTATTTGAAATATGAATACAAAAGTACTTGATTATTATCTCACTGAAATGCAATACCTTTTCCACCTCACTTCCTGTGTCAACCTCACTCCCAAGCTCAAGTTCAAGAGGCTGGGACCATTGGCACAGAAAGTGATATGGTATCAGGAAGTTTAAACTTATAGGGCAAGATTTTGAGGAAACAAAGTGAAACGCAAACAGAAGGACAAAGTGCTTTATGTTTGTGCTGGATTGTGCCATCCCTTTCATGTGGTGATTTTGAAGGGCGTTTGAGCTGGCACTTAACTTTATAATAATGTGTGTCCAAAAGTAAACGGTAACTTATTTTTTAAGACTTCTAACCAGTGTAAAATACAACTCCCTCATTGAAGCGTAACCAGAAAATACAGGGTTTTTTTCAATGTATAAACTCTTAATTCAGTCACGCTCATTATTCAAACCAGCTTACAGTAAATCAGCTGAATACCTATCATAAGGAAAGTCCATTCACAGGCTTGTGTTCCCTCTCCTGCACAAACAAAGCCCAAGACAAAGGACGGACAGACAGACACAAACCCCCAGGATGGCCATCCTGTTTGTAAGAGATGTGGGCAATTTATATCCAGGTGCGTAAAACCATCAATAATTCAATTAGTTGGAACTCAAATAAGGCATATCAAGGGGACTGAGTGAAGAAGCTACTGGAAAGTGATACAAATCAGTTACAAAGTGATAGACAACAATATATAAAATGTGCACTAATCAAATTAATGTGTTCAATTAATTTTTTACACTGTTACACCTACTATGAATACTGGGTCACAAGCAGTGAGGCTACACTAAATAAGAAGGTAAAAACTGAAAGGTTAAACACTTCTTCATATCACTGGATAAAAAACAAAGATGCGTTATGAATGAAGTTGTTTTTCACATCCTGGGTATTTCTATATACAGTTTATAAAAAAAATAAAACCTTGCCCAGCTAGTCAGTGCTGTGTTCCTGAGGTAGAGGCACAGTGAGCTGTATGACAGTGAGTGACAGTAGTTATGCCAACCACTGGCACTAACGCAGACAGAAAAGGATGGGACAAAGCAGTTTGCTCCTATTTGACCCGTGTTTCTTTCAATGCCCGTGTGTTAGAGGTTTGCCCTCTCATCAAAATCAGGCCTAAAGTGTTGTATTTGAAAAATAAAACAAGAACAAACAGATGTTCAGCACAACATACAATAACAAGACTTCTCATAATGCTGCGAATGCTAATGAGAGTTCCTAAAAATCCCACTGCCCTGAGTCTCAGGCCCTCCACACACAAGATCAAAGTACTGTAAACAGACCTTGTAGGAAGATGAAGCACGTCCCTGACTCTGTAACTGAAGCAATAAGGAGCAGGAGCCACGCCATTATCTTGGAAAAAAAGGAAATACAAGCTAATGGCTGTGCTGCTCGCTCATTACAGCCATAATGACTCATGAGTTCAGAAATGATAAGTCTTTTCAAGTCTGTTCTTCTAAACAGGACTTATTTTCACTTGGAGGTGCAGCTAGCTTATATTTGCATATCAAGCAATCGCTGAAATCCTTTCCATGCCTTGATGTTATTTTTTTTATTTTTTTTTATGGATGGCAGATTACAGTAGATATGCAATGTAGTCTAGGTGTTTAGAAAGTTCACTCTAAATTGTTTATATGGGCCTGAAAAACATTTACTTCTCAAGCCAGCATCACAATTCATTTTTAAATGCCATATTGATGCACATCTTAGATCTGACCAGCACTGTGTGTATTGCAGAAACTATTGAACTGGGTCTATTGCATGTAAATTGTCATTTTATTTGAGCTCATTGTCTCAGATTATTCTGTCTTCTTTAATTCTAAATGTTTTGATGTGTACCTCTGTATGTTGCCATCATGCTAGGTCAGAAACCCTTTAAAAACGATATTACCAATTCAGTAATAAAATATGGGACAAAGCAGGAGCTGGTTGTGTCTGTGCAATGTGTCCTGGAAATGAGCGATACTTCCTGGACAGGGACAGAGGGAATCCCTCCAGAGCTTGTTTATGAGACTCAAGTAGGAGCTGGTTGTGTCTGTGCAATGTGTCCTGGAAGTGAGCGATACTTCATGGACAGGGACAGAGGGAATCCCCCAGAGCAGCTTGTTTATGAGTCTTGAGGCCAGTGTGTGATCCCTGGTCTTGACATGCCGAGGCAGGGAAGCTGACAGCACAGGGATTTAAATAATAAGTAGCAGGAATTCCCTAATGTGATGACCTTTCAGTTCATTTTCATTAATTTCAAACCCTTGTGTTACTAAAAAAAATAAAAAGTTACTTCCGATGTGTTCCCTGAGTGGGGTCTTAAGATAGGAGCACAACCCTGTACCAAGACATTAGTAAAGCATGTTTGCAAGACTGTTGCTAAGAGTAAGGTGCATTTAAAACTTGAACATGTTGAAATAAACACAAACAATAAAATGACAGAAAGTGAACTTAAAGAGTCAGAAATGTTCTCATAGTGATGGAATCTCACTGGCTAAGACTAAGACAGCCCCTGTGTATATCTGTTGGACACACAACTTAATTCCAATATGCTAGCAAACCAAAACATGCTGCTCTAGCAGAAGTAAAGCCAAAAACCTCCACTGCTTCAGTAGCCAAAGTGTAAAACTATAAAACCAACTGCACTGTCATTATCCAGCTAAATAGGACTTTATTAAACATGGTCACTCTGAAATACAACAATGCTGTTTACAGTGTTTCTCAAGTGATCATGGACTTTAAATGAACTCTCAGGAGGATGGTCCCCAGCAGGCTGGAAGCCTAGAATCCTTGGGCCTCATCTATACAAAATGCAGTTTCTGTTTCCAGTCTTACATTGTTAAATATATTACTGAATCCTTTGAGTAACATACTGTAAATGATCAATTTCTCAACATTTACTTGGGAGTGTTCGTAAGGAGACAAAACTCTCTTCTAAGGATGGCAGTGTATCAAGATCATGCTCCCCCTGCAACAGTTGTGGTTTTCTGTTCCCACAACACGCCACATGTTTAGAAGAAAGTGCCAGCATTGTTGTAACACTGCGATGTTTCATAGAAGAAAATCTCTTTCTCCTGGTGAACATGTAAAAGTGTATTGACCTATTGTGTTTACCTATCCCCAGTGTGTTTACCTATCCCCAGTGTATTTACCTATCCCCAGTGTATTTATGTATGATGTGTGAATGAAAAAACATCAAAACATATGCTGGGAAAAAATCTGCCGTATGACAGCACGGATCCAGCAAAGGTAAAATAATGTGTTTCTTGTAAACACTGCAGGGGGTTCTGGACACTTTAGTCCACAATTCACAAGGTACTTGTGAAGCAGTAAGAAAAATGACAGAGCTGCACAGTTTAAAGCACTGGGAGGCGCAGGGGAAAAAAACACTTCACCAAGCAGATCAACAGAGGATACAGGTAAGTTGTTCTTTTTTTTTAGTATTGCAAACTGTCACTTAGCAGAATGAATGAGGATATCTGCAGGTATGTGAAATACAGAAGCTTTTTTATTTTAGCAGGTTTTGTTCATATAACTCAAAGTATGTGAATAGACATTTATACAAGCAACATTTGAGTATGGGTATGTAAAAAGTAAACACGTGTACAATAACAAACATAAGATATCTAGCCAGCTTTTGAAAGTAACTTCTATAGTGTCAGCAATGTATTTTGACTGGTAAAATAAGAATAGAGAATACATTCAACCAGCACCTGTTTACAAGATGTTTACAACTGTGGATCAGAATCAGGAGTCTCAGAGGCGATGGTTACAGTGGGTTCTTTCTTGTTTAAAGAGACCCGGCTGAGGAGGTGCAAAAACAAACCCTAAATGTGAAACAGCAGGGCTGCTTTGGATGGACTGGAGCCCAAATTAAAACTGCCGTCAGGTCTCAGAGCAGTCTTCAGCTGCTTCATTTAATAATCTTGTAAAACTTGAAGATTAAGAGAATGCTGCACTTATCCCTCTGCAATAAATTAAACAATAGACCAATGTCTGTGCTGTCAGCAGATGCCACTTACTGAAAGTATAAAAAGTGATCTTTATCATTCCAATCTCCTCAAAGCAGAACAATCACTTTTCATACCCAATATTCTGCTGCAGAAGCACTGCTTAAACTGACAATATTTTAAAAGTGTTGGTAAAAGGTGAAATGACCGAAGTAATATTTATTGATTAACTTTTTTTTTATTGAACTGTAAGCTGTGGATAGTGCTTGTATCTTACTTTAATAGAGCATAGTTGACTGTTGTTACGACCATCAAGTTAGGGTATTAGTGAGTCCATTACTATTTACAATTTGTATAATTATGGGGGTCATTCTCCTACTGCTCTGTGGTGCTGTGCTGTGCATCTGCTAACTGACTTTTGGCTTCTCTGTACTTGCTTGCTATTAGGGATGTGCAGAGTAAGGAATTCCAACGAGTATCATCTGTACTGAGAATGGCAATTTGATCGAGCAAAGCTTCTTACACGTACTTCTGGGTTTAGTCCAACCCACTGGGTAAAAACACTTATTAGGACATCTACACAATCTAAATCACTGTCAAATAATGCAAACACTGCCTGGTCACTTTCTGAGTGCTGGAAATATGTTTTTACAGCATGACACTGTAAACATTGTAAAACTAACGACTTCTGGCTTTTAGATTTTTGCTTATACATTCTCAAAGTTCACATTTTGAAAACAAATGCAGGTACGTAATTAGCCATTTATTTTATATAAGCAAACTTATAAAATAAACTCAAGAATAGAACTAGAATACAGATTTACAATATTGAGTAATTAAAAGTAAAAAAAGATGTAACTGCATTTGTGTACCTTTTAAACCCTTAATCAGCCTTTAACCAATCAGGGATGCATTCTTATGTCCACAAAAAATAAGTCATTTTTACATTGACCAAATATGGCAATATGTACAACTGCCAAGTACAAATTAGCTTCCTTAAAAAATGAATCCCAGAATCCTCCTGGAAAACGATAGTGATGCATGATAATGAGTTTGCTGGTAATATCTCATCTCATAGGATATAAACTCCTGCAGGGAGCCAGGCTCTATACTGACATTTCACATGCTGAATACTAAAAGATACAGCGTTCAAAGACTGGTCCATGTTTGTAATTTGCCAAACTGGTAGAGGTAAAAAAGACAAACTAAGCACAGCTAAAACAGGGTCAGTTATATTTAGACACACAAAGCAATGTAATTTCCAGGCTGCTTTTGTCTAAGCTTGGGTGAAGGTGTTGCTTGTTCAAATGACAGTAGTAGGTGGCTATGCCTCCTTTCATTCACTTTGTTTTATAAAACTGCCAAAACCCCTAAGTAGTGTATCAGCAATGGTTTATGAAATTGAAAACGATGGTAAATCTCTTTAAATCCAGTCTGCTAAAAATCCCTAGAATGGAAGCAGCTAGTATTGCCCACCCCTTCAGGACCTTCTTTCCTGTCAGTACCCAACCAGCTGCTTCCCCTAATGACTGACATGATGAGTAAGTAAGATGAGTAAGATGTTTGTCTGTGCTGAAGTGTAACAGATTTCCAGCAGGCGAAAGCAGGTGATCTTTCATAAATCTAGCGTAGTATCCGATACATTGATTTCAAATAAACATGGTTACAGTATCAATGCTCAGCAATTTATAAGAAAATAATATTAATTCCTACCAATCCAAATTGATCCGTAATGCATTTTTTTTTAACACTATAGGTAGTTACACAAAAAATAGCATGTAGCTGGTTCCAAACTATATATGACTGTATATATTCTGTTAAGCTTCTTTTGTCAAAGTCACATGCGATTGTGATTAATTATTGCAGGATTAGTAAAATAAGTTGACGTCAACTGGGTATTCACAAATTAGAAAAGCTGTCCCAGGTCAGTTGATTTCAATGGTGTTTTACATGTTTGAAACAACAATCCGATGTGCCCTTACTGACTTCCACTGGCTCTTCACTTAAATGTTTGCAGGAATGGGATGTATAAACATGATTGTAAAGTCCTGAACAAATAGTAAGTTTTACTGTATAGTACTTAACACATGCATAAAGGCCATTACACATCAGGTCCAATCTGTGATTTCTCATCCGTTATCCATTATACTGAATGTCAAGGTCATTGTACACCAGCTATGTTAATGTACTTGAACATTCAGAACATCAAGTACAGTGCCTGCTGCAGTGATAAAGATATAGCACTCATTGTGTGGAGCAGATGCCATAAGCACAAAATAACTAGGTTCAGCCAATACTGATTAAGCTATTTTGGAGCAACTGCAGTGAAGAATTGGTTACTGGTGAGAATTTTTCATTAAATTCATAATAAAAGATAGGACATCATAAGCAGTATGGATGGTATACAGTTGAAATAAAAATAAAAAGTGATTATTAAATTGAATAATTCATTAAATCTACAAGGAGTAAAATAAATTCAATGTCAAATGTTGTAGCCCCCAGCACCTGTATGACCACAGTCTCACTGCCCCCGTGTTTGTGCAGGCAGGCTAGCAATGCCATCCATCTCCACAGTAGGGCTAGGCATTCTTTCCACCACATGAGGGAGTTCACCTCATCCCTGTAACATTCCCACCACCCCCAGCAACCCCCACCACTGATTATTAATCACAGCTTTCATGACCATGACATATACTGTATCAACAGGATGTACAGAATAATACAGAATATCAATTAGCAATACAATGTTTCATCACAATTTCATAAGCAACTCTTCAGATATATGCAAACATGTAAGTGTGACATACAGAATTTGATATACACTGAAGCACAAAAGAAACGCAACACTCGGGTCTTATGGATTTAATCAAATATTTTAAACATAGATATATAAACAAAATCAGAGAAAATGTGAACAAAAATACACATCAAACACCACACAGAAATGCAGCTACTGTGCCGTCTCTGAAACGTTTTAACGAGTGTGTAAAATACCCTTTCACACAGCATGAAATTGCGCAATCTATGCCGGTGTAATACCGTCATAACCCTTTCACATAGCCAAAGAGATCGCGCGAGTACAACTTTCAAACCTGTCAATCAACAGATTGTTCTTATGGCAACAACAGACTGTTCACTGACATGACCTAACACATGCACACAGTGCTTAATTTGTAAAGAAAGAGGTGCCGGTACGCAAGCAATGACAATAATACCGACCCTAAGAAGAGCATATTCAAAATCATAACACGTGTATTTGTACGTACTTGTGTTAGATGTTTACAATCACGTATTCTACATTAAAAATAGTCCAGAAGGACGATATTGACAAAAAAACGCACCCCAACACGAACATTGGTTTGACCCACGGTTTGCACTATTATCGAGGAGAAGGGTATACTTGCAAGACGGACCAACAGCGTATACGTGCAAGACGGACGACACACGCCTGACACCCCAAGCCTGGCACCCTTATAACTCCTGAGCCTTGTTTACTTCTGATCATTTATAGTAGGGAAGTCAAGAGAAAATATAGATTTTTAGATATAGAAGTTTTATTTCCAGATATGTTTAAATTCGATGAAAACTCTTTGTAAGAGTCAATTTTTTGGGTTTAATTTCAATCTATATTTTCTCTTGACTCCTCTACTGTCATCATAGATATACACATAAAATTATAATATAATGTCACCTCAATGATAAAAGGCCACTGTCCGAAGTAAGTCCAGAGTAATTTATGGGGAGTCACGGTGAGCTGGAGCTTAACACGGCAGACACGGTGCAAGGCAGGACTAAACCCAGGATGGGACACCAGTCCATCACTGGCCAACTCTCACACTCACACAAGCATTCTTACTTTAATACGATTAAGTAAATGTAGATTGTGTGAAGCTATACCCCTATAAAAATGTACCACAATTCTATAGTGTAGCTATACTATAATTATTATGGTTGTACTGCATTATTGTAACACAGGCAATTGTACATTGATGGTGTAGGATACATATATTATACAATACAATTGTACTTTCACAGATACCATCGTACCTTGTTCCAAAATCCAGTGGTACATTTTTATAGGGTTCCGTTCTAACAGTATTGTTGCAATAGAAACAAACGGATAATTGAACAATTTCCAAAGCAGCGGAGGGCAGTATATTAATCAGAGAGTATCAAGCAATATTTTTAAAATACGCTGACATCAAGACCATTCCCAACAATTCTTGCAGATTGTATTTTTTTTTTTACATACATTACATACCGCAAATAGTTAACGATTACTGCTTTTGTATATATTATATGGAAACGTAAGCGCATTAATTAATACTGCCTTTATAAATGTAATGATGATTAAATGGTTTATTTAGAACGCAATGTCGGTGTAGTCATTATTTGAAAAAACATAAATAAAATGGGCATATTACATGTTACGACATTGACAATACAGAGAAAAGTAGATTCCGTAAACAAAAAAAAACGACGTCACATAGGTCGGATCAGTGTAGCAATGTGAAGACTTGGAAATTGCGTCACTGTAGAGGCGGAGTTAAGGGTGCCAGGCTTGGGGTGTCAGGCTTGGGGTGTGAGGCGTGTGTCGTCCGTCTTGCAAGTATGCACTGTTGACTCTACCCTCAGACTTCCCGAAGAAGGTAACTAAAGCTTCTCGGTTCTCCGATATCAAATTTTGTGAAACTTCATTTAGTCGTTTTCTATCTTGGTTACACATTGCATAGCACCCAGTAATGTGATTTCCACACGCAGTACAATCTGATAGCCACTGATTCTGATTCCTGGTTAAACAGATTTGCTTTGGATTTTAGATTGGAATCTCGTTGTTGTCCGAGGGAGTTTGCGCTTGTTGTTAGAAGGTATTTGGCATGAAGGCTCTTCAGCAATGGAAACTGGTTAATGACCATGCCACCAGTGATTTTGTTTCTTTTATGGTACAGATTTGAATATGATCATGGAAAAAAGAAAGGCTTTTCCACTTCCCTAAACAGCATGTGACAGCTGGACACACTCATCACAACAAACGGGATTTTCAACAGTTTTTACACTTACTCTTATCAAACATCTGGTATATGTTTCAAATTTGCTGTTAAAATGAAAGTGTATTTTTTCTACACTGCAGTAACACATTGATTAAATGGGGTTACATTTTTCAGCAGCCGGTAAGCTCTTTTGAGTTTAAACTTCACTGCCATCATTTCCAGACCTATCTGATCTTCATCTTTATTTTTTGTTTGTATTAAACAGTTATTAGTATTAGCACTTAATACGGTATTTCTGTGGTTGTCAATCCATTTATAAATTAGTAATCCGTAACTCTGCTTAAGTGAGCCCTTTTCTAAGTACTCCCTCTTGTGGTCAGAAATAATACATAAATAATTTATTAGTGGACATATTTTATTTTTAAGAAAATATGCATGTACATGAGTTCTTATACAAACAAATACAATACAATTCCAAAGACACTAGTGAATCACAGCTGTGGAGTTCTGATAGAGGGGGTCATGTCGAATTTTGTTCCCCATCCGATTTTACCCTGCCGTAAGCAAGTGTGATAAAGTACCTAACAGACTAAATTCGAGGAGCATGGCAGCGTGGTCACGCAGGCACAGAACTGCAAGTGGCGGGCAGCACAATTCAACATGACATATATGTTATGAACTCCCAGAAATCTGTTGTGTTGCTTAGCCACTACTCTTTCTAAGACTTGTGACAGAAATGGGAGATTGGAAATAGGCATGTAGTTGGGATCTAAGATGGGTTTCTTGAGCAGAGGTTTTACTACAGCAGTCTTTAACGAGTTAGGAACAGCACCTGATAAAAGAGAACTGGTAATATTCAAAATGGCAGTGCTTTTTTGGGGAATACTTCTTTACACAGTCAAGTGGGAATAGGATCTAACGCACATGTTGTGGGTTTTACCTTTTTAACTATAGTAACCAGATCCAGTTCACAAAGCAAGGAACAAATGCTCTAAAGTTTATAAAGTTTGTATGTGTGCTGTATGACCAAGGGTAAGAGTATCATTAATATTGTTAGATGTCACATCTCCCCCACCAATCCATAATATACCACTTATCAAATTGTGATTTATTATTGAATTAATAATTCTTATTCTATACTATTCTGTACACTGTTGATATGTGTCACGGTCAACTTTATCACCCCGATAGCTGTAATTTTTAATTTACAGCAGTGTCGTGGGATGGATGTACATGCTTGTTGTTCTTTACAACAAAACAAAATCCTATACAAAGCTCTAGTTCACCCAACACCCCCCGGACACTTTTTCAGCGCCGGCTGGAGTCCACTGCTCTCTCTCCCCCTGGCTCCCTCTGTTTGTACCCAACGCTTTCGTTCCATCCCACTTCTCACACCAATGTAGCGCTCCGTAGAAACGAATGGAGCCAGTCGACCCCAGCAAGATCACATTCTTTTTTCGACAGGACAGGACAGGACAGGACAGGACAGGACAGGACAGCACAGCCCAGAGCTGCTCGCAGGTAGCTCCTAAATAGGGATTCCCCCCCGAGTCCTGTTGGCTCACACACACAAGGGCACATTTACACACACACATGAACCAATCACTCATACCCTTTGTCCTGTGAAAGCAGCCGACCAGCGGAACTGAATACAAACCACAGTGCAGCTAACATATATACTTTGTGTGTATATATATATAACATATATATATATACACACAAAGTGCCGTGAAAAAGTATTTGCCCCTGTCTGATTTTCTGCATTTTTGCATATTTTTGACACTGTTATCAGATCTTCAACCAAAACCTAATATTAGATGAAAGGGACCCTGAATGAACAAATAACACAAAAATGTGATACATATTTCATTTATTTATTAAAGAAAGTTATGCAACACACAATGCCCCCGTGTGAAAAAGTAATTGCCCCTTTAGACTCAATAACTGGTTACGCCACCTTTAGCAGCAATAACTGCAACCAAACGCTTCCTGTAGTTATTGATTAGTCTCTCACAGCGCCGTGAAGGAATTTTGGCCTACTCCTCCATGCAGAACTGCTTCAACTCAGTGACATTTGTGGGTTTTCGAGCATGAACTGCTCATTTCAGGTCCTGCCACAACATCTCAATGGGATTTAGGTCTGGACTTTGACTAGGCCATTCCAAAACTTTATATTTCTTGTTCTTCAACCATTCTGATGTAGACTTGCTTGTGTGTTTCGGATCATTGTCTTGCTGCATGACCCAGCTGCGCTTCAGCTTCAGCTCACAGACGGATGGCCTGCTTCTCCTGTAGAATTCTCTGATACAGAGCAGAATTCATGGTTCCTTTAATGATGGAAAGGCATCCAGGTCCTGATGCAGCAAAGCATCCCCAAACCATGACACTACCACCACCATGCTTGACCGTTGGTATGAGGTTCTTACTGTGGAATGCAGTGTTTTCGCCAGACATAATGGGGCCCATGTCGGCCAAAAAGTTCCACTTTTGACTCATCTGTCCATAGAACATTGTTCCAGAACTCTTGGGGATCATCCAGGTGCTTTTTGGCAAACTTGAGACGAACATTCATGTTCTTCTTAGTGAGCAATGGTTTCCGCCTTGCTACTCTGCCATGAATCCCATTTTTGCCCAGTGTCTTTCTGATGGTGGAGTCATGAACACTGACCTTAGCTGAGGCGAGAGAGGCCTGCAGATCCCTGGATGCTGTTTTAGGGTTCTTTGTGACATCCTGGACGATTTTACGCCTTGTTCTTGGAGAGATTTTGGCAGGACGGCCACTCTTTGGAAGATTCACTACTGTCCCAAACTTTCTCCAATTGGACAATATGACTCTGACTGTGGTTCGGTGGAGCCCCAGAGCCTTAGCAATGGCTTTGTAACCCTTTCCAGACTGATGGGCATCAACAACTTTTTTTTCAGTAGGTCTTCAGGAATTTCACTCTGATGGTAAGGGTCAAAGTTAGTCAGATTTATATTGGGCAGGGCTGGCCCAATTATGGATAGCTGACCCTAATTATCCCTTTAATTGGGTTGAGTTAACGGGGGGGGCAATAACTTTTTCACACCTAAAGATTGCATGTTTGATTACCTTGCACACCAAAAAAATGAAAGAAGCACCAAACTTTGGTGTCATTTTTTTCTCTCAGACTCTCTCTATAGTCTACAACCCACAAAAAAATCTGACCAAATACAATGTGAAAAAAGTGCAAAAATGCAGAAAATCAGACAGGGGGCAAATACTTTTTCACGGCACTGTATATATATAATGAGGATTGATTTTATTCTTAATACAAGGACAGTAAAACTCGACTGGCGTGTATCTGAGTGCTGACTGTATCAAGAAAGAAAGAACTAAACAACTGAAAGTAATTTTCTTGCTTTCAGTCCTCTCAGTAAATGTGCATCCTAACAGCAGCCGGTGCTTGTTTTACAGATGTTTCTGTAGCAGTACACTTGAGACTCAGCTACTGACCTGCCTTTAACACTGGCTCTGTGGGGAAGTCTGCAGCACTTTGACCTAAAAAGTACTCAGTTCTGTTTCCTTACAAAATAGCTCTGTTAAATAATGAGTGGCTTTGCCTTTATGTTGTTATTGTTTAGGTAACATGAAATAAATGTTTTTAATATACTGCTTCTATTTTGTTTAACATTTTTGACAAAAAATGATTCTCATTGTCTATTTGTTGTTATTTAACATAACATGTTTTTGTTTACTTTTACTTTTGGTAAATAAACCAGAATTGCCAGTCAATGTGCAATAAACTAAACCTTTTTAAAAATCAGCCCTGTTTTAACTGTTTAAATCCTGTCAACTTATAATACCTTCTGTACAGTAAGGTTGTAGGAAGAAGGATTGTCTGGAGGACCAAGGTTGGTGCCTTTCTTGCGGGGACCTCAGGCACATGCTGGGTATGCTGCCCTCTCCAAGATGAAGAGGAGGAGCTGCCTGCCTATGCTGGAGAAGACAGAACTGCCTGCCCAAAAATGGAAGGAGGGGAGGAGCGACCGTTCCCGGAGGTGAGCCAAGGTACCATTGTCATCTCCAGTGCTGGAGAGTGAGGGGGGAGGAGCCTGTCGTCTCCAGGATCAACGGGGGAGGAGCCACTGCCGTCTCCAGTGTCTGAGGAGGAGGAGCCACTGCTGTCTCCAGTGTCTGAGGAGGAGGAGCCACTGCCGTCTCCAGTGTCTGAGGGGGAGGAGCCACTGCCGTCTCCAGTGTCTGAGGAGGAGGAGCCGCTGCCGTCTCCAGTGTATGAGGAGGAGGAGCCGCTGCCGTCTCCAGTGTCTGAGGAGGAGGAGCCGCTGCCGTCTCCAGTGTCTGAGGAGGAGGAGCCGCTGCTGTCTCTAGTGTCTGAGGAGGAGGAGCTGCTGCCATCTCCAGTGTCTGAGGAGGAGGAGCCGCTGCTGTCTCCAGTGTCTGAGGAGGAGGAGCCACTGCTGTCTCCAGAGCCGGAAGGGGAGGAGCTTCCTCCACCTACTGCTGAGGGGAGCACGGCAAAAGCCAGCCGCCCGTCCAGAAGGTCCAGCCACATGTATAAAGTCCTTTGTTTGGTTGGAGGTAGTTTAGAAGAAATGTTGAGAGTAGCAGGCGGTGCTCTCAGCTATTGCACAGAGATATCATTATTTTGCTTTAATAAAAGTGCACTCTAGCATTTAAACTGCAGCATTCATGTTTCTTCCTAAGGATGTCATGACTGCTTGTTAACAACAATAAAACTGCAATTACCCAGTATCAGAAAATATACCAAGCAGCATTTTATTATTTCCATTCCACAAATACACTTTTGTTATACCAGATAAGAAATATTGTTGTACAAAAAGATCTGAGCTTGGTTAGGAGGCTATGTGGTCCAGTGGTTAAAGAAAACACCTTGTAACCAGGAGGTCCCTGGTTCAAATCCCACCTTAGCCACTGACTCATTGTGCGACCCTAAGCAAGTCACTTGTGCTTCGTCTTTCAGGTGAGACGCAGTTGTAAGTGATTCTGCAGCTGATGCATAGTTCACACACCCTAGTCTCTGTAAGTCACCTTAAAGTTGGATAAAGGTGTCTGCTAAATAAACAAATAATAATGATACAACAGTTGTAGATAAAGTATTAATTATCCTTTGCTAAGCTATGAACAAACCTGTAACTCTCCCTGTAGCAGGACTGAGCCCAGCACTTGAGAGAAAGTGTGTTTTTGTGTTTATTTTTGTAAAGTTATTAGAGCCAGGCGCTTCATCTGAGACAGGCTGCCATACGAGTTTGTTTACATGGAATCACAGCCAAGGACTGGACGGCAGAGGTTCCTTGACCGGCTGGTGGGCATGTCCAGGTGGAGCATCTCGCGATAAGAGGGGTCAGCTGACACACCGCCGGGCTGCTGAAAAGCCAAAGGACTGTCCACGCTACCCGAACAACAGCATAAGAAGTCAACTCCTACGACCACTGTGTGTATAGTCAGGATTGGAGCTTTCTAAAACCGCTGACCACCGTGTGTGGAACTGGGGTCAGGGTTGCAATTGCTATAAGGGACATAGATTTGTTTTTGTTTTCTCTTGTGAAATGTATATGGTGGTTAATAGTTCTCAATTTAAGGAAGATTTTATTTGCAAGAAATGTTTTTTACGCAGGCTTTAATGCAAATGTTGCTGAACTTGATAAACAAATAGAAATACTTAGAAGCATAAATAAAAGTGAGCCGTTTATTAAATAGTTTTAATCAAATTAATAACACTTGGTTAGTTTTGGATACTGGTGAGGCTGCAAAAGATTTTTTTTGTGCTGCTCCATGCAACATGTTTTAGAGTTGCAGCAAGACAGTGGAAGTGTGTGTGGGGCAAACAATCTGAGGTGTGGAAAGGTCATTTGAAATCATTAACAAGGACGTTGGAAGAGTTAGGATGCAGAATTATTTTGTAGGGTTAATTACCTCTTATTGGTAGAGGGGATGAAATGTTCAGTAGAACTAGGACCATAAATACTTGACTGGCTGGTGTGTGCAAGAAGGGTCAGGATTCATAAATAACTGGGACTGCTTTTGGGTTAGAACTAGATACTACAAGAAAGATGCACTGCACCTAAATGTGTTACAGTCACATGCTCTTGAGCGGCCGTTTTGAAACGAGCTTTGAAACAGACTTTTCAGTGTAAAACGTTGTCAGGATGTTAACAATGAAAAGAAAAATGACAGATACGTTATTTAAACAGTTGTAGCAACACAGTATGGTCCTTACACGTACACGTTAGACGTGGGAGAGCTCTTTTTGCACTATACCAATTCTCCGTTTTCAAAGTAATTGAACTATAAGTGGATTGAATCTTGTACACTGCAACTGATCCTGGGATTTCAGGAGTGTAGCCCCGTCAGGTCTGAGGTAAAGGTCACAATTTGGACTATGAGGCTGGGTCTGACAATAACTTCTAGGACAGACCTTTGCAGAGAGGTGATGCAATGCTCCCCCTTTCTAACACTGCAGGCAGAAACCTAGTAAAAGACAAGTGCAATTTGTGTTCCACCTTTTAAGTGTTTTATTAGGGGCTTAACCAGACTGCAGACTGCCTTTCATTTTGGATTCATAAGTGCTGAAATAGTTTCAGGGAGTACATCCTTGGCCAGTCATTACAATGTAGTTGTGCTGGGTGAAGGTTTCATAATTGCCTACCTTTACTATCCCAGCTGCAGAGGAAATCTCCTGCGAAGAGAGTCGACAGTAGTGGAGGCACTCGTACATACGTCTGTCACCATTCATATATCTGGACAAACGCTTATCCAATTGTAAGTCACTTTAGTATTGACATTATTTAGCATAAGTTATTGAGACTGTCGGATTCTTGGTATATAGAGGGTGTCTGTCCATTCATCCATCTGTCTGTGTGTCACATTTGCGTTTTTGCGTATGTGGAGAGCTGCTTATTACATTGCAATGAAACATTTCATTGCTGATTCTTGATCTTTACTATTCTATACGCTGTTGCTATGTCATCATACTGATTTCATTTCAATGCAGTGTTTATAACACATTACTGAATGCTTGCTATGGCTGGATCTTGTGTTGTCTGTATTGCGGTGATCCAGTTCTCACATAATAAAGATTTGGTTTGAATTTCCATTCACACATCCTGAGAGGTAAGTTTCAGAATGAAACTGAAGAAACGATTATTGGCAGCATTTATAGAAATGACCTCTGTTACCCCAAATAGATGCCCCTTTAGAAGCTCTAGAATGTGCTCAGTCTGAGGGGATAGCACACATTTGTCACACTGCAGAGCTCATTTTCATGGGCTGAACAGTTACACCATGTCTGTCTGATATAAAAGGATTGCTCTATGGTAGGGTGTCCATAGTCTGAAGATTTTTCTTCTTTTCATTCTGATTTAGCTCATGTCGTGTTCAGTGTTGACCGAGGTGGTGTTTGGAGGAAGGTTGTAATGATGATTTTAATCAAGAAATCCTACAGTTTTGTAATTTGGTATTCTATGTGCCCTTTCTCCTTGTTGAGTCGACAACAGGGAGTTTGTCTGAAAAAAAACAAAAAAACCAATAGTTTTCTTACATGCTAAAACCTGTATTTGTGTGCATGTTAATAAACTGCAATAAGTTATCTAGTTCCATGAGTCTCTATGGTGCATGTAGGCAAAGGGAACCAGCACACTGCTGAAGTCCTGTGTGCTTCTTAACATTTCAGTTTGTATTTAGCATTGTCTACCAGTGCATTCAAACTCCTATTTTTAAATTGTGGGATCTGTTACTTCAGCCATGGCTCAGTAGACACTGAGAAAGCCTCAACCACAAACCAGAGCGGATTAACTCCCTGTGGTGTGAATGTAACAGATACAGTGCCTTGCATAAGTATTTACCCCCCTTGGACTTTTTCCACTGAAAAGTCTTGATTGCATAAGTATTCACCCCCTTTGCTGTGACACCCCAAAATAAGCTCTGGTGCAACCAATTGCCTTCAGAAGTCACATAATTAGCAGAATGGAGTCCACCTGTGTGCAATTAAAGTGTCACATGATCTCAGATTAAATATACCTGTTTCTGGAAGGCCCCAGAGTTTGTTAGAGAGCATATCTAAACAAACAGCATCATGAAGACCAAGGAGCTATCAAAACAAGTCCGGGATCAAGTTCTGGAGAAGCACCAATCAGGGTTGGGTTATAAAAAAATATCCCAAACTTTGAACATCCCCCGGAGCACCGTTAAATCCATTATTAAAAAATTGAAAGAATATGGCACAACCGCGACTCTGCCTAGAGAAGGCCGTCCACCAAAATTCAGTGACCAGGTAAGGAGGGCATTAGTCAGAGAAACAAGCAAGAGGCCAATGGTAACTCTGAAGGAGCTGAAGAGATCCACAGCTGAGATGGGAGAAACTGTCCATGGGACAACTATAACCCGGACGCTCCACAAAGCTGGGCTTTATGGAAGAGTGGCGAGAAGAAAGCCATTGCTGAAAAAAACCCATATCAAATCCCGTTTGGATTTTGCCAAAAGGCATGTGGGAGACACAGCAAACATGTGGAAAAAGGTTGTCTGGTCTGATGAGACCAAAATTGAGCTTTTTGGCCTTAGCGCAAAACGCTATGTGTGGCGCAAAGCCAACACTGCTCATCACCCTGAGAACACCATCCCCACGGTGAAGCATGGTGGTGGCAGCATCATGTTATGGGGATGCTTTTCATTGGCAGGGACTGGGAAACTGGTCAGGATTGAGGGCAAGATGGATGGAGCCAAATACAGGAAAATTCTAGAGGAAAACCTGTTTCAGTCTGCAAGAGACCTGGGACTGGGGCAGAGGTTCACCTTCCAGCAGGACAATGACCCTAACACACAGCCAAAGCTACACTCGAGTGGTTTAAAAACAAGAAATGTCTTAGAATGGCCCAGTCAAAGCCCAGATCTCAATCCGATTGAGAATCTGTGGCAAGACTTGAAAATTGCTGTTTACCAACGGTCCTCATCCAACTTGACAGAGCTTGAGCAATTTTGCCAGGAAGAATGGGCAAAAATTGCAGGATCCAGATGTGCAAAGCTGGTAGAGACTTACCCAAAAAGACTCACAGCTGTAATTGCTGCCAAAGGTGCTTCTACCATGTATTGACTCAAGGGGGTGAATACTTATGCAACCAACAAATGTCTTTTTTTTGTTTAATTAACTTTTGTGTCACAATAAAAAATATTTTGCACCTTCAAAGTGTTAAGTATGTTGTGTAAATCAAATGGTAAAAATCCCAATTAAATCCATTTTAATTCCAGGTTGTAACACTACAAAATGTGGAAAAGTCCAAGGGGGGTGAATACTTATGCAAGGCACTGTACTATCAATTTTTCTTCTTTTCTGCTGGCGCTACATCTCACTGCATAGTTAGTCGGTCAGAACTACAAGGCTTTGTTTGGTTCTGTAAATACCATTTATGATTAGAGAACTTGATCACAGATTCCTCATTTTTAGATGAATAATTAAAGTGGTTGTATCTAACAGAATCATTTCATTACCCTTACCTGTTTTGCACGTTTATTCACTATATCGGTCTCAAATGATTTGAGGGGTCCCTGAGTGGCTCACCTGGTCATAGTTAGAGGAGTACAAGTTTGCGTCCTGGCTTCACAAAGTTGCTGGTCACACTAGAAGCGATCACAGACACGACGTGACAGCTGGAAATTTGTGGTGCGTGTGGGTGGTGCCGACCAGGAAATGAAACAATAACAATGGCTGTACGGGCAAAACTGCTGCTGCGCTTGTATTTAATAATTAACAAAATAAACAGTTTAAACAAAATAACACACAAAATAAAGCAAAGGACACTCTGGCCAAAGTAAAACAAACACTAACAATTCTAAACAAGTATATTTTAGATATAGCAATTGTTTCTCTATTAATTTAGACTCATGTCTCGCCTCTGACACTCTCCTGGAGTGCAGAAAGCTGCAGGTTTTTATACAGGTGACCATCTCCCTATTTAGCAACAATTAATCAATGAATTAATTTGGGAGATGGTCACCTTCTGCACAAGGCTTTTAAATAAACAAAACACAAACGCACGGCTTTTCGCCGTCATCTTAAATAATAAATAATCGTGTCGGACGGCTTTCGTCTGTCTGCATTGGAATTTGTCGTGGCGACGTCGCTTGTCGTGTCGCCTTTGTGAAGCGTGCTTTTGAAAAGCATAGGTTTTATTGATTTTCTCGAGTCGCTTTGTCGTGTCGCGTCTGGTGTGTAAGGGCCTTTAGGGTTAGAACAATATTATATAAAAAGAAGCTGAATTTAGTACGATAGTTAAATTAGTCAGGATTTCTGAGATTAATTAAAATGTTTTGCTCTGCTTTGGACATAAAATGTTAACAGTAATGAACAACCATAGTTCACATAGTATTTATTATTATTACAATGTTAACGGGACACCTGATGCGACGACGATATTCTTTTCAGTTGTTAAACTCAAGTCAGAAGCGTTCTAATTTGAATGTAAGTTGTGCCTTTTTGTTTAAATATTATGCACAACAGTGCTTTTAGTTATTGGATCTTCTGTTAAAAAAAACAACTAATGTGTGTTGTTTATTTTCAAAAATAAAATGTCGATGCATCGATTATCCTTGATAAATGCCTATACGATAATCGAATAAGAAATTAGGTTGCCTATTGCACCACTATCCATCACACTGTGGCCTGTGAGGCTGTGAAAACACACAGCACTCTTTCAGTGCTTTAGCAAGCGTGTTGGTGCTTTTAATTCTGTTTTTGTAAGAATTGTTGAAAACCATCCCTTCCACCTCCTCGTGAGAGTTGCCTTTTCCTTTCCTGTTTTAATTATAGTCTGAGAGGAAGCTGCTTTATCTAACTACAGTGCAAAGGGTTGGCAAGTTGGGTTTAATAGTGGTGTCAGGGATTCTTCTGAGGATACAGTACTGTAGTTATTCCACGAATAAACCACGACCCCCCCAGGCTATCTTCGTGAGTGAAATAACCACAGCACTCGATGAACGTCAATTGAATATACTGTTGAAGGATAATCCAGGGCTGCAGGATGTTCGCGCCCACAAAGGTGATTCCCCAACACCTTTGTTTTTAAGATAAAAGTTGTTGCCACTCAAAAAAACACTCAATGACGTTGTTTGAAGAGTATTGTCTACTGTCCGAAATCTATTCTCAGGTGTCATTTACACAGCACATTTAAGTTTTTGCTAAATTACATTACCAATGCTAATTAAGATTTTTTTTAAAATTATTTATTCCTAAATTTGTTTAAAAGAAAAAAAAATAATCAAAAATCACTTAAATTATTAATAATAATAATTAAAAATCACTGAAAGTGAGGTATATTTAAAATGTTTCCAATAAACAAATAAAAAAATAAATGTTTGATTTTAAAACAGTGCTATGTCTAAAATATCCTCTTTATAACCCACAATAATGCTCACACAGGCATCTCTATGCTCGACCTTGCCCTTTGAAGACTTTGGACATTCTGCTACCCTGGGATAATCATGGAAAAGAAAGTAGGTTCAAAACTGTATTTAACAACTGGTATCAAAGAATTACTTTCCTTAGATCAAGTGCAGCTCTACTTAGCAACATAGCGTACTTTGGAACAGTATGATCTGAGAATGAATGCAAGATAGATTCCAAAAAGAAAAATATTGACTTAGGTCAACCGAATATGGAAATGTTATCTGATGCTAGATATCTCTACACTTGTGTAAAAAATGTTATACATTTTTGTAATACTGTAAACCCATAAATATTTGCGACCAAAATATTTGGCGAATCTCACCCATAAAAAAATATTGGCTACCTGTTGCAATATACAAACTATGTACTGTTAGTGGAATTTGATATTAGTGCCAAAAATGTTTGCGTTTTTATTTCATAAGCAAAAAATGCATAATAAAAGGCTTGCAAATATTTATGGCTTTACAGTATTTGATTTCTTGTTTAATATCCTGTCATGTGTGTTTTGCATAGTACTAACTAACTAAAAATTTGTGATGTTACAATTAGGTTCATACACTCTTTTTAAAATATTTTGATGTTCAGTTTCTAAAGGTTCATACAACATAACCTAGAGATATTAATGTTTACCAATAGTTTTAGCAAACAAATTTAATACACAAAACAATCTACTAAATAATGTTTTGTAATCTGAAGGTATTTACCAGACTTACTAATGTCTTTCTCAGCCTTCTAAAAAAGCTCCTAAAAGCTGTATTTCTGAAGTGAAGTGCTTCCTCTGCTAAGGGAGTGTAGGCTGGCTGGAGAAGGACATTTTTGCTGGAATAGTTTGCAAGTGAGTTAAATAATTCTAAGCAGAAACAACAGCACTGAACTAACTTTCTTGGGTAAGAAATGAAATGTTAGGGTCATTCCGCGTGAAAACAATTCCAGTGAACTAATACAGAACATATTTGTGGCCTCCATTGGACTTTTGCACACTGATGCAGTTTTATATGTTTCTCAGCAGGACCTAAATGGAAGTGGGCCCTGCCCCCCTTCTTGCCTGCAGGTCTATTGCCAGGACAACAGCTGTGGGGGAGGAGAGTTAGTAGCCACTCCCTACCCCAGCCAAGCCTCTTTTTGAAACTGTGCCGGTTGAGGTTTTGTTGTGTAATGTGAACTGGCTGTCAGTATTGCCTTTGGACTTGCAGCTTGTGCTAGGCAGGTCCGAAGTCCTGTACAGCTAGAGAATTCGGACAGAGGGGGATAATCCAGAGACTCAGACGTGACACTCGGGTCTCACACTCAGACAAACATAAGTGAGACTTAAAGATTTGTATGGGGTAGCCCCCCTACCACCTTGTTATGTCCTCTTTACTGGTCTCAGGGCACCTGGAACCCCATTCCCACGCAGCTAGGAGCCAGAAAGATTGTCTTGGGATGGATATCTGGTAGTCTGTGCCTCACTCCATACAATTTAAATCCCCCTTGACTAAAAAATACATTTCCCGTCTATAGAAATGTATACTGTAAGCTCTTTCATTGGTAAGCATGGGGGATGTGCAATAAAAACACTAAAGTGGTTGTAGCTACCAGATTAATGTCATATAGTCTCCCAATGTGCACTTTTATTCGGTGTGTGATATATATTTGAAATATTGTAAAGATGTATTTTTCTTTTAAAAAGCGATTATCTAACCAATCAGCTGCTTCCCCTATTGGCTGACATCATTCTATTACCCAGAAGACACAAATGGAGAAGCTAATGGAAGCAGCGCTCCAGATAAGGTTTTGGGTCATTGAGCAATTTAATCTCTAATTTAGACACAGTGTGAGTAAAATGTACCTTGAAGTAATGAGTGCTTTCAAAAAATACTGTACTTTAATGCTAACCTATGGGGTATGCATTAATTACACATTTTAATTTAACAGTAATGTTATTTTCAACTACTGGACTGGGATGTTTACGCTTCAACTGGTGTAGCTTTGAATTTGTCTTATTCTTGATGTGATTGGCTGCAAAGACAACAGGGCTAGCCTGCTGGATAATGTTTGTTGGTTGGTTTTACTTGTGTACAGTTTCCTAGTAACTGAAGACATTGTATCCTGGGAGATGTAGTTGTTAGTGGAAGTTTGAAAATTGCCTCCAAAATTGCTATGTGTATTTTTCTGCATTAAATGTAACTAGTGCATGTTTCGTAAAAACGGCAGGTGTGCAGCTTATCTGCACCGCTGGTGGCAGTGTTAAATTATTCTACAGTTTTTGCATTTCAACATAAGCCAGAGCCTTTTGGAATTCAAGTTAGTTTATTTTCCCTAATAAGTTTCCTTCCTTGAAGACTTGCCATGTGTGCCTCTTTTCCACGTACAACTGAGCCGTTAAAAGAAACACAACTTTTTTTAATTAATAAAAATATTAGTTGACCACTGTGTATTTCTTTAAATAGCCATGTAAAAAAAAATGTGTTTAAAGAATGACATTATACTGTGGCATGATGATAACCACGGTATATTTTTTGACGGTTATTATACTGTCAAAGTGTAATACTGTGACATCCCTAATACCAAAAGCCTTGGCTAGTATTTTCTAAGCAAAGAAATCCAAAATAAGCAAATAACGTTTTAACATTACAAAACCTGCTGTCTGCTCCTGCAAGGGAACCCTGCTGTTTTGTACAAAGGAGTTCCTGGTTCGTGTCGGAGCACAGTAAAGTCCATTATTAAGAAATGGAGAGAATATGGCACAACTGTGAATCTGTCTAGAACAGGCTGTCCTCAAAAACTGAGTATCCGGGCGAGAAGGGCACCAGTGAGGGAGGCCACCAAGAGGCCTATGGCAACTCTAAAGGAGTTACAGTCTTCCATGGCTGAGCTTGGAGACACTGTGCATACGGCAACAATAGCCCGGGTGCTTCACAAAACTGGCCTTTATGGGAGAGTAGCAAAAAGAAAGCCATTGTTGAAAAAAACTTACATCAAATCTTGGCTAGAGTTTGCCAGAAGGCATATGGGAGACTCTGATACCAAATGGAAGAAGATTCTATGGTCTGATGAGACCAAAATAGAGCTTTTTGGCCTCAACACTAAGCGCTATGTTTGGCGCAAGCCTAACACCGCACATCATCCTGAGAACACCATCCCCAAGGAGATTATATGCCCTTGCCCAGAGCAAACTTTTGTTTTAGCTGATGGCAAATCCCATGGGGCTCTTGGTAAAATTCAACTCACCTATTTTTGGCATGATGCTTTCTGGTCAATAGACACGTACATCATGGATGACCAACATCTTGCTTTTCCTCTAATTTTAGGACTGGATTTTCTCGGCAGGACTGGAACGCTAATCAATTTGGAGGATTACACATATGGAATGAGGCAAGAGGAAGGATTGGTCTTTTTTCCTTTTCTCAAACAGGGGCCAAGGGAATTTACATGGCCCTTACATCAGCCAACCATTCCAACTAATCCACTTGGTCAGCTCTACATGGCAGTTTCAACTCCAGTAGCGGAGAACATTACTGAGGCTGTGGGAAATCCTGAACTGGCTGCATTGCTTAATTCCTGGCCCTCAGTTTGCGGTTCCAGTCTGGGTAAAACCAAAATAATTGAACACAGGATACATACTTGTGACGAAATACCAGTTTGTAGCAAGGCTTACAGGGTTTCTCCTCTCAGAAAATCAAAATCATTCATTGAGCAACATTTAAAACAAATGATATTAGATGGCATTGTCGAACCATCCTTTTCTGCCTGGTCAGCTCCAGTGGTTCTTACTAAGAAGTCAGATGGATCCTATCACTTCTGCATAGATTACTGAGGAATCAATGCAAAAACACAACTTGATGCATATCCGATGCCCCACGTTCACAACATCCTGGAATCACTGCAGGGAGCCACCGTTTTCAGCACCCTTGATTTAAAATCGGGCTATTGGCAGGTAGCCATGGAAGAGAAGAGTAAGGAGAAAACTGCATTCAGCACTCCATTTGGACTATTTCAGTTTAAAGTCATGCCTTTTGGACTGAAAAATGCAGCAGCCACATTTCAGAGATTAATGGAGAAGGTTTTGGCTGAATTGAGGGGAAAAAAGTGCTTTGTATACATAGATGACATTATAGTATATTCACCTAATAAAAGAATACACCTTCAGGATCTAAATGCCATCTTTAACAAGCTATCAGAGGCTCACCTGACTCTCAACCTCAAGAAATGTCACTTCTTCAAAAGTCAACTGAATTTCCTTGGTCACCTTATTTCGGGCCGCGGGGTGGAGGTTGATCCGGACAAGGTGGAGGCCATCAAGAAGTATCCCACTCCCCGTAACCTTAAAGAGGTACAAAGGTTCCTAGGGCTTGTGGGATGGTACCACAAATTCATACCAAGATTTGCAGATCTGGCGGCTCCCTTGAATAACCTTAAAAAGAAGGGAGTTCCATGGAATTGGACTACAGAATGCCAGGAGAATAAAGATCAGCTGATAGAAGCATTGTTGAAACCTCCCGTACTGGCTCAGCCCAGTGAAGCTCTACCATTCCTGGTTTACACCGATGCCAGTGAAGTAGGACTTGGGGCCGTGTTAGTCCAGAAGGCAGAAGAAGGTGAAAAAGTAATAGCTTTTGCCTCAAGAATCCTACAGGGAGCTGAATGTGATTATTCAACAGCAGAGAAAGAATGTCTTGCAGTGGTTTGGGCTGTAGAAAAGTGGAGACACAACCTAGAGGGAACAGAATTTGAAGTTGTGACCGATCATGCCGCACTATCCTGGGTGTTTAATTCTCCCAAGACCAGCTCACGGCTTACAAGATGGACTATACGGCTTCAGCCATTTCAATTTAAGGTTCTGTATAGAAAAGGCAGTCTAAATATTGTACCAGATGCTCTCTCCAGGGCTCCTCTCTTCAGATCCTGTGGCAAGCCATTACGTCGCCATGTCTAAGACTCCTGCAAGCTCGGAGATACCAACCTCTTTACCAGAAATTCTACATGCTCAATCATTAGATCCCATGCTCTGTGATATTAAAAGAAATCTGCAGTCATCTTCTGTTAAGAAACCGGATCGTATCTCTTATGAGGAACATCAAGGGGTTATATACAGAAGAGCTCCAACCAAAGGGGATGGTGTGAGCTATCAGTTGGTGGTTCCTGAGAGTTTGACAAACATCTTCCTAGAGCACTACCATGACAATCCGTTGGGAGGTCATCTCGGCCGTTCAAAGACATTGCTGCGGATATTAAATAATGCTTGGTGGCCTACTATCCGGAAAGACGTATGGAAACATGTAAAAACCTGCCTTACATGTCAGCAGTATAAATCCAGCAATCAAAAACCTGCTGGACTTCTCCAGGCAACTGAAGTGTCTGAACCAGGGGAGATGTTGGGTATTGATTTAATGGGACCATTTCCCTGCAGTAAGAAAGGCAATGTCTTTTTAGTGGTCGTGGTAGATTACTTCACCAAATGGGTAGAGATGGTGGCTATTCGGGACAGCAAGACCATGAAGATAGCAAAGTTCTTGACGAGGAGATTTTTACTCGTTGGGGTACGCCTAGATTTCTGTTGTCAGACAGAGGGGCCCAATTCACAGGCCAAATAATGAAAGATGTGTGTCAGATGTGGGGAGTAATACAAAAATTAACCACAAGTTATCATCCTCAGACCAATTTAACAGAGAGAATAAACAGGACGTTGAAGACCATGATCGCCTCATTTGTAGGGGAGAATCACCGGCTATGGGATCAGTGGTTACCAGAGTTTCGATTTGCAATTAACAGTGCCCAGAAAGAAACCACAGGGTTTAGTCCGGCCGAACTAGCCTTGGGGAGGAAGCTGAAAGGTCCTCTTGACCGTTTGATCACTACAGCTCCACCTCCTAGCAGTCCTCAATATAACTTGTTAGAACGTCAACAGACGTTTTTGAATACGGTACGTCAGAGAGTAGAGGTAGCCCAAACCAGGCAAGCCAAATATTATAATGCCCATCGGAGAAATGTGCAGTCCCTGGTGGGAGATTTGGTCTGGGTGCAAGCTCACCCGATCTCTGATGCCTCAATCAACTTTACCGCCAAGCTAGCACCTAAATGGACAGGTCCTTGCGTTGTACTAAAAAAGTTAGGCCCTGTCAATTACCGTGTGCAGGGGGTGCATCAACCAGACAAGGCTGATACCGTCCATGTAGTGAATTTGAAGCCCTATTTCAGTTCTAAAACCTCAGTACCTCCGGTGGGGGGGTATATGTAGCATTAGCTACATGAATGCAGCATAAGTAATTTGCTGCCTGCTGCTCTTAACTGAGTATCAGAATACCTGGCCAGGTTAAGTTAATTCTCTATTCAATTGCTAAATAAGTAATTTTGTCCTCGTTTCTAAATTGGGCCTTTTAGATTCATAAGGTAAAATTAGGTGAAGCTATATCAATTTACTGTCAGTTTTGGTAAGGGGTTTATCTCTTCACTGGTCTCTCTTGTTTTTTTAACTGTATGATCTTTTCCTTAATTTCCACATGGAAGTTCTAATTGGATTCAGGTGTTTTGCTAATTGCCTTGGCAAAGGGCTTATTGAGCTTGATTTATCATTATGTCTAAGTATCTTAATTGGGAGCTCTTTAAATAAGGCTATTACTTCCTGGGATGGGGGTGGTTCCTTTTTTCTGGGGGTGATTCTTTTTCGGGTGTGGTTTTTGTGGATGCAGAGTGTTTGGAGGAAGGAGCAGGGTTTTTTTTGAAGAAGGTTGCTGGTCTGTAAAGGAGAGACCGGGAAGCAATAATCTTTTGGTTGTTAGAAACAGTGTATTTTTTCTAATCTTCCATTTTCTAGTTTGAAAGTAACCAGTTATTTAATCTCCTGCCCAATTGGTTTATTTTTATCCTAGGAGCAACAACGGTGACTAATCCATTTATTATTCAAATCATCACTTTTTGTCTCCTTACCTGGTTGGAAACTCCAAGCTCGACAGGACCAAAGAAGAACTGAGTGAGATCCCCTCATGGGGAGGAATCTTATTTTTTGCTGCTGGATTATCTGGTTTGTTCTGACTGTTTGGGATTATTTTTTTTATTTTTTATTTATCGGGGTTTAACAAGCACCCCGTTCAGAAGTCTCATTTTGTTTTTTTTTGTTTTGTGTTTAAACTGTTCTGGCTCAACTGCATTTTCACTATGGATCTGATATAACAGCTTGGGACTTTTAAAGTATTGGTTGTTGTTTCATGGACATTTTTTTCTATAAGGACTGCCGGATGGACTCATTGGTAAACATTTTGACTGGTCCAAATACTGTCTGATTAAAACCCATGTACACCAAATGTTTGATACAGCTATCTACAAGTATAATATTCCACACATATTCAATAACATCTGCTATTTGAATTCTGGTGTTGCCTTCTGTTTTAATTTTCTTCCTAGTTTCTATGTGTTGTATCGCATGAACACAGAGTGCACCAATGAAGTGCCAGATCGACCGAGAATAAAACCCGCCCCAGTGTCAATCTTTCTGTTACACCAATTAGAAAAGCTACTTGGAGGCAATTGCCAAACCCCTTTCTTTATATAATATCCGCCCTTACTGTGGCAGCACAGCAGTCGGATACGCAATGGACTTCTATATATGATGATAAATTACTAAAATATGCATTTTGGTGAAATTTTTCACGTGACTAGTTATACGACTAGCATATTATTCAACATTTAACAACTTCTTTAGAGTTTATACGTTTTAAACGTTTAAAATTCCCATCCCTAGTCTCGGCTTGTGTTCTGTGTATGTGTGTGTGTCTCAGTGTGTGCTGTGTGTATGTGGGTCACGGCAGTGTTCTGTGTGTGTTCGTGTGTGTATATGTGTGTCTCAGCGCGTGTTGTGTGTGTGTGTGTGTGTGTGTGTGTCTCAGTGTGTGCTCTGCGTGTATGTGGGTCACAGAGCAGTGTTCTGTGTGTGTGTGTGTGTGTGTGTCTCGGCGCGTGTTTTGTGTGTGTGTGTGCTCTGCGTGTATGTGGGTCTGTGATGAGTCAAAGGGGTTTCGGTCTGTAATTCAGCCTCCCGACAGTAGAAGGCATCAAGCCAACTTGGGACTTCCCTTACCAAGGTCTCGTGACCATGACGAAAGTCATCTTTATGAGGAGCGGCACCTTGGTGAGGGGCGAAGTACAGTATGTAAATTCAGCCACTGGAGTCAAGTGAGTTATAAGGACACTTGTCAGTTGGGGATTGGTGTTCCACTGACTACAGGGGCGGGACGTTGCATACTAAAGGGAAAGTACTACTGTGTTTGGGGTTGGTCCTAGAAAGTATAGGCGGGGTGAATAGGTGGAGGGAGAGACGAAGAATTTGGCTTGTTTGTTTTCATTTTGTCGGCACGGGGGCGGAATACCCACTTACATTTTCTTTTCTGTTTTATCCCCTTTTTATGTCCAGGGATATCGTGAAGAGGACTGAGGAAGTTTCCGAACCCTTCTTTTTACCATTATTCCAGCACCCCCTTCCTCACGCCATTCTTTTTTTGTTTTGTTTTATTTTCACCGTGTAACGCATAATATTAATAAAAACTTTTATTTTGTTACATGGAAATTACGGTCTGGACATTCCATTGTTACTCACACGCCTCACAGGGTCTCAGGGCAGTGTTCTGTGTGTGTGTGTCTCGGCGTGTGTTTTGCGTACGTGTGTGTCTCTGTGTATGTGGGTCTCAGGGCAGTGTTCTGTGTGTGTGTCTCAGAGCGTGTTCTGTGTGTTTGTCTCAGCGAGTGTTCTGTGTGTGTGTGTGTCAGCGTGTGTTCTGTGTGTGTGTGTGTGTCTCAGCGCATGTTCTGAGTGTGTGTCTCAACGCGTGTTCTGTGCGTGTGTGTGTGTATGTCTCAGCGCATGTTTTGTGTGTGTCTCAGCACTTGTTTTGTGTGTGTGTGTGTGTCTCAACGCGTGTTCTGTGTGTGTGTATGTCTCAGCGCGTGTTTTGTGTGTGTGTGTGTGTGTCTCAGCGCGTGTTTTGTGTGTGTGCTCTCTCAGTGAATCCCTCTTGTTTGCCACAGGTTTCAGTGAGAGGAACATGGCGTGCTCGTCGGGTGCCGGTGCCAGGGGTTCTGGGGGAGGCAGTGGTTTCCGAGCGGGGTCGTCTCTGGGTTCCCTGCCTCGCTTGCGGAAGCGTCGGAGGGTAGGTCGTGGACGGGAGTTGCTGGACGAGGCTCTGGTGCGTTTCCTGAGCTCACAGCGTGCTGTGGAGGAGCGCTTCCTGGCTCTGGAGGAGTGCCGGCTGCAGCGGGAGGCGGAGCAGCGGAGAGCCCAGATGGAGCAGTGGAGGGCTGAGATGGAGCGCCAGCATGAGTTCCGCATGTTCAGTGTCTTCACTCACATGGTGAGCGCACTGCGGCCCGACCTCTCCCCACCACCCCTTTCCCGCAGGGGCAGAGCCAGGGAAGAGGAGGAGGAGAGGGGAGGGCTGTACCCCCGACCAAGCAACAACCCCCCCAGGGCTGGCCCCTACCTGTCGAGCCGTGGGAACCGGATCCGAAACTTCGAGACCACACTGCAGGAGGTCTACATCATGTACCACGCATGTAAGCACGACGAGGACAAGAACCCAAGCGGACGTAAACACCACCTTGTTAGTTATCACAAAACTGGCAATATTCCAGGACACGGGTACAGTGGAGTTAGTCAAGCTTTTTTTTTCTCAAACTTTGATTTTATAACTTAATGAGCTTTGAGGGGCTTTGAGGGTCTCCTGAGATTATCTATACATCTTTGGATATTACCCAGTTTGCCCAAGTTGAAAGCTACTATTCTAGAGTAAAATATTCCTTTTGTCATATTTGGTTGCACGACTTAAATGGTTAGGCATGTATTGCAAACCGCATTTAATCCCCTGAAAAGTCACTTCTTGGGGGGGCTACTGTATGTGTTCCTTTCCCTCAAATAACTCTCCCGGCAACGACCTCCCAGCTCCTCTTGGTCTCATTGACAATTCATGAGTCAACTGGAATCTGGCCACATTCTGAACATGTAACTTCATCCCTGCCAAATTAAAACACATCATATTTACAACATGTAACCCCAACCCTGCCACACAGATGCATAATGATTACTTTCACCTCTTCTGCTCAGTACTAACATGATCTCCTCTTTTCTCATTTCAGGGCATCATCAACTTGGGAACTAGTGAAAACAAACTGTGCTTTGACCTGCTTTCCAAACGGGTGAGTAGGCTGCTGTGAAGTCCTCCCACTACAGGGGACGCTGTCTTGCAGGTGTGGGGCTCTTGAGATAACCACATTGTCAGAGCGATGCAGAATACATTTTATTTACTCACCAAATTGGCAAGTAAATAAAACTGTTAACACAGTAAAAACTGTCTAATCCAGCATCGTTTGGGACAAGAAAATTGTGCCAGATTATACAGTATTATTACAGAGGTATTCTAATCTAATAATGTACCTAAAATATAAATTATTATTTGAACACTTAGTAAGTACATACAGTAATAGTGCCCCTGTATAACTGTAATTCAAGGTGTCTATTCAATTTTATTTACTTTCTCCATTATGTAAACAAGGATTTGACTGTAGATGTGCCACAACTGCAGGACGTGTGCGTATTTACGCAACATACTTAATTCTAAATGTAGAAAAGGAAAACCACATGGCTTGGTGCCGGATTGCACAGTCAGGTGTACATTTGTTTCAGGCAGAATAGACAGGTTCCGGGATTTGAGATTTGGTCGGGACTGAAAAATGATGTAAAATGATACGGAATGCTGGTTTGTTGAGGTTTTTTACTGTGTTAACACACATTGGTATCCTGAAATGAACATTTGTGTGTCGCCAGTTACTGGTCATGAGAAATCTATTGATGCAGAACCGTAACATAGCATTCAGCAAAAAGCATTATAGAAGTTTTTAACTTCATTGCAGGAGGAAGGACTGCCCTCACATACACATTACATCACTTTTCAGCCAATCAGAAAGCATATAAATTGACCCCTCTTTTCGTTCAATCGAGTCACATCCCTCCACCTCCCTCAGTTACCACATGGTCAACCACAGGGGGTCTGTTGTCCGAAGGCCAGGGGCTGACCCAAATGGGTTTGAGGCCAAATGTTTAATTTTATACCATACTCCATAATCATCAAATAAAAGCCAGTTCAAATGAATGGCAGAAGTCTAATTATTTAGCATGTGAGCCAGGGCTCAGACAGAAGCTATACTGCTGGGCACCATTTCTAAGCAGACTGCTTTCAAATAAAAAAGGTGATTTGCAGCATAATGCGTGTTAGGGCAAACATCAAAAATAAACACTAAACAATAACTTTAATTTTCTTGTGTAATTGTTTCGTAAGTATAATAGTTTTTTTATGCAGTTTGGTGTAAAGGCTGTGATAAATCTGGCACACTAAACTCTTTAAAAAGGTATATTTAATTCTGTTCTACTGGTTATGTACAGCGTGCCGTGCTGTACAGCGTGCCGTGCAGACAGCGTGCGTTACAGACAGCATGCCGCACAGACAGCGTGCATTGACAGCGTGCCGTGCAGACAGCATGCATTACAGACAGCGTGCCGTGCAGACAGCGTGCCGTGCAGACAGCGTGCATTACGGACAGCGTGCATTACAGACAGCGTGCCGTGCAGGTGGTGGAGTGAACTCGGGCTTGTCTGTCTTTTGCAGCTGACTCAGTCTGACATGTTCCAGATCGACCCTCCTTTGCTGCAGTACCCTGACTGGAAAGGACACAGTTTGTAAGTAACATACCCTGCTGGCTATAGAATAACGCCCTTGTACATTATTGTATTAATGTTGAAATGTCTCATAACTTTTCCTGAACATTTATGTTTAAATGTGGCAGATACCTCTTGCTTACCCTATCACTGCTCTTTTGTTAACCTAGTGATGTTTCATCTATAAAACACTTCTAAAATTACAAAAAATACTGAACCGAATTTTAGTAACAAATATATTGATACATTTGTCACTGACTTTGTTTTTGGAGGTGGGATCTAAGTACAATCTCCAGTGCAGTATCTGCCCCAGGAGCAACAGAGCAGTGAAGAAGACCAACTTTATTCAAATAATCGGTGGCTTTACGACATCACTTTGTTTGAAATGGTAACAGATTATAAAGAGGAGCATTTTTATTTAAAAGCCAGGCTGTACTTGGTGCTGTGTCCAGTTCTGGTCACCACAATACCAAAGAGACATTGTGACCCTGGAGAGAGTCCAAAGAAGAGGAACCAGACTAATCTCTGGGTTTAAATGAATGCTAGGAAGGTAGGCTGAAAGAACGGAATCTATTTCTCCTGGAGCAAAGACAAATGGGACATGATTGAAGTCTTTAAAACTTTTAAAGGAATGACATAGTTAACCTGAACTAATACTTTAAGCACAGCACAGAGGACACACTTGGAAATTAAGTGGAGACAGACTTAGGACAGAGGGAATGAGACTCTTTTTCACACAGAGAGTGTTGAGAGTATGGAATGGGTTACGTAGTCATGTTGTTGAGGCAGAATCACTTGGCAAAGTTCTGCAGTCAGTCGGCATTGTACATTTTATGTTCTTGTCATTGGCTTAAGTCACATTTTCTTGAGTCACTTGACATTTGTTTCTAATAGATATTCAGATATTCCAGTTAGCAAGTTTGATCTGTGCCACTATTAACATGTGCTTGTCCCCAGTCTGCGTGAAGAAATCGCCAGGTTTCTTACCTGTTACTGCAAGGCACCGGCCCCTCTGAAAGCAGACAATGTGAGTTTGTGTTTTTACATATTATCTTGTACCTCAATGGAGTAATAGATAACATTATGATACAGTGAAAAAGTGTCTACCTAGTTCAGTAGTTCCCAACCTCAGTGGTCCGTGGACTACTTGTTCACGCAATCTGGCTGTCCCAGCCTTTTTGCTCTGCATAAAGTAGCGCACTGCATTCAATATTTCTAACTCGTTGGAATGACTAAATTAAAACAAACAAACAGAAAAACATTAAAACCACAATTTTAATACTTTTCATTTTCAACAGTATAAAATATGTGCTACAGTGTTGCCAGGGATATAGGAATATCCCTATTTCCATATTATATGTTTTTGGAGAGGCTAGCTGCATATAGTAACAGAAGTTAATGTGAAACAAAAGGAGGCTATATATGTGTGCCTTGACTTGTGAACGGTACCGTAGTGATGTGATCTTTTTCAGCTCCATGTTATTATATTGGTTTATTCAGCCAGGTTTATTATCTCACAAGAGTGTATGCCAAAAGGAAATTCTATCACTACTTCTGGAAATAATGTGTACAATCTGTTCTTGATGTTGTCACATTTAACCAAAATGCTATAAATCCTGTCTACTCTGTGCCACCAATCCCGTTTCATTTACACATCACAGCCCACCAGAACTGGCATGTTACATCCTGTACACTCTCCAATCATTTGTTCATTTTTCAGATTGTTTCCCACCCACCTCGTCTTTGTATTCCAGAGTTTTTTTAGGTACATCGAGTGAAATTGGCGAGTCAGTGAGTGCAGTAAGTTGCATTAGAAATGGATCGATTTGCTACACAAGGTAACGGTTGCGGGGACCAGCAGTGGTATTTACATGTACTGGATCCGAGGACGACCCAAAGCCCCAGTGCGTTATTTGTCAGGAGGTTTTGTCAAATGAAACCCTTAAACCTGCAAAACTGAGACCCCATTTATCTACAAAGCGTTCAGAATGTAGAAACAAAAATAAACAAAAGAAACCGGAACTTTGCCAACAGCAAACTTCAATGTGCAAAATGACAACATTGCTTGATGACCTGGTAGCAAAGATTCAAGCCTAGAGATCTCATTGTTAGATAAGTTATATAAATACTTTACTTTCTACATGTACTTATAGATATACACATTAAAAATGTGTTTCAAAATGCTGTTGTGAAAAAAATGCGTGGCAAGTGGTCCGTCGGAAAAATTCTGAACACCAAGGTGGTCCCTACATTGAAAAAGGTTGGAAACCACTGTCCTAATTTAACCAGCTTACCTGCAAAGCATAGAGGTATTCAATTATTTATTTGGTTTACATACAATTATGTTTTTTTTTTTAATTGATTTTACATTTTAGTTATTCAATGTATTGGAGTTAATCCATATCTATTAAACACTCAATAGTGCTGAATTTAAAAATATTAAGAAACTTAATACATGTGATGACAATTGACTGCCATTGGATGTATTGGGATTTGTTTAGTATTTGTAAATGTTTTGGGATGCAATGATATTGTAAATGATTCTGTTGTGCTGACCAAGTGGGTGCCCCTGCAGTGCTGAGTGCAATTCCCCCTCCCAGCCATTTGGGGGCTGCCAGGAGCTGTGCGTCTGTAACAGCCGTGTTCTCTCTCCTGACTCCATAGGTTTTGGTGGTGAATGGCTGTGGATCTCTGTTCTCCTCTCTCGCTGCAGTTCTGTGATCCAGAAGGTAGGCACTCTCTCTATGTACTGCTGTGCCACATGAGTTCACCCTTTGTGCAGTGCTGTTGCTTCTGCTGGTCCAGAACTTCAGAACAAACATGGAGGATGGGGAGTAGGTGGCTCTATAGTGTGCTGATTCAGAAAACCTACCAAAAAGTTGAACAAAGTAATGATGAGGGAGGCAGTGAATCTAATTAAAAGTACTGTGAAACCTATAATTTAGAATTTTTACCATTTTAAATCATCCCTAATAGTAGACCTGCATGGTTTCAGTTGATTTTGCTCCATACTGGTAGTGCCCTATTCCTTAGTGCACTTTCCTGTTGCTTTTTCAGATGGCATCCTGATCCCCACCCCCTTCTATGGAGTGATCACTGGGGACGTACTTCTCTACAGCAGCGTCAGGCTGGTGCACGTGCATCTCGACAGCCAGGTACGGGCTATAGCCTGGAGCGCTTTACTTTATACAAGCACCCATTAGAGGAAAACCTGGAGCGCTTTACTTTATACAGACACCCACAAGAGGAAAACCTGGAGCGCTTTACTTTATACAGGCACCCACAAGAGGAAAACCTGGAGCGCTTTACTTTATACAAGCACCCACAAGAGGAAAACCTGGAGCGCTTTACTTTATACAGGCACCCACAAGAGGAAAATCTGGAGCGCTTTACTTTATACAAGCACCCACTAGAGGAAAACCTGGAGCGCTTTACTTTATACAAGCACTCACTAGAGGAAAACCTGGAGTGCTTTACTTTATACAAGCACCCACTAGAGGAAAACCTGGAGCGCTTTACTTTATACAAGCACTCACAAGAGGAAAACCTGGAGTGCTTTACTTTACTTTATACAAGCACCCACAAGAGGAAAACCTGGAGCGCTTTACTTTATACAAGCACTCACAAGAGGAAAACCTGGAGCGCTTTACTTTATACAGGCACCCACAAGAGGAAAACCTGGAGCGCTTTACTTTATACAAGCACCCACTAGAGGAAAGCCTGGAGCACTTTACTTTATACAGACACCCACAAGAGGAAAACCTGGAGCGCTTTACTTTATATAGGCACCCACTACAGGAAAGCCTGGAACGTTTACTTTACCTTAAAAAAACCTACCAGGGGGAACCATTTTGAATAAATCTCATCTAGCACTATACAAAATGAGGTATGAATTATTATTCATAAAACTCCACCTAGTTTATCATGAAAGACTGATGTATTCCTGGCAGGTAATGACTACTTGTTTATTAGCAGTTGGGTCCTGCTAAATATTTTCACACAGTTCTGAATGCTCAGAGAGACCTTACACTCAGCTGAGGAATGTTGAAAATTGCCCTGTCTGCAGTCCGACTGCAAACATCCTGACGTTCCCACTGCCCCAGCCAGGCTCTAGAAGTTCTTTTTATAGGGACTGAATAAAAATGACCAGCTTGTCATGAGTCACGTGACAAAGTTGATGTTGCAGCACTGTAAGCACCTTGTACCTCAGAATCCATTTCCAACACAGACTTCATATTAGGAGGGTTATATTAAAGCATAGGTTATATATTGAAATATACAGGTTTGTCCACCAGAGATATTTAAAAGGGTTTTTTCGAAGTTAACCCTGGACAGTATTTTAAGCACAGAAACCAGGACCACTGGATACAGTTGGCAATGAAGCAGAGACAGAGACCCTCCTTTACCTAGCGAGTGGGGGATATGGAATGGGTTATTAAACCATGTTATTGATGCGAGTGGGGAGGGTATGGAATGGGTTATTAAACCATGTTATTGATGCGAGTGGGGAGGGCATGGAATGGGTTATTAAACCATGTTATTGATGCGAGTGGGGAGGGTATGGAATGGGTTATTAAACCATGTTATTGATTTTTTAAATATAGATTACCGTAGGAGCCAGATCTGACCCTTATCCCAAATAAAGTTGAAAGCAATTAATCATTGCACCATGTTCATTGTTTGCCGTGGTTTTTGTGTTAGCGGGGTTTACAACAAAATATTAATACTGCTACTACTACTTTTGATCAAAAAATGTCAAAGTCTAGGAATATCACTAACTGTAATGTAAATATAACTAGTATGTCCTGAAATGTGTGAATGTGAAACATGGGCAGACTCAGGACTGATTTGCTTCCCCTATTGAGTGACATGGTTTCACCCAGTGACATGTTTTGATCCAGAAGACATTGCTGGGGTAAAATGATCAAGGAAATAAAGCAGTAAAAGACTTCATGTAATGCAAGGCAAGCAGAGAACTTTGTGCCAGATCTTTTAAAGTTCAAATACATGTTTGCTGTGTTTCTTTAAAAACTGTAGCTAATGGAAAAGCAAATGTGAAAGATTTATGGAATTATTTTGTTAGCATATTTACTGGCTCCTAAATTGACAAAGAATTAAAACCGGATTTGACAAAGTTTTGGGTACACCCAGTTACTAGGAATTGGACCAGCACTGATGAGCTGACTGGCCTTCTCTCGGTCTTAAATGTTCCTATGTTTTCAAAAACTCTGGCCAGATTTTCATTTGAATCAATATAACTTTCTGGTATTCATATCATGCTGCATGTAGACACGTATTCCAAGGTGGCAGTAACATGAACTCTCTGGAACCCAGCGCTGCTTCTGGTACAAGATGTCATTCTGTTTGCTGGTTTCTCTGTTCCCAGATGAGTGGCAGTGATGAGCGCCCCTTTCAGCTGACTGTGGAGAAGCTGGAGAAAGGTCTGGAGGATGCTAAACAGGAGGTAAGTCACTGTTGAAGTCAGGGTTCCTTCCTGTCTCTGTTGCGGTCAGGGTTCCTTCCTGTCTCTGTTGCGGTCAGGGTTCCTTCCTGTCTCTGTTGCGGTCAGGGTTCCTTCCTGTCTCTGTTGCGGTCAGGGTTCCTTCCTGTCTCTGTTGCGGTCAGGGTTCCTTCCTGTCTCTGTTGCGGTCAGGGTTCCTTCCTGTCTCTGTTGCGGTCAGGGTTCCTTCCTGTCTCCTGTTGCGGTCAGGGTTCCTTCCTGTCTCTGTTGCGGTCAGGGTTCCTTCCTGTCTCTGTTGCGGTCTGAAATACATGTAAATGTCACTATCTGTAGTTTTCTAATAGAGTTTATTCTTTAAAAAATATTAATAAAAACAAAACAAAAAGACATCCTTTAAATCAGGGGTCTCCAACCCTGGTCCTGGAGAGTCCCAATCCTGCAGGTTTTGTAGGTGACTTTACGTCATCAATGGCTAAAGATTGGGAACACATGTTAATCTGGACTAATTAGCCAATCATTTGTTCAATTAAGTACTGAGCTCGGTTGAAACGAAAACCAGAAGACCCTGTAGCTCTCCAGGACAAGGGTTGGAGACCCCTCCTTTAAAATGAACACGTTTGTGAATATCAATAAATGGTGCACTATTTCACTGAATGGTATTACATATTATAAATGACATTGTAAACTGGTGCAGTGTGCTCACCTCTGTGCTGGGTCATCATATACCTGCATTACTGCTAATCCAGGTGTGATGAAACTTGGTTAGGACATTGTGTAGCAGCTATAGAGCGTATAAGAATAGGAGGAGGTGAGCACTTCTGTCACTTCTCTTCCTGCTCACTGCAGGGCATCTCCGTCCGGGTCATGATTCTCATCAACCCCCACAATCCTCTGGGAGAGATCTACACACCCACAGAGATGAAAATTCCTTGAATTTGCAAAGAGGTGAGTCATGTAACTTTTATTATTATTATTATTTATTTCTTAGCAGACACCCTTATCCAGGGCGACTTGCAATTGTTACAAGATATCACATTATACACATTATTTCACATTATTATTATTTTTTTTACATACAATTACCCATTTATACAGTTGGGTTTTTACTGGAGCAATCTAGGTAAAGTACCTTGCTCAAGGGTACAGCAGTAGTGTCCCCCAGCTGGGATTGAAGGGTACATCATTTGAATTCCTTTAAATTCAGGAGAGACCTCGATTGAGTTACAACAAAACAGGAAACCCATATGCAAGTAGTTCTAGTCTCTGTTGCCCTTTGTTACACACATTTTTCCTGCCCTTGTTTTTTTTAACTTTTACTTGTTATCTACTTAAGCTGTCTTTTGGGATAAAAATAGCCCCAGCCAGTGACCATGAAACTAGGTCTAGACAAAACTTTCAGCAAAATTGTGATTATTTACTTTGGTTATCAAATTATAACAGATTTGTTGGATTTCTTACACATAATTTATAACATGTGTACTCATTTCTGCATGCTTAATTCAGCTCACACTAAATTTCTTGGACTGTTCATTTTCTGAAAGGAATTACACATTTAAATGCCTGCAAGCAGGCCCGGTTAGCATGTGCTGAAATGTACCTTTATTCCTTTCAGAAAATGTGCCTTTGCCTTCTCAGACCTTTTTGAACAGGGCCCTTTTATCTCTGTTCCTATCATGTCAATGTCAAACAGAATGTATTTATAAGTGGCTGAATTTTTTGTGCATATCTCCACAGATAAGAACTCTTCCATGTTTATTAAAATGTATTCCAGTACCTTTGGAGACCTTGTGGCTGTTTGTACTGAACAAGCTCCAGCTGCCTCTCTCTCAGCTTTCTGAGCACCTGATTATCTCTCTGTTCATTTCAGACATGAACTCCATGCCATCGTGGACGAGGTCTACATGCTGTCTGTGTTTGACGAGTCTGCCACCTTTCACAGTGTCCTCAGCTTCAACAAGTAAGTACAGCTCTGTCAGCTGCCACAGGGCCTGGACTGTCTTCCTTTTAAATTGCAAGTAGCTGAGTCCCCCTTGTGGTCATGTACAGCACTGCAATCCGAGATGTGTGGACCTTATGTTGTCAATGTACAGCAGTATTGTATATATGGATGTAGGATATTACAGGTCAGATACAATGCTTCCTATGCTAATGTTAATGCTACCATCTCTAAAAAATGCTAATGCTACCATCTCTAAAAAAGCATATTCTTCATTCAGGAACCTCTTAGTGAACTGCAATGAGTTATGCTTTTGTTCTTCTTTCCCGATACAGATGATACAAGTCTCTATTATGATATGATGTATAATTTAAAAACAAATCATAATTAATTCAAAATATAATATAAAAAAGGCTAAATACATCTTTCCAAAGAAAGAGTATTTAAGAGAGTGTCTGTCCCAGATCAGGGGTCTGTTCTCCTTACAAAGTTAACCAGTTTTGTGTAACATGGCAATTAAAGCTTTGCCATTGACTTGTTGCTGCTTGTTTGCAGGATTCCAGACCCGCAGAGAACGCACGTGATGTGGGGAATCAGTAAGGTATGTGAATCCCACATGTCTGGACAGGCGAAGGGGGCTCAGGCCCCTGGTTCTAAGCTTCCAAACACTGCAGAATGGGAGGCAGTGTGGCAAAGTGGTTCTAGTCAAGAGACAGGAATCCAAACTAAATTTAAACATGGATAAGAGAGCAGTAGGATCTAATTATTTATGTAATATTTTTGACATCCAAAAATAATGAACCCCTTTTACAAATGGAATGAAACTTGATTAGAACATTCTTCAACATTATAATATTATTATTTGTTTATTTTAGCAGATGCCTTTATCCAAGGCGACTTACAGAGACTAAGGTGTGTGAACTATGCATCAGCTGCAGAGTCACTTACAACAACGTCTCATCCGAAAGACAGAGCACAAAGAGGTTAAGTGACTTGCTCAAGGTCACACAGTGAGTCAGTGAGTGAGCCGGGATTTGAACCGGAGACCTCCAGGTTACAACCCCTTTTCTTTAACCACTGGACCACACAGCCTCCTTACGCCAGTAAATCTTATCCGATATGTATTACAATCACTTTGTAGATCTCCCATTTCCTATATGAAAGAGGCACACATTGTTAAACGAGTGTTTGATTTTTAATGGCATTTTATCATAGCATTTGTAAACAATAAAACTCTTTCACTCTTTTCCATGCTGCACTTCCTGTTGAAGGAATGCATCCAACACTGGTGCTTCTGGGAGTTTGAGTCCTTGTAGGAAAGACTTCAGAATGCTTAGCATTTTTTTTAGACAATGACTCCTCCGAAGTGTATAAATATAAAAAATAAACATTACATGTTTTCCATTTATTTTATTCAAAGTAACTCCAATCTCCCAGAAGCCAGATGCATTGGCTCACCATGCGTACCAATCACTCACACGTTTTCGGTGTCGACTTCACACTGGAGGTGTAGCATTGATGTATCTGCAAAGAGTGTTCCATTGTTCTTCACTCACAGCTTCAAATAACTCAATTCAGCTTTACCATATAGAGAAATCGAAGACCTACAAACAATGGCAATATACTGTAGTAGTCACAAGTTTACATACCCAATGGAAATTTATATTTTATAGAAATGTCTTGAAAACAATTAATTCTAGGAAAAATCTTTTGTAGCAAAAGTTTTGCTTTTGTGGATGAGGAAAAAAGTTACAAGAAATACATGTCTACAATTCTTTATTTCAGTAAAAGTGTTAATTCAAAAGTATTCATACCGTGACAAGAAAAATGAAATTAATAGCTAGTTGAGGCACCTTTTAGTAATAATAACCACTTTTAAAGATTGAGTGAGCTTTTGGCATGATTCTTTAGTGATTTTTGACAATTTTTCAATGCAAAATTGTTTCAGTTCATTCAAAACAGCAATCCTCCTATGCCTAATCCTTTTATACTGTAAGAATGTTCACCAATCCAGCAATCCATACAATCCAGCATTTTCTAAACTTTTTCTAGAATTGGGTTTTGCAGTATCATATTGAAATTTCTTGCACCTTGTAGACAATACAGTAATAGCATCAAAGGGTATAAATGCTTTTGAATTACCATTTTCTGAGTTTTGCAAAAAAATTGCTGAAGTAATTAATTGTAGACATCTATTTCTTGTAACTTTTTTTCCTCATCGACAAAAGCAAAACTTTTGCTAGAAAAGATTTTTCTTAATTCATTGTTTTCGAGAAATTTCTAGAAATTATACATTTCCATTAGGATATGTAAACTTTTGACTACAAGTGTATATTAGGTCTGATTTCTTGGAAAGTACTTTCAGTAACATCGTGTGGAGGAAAGCTGTCTGCGTTTTGAAAGCTCTAAAGTCAGTTAATAGCATTCCACACTTCTACAAGGTTTCCATGTAAAGTACTGTAATGACATGGTCATTTCAAGGATCTCTCATTGCAGCTCTTTGTTCTTGTAGGATTTTGCTGCCTCAGGGCTGCGTGTTGGCACTCTGTACTCGGAGAACAAGCATGTCATCGATGCACTGGGGCAGATGGCCTACTTCCACGGGGTCCCTGGGACAACACAGCACCAAGTGGCCCATCTGCTTCACGACAGATGTATTGAGACCCAGCCTGAATGCTGACACAGACCCTCCAGTGTGTGCGGCTTCATTGCATAGAGGTATTGAGACCCAGCCTGAATGCTGACACAGACCCTCCAGTGTGTGCGGCTTCATTGCATAGAGGTATTGAGACCCAGCCTGAATGCTGACACAGACCCTCCAGTGTGTGCGGCTTCATTGCATAGTGTGGGCTCTTACTACTATAAAGACACTACTGCAGGCAACCAGAACTGAACATCAGCTTTTGAACCTTAACAAAGACTTGAAACACAAACAAACACAATATCTGAGTACAGGCCAAGCTCCCATTTGCCCCATAATTCCATGACATTAGTGCAGAACACCCATGACTGCTAATTACAGCATGTTCAAGGGAGAGCAACTGAGATCTAAGAACTACTGAGAATGATGCAAACATCACAGTAAGGTAAAGGGACAGTAACAAATACATTTAAATAAGGTGAAAATGTAACTTGAAGCTACATTAAGTTCACTGCTGTAATCTGTAACGATACAATAACTTATTTTATATTTGATTTGATTTCAAATGTGCGCTATAAACATACATATTACAACAACATATGTAGTTTAAGAAACACTGCAGTATTTACATTTCACTCTACATAAAGTGCTCTAATGTCTTACTGTTTCTGTCTCTTTTCAAACAGTTATCTGTGGTGCCAGCATAACCCAGCTGATCACTGTAACAGGCTCCAGTGCTGATCACTGTAACAGGCTCCAGTGTGTGCTGGATTTAGTTGGGCATGTCCTGTGCAGGCTCCAGTGCGGATCACTGTAACAGGCTCCAGTGTGTGCTGGATTTAGTTGGGCATGTCCTGTGCAGGCTCCAGTGCGGATCACTGTAACAGGCTCCAGTGCGGATCACTGTAACAGGCTCCAGTGCGGATCACTGTAACAGGCTCCAGTGTGTGCTGGATTTAGTTGGGCATGTCCTGTGCACCCCGGTAGTTCGCCAATGCAATGCTCTCCTACATCCCTGACAGGAGGTAGACATTCAAGCAGAACAAGCAGCTGCCTGTAAAACAATAATGTAAGGGAATAAAACATACTGTACATTGAGATCACAGATTTACTAAACACACAATAGAAAGATTGAATGTTATGTTGTGGTTATCATGCCTGATTTTAAGTATTGCTTTAAAAGTTCCCCAAGGTAAAAGCATAGCAAGGTGTGATAAAGCACAGTCAAAGCATAGGTAAGCATTGTAAAGCCCATAGAGGAATGGTAAAACACACTGAAAAAAACATGGGAAACCATGGCAAACTTAAAGAAAATGCATAGTATAACCATGCGAAAACTGCACAGTTCCCAGGGTAAACTTTTCGAAGGATGTATGCCCAGTCTAATGGGATTCAAGCTACAGGACACAGGTTCCGAAGAATTGATTCCTCTGAACCCCATTGAGTCTGACATGTAAACTTTGTTTACGGATTCAAAACTATCAATTATAAAAGCATTGATTCCTTGTGCATGACTACGTAGTTTTGTTATTTATAATCCAGCTTTCATGGGAGAGAAGACTGAGTGATCTTTTCCCCACACAGACTGGTGCAACCAGGTGTACCTGCAGACGAACCGGGCCCGCTTAAAGGCATCACATCAGTACATAACAGCGAGCTGCACTCTCTCGGTATCCCCTTCCTTGACCGACCGGCTGGGTTCTACATCTGGGCAGATTTCAGAAAGGTAACTGCCAGCCTCTTCAGTGAGGGGGATATAGAGAAGGCACTGCTCTGTGATTGGAGACATTTTATTTTATTGTATTTATCTGCTTATCAAATCGTATCAAGCACTCAATAGTGCTGAATTTAGAGATACAGTACTAAAATAAAATTAATTCAATGAGAAATGTTTCGACATGTCTTCAGACCTGAAGACCGTACTGTATATTGTCATCGAGACAGGAGTTCGATTTCCTCAGCCCTAAAAGGGACTCGATGTAATCAAAACAATGCTATTTTGCTATTTTTGGATGTATATTATTGAAAATGATAAAATTCACAGTCCAAGCTAAGTGCTATGATTGGTTGTTTGTGATCACATGACCGTGCTGTAATTTTAGCACTACTGCTTGGGGCAGAACTTTTTTTGCCTCATCACATTCTTAAAATTTAACTGCATAAAGATCAAAATGCGTTTGGGTTTGAAACCAACCATATTATAAGATTAATTTAAATAAATAATATTTACTGTCCTGTGCTTCAGTTCCTCAGGGAAGAAACGTTTGAGGAGGAGATCGCTCTCTGGCGCCAGTTTCTCAACAACAAGGTCCTGCTCAGCTGTGGTAAAGCTTTCGAGTGCAGCAAGCCGGGCTGGTTCCGAATCATCTTCACAGACAAGACCTACCGGCTGCAGTTAGGTGAGTGTCTGCTGACTCCACACAGTCAGGATACAGTATCGCAACACAATCCAAACATGCACGTGATGGTGCCACTGCGCTACTTCTGTATGTGTTAAGAAGATGCAGTGTCTGGGATATTCTACTCAAATTCTAGAAGGTCTGATGAGTGTTTTCTTTTGAACCCAAAATCTCTTGTTTCGGGTTTGTTCTATTGCAAAAATATATGAAAAATCACTGATCTATAAAAATAATGGTGATTTTGGCGAGTGGTACAATAAGCCCTGACATTGCTACAATTAGCAAACACAATGAATAGGCTTTGCCATTCTGCAGTAAACCTGTCACCAAAAATGACTTTGCCCACCCGGCCCTACACTACATCTTCTAGGACAAAACTACTACACTGTCTCGACGTGGCTTTTTACAGTAATGCTTTCAAATCTGTGTTAACATGTTTGGGGCAAATGTATTCCAGATTCAACCCTTATTAGGTACAGTGACTCAAAGTATTCAGCCCCTCCTGCTGGATAACAGTGACATGGGGTAAAAGATATCCCACATCAACTAGCAAAGCTACTGGCTGCTTTCTTGCTCTGGGTTACTTATGCTTAGAGTTGCAAACTCCTGAAGCCTGGGGTCTCATATGTGAACACTCAATAATTGAAAGTGCGAAATCAGACCCTACTGCGTGTCTTGAAACTCACACTAGCCCTACACCAAGTCCTGTGTTTAAGAACTACTCTGAATTAAATATATATCTATATATAGAAGTTTTTAAATTGTATGCTGAAAGTAAATTCATTAGTGAATTAAAAAAGTGTCACTGGAAAGAATCAAAACCTTGCAGTGTTGCAGAATGGTGTAATCATAAGAAATGTGTTTTTGAAATGAGTAGGAGCCAGGAGTTTGATGTTAAGTAAAGTGTTCCTGCCTTACAGCTACATGAGCAACAACTGTTAGTAAACTTGCAGACTGTGTCTTAGTCATGCTGTGATGAGAAGCACGATCAGTTCAGACTCGGAGCATATTTACCAGGGGCCTGATTGTTCAAACTCCTGGGGCCTGGTCATTTCAATAATATACGTGAACAAGGAAAGTTCTGAAACCCAGGACTGGCTGCAGGGTTCGAGTGAGTAGACAGCCCTGCTACTAATCTGCCTTCATACAGCACAGATGTTAGTAAATGCCAGTTCATGTGGAGATATTCATATGGAAACTCTTTATTGCGTTAACCCCCTAATCAGAACCCCTGTTCTCTTATAAATCATTGTTTCTATGTCTGTCTAGGAATGCAGAGGCTAAGGGAAGTTCTGGGTGATCGGAATCTAGATAACCAATTAGATGGCCTGAAGAAATCGAGCCAATCAGAGGAAAAAACGAAGCCCAGTCCGTCAGAAGACAAAAAGAAGCCTAGCCAATCCGAAGAGAGAAGAAGTCTTGGCAAATCAGAGGACAAGACAACTGCTGTGCATTCAGGCCCTGATCACGCACTTGACTGCAGCAACGATGATATTGTGGAAGACACCCTCCAATCAGCGCCCTCCGCCGGAGGACTGGACAGTCTCATTGGTGTTCTCAGGCAGCAGATCCGCTCCTCTGATTGGCTGGAAAGGAACACCCCGGAATTGTTTGCACATGAGAACCCATAAGTGTTTGAGGTGTTTAACAAACTCATAGAGAGGTCAAAAGAATGAAATAAAAAGGAAAGGAAGATTTTATTCATATACGGATATAAAGAACAGACAGACTTCTAGTAACATCGAAATGCTGCTCTGGAACACACATTTTTAAGATTGTATTACAGAATTGTAGCTTTACATACAATGTTACTGGTTTTCAGTTATAAACAATGCAATTAAAACACCATCTAATGGCAAAATGTTTGAAAGAAATTTATTTTTATTTCTTTTTTTAATTTGCAATCGGCAATTGTTTTTTTTTTAACCCATTTTCTCACCAATTTGAAATGCCCAATTTTAAGCATGGCTCACTGCTGCAACCCCTGCGCTGACTCGTGTCATCAGCCGTCCACTTCTTTTAACTCTGCAGGCTCGCCATGCAGCTAACACAGAGCTACAGCGTCAGAGGACCACGCAGCTCTGGGACGCTTGCAGGCAGGCTCGCAGGCGCCTGGCCAGTCTACAGGGGTTGCTGGTGCGCAGTGAGCCGACGACACCCTGGCAGACCTAAGCCCTCCCCACACCGGACGGTGCTCGGCCAGTGTGCACTGCCCCTGGCATCCTCGCCACTCGGGAGCCCCTGAAAGATTTTTAAACTACAAACTTACCTGCAGATTTGTTATCAAATCTACTCCAAAAAGAAAGGCGAACCTTGATCTAAATTTTGGCTTAGATAAGGATATTTTAATAGATTAATTTCAAGAAGACTTTACAGAACAGCGGGTCTGAAGACTGCACTTCTCTGCACCCAGCTCTCCTTTCAGAATGGACATGCTCCGTACTGCCTTTGTACCTGCAAATGAGCTAGGGGAGCTGCAGTGTGTTCTTATTGATGTCTTATAGCAAATATGAACATTCGTGGCATAAACAAAATACGTCATGAAACATCGTGACACACTGTACAGTATTTCTTATCAAGACATCCTTTATAAACATAATTTCAACTGGATTTCTGTTTGTTTTTTTAAACTTTCTTGGCCATGAAACCTGTATTTTTTTATTTTCCTCAAGGCGTATTTGTTACATGAGTCAGATCACACCCTTTTGCAAGAAAGCGCATTGATCTGGAAAATATACATTGGAAAATACATAACGATTGAGTTGTTTCTGTTTTGCATTATTCTTTTTGAAATACTAGCAATACTCTGCTTTCTTCGGTATCAGTGTTCTTTCTGGAATGTACATTTTTAACCCTTTTTGGGTAACTTTTTTTTGTTTACGTTGATCCATCTAGTAGCGTTAAACTCTCAAATCATAAATTCAGAGTTAAAACTTCCATAAGAACATTTAAAAACATGGAGGCCATTCAGCTCATCTATGCTCGTCCAGTTAGTGGTAACTGATTGATCTTAAAACTGTCAAGCTAGCTACTAAAAAGGATCAAAGTGATTCTGCAGCATGGCTAGGTAACCCATTCCGTACCCTCACCACTATCTCACTTACAAGAGAGTAGACAGATTGGGATGTGCTCTTCACCTGTGCACTTCACCTGTAAGTTTTATCAAGGTGTAATTTGAAACTGATAAAACACACATTTTTAACAAAGCTGAAAATTAAAAAAAATAAATAAAAATGAAATCTTGGATCCCTTTGTCAATATAAACATGGTTTGTCCTGTCCTCAAACACCAAGTGTTTGCTAGTGTTCTCACCATTAATGGAAATGACTGGGGGGGGGGCTTCCTTTTCCATTCTTCGTTAAACCAATCACATGCCACATTTCTTGAAAATAATTAAAGAACAACCTTCAAACATAATTGGAGACTGTCTTTGGTGGAGCCAACCAGGGGGTACCAAATAGAAAAAACACTCTCCCTCAATCTGTACCCCTCTATACTGTAACAGCCTCCAACTCTCTCTCAATCTGTACCCCTCTATACTGTAACAGAGCCCCCGACTCTCCCTAATCTGTACCCCTCTAATCGATGTAGCAAATAGCACACCCACTCAGCTCTCTCTCCTCTATATCAATGACTGTTCTTGGTCTGATGAGGGTAAATAATGTTTATTAAGGAATATGACATAAAAAAATAAAGCAAGTAAGCCAGTATGATATTTTAGTGGAAGCGTACAAGTCTGCTTTTCTGACTTCAAATACACAGGAGCTGTTTGATTTCCTGTTTTGCTTGGCAAAGAAAAGAAACTGCATTCTCATCAAGAATCTGCATAAAACTGTTAGCATCTTCTTTTGTGACGGTTTTGTGAAATCTCGGTACCTGAGTTGTTATTGGTTCATGGAACGATTACATAATCAAACACAGTGGTTAAGGGCTTGTCTAGGACTGATTACATTACATACATGGTGGACACAAATCACCACATTTTTATTATATCATATTTGAAATGCCCCTAAGTGTAGATCTAGAGTCACAACAATGAATTTTTCTATCATTTCAAATTCTTTTATCTAGACCGTGTAAAATTTAGTCAGAGTGCAGGAATGGCTACCTATGTGGGAAGGTTTTTGTTTGACCTTCTTAGCATTTGCAACTGTTGGATATGGAGCCATGAGTAACAGAAAGCCTTTGACTAAATTAAAGCTTGCCACAAGTCTTAGCACAATACAATGTTACAGCTAAGACTGGTAGCAGCAGATGCTTCATCATTCGGGGGCAGTGATGACACAACTGCAAGAAAACGATGAGTGGGGACCAGTAGCTTTTATTTCAAGAGGCATGACAGAAACGGAGCAGTGGTACGCGCAAGTAGAAAAAGAAGCACTAGAGGTAACTTGGGCACGCAATTGAAGATTGAGACGGACCACAAACCGTTATTAGCCTTACTAGGATCAAAAGCTTTGGCCGAGCTTCCACCAAGAATCCAACGGTTTCAGCTCAGGTTGCTGAAGTTTTTGTACCACATTGTGCATGTTCCTGGAAAAGCTGTCAATACAGCCAATGCATTATCAAGAGCCGCAATCTTGCAACCACTCATGGAAGATGAGAAACAAATGGAGGGAGAAGTACAAGTCTACATTGATTTAATTCAAGAAAAACTGCCTGCCCCCAAATCCAAGCTGAAACAGATCCAGGAGTCACAACAGCAAGATGATACTTGTCAGCGGCTGGTCCGGCTGTGTAGGAAAGGCTGGCCACGACTAAAGGCACTACCGTTACACGTGAGACCCTATTGGACGTACTAGGGACAGCTTCATTGCATAGACGGTTTGCTCCTAAAAGGTGAAATGTTACATAAGGTTGACGAAGGTCACGTAGGAGTCTCTAAATGCAGAGCAAGAGTCCAACAGTCAGTACTCAGCACCCATGTGTGAAACATCAAACACCTCACTCAGAACCAATGATCCCGACCAGGCTGCCAAAGATACCATGGCAAAAAGCATCAAGATCTTCAAACTACATAATACCACAACAACATTTGTCGTTGATGGACTCAAATAGATTTTTGCAAGATATGGGGTACCTGAAGTGCTAATGTCTGAAAATAACCCACAATTTTCCTCTGATGTTTTCAGATCATTTGCACTGGATTATGATTTCAGACACGTCACAAGTAGTCCACACTAACCACAGAGCAATGGAGACGCAGAAAGAGCAGTGAAGACAGTATAGAGACTGCTCCTGAAGAACAAGGATCCATATAAAGCTCTATTGGTTTACCGGGACAGCACAGTCCATCTCCTATTAATGGGACGGAAGTTACCATCTCCTTTACCTGTGTCTGCAGCACAGTTGAATCACAGATGGCTGACAGCAAGCAATTTCCAAAGGAAGGATAGTGTGTTGAAGAAGCAACAGGTGGAACACTACAACAGAAGATATTGCACAGCACAACAGCCGGCATTGAGATCAAGTCAATGTGTGTGGATCTCAAACTCGAAATCAACTGGCATGGTGATCAATAGAGCTGAAACTCCCTGTTCGTACGTGGTGGAGACTTCTTTGGGAGAGGAGAGAAGAAACAGAACACATCTCCGAGTTTTTCCAGAAGCGACAGAAGAGCATCAAAGTAGCACAGAACCCCAAGCAGCAAGGTCAAGCCTGTGAAGAGGGGACTATAATGACTTGAGCATAAAATGCAACCCAAGAGGCCAGTGGGTCCACCGTCATGGCTAAAAGACTTTGTCAGATAAATGTAAATAAAAAGAAGTGAAGAGTTGGTGGTAATGATCAGCTCCAACAGGGGTTATGTACTAGTGACCTCTGACCCCATAGAATAGTTTGTGTTTGGGAAAAGAATAAACATTAGAAAGGAAACAAAATGGTATAATGCTTTCTCATTGGAGGGAGGGAGGGAGATGTGGTAAGAGATAGTGCCACAGGGCACATAAGAGTACCACTGAATCACAGAGGAATGAGAAATTATGATGATAAATATTTGTTGTGAACTTTCAAATTTACTGATGGTGAACCAAAGCAGCTGTGTTGATTGTGGCGAACTCTTGTCAAATAATTATATGATGACGTCACATTTTCAGTGAGAAAACTGGTTGTAATGGGAGTAGGTCTCTGTTTTAACAACTGTTTAATGGTTGCTGGTACACCTGGTGGCCCCTGCTGGAAACACTGGTACTTGAGATGAAAAGGTTAAAAACCACTGGCCAAGAGGATCTGACCTCGACCTTAAAGGCTCCTGGCATCGGCCTCTGCTTCGACTTGGCCTTGTGGATCCCAGTCTCGAATCCAAGACTTTATTGTGTGTGTGTGTGTTATGAAGCTACAAAGTTAACCTGTAATCCAAAAATATATCTGTACCTGTTTCTTTAGGTGTAATTCATATGATGTGATTACAACTACACCCCAACTTCAACCTACTCCTGTAAGCAGGGGTACTGTGAATGCTTACTCATGGCAAGTGGAAGGGTTTTTCTATACCTCCTTCACTTGTTTAGGCTACAGACTGTGGTTTACAGATGCATTCTACCATTTTATTACAACACTGACATTGTTGCTGTGCCAGCTTTTGTACATTCACTAAAATCTAAAAAAAAAAAATACTAATAGAGAATGTATTCATTTACATGCACACTATTTGGCTAATTTGCATACCATAGCGTGCACACTACATTTAAATACATTATGATGCATTACCATACAAATCACATATTCATTCTGATTACCATAGTGTGTGCCATAATATGCCCACTATTTTGCACGATAATTAATAAAATTGCAATAGTAAATACGGAAATCATGATTTCAATTGTCGCGCACCATAAAGTTTAGCACCCTTTAGTAAATCAGGCCCAAAAATGAGCTAAAGTAAACTTAAGAAAAATAAACCATAATGGGTTAATCGATTTATTAAGCTAGGTATTAAAAACAAAAGAAAATGATACTGTTCTAGCCTCACAAATAGAATATAGAGAGGCCTGTAGAGACCTTAAAAAACATACTAGGAGAGTAAAAAGGGAATTAGAGAAACAAGTAGCAGTAGATAGTAAACTTAATCCAAAAGGAATGTTTTCAATATGTTAATGCTAAAAGGAAACTAAAGAGGAAGTCAGTAGTCTCTGTGACATCAGTGATAATTTAGTGAATGTACTTAATCAATATTTCATACAAATATTTACTGAGGAAGATTTAGACAATATACCTAAGTTAACAGAATGGCAACACCAGGACAAAGGCACTTTTGTGTCGAAACAATGATGATGTTTTTATGAATTAAAGATACACATTGTTGAAGTGCAGTTCAGTGTGCGGTTCTCTCTGTCTCTAGACTGATTATGGCTTCAGCCTTGTGAACGTGCACCTTGTCTACTTTGGTGTGCAAACCCTTTTTCTCTTTATCACAGAATGTACACAAACATCATTACAGAGAGACCATTATACACAGCTGTAACCATTACTATATTCACACAATTATCGTTTTGAGATTCAGTTTTTATTAGGGAGCTCCCCTAAATCTCTTGTTTAGAAGGATACAGGGTATTAATGCTTGTGACAGGGTATCCGTCTGCCGTTTGAGTGTGCATTCGCTGCTGAGTGACAGGCAGGAGATCGAGACGGAGGTTGAAGTTGATACGCCCTGCAGGTGAACAGGATTTATTTACATATCAACACACTGAACAGCTCACGTGACACTACAGCACTGGCAGCGCACAGAGCTCATACAACACAGTGTATGAAAACTTTGGTAGGATCTACAATCTCCGAACTAATCTTATCTGTTCATTAACAAACTAACGTTGCTGAAGAGATTGATCATGGCAGATAAATGGCTAGGGTGGATATGTGATGGGCAGATACGCGACGGATTACTGTACTAGAATACAGAGAACCAGCAGTACAGCTATGACCAAAACTTTTACATCACCCCATAGAATTAACTATTTTTGCTTCATATAGTTGAATGAAACCTGCTGAATAATGTTACATTAACATATAGAATTACACATCGCTTTGTAGTTTTCTATATCTTTAACGAAAAACTGACAAGCATTTAAAAATGTGAAATTTCAAAATCTAACATGAAATACAATACCGATACTACTATTATGGCTTCCAGTAGACTTTTGCGATATCATGTTGTAGTTTCTTTGGTTACATGATGTTAAATAAAATATCTAAATAATGTTCATATAGATTTTTTTTTAAAATTATGTCTCAATCCTAAAATTCTAGGTGATGCAAAACCTTTGGACATAGCGATACCTGTGGGGCCATGCTTCACCGTGTGAAACTGCTCCTCGAGCAGACCAGGCTGTTGGATTGAACAAGCAGAACACATTCCACGGCAGGAAGGTGGAACGGTTTCACCAAATCAGATTGTCCAGTTCTGCTCAGTCTCATGAAATGATACCTTATGTATCACATCCTGGTTGGGTTAACACTGAATAGTCCTCGACTAGTCACCAGTCGAATATAAAAGTGGCAGTCGAAACTAATTGCAATTCAGGTGACTGAAGTAATTGTGAAACAAGCGGTTTCAGAAAGTGCACTTGGGATTACATTACACTTGGGATTATTATTAACATATAAATGGAATTTTAGAATTAATACAGTTGAATATTACTATTTACAAAAAATTCTAAGCAGCTTTAAAACACAGTGCTCAAATAGCAACATGTTACAAAATATTGGGTTCACAAAGCACCAGAGATTATCAAACAGATATATGTATGTATTTTTGAGTTCTGTAGTAGTCGTTCTACCCCTGCACACAAGTCTGAATGGAACTCGAATCAAAAGAGCTGCCAATCTTCCTGTCATTCTCACCTTATATGTAAGAAAGATTATCAAGGGCTAGCCTATATATGGTTCTTTAACTAGTTAGGTAAAGAACTGGGGTGATAGCAGGCTGTGGTTATTTTTCAGTACAGATGACATCACTACACGTGGGCCAAAGAAACACACCCGTGTATTGTGTGTACTTTCATGGGGTTTTCTGTTAGAGAAGTAATGGGTTTTCCACTCCCACCATGCGACCCCCTGCTTCTCAGATTTTCCCCTTCCAATCTGCGTGACGGTTTCCCGTATGCTTTTCTATACGACTAGACTCTATTTTGTGTGCGGGTGTATTTATTATTATTATTATTATTATTATTATTATTATTATTATTATTATTATTATTATTATGTAAGTTTACTGTGCTTGTTTGGTTGAGATATTGTTTACCAATGAGTTTACGATTCACAAGCTGTAACAGGACTTTGCCTTTTTATTATTTTAGTTTCACTTTTAAAACGCAAAGCACTGTAAAGCTTCACTTGATTAGAATGGCGGTTTGTTCCCACATAGCGAAAGCTGTTGATGTGTCACACGGTTGGAGGCTGTACCACGGGGAGGAGGGGGTTTGTGGTGAGTGGCGGGGGTTTCTGGGGGTTTCCTACATGGTTTAGAAAATAGAAATACTGTACTTAGACAAATAATCAACTCACTTTTCTTCTACACTGCTGCTAACGCTCTGGACGTCCTGTGAACGTAATTGAGCTCAGTCGCTGTTTTGCCTTACTAGCTACATCGGATTTAACATCTTACCTAGGATTTTTCCTTCTGTACCTATTTTGAAGAAGTGAACGACTCTGTTACTGGCAGACTTGGGTGAATGCTTTGCTTTTTAGTTAGAAAATACCGGTTTTGCAGCTGTTTTCACTCATTTCTGAAACTTAGGTAAACGCACAGAACATCATGAAGGCATGCGAATGGGAGAACTTGGCCAGCCGCTTCAGGAAAATCGAGTCTCTGCTTGGTCTGGCTGGCTGCCTCCTTGTGCTCTATGCAGTGTGGAGCCCGGACTGGATCAGGGGCGAGGGTCTGTGGGTCATGGGTAATGACACCTTCGCAGACCCTGCTGGAGGAAGCGCTCTGAAGGCTGAATGTCCCAGGGGAGAAGGTGGAGGTGAGTGGGGGTCCTTTCAAATATCTCTGCTTTATTGTTATTTTGTGGAAATAAATATTAAAATATTTGGGTTTATAGGTCAATCCTAGCACCTAGGCATTTCAACACTGAAAAATACTAAACTATTTCTCAACTCCTGAGTCTTACCAGTGTAACCAGGTTGCTAATTGTACTACTACTAGCACTATAACGCTGTGTCACAGACTTGAGTTCTCCCTTTGTCCCTCTCTCTGATGGCAATGTAGAGTTCTTCCTTTTCCCCCTCTCTCCCTGGTAATGTACTTTAACGCTGTGTCATAGAGATGAGTTCTCCCTTTGCCCCCTCTCTCCCTGGTAATGTACTGTAACGCTGTGTCATAGAGATGAGTTCTCCCTTTGCCCCCTCTCTCCCTGGTAATGTACTGTACCGCTGTGTCACAGAGATTTCTCCCTTTGCCCCCTCTCTCCCTGGTAATGTACTGTACCGCTGTGTCACAGAGATGAGTTCTCCCTTTGCCCCCTCTCTCCCTGGTAATGTACTGTACCGCTGTGTCACAGAGATTTCTCCCTTTGCCCCCTCTCTCCCTGGTAATGTACTGTACCTCTGTGTCACAGAGATGAGTTCTCCCTTTGCCCCCTCTCTCCCTGGTAATGTACTGTATCGCTGTGTCACAGAGACTTGAGTTCTTCCTTTGCCCCCTCTCTCCCTGTTAATATACTGTAATGCTGTGTCATAGACAGACTTGAGTTCTCCCTTTGCCCCCTCTCTCCCTGGTAATGTACTGTAACGCTGTGTCACAGAGATGAGTTCTCCCTTTGCCCCCTCTCTCCCTGGTAATGTACTGTACCTCTGTGTCACAGAGATGAGTTCTCCCTTTGCCCCCTCTCTCCCTGGTAATGTACTGTAACGCTGTGTCACAGAGAGATGAGTTCTCCCTTTGCCCCCTCTCTCCCTGGTAATGTACTGTAACGCTGTGTCACAGAGATGAGTTCTCCCTTTGCCCCCTCTCTTCCTGGTAATGTACTGTACCTCTGTGTCACAGATATGAGTTCTCCCTTTGCTCCCTCTCCCTGGTAATGTACTGTAACGCTGTGTCACAGAGAGATGAGTTCTCCCTTTGCCCCCTCTCCCTGGTAATGTACTGTACCGCTGTGTCGCAGACAGATGCGTTCTCCCTTACCCCCTCTCTCTGACAGTAATGTTTGCGCCTCCCTTGTCTTGTGCAGTGCTGGAAGCGGAGCAGGTGTTTGCAGTCCTGGCCTTCATCCTGGCTGGGAGCTGCAGCTGTGTGTGTCTGCTCTTCATTTTGTGCTGGTCCTCTTACACCAGCAGGTCCTACACTTACACTTCCTCCCAGGTGAACGGGGGCCAGGTTCTCTTCCCAGGGACGCTCCTGCTGGTCATCCTCTTCCCTACAGGTACGGTTACCTACAGCCTTGCAATGCACTGCCCTTCGTGATGAGCTCACACAATTATTACACACCCCATTCGTTATATAGGTCTCAAATGGGCAGTTTTGAAAGAAACTCATGTTTATAGTAAATATGTTTGTTTATTTTAAAACATCTGGTACTACACTAGGTTAATGCAATCTCTGTTTGGGAGCCATAATAACCAGAAACATGTATGCATTCCATGATCGCCTAGCAACTACAGCACATCGAACGGATATCACACTCGTTAGGCACAGCGCACAGGCAGGCAGAGCTTCAATAAGAGTTCTGTAAATCCCCATTAGAAAAAAAGGTTTTGTTTCTTTTCATTTTCAATCATATGTTCACTCTTGTCACATGTGAAATGCTACTGTTCAACAAATAATTTCCTCCTTACCACCAGTCGATTTCGACTGGCTATATATACCGGTATTGCATTCATAGTCTCATTTAGCTTTAGATTGAAGAGAAAAAGTCACATATCCTTTGTTTAGATACTGTTTCCAATATAAAAGCATTGTATAACTGATGCATTCACCCCCATCATCCACGTTGAAATGCAATGAATCCACTGCCATTTCAAGATATCAGTGTTGCAGCGCCCTCTGGTGTCCAGTTCCATTTCACAAACTGCAATTTCAAAAGTCTTTCTATGAATAGAGCCACTGTGGTAAATCACAGCTTAGTAAAGCACAGTGTAAACAAGAAAAGCAAGCACAGTAAATATATAGGGCAGTATATGAATAGTTCAACTGCAGAATTACTGGCAACTTAACATTCATTTACTGTACTTATTAAATTCTTACCAGGGAAACGTCTCAGTCCAATAAGATGTTAAATTTAAATAAAAGAACAAAACAAGACAACGCATTACACATTTTACAAATGTATTAGTGTGTGGATAGCTGCTCGTTGTCTGACCAGTTTACAACCACAGAACATACAGTACAGGGGGGTTCAAGCTTCACAGGACTGATCTACAGCCATGCACTTCTACATCACCCTCTATATAGAATTAACTAATTTTGCTTCATAAAGTCAAATGAAACCTGCTGAATAATGTTACATTAACATAATGAATTACATACCACTTTGTAGTTTATCATATACATAACGGAAAACTGACAATAATTGAAAAATGTGACATTTCAAAATCTAACATGAAATGTTGTTCTACTATTGTGGCTTCTGGTAGACTTCTGCAATATCATTTAGTAGTTTCTTTGATTACATGATGTTAAATAAAAGACCTAAATTATGAACACACATATATAGTATTTAGAGCAATGAAAGTAGACAGGTTGGTCAGCAGTAGGAAGGGCTGGTCAGCACCTTGGCAGATCTGAATAGCAACCCCTTTAAATCTAAATAAGACCCTGGGTCTTGTGTCTGGCATTTCCATAGACCACAATGTGCTAAAGAGACTCGCAGTCAGTAGAGATCGCTGTCACAGCAGGGCCTTGGGGCTCAATGGAACCACTACAGCAAGCTACTGTTTCTACAAGTGTGCACAAGTCTAAAGGGCCCCCTTAAAAAATAGAAAACTTTATAGATTTATTTTTGATGAGCACATTTAAAAAAAAAAAAAGGAACAGAATTTATACTAGGAGCAACAGTGACACCTTGTGACCAGACAGGAATAACGCCACAGTCACTGCTGCACCATTCCAAAGAATTAGCTCTGGAACATGTGAACCTTCTAGTGTATTCAGTGTATAAACATACACAAGTGAAACTGTTATTTCAAAGGATGTTCAAGTTGTTATTGTATTATGTAATATAGCCAAAGAACAAACAAGTGAATTGCTTGGTGTAAGAGATAAAATATAGCTTCTTTGTGGCTGCAGTTCTGTTTTGTCTGTGCGGATTATGCACATAGTATTTGAAAATACATTTGATGTAAAACTATAAGAAACTAAGTCAAGCAGAGAAACTGGAAGTTTCTTCGAGTGTATAGTCTTATTATTGAGCGTTTTGAAGTTAAGGATACAGTGCATTGATAATTGCATAAAATACAAAATAATTTGTGCCTATACGTTCCCCAAACCAAAATTAATTCAAGTGACAATTTTTATATTCAGTTGCATATACATGAAATTTGCAATACACCATAGGAAAAACCATTATTATAAAACATGCCTTCCAAGCTGGACGGGTCACAGAGACCCCCCTGCTTAACAAACATGGGGCCCTTGGAATACTGCTTGTGGAGCCACAAGTCAGGCCAGATTAGGAAAGAATGTGCAAAGCACCACAACCTATATTGTGGTCTTACTGTAGCTAACTGGAATCAAAGGGTTTCCATGTGTCAGGACAACAGCGGAGCTCAGTTTGTCCTGTAATAATGTTTTTCTTTCATTGTTTATGAATCACCCTGTGTATAAAAGGTTAAGATGAAAGTCCACATGTGAGCTGTTTTGCCCTGCTTGATTCCAGGTCTCACTCAGTAACGTACCCTTCCTTTCTTTCAGGTCTTTTCTTCCTCATCAGCTGGTCTCTCTTTACCAGACACCACAGAGATGAGATCACCGATGACATCACTCAGTTCGGCTCCTGCTATTGGCTGGGTGCCCTGGCTTGGGTGTTGCTGCTTGTGGCAGTGCCTGTCACCTTCGTCATTGAGCAGTTTGTCTGCCCTCTGCCTCTGGCGGACACATCTGCCTTGCTGGAGCCACACCGCCCCTCACAGCAGAGGTCTGGAGCAGGGTCAGTGTACAGGGTGGTGTGATCAACCTCAATAGGAAGGGACACAGCCTTAGGATCAGAACATTACAAGAGACCCTTGCTAATGAATGGGAACCTCTTACCTGCAACTGCCGCAGTAAAGAGACCACGTGGAGGGATATGTCATGGGACAGATTCGTCTCATTTGTAGTACTTTATTGTGTACTATAGTTATGTGTTGTAAATCCAGACATAGACACAGACATAGTAACTAATATATAGGTACCTAAATTAACAAAACATCAAATGGTAATCACCATCCATGGTAATCATTGGCCATTGTTTTTGCATAGAATATTTTTTGAAGTCATTTCACACTAAAATATAGAGTGGATACACTGGAACAAGTTCAAGACATGGTGTTACTTGAGGTTGTTGTAGTAACGAGGTCTGTCATGCATAGCTAATGTTAAAGTTGCAGGATTGTTTGTAGCTGATTGTGAAACTCTCCATCTTCCACTATGGTCTGGAATGGCACTTCGGGGGCTGATCCCCTTTAAGCAGATAAACTAACTGGGGACTAGTAAGAAACAGACAATATGCATGTATATGTGCTGCTTTAGACTTTTGTAACATTAACTTTTCATTTAGATAACATATCTGTAAAACGAAACATAATATGATTTGCTGTAAATGCAGAGCAAAACTGAGAACAGTTCTTAAAGAAGTTCTATAGGTTCTGTCCTCTTCAACCCCAGGTACTGATTGGATCGGTTTCATTTTGTATTGTATTGTACACAATTGCAAGAAGATATAAATTGTTAATCTGGAACTTTGTACTAAAGGTTTTTTAATGTATGTATGATGAATTTCCACACTGATTAATATGTGTATATTACAGTGCAGGGTCATCATTTGAAACACCCCCAAAACATTTACAGCTGTCTATATATGTTTGTTCTGTGCAAAGATGTATAACTGAATTTTGATAAAATATAAACTCAGTGTCTGCATCCTGGTTGCTTCTTTGGGCTGTGGGTGATGTCAGTGCTTATAGATTCAGCTGCTGGTCCTACACTTCTTATATCTGCAGAGCAGCTTAATGGTTACACTCTGAGGCAACACAAGGGCATTTAACTGATGGGACGACTAAAACAGAAAATCAGATGCAATGTGATTCTAAGCAGAAAGAAGACATCGGTGAAAGTGCTAAGAAAATAATTCCATAAATCATACCTGTTGTGCACTTCTATGTCAAATGTAGTTTGTTAGAAATGCGTTATGGTAAAGATGTATTTATTTGAACACATTGATATCTGGTACAGTCGGTGCCGCTTTATCGGGAAGTAAAAAATATCTCGAATAAGCGTCTGTCCCAATTAAACGAGAGGCATTAGAGACGACCTTAGTCACATGTTTTTTGTTTCTAAATTAAAAGAAAAATAATGAAATTACATCACATTATGATTAAATGTTAAATACATAATTTAAAACACAAGTCAATTGAAATTAAAAAGAATGAAATCACATCTTATCACAAGGCGAGACACCTGCAATGTTGACATGCCAGTTTTCTTTGCAACAGCAGCCTAAGAAATGACAAGAGACTCTAGCTCCTTCAAGAATTTACGCAGTTTATGCAAGCTCTCCAACTGTACTAACTTGGTTTAAGAAATCTCTGTTTGCAAGCCATGCTTTCAGTTAGTGTTGAACTTGATTGATCCATCCTGAAGGATTGAAAATGAGAGATTTCTTTATCCTAAAGTAGTACAATAATGCCTTTAAGATAACTGATATTTTCATTAAAAAAATGAACAGAAAGCAGTAAATAGACAATTTTCTCAAATCAAAACAGTCTATCCCCTACAACATATCATATGAATAAGTAAAACCACAAAAAAAAATTTAAAACCATTAAAACAGCAGAACAAGCTCATTATGCTCACACAGAGCATTATCTACACACCACACACACATTCAAGTTTATCTGTATTATTCATCATTTTAAAGAAACTGTGTTCCAGCCTAATCCTAGTGTCCAGTAATAATCTAAACATACTGAGCAGATTAATGTTATCATTGCCAGCCACTTTCCTTTTTCTGCTCTTTAAAATTGACAATTTGGCCTGTCCCAAGATAACATTTGCAAGCTGACATGCACCTCTCCTGCTCTGCCTGTACTGCACTCCAATGATAAAAATTGCTTCACTGAAACTCATGGAGTCTTTGAAATAAAGTGTCTAGCAGTGTGAACACAGGTGTAGGCGAGGACAGGCCATATAGGCATGGGTATGGATTTACAGAGATGCATCTAAAATGAGTGAGACAGGGAAAGTACTAGAATTTGTTTTTGTTTCAAATCAATTTCAAATCAAGCATGTGGTATTGTACAGGTCAACACATAAAGGGGGAAATGTAATTATCAATAATGTTTTCAACTACTATGTTGCAAAGTATGGAAGCAGAGACACAGAGACTGCACTGCAGTGTATAAACCCACCCCACAGGAACACCTTTTAGAACTCAGAAAGCTTGTGGTAAAATATTCTTTTTTCTGAACCCCACATCCTGTAAGTTAAGGGTTAATTTTCTGATCACTGATTGAGATCTATTCAAAACACCCGTCCCCAGATTATAGAGGGGTGCGGGCAGGAACACAACAGCAACACTGCCAGATATACCGAGGTAATAGAAAACCCATTCCCTGCCTTTGTGTTTACAGAGGTGTGTGGTTAGGCTTCACATCCCAACTCAGTTGAAACCCAGGGCTGTGTAAACTAGCCTGGTTAGTAACCAGGGCACAGTAAAGAAATACTTCTGTTTTATTTCCACCCTTTCTTTTAGTGACTGTCTCACCTGTAATGTCGTGCTAAAATGTTTTTGTTTTGTCAGGACATTCCTGTTTCAGGTCACATGACTATGTTGACAGAAATCATGTAGGTTATCTATTACATTCCCGACTTGTGGCCCACACATTACTTTAAACAAAATCAGATCAGATTTAGCTGCCGTCGCACGTGTTTCCAATGTAAGGAGGACTCACCTCACCATAGGAGCTCCTGCTGACCACCTCCACAATAATCATACAAAATGTGTGTTGAAAAAGTGTTCATTTCTTTCAATACTGGAGGAGAAATGTAATAAGGATGGCTTGTGTTTAAGTGATAGTTATAACAGTTTATAATTTTACACATCACTGGTTCATTTTAATCTGTGTCATAATTAAGGTACCCATATGGCTCTATGTTCAGCGAGACAGTTCAGGCTTTTCAGCTCACAACCCAATGCATTCTGGTAAGCGTAGTCCTGCTTCACTTAAAAGGAAAGAATGTTACCTGAGACAGGTAAAATGTACCGGAATGCATTGGGTTGTGAGTTGAAAAGCCTGAACTTTCCCTTGAGTACAAACTTAGAAGAAAGAAAAATGCAGATCTCTCTTGGTAACAGTTAGTTTGGATGTATATTGCCAGCTTAAAATATCTCCAATCCACACTTATTCTATAATGACATCCCTAACCCCAAAATAAAACATTTGGACATCAGAGCCACAAACCATCAAATATTTAAAATGATGTAAACAGAATGTTTTAATTCAGTGATTTAAAATGGTCTTTGTATCTCAGATATTGTGCATTTCTGTCATAGCTGAATCCCTAAACATTAGCTGTAAATTAGTATTTATATGGTTTAAACACTGTTAACACTGAGCCCTGATGTTATTTCAATGGAAATGATTTAAAATGTGTGATTAATTTAATCTTCCTGGTGGCTGGCAGCACTGAATACTAAAGACATCTTTGTTTTATCTGCAAAGCAGTACAAACTTCCTCACACATTGGCTCCGTGCCGATGGCAGTTTTGTGAGACCGGTGATGTTTTTTGTATAAACTGCCACAAAATCCACCCTTCTCCTCTCTACCATGATTTACATGGACTTTACATAAAAAAAAAGGATTTTTAAATCTTAAAATGTCTAACACAGACATCACTGAGTGGCACACCTGGTAAAAGCATGGCTGCATGGTGTGCAGGGTGTGTCAAAGTCAAGGGAGCATCCTGGCTGTGTGAGGTCACCGCTCTTCACTGGGGATTCCAAAGGGAGCATTGGCTTTGGAGGCCTTATGGGTTAAGGGGCAAAACCATCCAGGACTGTTTCTCCTCATCGTTCTACAGCAGATCCCTCTGGACAGGCGTCTGGTGAGCTCAGATGGACACCTGTAGGGCTGCAGTGGGCTTGCTTGTGGGCTTGAAGGATGCTAGCTGAACTTTAGCTCTTGTGAGCTGTGTGGGGAATGTGTAACACAGCCCCACAGCTACTAAAATATTTCTTTAAATATTTATCAACTAGCTGGTGAGGCAAACAATGGTCCAGGATTTATGCTGACAAAATATGCACAGAAGTCTTTAATTTGTTTTATATACAGGAGGATATTACTGGCTTGTGTGTAAGTAATAATTAAGACTCTGATGTATTTATTTTGCATATGATTGTTTTTATTCCACACACACACAGACACAGGCTGGATTTATCCTTTCAATATTATCTGTGATGATCATCATTCAGTGGAGGGACTGACGCATTTACTGCTGCGGTAATAAATAAACATGTCCTACATATGAAGACGACTTAGTTCAACATGAAATATTACAAACACAATTCAACCTTTAGTACAATATGTTTGCTTATCTTCATTGGCAAATAAAAGTCAAACAAATGTACAGAACTGCATTGCAGTCACCTTCCCTGCAGAAAATAAATGTTTAACATGACATGTTATCCTCCATGTTATTTATTGTACCAAACACATTCATTGCTGTGCTGAAAAAAAAAAAAACATTTTGAGCTGACCAAATAGACAAAATATGCATAACTAGCTTTAATTTCTTTCAATAAAAAAACATATTTAAAAACGAATGATATTATTATTGTTGATTTTAAGAAATATAAATGATGGTGATTACTATAACTGTAAATTAGCCCCCCCTCCCTGACTCGCCAAGCTAGAGAGATCCAATGTGTTTCTTTTCATTGAAACTATACATTCATTAATGGAGCTTTTCTCCAGTCAATGTTGTCAAGAAGACATATTGTAACATAATTTACAGTATATAAATACAGGGCTGTATCCAAGACCCTAAAAATCACTGAGATCTGGTAGTTATTATGGATGATGCGCAACACCTGCCATCTCCTTCTGCAAGGGCAGGTAAGTCTAACAGTACCGATCTCACCCTGAAGTAAAGAAATAAGATCAAATAAACCTAAAAACAAATACATCATCATCATCATCATCATAATAATAATAATAGTAATAGTAACTCCTATAGTTTTCTCATACTATGCTGCAGTCTTTGTCACTCAGGCTACTCGCTTTTTACTTTTTTCACTACGTTTTACATCCTTATAATTATCTCTACAATGATAAACTATATTTCAACTGCATAGCCTACAAGCCCATCATTGCTTTGTGAACAGTAATGAAGAATGAGCTTTATGTATGTTTTGTTTTCATTTGGTCATGTAGGGTCAATTGCAATGAACTTACAGATTTTAGTACGGAGTTGTGTACCAAGTTGCAGACTAGCTAATACGGTACTATCTCAGGATCACCCCCAGCTGCGTACTAACTTAATACCAATTGCAATGAAAAAAGATGCAGAACAAAGTTGATGACTAGCTGATCCCCAGCTTCAGTACAGAGCTGAGGGTTAAGCTCTTTATTGTAGTGCGCTACCAAACAGGAACTGAAGGGGGAGCTCAATCTGGGTGATTGGATTCATCTTATTATATTTTAAGAGTGTTATTTTTCGTTACAAGATCAAAATCCAACATCTTTGTTATTGTTTTTTAATTCGAGTTTAGAGAAACTGGTTCCACCGGGGCAAACAGCTCGTCGATCCACGGGACGAGGGTACTGCTCCAGCCCTGATGCCATCAGCTTGTAGTCTCCGCAAATTCTGATTGAACCATGTCCTTCATCAAAGAACCTAAACCTTTGATAATTGTTCGTTGTTTATGGAATGAATAGGATTAGGAAAAACCACAACATAGTCCAGAGATCCTTTATTGCAGAAATATCATTAAAGAACCCTCTCCTTACTTAGCCACATCAAAAACCATATATTTAATCAGCCTGTGAACCAATCACAACAAGACTCACTCTGATGAAGTAAGTGATAAAGGATTAACATATTAACACCCTTTATGTTATTTTTTATTTAACTTGTAGAGTACAATACATCACAGTGACGGTCTGCAGCAATGAAGTGTAACCAGCCTTTTACCATGCGGTTACTTCAGAAAATACTCTAAACATCCTGACTTTTGTGGCTTCAAGCTTAAACCACAACTATTTTTAACACAGTTTTTTGTAATGAATGTCTTTACTTATGTAAATGGTAGTACTAGTAGTATTTGCTGTGTAAGCAATAACCCACGACAGGGTGTGTGGTAAGACATGTCTTATCACACGCCTGGGTGTGTTGACCCAGACGTAGTTGGCCCAGATGCCCTTTAATATTTATGATTTTGAAGTCCATTATTATTATTATTATTATTATTATTATTATTATTATTATTATTATTATTATTATTATTATTTCTTAGCAGATGCCCTTATCCAGGGCGACTTACAGTCATAAACAAAAATACATTTCAAGAATCACAGTACAAGTATTAATACCATTAAGAGCAAGATAAAAATACAATGACTTTGGTTCTAGCAAGTACAAGTATGACAAAATCCGATTCAATAACAGAGCAGATAACAGTGTCAGTGGTAGTTACATCAGGATATAATTAACTACAAAATACTACAGATTAAATAACACTTGTGACAGATTACGGTACTCTATAGTACAGGATTAAATGCAGTAAAATAGGGGGCAGATAAGAGCAAGTAAAGCGCATTTAAGGAAGAGTGATAAGTGTCCAGAGGGAAAAAAGAGGAGTTCTACAGGTGCTGTCTGAAAGGGTGAGTCTTGAGGAGGCACCGGAAGGTGGTCAGGGACTGGGCAGTCCTGACATCTGTAGGAAGGTCATTCCACCACTGCGTGGCGAGGGTGGAGAAGGAGCGGACTCTGGCACCCACTCCTTCTCCAGTCCATAATCTTATACCCTACATTTCAAAATTTGTCTTAATGTAATTTAACTTTCATTTTTTAATGTTACAAACTCATCATTTGAAGTGAATAATCTTTACAAAGAATGTCAGAAACATCAAAGCAACACAAATACAAAATATATTTCCAGAATGCTGTACTTTATGACATTTGAAGCCCCCTTTCCTTGCACAGGTAGCAGGCTTTTATTTTATGAAACTTGACTATAGATTTACAGTTAGTCCATTTTTATTTCTAGACGTAATGCACTGACCTTGATTTACAGTAGCTCCCGTTCTCATCTGCTTGACCATCGGGGTTTTGTGCTTTATTGTTTGAACAATACCAGCGGTGGGTTGATTAATCTGAGGAACAGGAGCAACGACATTGTTGTTATTAAGAACGCTAATTTGTTTGCCATTTGGAGTGTAGAAAACTGGTCATTTCTTACTCATCACATCCTGAAATATTTTGTTGCAGTGCACTTTTGTCATTCAATTCATGGAACAGGAAAGTGTTTTCTTTATTGTATGTGTTATGTATATAGAGTTTTTTTTTAACGGTTCATCATTTGAAAATTGTTTAATTGTCATCGGTCAGACAAAAAGGTACTGGATCTGGGATCCATTGCAATCTATCAAAACTGAACCCCTAACCAAAAACTAACCCACTGAACCAAACACTAAGATTCCAATGAGGAATACAAAGAGGCCACACCAGGGGTACACAAATCCGTCCTCGGAAAATGTGGTTCCTCCAGGTTTTATAGACATCTTTAATTAATACTGATTAGGAGCTACACATTTTTCAATCAAGTAATTTATGGTACAGGTGGAACAAAGACGGGCTCTGGATCTTGAGGACTGGAGTCTACACTTTTGTTTTAAATGAATGTCACAGGATAGGTGTCACGTGGTTTGTCTTAAGGGTACTGATTTTATTTTTCCACTCTCACAGCTCACTGCAGCTTCAGAACCCTGGAGAGCAGTTCATGCTGCCCCACAGCTCACTGCAGGTTCAGCACCCTGGAGAGCAGATCATGCTGTCCCACAGCTCACTGCAGCCTCAGCACCCTGGAGAGCAGTTCATGCGGCCCCACAGCTCACTGCAGCTTCAGAACCCTGGAGAGCAGTTCATGCTGTCCCTGTGTTACTTTCAACACCTCGGCCAGTGTCTCACACCTTGCTCCATTGCTGTCGATCTCCAGTCTCTGACTCAGTCTCACCCACTGTCCATTGCCTGTGTGAAATATAGAAGTGAGAGGCCCAACCAGGAACCCGACAGAGCTAGAACTGAAGTCTGTTAGCTCTGCTTTCTTACACTGGGACAGAAATTCCCTGGCAGAGCTGTGACACACATAATACACCCCTTTAGACCCTTCTAGTTTGCATAACCTCAGGTTAAAAATAAATGTCTGTATGTCGACCCCACAGCTTTTGTGAATTAGAACTGTCAGAACTTGTTTGAAAGTTGGACTAACTAAATGCGTTGAAGAGTTTTTACATTTCTGCTAATCCCAACTGGAAACAGATTTGTATATTTAGATGTTGCTTGGCATTTCGGCTCTTATTTCTAAAGGCTAAACTGCCTCCAGGGTGTAATTTAGTATGCTCAGAACTTTTGGCACTCACCCACTGAGAGTAAGTCATCATCCTTTACGTAACAGAGATTAATTTTACCATCAAACAGAAGCAAGGTAACACAGAAACTGGAGGACGTCCCCAACTGCAGGACTCCAGGGACTGCAAAATGAGATTTCATTATAGTTTGAAGTTTTTAAATTTGCTTTAATCATTATAGGCGCAAACTTATTGAACTTTGTTCTTATAATTCAGGTTTTCGCACATTTTAGTCGAAATTAATAAATATACCCCTATTTGATGTAAAATAATAAAAATAAAATATAACAATATTTGTTGTATAATATTTAAATCGGCTAATAAGGAATTTTGATTCACAAATCATTTCACTAACTGATAGAAACTTTGTTTTGCCCTTATTAAGACCAACCTTATCAAAAATGGTGTGCTAGCATGTGCTAGGGCAGTGGTTTTCAACCTGTGGTACACGTACCAGTACTGGTGCGTGACTAGCTTGCAACTGGTACACACAGGCAGTTGCTCTTTATGGCAATATAATTCCTCAACCACAATACTCCCTTAATGTATCAGTCTGTTTGTACCACTGAGTCACAGAGAAATGAAAAATAATGATGAGAGGTATGCGTTGTGAACTTTCAAAGTCACTGATGGGGAACTCTGTGTTGTTGATTGTGGTGAACTATTATCAAATAATTAGATGATGCCGTCACATTTTCTGTGATAAGCGGTTATAATGGGGCAGGTCTGTGTTTTACAGCAGCCGTTTGAGATTGCACATCGTTACTGGTACACCTGGCGGTCCCTGTTGGAAACACTGGTACTGGAGATGAAAAGGTTGAAGAACACTGTGCAAGGGTACAGGCCACAATATAAAGGACACATAAAGGAATCAAACCTGTTTTTATGCTGTATAAAGAATATATTTTTCTGAGGATAAAAGCAGTGCTTGAAGCCGAGAGGAAGCCAGAAGACAAACAGGGATGTTTTGCACAAAATCATGTAGAATATACAATGTCATATTACATATACCCAGTGTTATATTACATTCCTTCATGAGCCACATACATTACTGTAAATCAAATCAAACATGGAGTTTATTCCACTGTGATGGAATATATAGCACTAAAATGAACTTCAATTATCTGTCATGTGTTGAACACATATACAGGAATGTGTAAGCTGCTTGTGATGTAATTATGTTGACAAATAATGTTATTTGTAGCAATACAGCAGGATAGCGGGGTTATAGCTTACAGATATGAGGCAGCAGTGTGGAGTAGTGGTTAGGGCTCTGGACTTTTGAATGGAGGGTTGTGGGTTCAATCCCAGCTGGGGACAACTGTATAAATGGGTAATTGTATGTAAAAATAATGTGATATCTTGTAACAATTGTAAGTTGCCCTGGATAAGGGCGTCTGCTAAGAAATAAATAATAATATGAGGATGAGATCATTTTACAGCTATTTTTTATTCCACATACACACACAAGCTGCATTTATCAAAATCCCCTGTGATCATAATTATAATTTTATATATATATATATATATATAATGTTTCAGCAAAGTGTACCATATACTGTTATGGTAATAAAGAAAAACAAGCTACAACTCAGCAAAATAAATAAATAAATAAATAAATGTAATCAAACCTTCATATACCTTGATTTGCATATACAGTAACTGCATTGAAATGGAAATAAGTTTGACAAATTAAATGTAAAGGAAAACTGAAACACTAGTCTGAAACTCTAAACTTACAACTAATCATCTTATTACCCCATTATTACATATTTCAAAATTTCAGCTCCCTTTTATAGTAGGGGTGTGCTGAGTAAAAAGAGTAAACGAGTATCTATAACTATTAGGATGATTTTTTTTTTCTGAGTATGGGTTATACACAAGTAGTTTTATTTGACAATAACAGTTTTATCCCTGTCCATTTCTGCTGGCAAAATGTACATTACGGACTTCAAATAAGTGCCAGAAATGCATGATAAGTCACTTTTGATTTTAGCCCAACCACTAAATACAAATACCTAAATGAGTACAAGGGTGCTTAATATAAGTAATGGCTTCAAGTAACTTCCAGACCAAAGCGACAGTGTTACTCTCCATTAAACTGGAACAGAGTTATGTTGAGTCCAGTGTCATTTTAAGTTTATGCAGTGCATACAGTTGACTCCACAAGGTACAGGGAGAAGTATTGGGATTGTTAAGCACAAATCTGTTTCTGTTTAATGGTCTTATAATTGCTATGAAATCCGTATAGAACAGGATTATTTGCAAAAGCCAGAATCAGTCTCTATTCGTATTGCAACCAGGAGCTGATCTGATGCCTTTTTTTTAACAAAGATTAATAATGTGCTACAAGAAGGTAATTATTCGAGGTGATAAAAAGTTTCCCTACCGAGGTGGCTCTCTGGAGATTATGAGTAACCAGCATGTATTGAAAGACATTATCTCCCCCTCAGAGCTCCTTATTAAACTGGCAGCATTTATATGAATTCTGCTGAGGACGAGGTCTGGATGGCATGCCAATAATTTATTGTGTGAACTTTAAAAGGCATTTTTGTTTGTATGAAAGAGGAAGGCTCTGAGTGGAACAGACAGGGAACATTAGGTTTGTGATGTTGAAACTGATTGTTGTGAAACAACAGATCCCTGCAAAATAGCCTCAGGATAGACCTTAAAAATAAAAACGCAGTCCATTTTTTAAATAAATGCTATGATAAATGTCATTCTCATGAAAAGTGCTGGATTGACAGTACTGGGACTGAGGGGGAGGAGCAGTGGGCATTGATGGAAGACGAATTCAGGCTGGAAGTTATGATGAGTTTTTTTTCACTCAGAGAATGATAAATGTAAAAAAGTCTTGTAGGTGAGATGTACGGAGGCTCTAAAAGCAATTGGACTCCGGGGGAAATGATTTACTACAATGTGACAAGCCTTGATAGGCTGAGCAGCTATTACACTCTTCTCAATCATAACTTATTGCAATAGGCTACCAAACACAACTCAAATGGAAATACCTTTGGATCATTAACTACTGATGGTGAAACTGGTGACACAACCCAGAGGAGCAAATGCGGCATGCTCTAAGAAATAGTCAGAATGGGTTCTAGAAGTTAGGAGTAATGTTAACTTTGTAAAATCACACATCACACGTCAGTGTTGTACATTAATATAAAATGTAACATAATTCATGTATAACAAAGCTACATATTATTTTTTTTTCTGTACTGCACTAATTTTTTCCCCCAAAAAACCTAAACATGGTTCAAAGATGAGAATTTGTGCCAAGAATCAATTTGGTTATGCTCTGAAGATCGATGTAGATTGATTGTCTGTTGTTGCTTGACACTAAATCGAGTTTGTTTTAGTTGTAGAGTGTGGTGGTATGGCAGAATGGCTGAGTGGGTGACGTCACAGACCAGGAAGCGGACACACACATAAATACAATATTTACAATAATAAACCACACATGTCTGCCACATACATACATTCATTTACTGCATTAAGCTTTTTTTAAATACTGCATATATTAATATCTATTTTTGTATTTGGGGATCAGTTAACCCTTTGTGGTCCGACATTACAATTTTTCCTTTCCATCAAAAGGCGTCATACACAGGTCCCTAGACGTTTTTTCTCCGGAAAAAGCCGAGAAAAGCTTTCAATGGCCGAGAGAGGCCGATAGAAGCCGGGAAAAAAATGGAGGCGGATCTGAGCAATACGCATAGTCCCTTCACCACAGACGTAACACGGACATAAACAAACAAGATAGCTGCTTCTGCATCGAGCACTCAAAGAATCTTGCTGACATTTGCCAAGCTTTTTGAGATAGTAATAAAATAATAACTTGGATAGCATTATTGAGGAGTTTGGTGATAAATTGAGTGATCAGGAGAGGATTTATCAGTGTGCACTACTATGAAGAGATATGTGATAAATACAGCGAACAAGGAGTAGGGCGGGGCTGGAGATGTAGTAGTGAGTGTCCTGTTGATATGCAGTGCCTTTTAAACCTGTTTTACTGTGAATAAAATTACTTTTAAACAGCGCATGTAAAATAAACAGCTTGTGTGAAAATAATTTAGACCTGACGCGCCTGACAGGTGCTGAATAAATGGACTGCAAAGGGTTAATAAAAGCAGGATTAGTGTTTCCTTGCAAGATCCCACCGGATCACTGAAAATCATTTTGAATTACAGCAGCCTGGTGCTTCACAACACACCTGGGATCATGCATCAATTTATCTTAATGCCTGCAGTCGTGTGTTATTGCTGACTAAATTGTTTTATTCTGGAAAACAAACCGAGGGGTTGTGGTTGACACCTGGGCACAGGCATCCAGGTTTTATTATTATTTTTCTTGCACCAGGGACACTACTATCATTAAACTAACTTGTAGAAAACTAAATTTAAACCCTTCCTTTCCTTTTAGTAAAGGCTTATACACTCTCTAGTTTAATTCCTCACATGTGTTTTTTAACCCTAAATTTAACAAACACTTTCCCTTTTAAACAAACTTTATTTAGAAAGAAGAAAACCATAAAACAAACTAAACAAGATTATGCATTTAAGAACAAGATCAGGTTTCATTTTGAATATGTGCTTCTCTGTTTCTTGGGTTGTCTGGCCTAGAATGTCATGTTTGTGCTTTATTGCAGTTTCATTTTGATTTATACCAAATATTTAAATCTGCTTTTATGGTTTATTACTTTATGTGGTTCTATACTATTGCTGCAAAACATTTATTAAAAGGCATTTCAGTTGCCTTTCCTTGGGTGATCCGTGTTCCTCACTTATAACACACATGGGGCTCAAGTCAGGGCCATGCGTGGCTTTCCCTGCATGAGCTTGGAGTAGCAGGGGGGTGAACCTGCCTCTCGGGGACAGGGAAGTCTCAGGTGAAGGGTAAACAAGTCCTGACACCACTCCCTGGTCTGGGAGTAAAACTTGACCTGGTCAAATTGACCTCATGAGCCTTGGCTGGCAATCAATCTTGGGGGGTCCCATCTCATTATATCTTATGGAAAAAAGTAATTGGACGCCACAGAGTCAGTAGTGAAAACTCCAGTGGCACTATGCTCCTGGCCACTTGCATGGAACACCAGCTAGTCATCAACCAACAGCATGTTCCAACAAGCTAACAGGTACAAGACCACCTGGATGCACCCACATTTTGGCCACTGGCACCAGACTGACTACATTATTGTGGTCCAGCGCGACATTCAAGATGTTATAATCACCCATGTGATGTGTGGTGCTAGTTGCCGATCTGACTACTGGATGGTGATGTGCACTATTAAAATGACCATTCATCCAAAGCAACTCCGGCATCATCAATCCCCTTCAGTCAGACCACTTAATGTCCATGCACTCGAAAACTAAACCAATGCTGAGCTGACTAGTAAGCTCGAGAAAGTCCTGGAATCAAGAGAGCTATTAAGTGACATATCCAAGTGAAGATAAAAGTGTGTGGGCGGACATAATCAGACCACGTCTGGCCTCTGTACATGCTGCTCACCCCTCCTGGAAGTAATGACAAAAGCTGCTTGGTGAAGGAGCAGCATACCAGCAATTAAAGCAGCAAGCTCAATCGAAGCTTTAATCTATAAAGGAAAAATGGTGAAAGGTGAAGGCTGAGGAACGGAAATCAGCTGCTGACCAAAACGACATGAAGTTTTTCTATGGCGAGTGCTGACATGGCTTAAATCTAAATTGAAATCAAATGTTAGGTGGAAAAGCAGCCAGTTCGGACGGTATCCCTACAGAGATCTATAAGTAGGGTGGCCATAAGCGTAAGACAAGACTCCTCATTCGCTACAATAAAATCTGTGAACATGAAACTGTACCACAGAATTTCAAAGAAGCCAACATTGAGCACCTCTACAGGTAAAAGTGATCCTCATGCTGCATCAGCCACTGCACAATTTTGCTTCTATTAGTAGCCGGTAAAATTCTCGCTTTCATCATGCTCTGCCAACTAAACAAACAACTAGCAGAAACAATTCTCAGAAAGCCAGTGTGGATTTCGGTCTGGTCGCGGAACATCCAACATGATTTTCTCAGCCAGCCAAATCCAGGAAAAGTGTGGAGAAAAACACCATAACCTCTATGTGGTATTTGTTGACTTGACAGAGGCATTCGATTCCATGAATCGTGATGCATTGTGGGAGATTCTTCTGAAGTTCTGATGCCCTGGCAAATTTGTGAACATTGTTTGGCAATGACACTTTGCTATGATGGACCGAGAAAAGCACATATCAAAACAAAAGTTGGATATCGTAACAGAGGCAGGCAGATGAAACAATATACATACACAAGGTTTGATTTTAACGCCTGTCCCAGAACAATTCATAAATTTGGTACGACAAGTGCTTCCTAAGTAATCCGTAGGCCGTGGGACAAGTGCTTTAGCTAGAAATATATTAAAAACATTTTTTATCATGAAAATCGTAAATATGCTGTTCGTGCCAGAGACTCTGGCAACAGGCAACGTCACTTCTGCTATGCAGAGAGCAGCATAACTCTTGTGTCTTACCACAAATAGCAGTTATTATTATTATTTGTTTATTTAGCACACGCCTTTATCCAAGGCGACTTACAGAGACTAGGGACTACGCTTCAGATGGAGCACAAGGAGGTTAAGTAACTTGCTCAGGGTCACACAATGAGTCAGTGGCTAAGGTGGGATTTGAACCAGGGACCTTCTGGTTACAAGCCCTTTTCTTTAACCACTGGACCACACAGCCTCCTGTCAGTTGCAGTAAGTGGCCAGTGTTATGGCATATAAATGTTAATTATTACCATTATGGTAATGATTAAACTTGAATTGACTAATTAATGAAGAGAGTGACGATTTAAAAAAAAAAAAAATTAGTCCAGCTGACAAATGAGCTGGACCCAGAATGGTATTATAATGAATTATATTGCATTTAAAAACAGTGGAGAAAGTTACACACACTTGAGAAGACTATTTTGGAAATCAGAATCGACTGTTTATTGCTTGTCATCCCTAAAACATTCTTCTGAAGTGTGTGTCACTTTCGCCGGTATTTTTTAAAGAAAAAATGCCATTAATATTTTATTAATTAAAATGTGGTTCTGGGCAGTTTAGTCTCGTTTCGTTTTTTACACATTCCTACATTCTGCTATTGATATGAATAACTATGTTAAATAGGGAATGGAAGAGACTTAATGCCAGTTAATTACTACTTTAAAAACTCTTTAAAGATACACAGGCAAGAATAAAAAAAGAAAGTGTTGGCATATCCACCCCAATATGATCACTGTGCTTATAAAAACCAACAAAACAGTAAATAAAGCAGCCTGATGGCAACCTTAGCAGTATACCAGACTTGCTATTCCCTGCCAATATACAGTTGTTAAAATCTACCACTGTTTGTTTTAAAAAAAAAATAGCTCACCCTGGTTCCACACACAGTGGTGAGGGTTCTTCTCTGTCTGCCTGCCCCAGTAAATAATATGGTTTGTTTGATTTATAAATGAAAAATGTTTAATTTTGGATATGTCAGGGCTGGGAGGCTAAACTGTCCTTCTTGCTAATTGAACAGAATGTGCAGCTGGTGGCCAGATATCAATTGAAGAATTGATAATTAATTAACCCTGGTCATCTGCCTTTAAAAAGCGGCTGGCTCTCCAGCCTTTGGTTCTTCTTTGTTCTTTGTTCTTTGTTCTTTGTTCTTTGTTCTTTGTTCTTTGTTCTTTGATCCATTCCATTCCATTCTGTTCCGTTCCGTTCTTTGTTTGGTGCTTTCAACAAGCCTGGAAGAAAGGAGAAGAACCCTCACCACTGTGTGTGGAACCAGAGTGAGCTACAACATGACCACCATGTGTCTGGGATAATTGCCGTAGGGTAGGGACTCATTTAGGGGATTTTAATCCCACCAATGTTTGGATTATTTGGTGGGGTTCCTGGAGCGGTACCTCTCTGTATAGTGTAGTAGCGCACAGCCCGAGCTTGGCCACCTTTTATTTTCTACTTGTTTTTGTACAGTGTTTTGTTTTGTATTTTTGTGTATATATATACATATATATATATATATATATATATATATATATATATATATATATATATATATATATATATATATATATATATATATATCCATGTACCTGTATATATAGGTCCTCTCCTGCACTAGGGCTGCCATTGCTGGTACCCTAGTGGTGGCCAGCAACACTGCAACTGCCTACTTAATAAAACCTGGACGCCTGTGTGGCGTTTTCAAGCTCAAACCCTCTGTGTCTCTTTTGTTTCTCAGTGGATACCCACAAAGTAACAGAACACCCCTGTTACAGGGTAATACACTTCTTTTTCTAAAACTGGTAGTTTTGCAGATGCATTTACACTTATAAAAGTTTACCACAGTCAAGTTGCAAGGTCATTTTATAGTTTTCCCATACTATGCATTTACCATAGTTTTACGTGTTTTTAAAAAAAATATGCTTTACCATACCTCTCTGGGCTTTACCATGCTTATCTATACTTTACCATGCCTTCACTATCCTTTATTACACTTTCTTATGATTTTATTATGGCAAACTTTCATAAGGGTTAGTTAACAATGTTTTCTTTTTTTTAAATATTCTTTACCATACCTCTCTGTACTTTACAATCCTTACCTCTGCTTTATCATGCTTTCACTGTACTGTATTAGACTTTGCTATGCTTTTACTGTTGGACACTTTTATAAGGGTTAGTTTACCATGATTTGCTTTTTAATATGCTTTACCATACCATCATTTGACTAAATAGGCATACAAACTATACAATAACTATACTTTACGATCATAAAAATGCAATATTTAAAATGGCACAGAGCCTTTCCGATGAAAAGCTGTAATTGTATATAACAGCATGTGGTTACATTTAGCACTCATTGGTCTAGCATAATACATATTTCAACTAGGCAAGGAGCCTATTGTTGAGTTAAAATACTGTACTGCAGATTGATAGCGTTTAAAAATAAACTGAAGCAGTAGTTAGGGGGATTTTACAGGGACCATCAGATTTACTCACAAACCATGACAGGGGGTGTGATTGACATGAGGTAATCACACCCTAAAGGAGTTAAGAAGCACTTCACAAACTGTTTGAATGTTTTTTTGTTTTTTTCTGCAATGTTTTTAATCAAAAACATATTTAAATATGCTTCAATTGTTTTATTAAAATATCAATTAAAATGCAGAAATGGGTAAAAGCTGGATCGGGATAAAAGTGCCCAGACAGGGCATTATCAGGGGCTTGATTGTCTTAAAACCTGCGCCAAATTATTACTGCTTCCCCATGTGAAAAAGAATAGTCATTATAACAGTTCCCATATTTTTAATTAGCAATTGGGGGTGCAGTAATCAATTAGTTCCTAATAAAAAAAAAAGTTAAATGCACACACAGGTTTGTTATGTATAGGACTGTGTAGTAGAACAACAAAATACCATGAAACTCAATATATAAAAAGTTCAATAATTTATTACACAATGGTAAAAACCAGTCAACAGCAATAGCAACTTTAATACACAGTTGGGGTAATGGAGGGATCAGCCCATAAACATCAACATTCAAATAGATTCCTTTTGGCCACAATTTAATTATATTTTTGATGTTACAATTAAGAGAGATATACTAACTATTGCACTTATCCCGGGTACCCACATTCAGTAGTAAAACAAACTTGGTAATTACTGAATTTTAAACCTAACATTCAATAACAAGACTTAAACAAATAATAATTAAATCCTTCAGTAGTGAATACATAGATAAAAGAAAACCACATTCCTTAGAACCTAATATAACAACCTCCCTTAATAAATGTCAATGAACTGTGTATTCCTGAATATTGAGCTCCTATTTAATCCCAAATTCAATAATTACTACAAGAGTAAAAAGAAGGCACTTAAAAGATCCTGTATCAACAATGATAAAGACAATAAAAAAAGAGCCCAAGAGGGCTCGCGGGGACCCATTTACACACCTGAAACCCTACATCGAGTATCAGGGCAGCAGTGTGGAGTAGCGGTTAGGGCAGCAGTGTGGAGTAGCGGTTAGGGCAGCAGTGTGGAGTAGCGGTTAGGGCAGCAGTGTGGAGTAGTGGTTAGGGCTCTGGACTCTTGACTGGAGGGTCGTGGGTTGAATCCCAGGTGGAGGATGCTGCTGCTGTACCCTTGAGCAAGGTACTTTACCTAGATTGCTCCAGTAAAAACCCAACTATAAAAATGATTAATTGTATGTAAAATAATGTGATATCGTGTATCTTGTAACAAGAAATAATAATAATAATCAACTGCAGCACATGCCCTAAACCCAACTCAAAACGGACAATGAAATGTAAAAGACAAATCCCACGTACACAATACCGCGATCCAGTCGTTTAAACTCACTGGGCAACGTACTTCGGTATCACTCATCACAGTACGATGGAGAAGGCTTGTTTCCTAGTATCACCAGGCCGCTACAACACGCGATGCGAGTTGTCATCGGGTGACAAGATACTTTCTCAGCGACATGACCATACACACCTGATGCGACACAGACACGATGCAACAGGTTTGAAAACCAACAGGTTTATAAAACTATAAAAAAATTGCTATTGACAAAAGTATGATCAAGACTGGTACATATTCATCAACATGATGTGGAAATTATGAATGTCTTCTCTGACGGTATTTCAACATGTATGGCAATAAATCATACATTATCTTTCATCTCTATCTTTATAATTGCAATGATATTTCTCATAAAGCTCTGGGTATTTTTCCACAGCAACTGCACCACCATGATACACAGACGAGCGCTGTTTGTTTCTTATTGCTGTTTCTGTTGGTAGACTATAGATTCGGGAGCTGAAGCTACCAAGCCAGCACTACCACCCGGAGCACCTGCGCTGCCACAGCACAACCACCTGTTCCAGTACTGAGAGCGTCCGCTCCGTAGGATAACTACTACGGAACCCTTATACTCCAAGACAGTGCTCGTGAAGGCATTGCCCAGCTGAGGTCATCAGGAAGAGGGACTTCACTCGGTCAGTTTAGGGGGGATCCCAAGTATAGAGAGGTTTCGTAGTGTAGTAAGTTCCTGGAGTGAGATGTTCCTTTTAGTGGGACTAGTGCTCGCCATTTGTGTGGCAAACTCTTATTTTTAGCTTTGCTTTGGGTTATTTTCTTTATTAAATCGTTGTGAATTAAATTTGCGCGTCTGTGACTGATAAGTGATAGCCACACATTCATGTACTGATTTGATATTATACATTTAAATCTGCTTGTTACATGCTATTCAGTTAGCTGTGGCTTCTATGTATATTGTTTCTGGACATCTGTAGGGTATGTGTGCAGTATCATCTGAATTTCTATGAATTTAGAATGTGTTGATTGCATTGCATCTTGGTTTTGTAGAAAAGGTTAGATTTCAGTAAAATAATAATAATAATAATAATAATAATAATAATAATAATAATAATAATAATAATAATAATAATAATCATCATCATCTTCACTGGAGTTGGGTTTCCCTTCTGCATCAAGTGTTTCAGTTGAATACATTTTTAGTATACAATCGGCTGCCTGTCACATCACTTGCAGATATATACGACATGTGGTCATTTGAATAAAAGTTACTGAATCTGGAAAACACTGCTCTGAGAACAGAATAAAATCCTGATGCCCACTTCACCAGCACAGCTCAATGGCTACAGGCCAATGTGCAGTAGTATAGAATGCACTCTGACAGGCTCTGCAGCCCTGTTTGCATGTGGCCCTCTTCTGCATCCCTTCTTTTCAGTCACTAGATGTCACTGTTGCTACATGAAATACCATGAACCCTTGAGGGAGAACACCACAAAATAAATCTTTCAAAATAGGTCAAGAGCATCAGCCATGAAACATGATGTAGAGAAGGCATTTCAAACATGAAAATGTAAACCAAAATATTTTGTACTTCTACAAACAAATGACCTGGGGAGAAATGGCAGCCAGTAAAGTGATGCAGATAAAGAGAGAGAGTGAGACCTAATTGGGAAGAGAGGCAGGCTATCCAGCACAGTTTGCATTCTCTAGCCATCCACATACTGGAGACACATTCCTAACCCTTTCAAATCAATCACAGCAACTGAGCAACCTACTGCCAGCACCCTGACCACTGAGCTACTCAAACCAGCTACCTTCCTCACTGCAGCACAGTGCTCTAACCACTGAGCTACTCAAACCAGCTACTTTCCTCACTGCAGCACAGTGCTCTAACCACTGAGCTACTCAAACCAGCTACCTTCCTCACTGCAGCACAGTGCTCTAATCACTGAGCTACTCAAACCAGCTACCTTTCTCACTGCAGCACAGTGCTCTAACCACTGAGCTACTCAAACCAGCTACCTTTCCTCACTGCAGCACAGTGCTCTAACCACTGAGCTACTCAAACCAGCTACCTTCCTCACTGCAGCACAGTGCTCTAATCACTGAGCTACTCAAACCAGCTACCTTTCTCACTGCAGCACAGTGCTCTAACCACTGAGCTACTCAAACCAGCTACCTTCCTCACTGCAGCACAGTGCTCTAATCACTGAGCTACTCAAACCAGCTACTTTCCTCACTGCAGCACAGTGCTCTAACCACTGAGCTACTCAAACCAGCTACCTTTCTCACTGCAGCACAGTGCTCTAATCACTGAGCTACTCAAACCAGCTACCTTTCTCACTGCAGCACAGTGCTCTAACCACTGAGCTACTCAAACCAGCTACCTTTCTCACTGCAGCACAGTGCTCTAATCACTGAGCTACTCAAACCAGCTACCTTTCTCACTGCAGCACAGTGCTCTAATCACTGAGCTACTCAAACCAGCTACCTTTCTCACTGCAGCACAGTGCTCTAATCACTGAGCTACTCAAACCAGCTACCTTTCTCACTGCAGCACAGTGCTCTAATCACTGAGCTACTCAAACCAGCTACCTTTCTCACTGCAGCACAGTGCTCTAACCACTGAGCTACTCAAACCAGCTACCTTTCTCACTGCAGCACAGTGCTCTAATCACTGATCTACTCAAACCAGCTACCTTTCACTGCAGCACAGTGCTCTAATCACTGAGCTACTCAAACCAGCTACCTTTCTCACTGCAGCACAGTGCTCTAATCACTGAGCTACTCAAACCAGCTACCTTCCTCACTGCAGCACAGTGCTCTAATCACTGAGCTACTCAAACCAGCTACCTTTCTCACTGCAGCACAGTGCTCTAACCACTGAGCTACTCAAACCAGCTACCTTTCTCACTGCAGCACAGTGCTCTAACCACTGAGCTACTCAAACCAGCTACCTTTCTCACTGCAGCACAGTGCTCTAATCACTGAGCTACTCAAACCAGCTACCTTCCTCACTGCAGCACAGTGCTCAAACCCCTGCTTCAGTGATGTAGTGGTGAATAAAAAAGTTGGTAAACGCCCCTGTTTGGTGGAGTTGAACAGATAGATTGAATAGATACATTGTTATTGTCCCTCAGCCAACCAGAGCCCCCCCATACAGTCCTTTCCCTTGCAGGTGCTGTTCACATGTGAAAAGTCACAGCCCTGACGGTGCTGTAAGCGTCATTTCGTGGGCTCGGATGAAGGCTACTAGCACTGCCCTGCAGGTCCAGTCCAGTGTGTCTAACAACTGAACATTAACAGAACATAAACAACCAATCACAGAACATTTCTATTTCTTACATTTTATTATTGTATTTGTTCTGTACATTTTTTTTCTATTGCAGTTTCTGCTTGGATCATTAGTGTGCTGTGATTAATAGATACTAGGATTTTTTTCAGCCACTTTCTGCTATTAAACTATTACTATTAAAGGTGATGAAATGTGTTAAATATCCTATCATTTGACTGTGTGCAATGAAGCCCACTAAGTAACACAGCAGCCTATATGAAAATACAATATTTTGTGACCGGCACGACGATGCTCTGGGGAAAAAAACGCGGGACGAAATAAGCGTCCCAAGAAAGGTTCTGGGGACACTGGAACTAGTGTTCCAAAAGTGGGACTGTCCCATCCAAAACAGTGGAATTTCTGACCTGCATGGAAACCCAAATTACCTGAAAGGTGCAATCAAAGTAGCATGAGAAAAAAATGCAACTTATTCTTATTTTTCCATGGAAACCCCATCACTGATGATTCAAAACGCTCTTGTGGGGAACAAACCAGAAGCATGTTTAATGGTCTTCAGAAGAGAAAATATTGCTCAGATTAAAAAAACTAATAAAAGGGTTTCAAGCACATAATGAAAAACAGAAGCAAAACAATTGGAAAGCAAAAAGGGATACGTAGGTGAGATAATTATTTAATTCTGTACATGCTATGTATTCTACCTTTTAAATAGTCATTTAAATACCAAGCTGCTATCTTGGGCTCCACAAGGATCACTGCTTTGGCCTTTGCACCCTTGCAAGGTTAAGGATACAATAGTTCAAATAGTTCAAAGGGCTGTAGTGAATATTTTGAAAATATGGTCCTATGATATTTAAACAAGTGCTAGAGAATAAAGAGATCAAGGAGATCAGTGGTTAGTGTGTTTCATTGCACATACACACGCATGCACACACACACACGCACACACACGCGTGCACACACACGCACACACACACAAACACACACACACCATCTTGAGTCTGTGTTTGTCCAGGCTTTTCTCAGGAATTTTCACCCACAGGCAGGTCAGAACATTATACTTGAAGTCTTCTGCTGACAGGGGGAATTCAGGTAACTATTAGTATTCATGTGCTACATTATTCTGTTACTAATTATGTATGAATTATGTGACAAAAGGCTGTTGAGCACAGTAATGGTCTCTCTGCTGGCTGATGAAAATATCAATGTCTTTAGAGAGGTCAGACTCAGAGAAGGAGGATGCTAATAACCCAGACCTACAGAATCTCCCTAATTATTCCTAGTCTTTGTAAAGAATGCAGCCAACTCAAAAAACAGGTCAAAGGAACTATGAGTATTCACAATAATTGGCACTGCATTCAAAATACAAATTGATATTTGTTCTGTGCATGCATATTTGTGCCACAGTAACACAGTTTACAGTCAGAAGGCAATGAACAACAGGGAATAGGGGACTCCTCATCTTTGCTTCGTAAAAGGATGAGGCATCGAAAATAAGAGAGCCTTTAGGCCCTGTCCACACTATGCCTTTAAACCGTATTAGTTGCATTTAAGCCGGCTTAAAAGTGATAAATAAGGTTTGCGTCCACACTACGCAGCATTTAATACCGTACTCGAGAACCGGACTCGAGACCACCTCAGGAGGTAGTCTCGAGTCCGGTTCTAATTAGATCGCATCAGGTAGTGCGGTTTATCAGAAGTGTGGACACTGTAATACCAAACTACATTTTTTGTGTATCCTCCAATATCCCAAAATGCTTTGTGGTATGTTTGGCGAAATACTGCAGGCGCCTGAAGGACTTGCTATCAGTGTACACTCCGCACTAGGTATTTATTTTATGCTTCAAAAAGCTGTCAGGACATCTCTGTTAAACTAGTGGAGAAAATAACAAAAACACAACGTTAAATTAGGCGACTGCAAAAATGAAATGCGAGTTAAAAGTAGGATCGGGGATGAACAAATTACGTAATTTGTCAGCTCTGTTTGAAATAAAATTAAGAGGACCAGAATTTGGCGTAGGCAAGATATAAAGGTAAAAACAAAGATTGTTTTGTAATTAACAGCTTTTTCTGAGTTTAATTATAAAACAGAATCAGCTCAATTTGTTTAAAGGGACTTCACCTGATTAAAAATAAAACCTGAAAACTTCAAGCCCTACTTGTGTGTGTGTGTGTGTGTGTGTGTTCGGATTTACTTTTTCCACAATACTTGTTATATTTCTTTTTAGCAATATGCACCTTTGTTAATATGGGGCATAACACATTATTTTAAAATAAAATACAGTGCATGGTGGGATACTATCGTATTCATTTCCACGGTTCGTTGCGCTGCTGGGAATTGTAACTGAACTATTCTAATGGTGTGTGGACGCATTAAGCCTGAGTAAACATGAAACGGTACTTCAGTGTGGATGCTTTGAGCTGGATTAATTAGAGCGGTTTTGAGTACGGTTCTCGAGATCGGTTATGTAGTGTGGAAAACACAACCAAACTTAAAACAGCCTTCAGATCAAACATATTCACACAGACTATTCTCAGTCATGTACAATGCATTATAAGCTGCCAAACTTGACAACACATTATAAAATATAGCAATTGCCCCTTAATGATTAGCTGTAAAATGATGCGACCACCAGCGTGGTTTTGTGTGGCCCTAGCATCCCCCCACTAACTCCTCTCTTAATCAATGTTTATCTTAATCCAGCTTTCATTCTGCACAGTTCATGCTGCTTGCATTCTGATTCCTCATACTGCTTCTGTTTCTGTTAGCTGCTATTGGCCAGCATTAATGTCAGTATAATCACTGCATGTTGATTGGCCGAGCTTTGATTCTGATTAGATTTAATTTTGGCTGCCGTCACAAATCTCCGCCCATTTCACTTTGTGTCGGTGCTCATTGGTGGATCAACGAGAGTAGACACTGTGAGGAGTGTTTTGTGAAAGTGTTTTTGTTTATTTAATTTAATTCAACACGCAGTACTTGTCAGTGCAAATTCCTGGTCTGGGGACGTCATCCACGAAGCCGTCCTGTCACAGTTAGTGATGCACCGGACCGGAAGAGTGGAGAAGACAAGAGTGAGAGAGAAAGGTGTGCGTGTATAGATAGCGAGAGAAACAGGGAAAGGATAAAGGCAAACAAAAACTACTTGTAATCATTTTATTTCATTTCTGACTCCTAGTTCCCTTCTCTCACTTTATGGTTTTATTTGATGAATTATTGTACAAAAATAAACGTCTAGAGCCTTCAATTTAATCTACTCACAGTTTCAGTCTCATTTCTGTCCCAGAAGAACCCGAAAACGCTACAATATTTTCCTTTTTTGTCATATGATATACTTACTAGTTTTTGGAAAAATCAACAATGCGTCCGCCAGTAAGTGTTGGCCATACCTCCTGCCCACCAGCCATACCTCCTGCCCACCAGCCACACTCCCTGCCCACAAACCATACCTCCTGCCCAGCCATACCTCCTGTCCACCAACCATACCCCCTGCCGATCAGCCATACCCCTTGCCCACCAGCAATACTCCCTGCCCACCTGCTATACCTCCTGCCCAGGCATACCTCCTGCCCACCAGCCATAGCTCCTGCCCACAAACCATACCTCCTGCCCACAAACCATACCTCCTGCCCACCAGCCATACACCCTGACCACCAGCCATACTCCCTGCCCACCTGCTATACCTCCTGCCCAGCCATACCTCCTGCCCACCAGCCATACCCCCTGCCCACCAGCCATACATCCTGCCCACCAGCCATACACCCTGCCCACCAGCCATACCTCTTGCCCACCAGCCATACTCCTTGCCCACCAGCTATACCTCCTGCCCAGCCATACCTCCTGCCCACCAGCCATACTTACCGCCCATAAACCATACCTCCTGCTCACCAGCCATACCCCCTGCCCACCAGTCATATTTTTTTTTGGCATAGCTATTCAGGTTGCAGATTTGTATTCCTACCAAATAACATAATTTCAGTCATTTGGCAATTGATGTCTCAACTGTTTTGTAGTGGTTAGATTGTAGTGCAGGAACCAGTTAGTGAATAGAACTATAATTAAGTGCAGTGTCTTGTCACGAAAATACACTTTTAAAATGCATTAAACATGGAAAAAGATTCTTTATAAATTAAAGAAGTTACTATAGAAAGTACGATAAGCACTGTAACCACATAATAATAATAATGTTAATAGTGATGCTGCATGTGGAATGACAGCAGCACTGGAAATCTTTTTCATATATCAACCAGTGAATGTGGCGCATCATGACTTCTGAAATGATGTGTTAGAGAAAAAACCATCACATATCCAGTGAATGTACATCTCTCTATAATATATATTTTAAAACCTAGCTGCAGGCAGAGAGGAGTAAAACAATACAAGCTAATAAAAGGCAGTTAAAAAACCACCAAGAAGAAAGTACTTTGTCCAGAGGATCTCAGTTATGTGTGCTTATTGTGTCTGGCATTCTTGTTTTGTACTGCAATGATGTCTATACTAACCTGTAAACTACCCAGTGCTTACACAGCAGGACCCCCTAGTTACAGGAAACTATCGCAGCATGAACATTCTGTAAAGACACATTTCAACAAATAGATCGGTTCAGAGCATCATCTCTTCATTGTGAGAGCCCAGCGCAGGCAGCTTTGAAACAACTGTGCCGTCTGTCTGTGTTTCACTGCTTTGGCGTGCAGTATCAGTGATTCAATCAGATAAGCACAAAAATAATATGCTAAATAAAATGAATACCAAGTATCATTACAACTGGATATTTGGTTTTCCAGATATATAAACACGTATACAAACCACCTTCACTACATCCCCGTTGCCATGGAAATGGGAATATAGCAGTTGTGTTAAACTTAACCAGCCACTGTGTTTTGTGTGTGTAAAACAGCATCTTATTTTATGCCAATATGCCTCTGTGGCAGGGCAGGGCCCTGCCTGTAAATAATAATATTGTTGTTGTGTGGTGATTTTGGTGGTGGTTGGCAGCGATGGGGTTAATTTTCTATCCCTGCCAAAATATATGTGAGAATGTGGCTGGAGCTAATTGAATAATTGATAATTAGGCTCCATCCACACGGTATAAAAAGAGAAAATCCTTTGTTTGGTGGGGGGAGTTTTTGGGGTGAGTTAACAGGTTGGCACGGTGTGTCTGCATTTTTTTGTTTGACAAAGTACAAGGTTCAGTGAAGGCTCTGCCCAGCCTGAACAGTTTTGTTTTTGTTTAAACTGTTGTTTTGGCCCTTGTGCCAGTTATTTTGTAATTGTTTATTGTGTGCAAGATTTGTTTTTGTTTGACCTTTTATTTTTGCTTGGTGAGCAGTGTTTTGTCTTGTACTTTTATTTTCTGTTTGTTCATTAAACTGCGCAGAAGCGCTTTAACTGCAGTTTCCTTGCCTCTGAGTCTCTTTGCCTGCCAATAACATCTGGGCCCGCAAGGCTACCCTGTCACATATGGTGTCAGAAGCGGGATAGTGCCCTCTAGAGACTCAGAGCGGGACTGCAGTTTAAAAAAAAAATGGGAAAGAAGCAGAAGCAGCAGCGCGGGGCTGGTCGCAAGCCCCACCGTGCATCTGGCAAGGTGGATGTCTGCATGAACTGCTTGAGGGGGGAGGAGTGGTGTTTTGAAGTTGGCGAGGTCGGGCACGTGTCGCCCGACTACTACCACTCCCCACCTCAGGAAGAAGAGGTGGAACCAGAGCCACAGCCACAGGAGGAGGATGGCTGGGAAGCCCTCCTAAACAGCATGGGCGTACAGTATTGTTGCTGCATCTGTGGGGAGTGGGGCCATTTCCCAGCTAACTGCCCCCTCCCACCAGAAGAATGCCTGCTGCCTCTGCATCCCCCACTGCCACAAGCAGAGGGAGAGAGCCTGCTGGTCCCGACTCCACCAGCAGAGGGAGGATGCCTGCTGGTTCCCTTTCCGCCAGCAGAGGGAGCATGCCTGCTGGTCCCCCCGCTGCAGCCAGAAGGGGAGGAGCCCCTGCCGCCTTTGCAGCCAGAAGGGGAGGAGCTCCTGCCGCCTTTGCAGCCAGAAGGGGAGGAGCTCCTGCCGCCTTTGCAGCCAGAAGGGGAGGAGCCCCTGCTGCCTTTGCAGCCAGAAGGGGAGGAGCCCCTGCCGCCTTTGCAGCCAGAAGGGGAGGAGCCCCTGCCGCCTTTGCAGCCAGAAGGGGAGGAGCCCCTGCCGCCTTTGCAGCCAGAAGGGGAGGAGCCCCTGCCGCCTTTGCAGCCAGAAGGGGAGGAGCACCTGCCGCCTTTGCAGCCAGAAGGGGAGGAGCCCCTGCTGCCTTTGCAGCCAGAAGGGGAGGAGCCCCTGCCGCCTTTGCCATCAAGAGGAGAGGAGCAAGAGCTACCTCTCCCTCCCGCCATCGCCATCGCCTGGGCCTGCCTGCTGCACTGCATCGCCTGAGGTTGCCTGCATCTCCTTTGCTTCTCCTAGGGTCGCTACTGGTCCGCTGCCGCCGTCGCCTCCCGAGGGTCCGCTGCCGCCATCGCCTCCCGAGGGTCCGCTGCCGCCGTCGCCTCCCGAGGGTCCGCTGCCGCCGTTGCCTGGGGTCACTACAGGCTTCGCTTTGCTTGGGGTTGCTGCCAGCCCTTCATGACAGCAGGGAATACTGTGGCCAGAGCCGCACAAAGGGGAGCTACTGGGTACGAAGAAAGGGGGGGAGGTGAGGAGACCATCTCCACCACAGCCCCGACCACCACCCCTGTGCCATAGCCTGGTGCCTGGGGGTTGGTTCCCTCAACCTGGGCTCCCAGACACCCAGGCTGCATGTCTGGACCTCTGGTCGCTGGGCCTGACTCCCAGGTCGCGGCACCACCAGGCACAGGAGGTCGCCTGGTCTCCTGCTCCGCTCCCCCTGGTTGCCCAGACGTCACTCCACAATCGCCTGGGCTCGCACCTCTGCCTGGGGCTGCAGCCGACTGCTCACCTGCCTGCGCTCCTGATGCCCCATCCACTACGCCTGGGTCCCCTGTCGCCAGGTCTCGGTCCCGCCAGGAAGGCACCGGACTATGGACTAACACTCCCTCAAGGATGGGAGAGGAAGGACAATAGGGGACTTGAGGGAGGGTGGATGGCTTTCAAGGGGGGAGGTGGCTGTGGGGCCATGTGTGCTGCACAAGGGGAAATGTGGCAGGGCAGGGCCCTGCCTGTAAATAATAATATTGTTGTTGTGTGGTGATTTTGGTGGTGGTTGGCAGGGATGGGGTTAATTTCTTATCCCTGCCAAAATACATGTGAGAATGTGGCTGGAGCTAATTGAATAATTGATAATTAGGCTCCAGCCACATGGTATAAAAAGAGAAAATCTTTTGTTTGGTGGGGGGAGTTTTTGGGGTGAGTTAACAGGTTGGCACGGTGTGGCTGCATTTTTTTGTTTGACAAAGTACAAGGTTCAGTGAAGGCTCTGCCAGGCCTGAACAGTTTTGTTTTTGTTTAAACTTTTGTTTTGGCCCTTGCGCCAGTTATTTTGTAATTGTTTATTGTGTGCAAGATTTGTTTTTGTTTGACCTTTTATTTTTGCTTGGTGAGCAGTGTTTTGTCTTGTACTTTTATTTTCTGTTTGTTCATTAAACTGCGCAGAAGCGCTTTAACTGCAGTTTCCAGGTCTCTGAGTCTCTTTGCCTGCCGATTAACATCTGGGCCTGCAACGCTACCCTTTCACAGCCTCATTGTAATACATGACTGCCTTTGAATATCATGTACAGTGGTGCCAATAACAGAGCCCTGAGACCCTCACTAGAGCAGCACAGACAAGGCCAATAACACATCCCTGAGACCCTCACTAGAGCAGCACAGACAAGGCCAATAACAGAGCCCTGTGACTCACTAAAGCAGCACAGACAAGGCTAATAACAGAGCCCTGTGACGCACTAGAGCAGCATAGACAAAGCCAATAACAGAGCCCTGAGACCCTCACTAGAGCAGCACAGACAAGGCTAATAACAGAGCCCTGAGACCCTCACTAGAGCAGCAAGGCCTAGACAAGGCCTGCGCTGGCATCACCCCATTAAATTCCCATGCTATTGTCTTCACAGAATCACAGCCATGCAGTTGAGGAGGGTAGTTTGCTTTTTATTTTTTTATTTTTAATGACACCAGAAGGCAAATTAATCTAGCAGCAGGGATAGCCTGCAGCTGAATGCAATTTAATGCAAAAGCAGTGTGCTCGCGGCTTGCTAGTGATTAGTCTTTCATATTTATATACAAGTCATTTTATACCATAATCTTGCATATTTATATACAAGTCATTTCAGACCGGGATAATTCAGTTTTAATAACAGGGTCATACGAATTTTAAAAGTTGGATTGAGCAAATTTGGGAAGGTTTTTAGGAAAGGCAGGCCTGGAGACAAGCTCTGTATGATACATTCAGTGCAGCTTTAAACTAGGGATGTGCTGAGTGTTTCATTAAACTAGGGATGTGCTGAGTGTTTCATTAAACTAGGGATGTACTGAGTGTTTCATTAAACTAGGTATGTGCTGAGTGTTTCATTAAACTGGGGATGTGCTGAGTGTTTCATTAAACTAGGGATGTGCTGAGTGTTTCATTAAACTAGGGATGTGCTGAGTGTTTCATTAAACTAGGGATGTGCTGAGTGTTTCATTAAACTGGGGATGTGCTGAGTGTTTCATTAAACTAGGGATGTGCTGAGTGTTTCATTAAACTAGGGATGTGCTGAGTGTTTCATTAAACTAGGGATGTGCTGAGTGTTTCATTAAACTAGGGATGTGCTGAGTGTTTCATTAAACTAGGGATGTGCTGAGTGTTTCATTAAACTAGGGATGTGCTGAGTGTTTCATTAAACTAGGGATGTACTGAGTGTTTCATTAAACTAGGGATGTGCTGAGTGTTTCATTAAACTAGGGATGTGCTGAGTGTTTCATTAAACTAGGGATGTGCTGAGTGTTTCATTAAACTAGGGATGTGCTGAGTGTTTCATTAAACTAGGGATGTGCTGAGTGTTTCATTAAACTGGGGATGTGCTGAGTGTTTCATTAAACTAGGGATGTGCTGAGTGTTTCATTTTTATTCTAAAGGGTTTGCATATTGTTTTTTTGTATCCATTATTATTTGAGTGGTTCTGTCTTCTGTTTTTCCAATATTGAGTTAATATATATATTTTTCCATAAATCTGCCTTTACCTTGCTTTAAATTGCATGGAGAATACTAAGTGTCATTGCTGGACAGTCTTCCTCATTCCATTCAGATCATATTACAATCAGACCTTTTTATAATCTGAGTATATGTTTTGTAATCTAATTATATACTTTTTAAAATTCTAAATATGTGTTTTTTATAATCTAAGTGTGATGTTATGCTATTTACAAAAATGTTTGTGCTGTCCGATAAAAATATGAATTCAAAAGTAGGCGTTGGGTGTGTATTTGTAGTTATTTTGTACAGTTTATTATACATTTGATACTAATAAAGGACAAAAAATCTTGTCAATTTTTATTCTCATTATTTTTATGTTTTAAATCAGTGCATTAACTCACATTTTGAATTGAAATGTGTACAGCATTTTTGTGTACATGTTTTACGTATTTTTACATTTGGTGTTTCATTGATTTATGTACGGGACAGCCTGGTGTTGGAGTTAGATGCGGTCACAAGTTACTGTCGGTGATTATGATAATTATGTTGATATTTGAAACTTTACTGAGAAATAAGATATGAAGTATTCTGTGTTGATTCTGTCTCGTTATTGTATTAGATGCTCCATTGAACTCTAACCAGCGGCTCATATATGTAACGTAACTCAAAAAACGTTTGGACTTTGATGTACACTTTCTTTCACACCGGAGGAACAAATGTCACAGCACTGTTCTTACACTTGTATTGTTTTAGCTTTACACTAGCCTGGGAGATATTGTTGTGTGTTGGCATTCCTAATTAAAATAAAATGGTGTTTATGACTGAAATTGAATAAGTATTGTTTTTTTTTTTTTTTTAATAGCTGTATTTATTTATTGCTATTAACTAGATTGTATTGTAGATTTTTCTGCGATCTAACTAAACCTTATTCTCTTCATAAGTACACATTAGAGCCCCGTTTCTTTGCCACAACTGAATCAAGTTTAGACGCCAAAACATGTATATTGTGGTGACAGTTCCCTGAAGCTCAAGATGTAACCTGCTCTACTCAGAACTGAACATTTATGGATAAGATTGGCGTTAGATAGGATTTCCTAACTAATGTTAGGATATGATGAGACACTGAGGAAATTGTAGACACTGCTGACTTAGTAAATGCTTTTGTAACACCAAGTTAGGAAAAATCCTGTCCTAGCCATGAAAGATATGATAGGAAAGCAAGTTAGGAAATTGTTCTGTAATATGGCCTCTGGTCTGTATGGAAGCCTAGTAGACTACAAGGTACAAACACACCTAAACAAAGAACAAAATAAACTGACTTTACCTTGAGATTGTGATGCCACACCGGATCAATTACAAATGGTAAAGTCTGGCTTGAGTCCTCCCTCGAGCTTCACTGCACCGTTCATGTGACTCCACAGGCTAGTAAACTAAACAGATACCCCTGAGAAAGTCCAGTCAAACTGATTAACTCTGCAGCTGAATAACATAGCCTCGCATATTTAAATAACAGGTCCCCCTTACAGCCACACAGCTGCTGTTTTATCATCTAGACACGAGAAACACATTTATATTATTTGTTTAAATGTAATATACTTGACATAGACTCCAATTGGTTTTAGTTTAAATGCAACAGTCTATGGATGTAACTTTATTCTAAATTCAATAATGTTTCAGTAAAGTAGACAGGTTTCTCACCTCTTACTATATTAGCTGGGTAAACATGGGGATGAATACTGTATTAATGAAGTCAGATTCGCAAGATGTACTCAGATAGTCAAATAGAAAATGCTACTATCAATGAAATGAATGCAGAGTATTCTGATAATCACATCCCCTGTGTTTGTGCACAACACAACATGTATATTTGTTGCAGAACATTTTATTTGGATCAATATAAATAAATCCCCATTGTGTTAGCTGTACTGTAGTTTTCAAGGGTACTGCATGAATTCTGTTCATGGTAATTGTAGCTAATAAAACAATTCCACAAGTCTTGCCTGGTGTGCACTTCTCAAATGTGCAGTTTTCAAAGAAACACATTGTAGCAAACATGTATTTTCACTTAAAAACTAGATATCTGATACCACTTCAGCTGGAAGAAAGATCTTAGTTTCTATGCCTTTTTTCCGGTCATCTGTTATACTTGTACTTCCTGGGTCATTTCATCTCAGCAGTGTGTTCTGGTCATGTTACTTGGCTGAAAGCATGTCAGTCAATAGGGCAAGCTGATTGGTTATTGACAAGAAAGAAGGCCCTGAAGCAGTGGGGACAATTTCACTATCCAGGTCTAAAAGCATGGCTTGCAAACAGAGGTTTAAAATAAAAATACCTGTTGACTAGAACATGTGTTTCTTTCAGAACTGCACATTTGAAACCAATAAAACGAATGAAAGTGCACAGTAGGAATTACACCAGCACTGTTTCTAGCCTGGTGGTAGTAAATTGTATTACACCAACAGTGCTTCATCTGTAAATTAATAAAACCTGGACATCTGTGCCGGCGTTTCCAACCATAATCCTTCTGTCTCTCTCTCACTCTCTACCAGCGGAGTCCCACAGCTTTTTACAATAATTAGACATCCTCACTTGTGTGAAAGGTACTCCATGAAAGCTTGTGGTGTGTCCTGGATGCAATGCTGGCACGGCACTGTGCAGGGCCGCTACAAGCATCAACAGCTACATCCACAGAAACAGCACAGTGCCAGGAAGTTGTGGACCTGACAGGCTGAGCATATTGTACTGTAGTTTATGATTTGTCTATGCATGGCACCATTTAGTATAATAGATCACCTCCCTGCAGCTCCTAGACCTTGCAGCTCTCCCTGTGAGTTTGCAATGCCCTGTGGAATGCAAAATGGAAATGGGTTGCTATATTTATCTTTAAAAAGTATAAATCATGTTTGTTAAAAAAAAAAATACAATGCACATATCCAACCCTATAAAATTTTGACTTCAGTGAATATCTGAAAATATCACTTGCCAAAAGAGACAACTGTGGACACATGGACTGTAATGTAGTACATATTTTTAAATCCGGTATGTATTGTAGCAGTATGTAAAATTCCCAATTAACAAGCCAACAGCAAAATGAAATCAAAATGCTACCCAGGCACAGAACTGTGTAAAACGTAAAAGGCAATGCAATTTAGCAAAAGATTAAAAACAGTATCCAAAGTCAGTATTCAAAATTACAGAATATAGTGCTCGATAGGCCCTAATGTCACAGTTTACTTGCAAATGAAAATGCACAAAAGCAACTAAAGATCACAGATTTTAAAAAAAATGTATCACAGTATCTAAAACTGTTTAATGACGAACTTTTACATTCCTGTAGTTTGTCTTGTTCCCTTTGTTATTGCTGCATTTTCGTCATGAGAAATTGGAGGAAGTGCTGTGTAACTGTACAATAAAGGACAGACTGATATATAATGAGGATTGATTTTAATCTTAATACAAGGCTGGTAAAACGTGACTGACGTGTATCTGAGTGCTCTTCAGACTCCTCCTGCCCTCAAGTAATGTCTACAAATAACAACTCTATTTAAGAACAGCTGCCTGAAAGCTATAGAGGCAATAACTTAGAATATGGATCACGCTCAGGAAACAGAGCGATCTTTCTGCAAAGTGCACATGGTATATTTCTCTGGCAGCTTGCACCCCATCATGCCTTTGGAAGGTGGCAAAACAGATGTGTCTTTCTTCCTTCTTTTTGCCAAACAGCTGTCTTGTTTGAAATGACTGTCAACTGTGTTTTATACAGAGCCCTTTCATACTGAGGCATACATTACTGACAATTCTGAATTTATAGTTATTTGTTTGGTTAGCCTATTTATGTATTATTAATTTACCATGTGCAAAAATATATTTATTTTTGTAATGTATGTTTGTACACAGTAGAGAGCTGGTGGCACTTTATGCAAACTATGCAGAATAGAATGTGTTTATTTTTTTACTCTAAAGAACTGTGTATGTATTTATAAACAAATGTGTTGTGTCATTTTGTTGCTTTTAGTTTAAAGGAAATTATATTTTGTATTTGGGGTGCATTTGCCCACTTTTCCCGTCTGCTCTGTTTCCCTGATGTTAGAAATTGTGATTTAACACTCATTTAGTGGCAATCTTACGTAAGGTTTCTTCAAAATGAGGCCAGGATTATTTCTTTATAAAAGAGGTGTTCTATCAATGTTCTAGAATAGTTATGTTTTATGAGGAGACATTGGAGTAGAGTAGCTCTTTTTTGGTATGTGTGGCAGCTTGTATTACATTGTTAGACTGCTTTAAAACAATACAGACAACATGGTTATTGGTCTTTTATCTTCATCTATTCTAACTGGCTGGTTCCCTCAGCAGTGGTGTTCATGGTTTTATTATTTCAAAGCGCTTTGTGATGGTGGTCCACTATGAAAGGCACTATATAAAATAAATATTGATTGATTGATTGATTTCTCAATTCTAAATCAAATGCATGATTCTCAGTTCTTACATTAATGACAGTGGTAATGTATAAAATAAACAGTAAATGTACCAATGAATACATTCTCTGTTAACGTAGCTCAGTAGATAAAGTTTGCTGGGCTGCAGTGTGGGGTTGAGAAGCTCAGTCGTTAGAGAAAGTTCTGGACAGAACATTACATGGCAAAAGGTCTGGAATTGTAGAGATAGCATAAGGTAGCTTCTTTTCTGTAGTTTGGTTTTATAGGAGTGGTAACTGAAAGCACACAGTCGGTAATAAATACAAACTTATTGGCTTTGCAAAAATGTATTCTATACAATAATAAACATTATAGAAATGACAGCTGTCCAAACTCTTAGGCACCAACTACATATAAAAGCATGTAAACTGGTAACTCGTTTTAATGCATGTGCTGGGCCTGGAGAGGAGTGTAGTCATGGGCTGAGGGAGGCTGTGGGTGAATTTCTCTAAGTGAAGATGCAGGTGCTTTGGCAAAGGAGACAGCAACGATTAGGCAAAGCTCCAGCCTTCATTGTTTATTTTTCATAATCTTAGCACCTCTGTTGCTTGCCTGAAAAATGAGCTTATTAATTAATGTAGAGGAGATATGTTTTTGGAGTCACATCTGACCTTTGTAAGAATATATATTCCAAGTAACTTTCTTCATATTTTGTAACTTTTTCTTTTGAAGATGCACCTACTGTACTGCAGAACCACAGCAGAAATAAGTAGGAATAAAACATTATATAATGTGTGTAGAGATTTGCAGGTCATGATACTGTATGAAAGGCCTGAGGAGGTTTCAAGGGGTCCCCCAGAAATAAACCAGTGAATGTGTTATCCTGCATGCTTATGACACGTGGAAACCTATTAGCTTCAGCATGTCATAAGCATGCGCAGAAATTAACGCGTTCTCAGGTTACGTAACACGTTCCGAGGTTATGCATGGTGTAATACAGCTATTTCAGTGGAAGCACAACAGATTACAAAGCAGAGGAAAAATCGTTGGAAACACACACAATAAATACCAGATATGGATACATTTGTTATTCAACCACTAGCATCAAAACAACAAAACCCACAGAATGATGATACAGAACTTCCTTCAAGTTCAACCGTAATGGCTGAAGAACAGCGAGGAGGTGGTGTTGTGAGTAAAAAACATCAAGCTGTTATTAACCCTGCAAAATGAAGGAAATACAAAGACAGCTATTTGAATTTGAATGTGTTATTTGTACTGGAAGTGAAGATATACGTCAACCGCAGTGTGTAATTTGTGTACTGTCCAACGAATGCTTGAAACCCTCCAAATTACAGAGACATTTAACTACCAAGCATGAAATATATAAAAACAAACAACATTCATTTTTGAGCAAAAGGCTAAGGAACTGCTTGGTACTAAAGCCGTAATGAAATCCACAACTACCGCTGACTTGAATTGTAAGTCACCCTAGGTAAGGGCGTCTGCTAATAAATAAATAAATAATAATAATAAAAAGCTTGTAGTGTCATCGTGGCGCAAAAAATTCCTAAAGCAAAAAAATCACATACGATTGCTGAAGAGTTGATAATGCCGTGTGCCATTGAAATTGTAAAGGAAATGTTTGAGGAGCAGAAGGCCAAGGAACTCGCAAAAATACCAATGTGAAATGACACTGTCAAACGACGGATCGCTTTTGTGTCAGAAGACATAGTTTTCGCAGTGTGTTGACCATTGACTTTAAAGTACTCAAACCGCAGCTGGCAGCACGTCTGGTCTACTCAACAAATGTAATACTTACTTTCCTGAACTCACGATGGAACAAGCCGCTACACACCTGTGGGCTACAAACCCCATTAGTGAGCATATTGAAGCTAAACAGCCACCCTCTGTCCCTTCAAAGCTGATAGAACAGCTCATTGACATTTCATCAGACAGTTTCCTCAGAACCAAGTTCAGTGAAATGCCACTGGAGACATTTTGGTGTGAGTGCTCCTATGAATACAGCACTGCTTATTCAGCAGCACTGAAAGTGTTGGTCCCATTCAGTACAACCTACTTATGTGAAACCAGATTTTCAGCCATGACATCGATGAAAACAAAATACCGAGCCAGGATGAACATTTACCATTTTTATAGGAGTCTTATTTCCATCCCTGATGTGTGTGTGTGTGTATATATATATATATATATATATATATATATATATATATATATACACTGAGTGTACAAAACATTAGGAACACCTGCTCTTTCCATGAAATAGACTGACGAGGTGAATCCAGGTGAAAGCTATGATCCCTTATTGATGTAACCTGTTAAATCCACTTCAATCAGTGTAGATGAAGGGGAGACAGGTTAAAGAAGGATTTTTAAGCCTTGACACAATTGAGACATGGATTGTGTATGTGTGCCATTCAGAGGGTAAATGGGCAAGACAAAAGCTTTAAGTGCCTTTGAACGGGGTATGGTAGTAGGTGCCAGGCGCGCCGGTTTGAGTGTGTCAAGAACTGCAGCGCTGCTGGGTTTTTCACGCTCAACAGTTTCCCGTGTGTATCAAGGATGGTCCACCACCCAAAGGACATCCAGCCAACGGCAGGCCAGTGGTCGAAAACGGCTCATTGATGAAAGAGGCCAAAGGAGGCTGACACGAATTGTGCAGAGCAACAGACGGGCTACAGTTAGTCAACTGACAGTCCAGTACAACATTGGTGCCGAAAGACCCATAAAAGAATGCACAACTCGTCGTACCTTGACACGAATGGGGTATGGCAGCCGACGACCTAACAGAGTTCCACTTTTTTCAGCAAAACACAAGAACCTGCGGTTGCAGTGGGCTAAGGAACGAAAACACTGGACACTGGAGGATTGGAAAAACATTGCCTGGTCTGATGAATCCCGGTTCCTGCTGTTTCACGATGATGGGAGGACTAGGGTATGGAGAAAACCACATGAGTACATGCATCCATCATGCCGCGTGTCAACATTGCAGGCTGGTGGTGGTGGGGTGTGTTTTCATGGCACACATTGGGCCCCTTAATAAAAGTGGAGCAACGTTTGAATGCCACAGGATATCTGAACATCATTGCCAATCAGGTGCATCCCTTCATGACAGCAGTGTATTCATCTGCTAATGGATTTTTTTCAGCAGGATAATGCCCCATGCCACAAGGCTAGGATTGTCCAGGAATGGTTCCACGAACATGATAGTGAATTCAGCTTACTGCAGTGGCCGTCCCAGTCACCAGATCTCAATCCAATTGAGCATCTGTGGGATGAGATGGAACGAGCTATTCGGAGCAGAGATCCACTACCAGCCAACTTGACACAACTGTGGGAAGCATTGGAGTCAACATGGGCCAGCATCCCTGTGGAACGCTTTCGACACCTTGTAGAGTCCATGCCCCGACGAATTGAGGCTGTTCTGAGGGCAAAAGGGGGTGCAACTCAATATTAGTAAGGTGTTCCTAATGTTTTGTACACTCAGTGTATATATATATATATATATATATATATATATATATATATATATATATATAATGCATATGGTGGGCTGTGGAATTTGTATAGCGGGGGGGGGCCCTCAGAAGCAAAAAGGTTGAAAACCCCTGCTGTGTGATATGCATTACTGTTATGGTGCCTTGGGGGGGGTTAAAACAAATGAAAGAAAAACAACATGTGTGATTTTGTATAGGAGAAAATAATTCAGAACCATTAGTACAATCATTTCCCAAATATGAAATACTGCCCAATTTAGCATTCATTTTCACATTTGCCAAATAATAGGTGGTAACTTTTATTCCGGAATAATCATTTTAAGGTAATCCTACAGTGATCACTGCCAATGCAACTCAATAATCATATTCTAATACGTACTCACTGGGGTTCCCTTATAAAAGTTTACCACAGTAATTTAGCAGTTTTTCCATGGTTATAGTATTAATTTATCATAGTTTTCCATGGCTGGCCATGTGTTTTTAGTATGCTTTACCAAACCTCTCTAAGTTTTACAATAATTAGCTATGCTCACTGTGATTTATTTCACTTTGCTATGCTTTTACTAAGGTAAACATGTATAAGGGCTTTCCAAGCAGAAATTGCTTGCAAACTGCAACAGTTATTCCACCAAATTAATTTAACCTGTTTTCTCATCTATACTTAAACCCAGGTCTCCAGAGTTGAAAGGTTTGCGTATTTCACTGCAGTTTATACTTCAACAGCTTTTCATTTCAAATTGGCTTTTGAAGGAAAACAAAACGCAAGGATTGAGATCTTGCCCTCTAGTTGATCCGAACCCTGGTCTTAAGAGACAAAAAGCAGGTTCTTTAGATCAGTTCTTCAGACATTCTCATCTTGCTCATCTCTTTAGCACCTGCCACTTACAAATCAAGTGGCAATCTCTTCATATGACAGTACCAATTTAACAAGTGACTGAGCATTGAAATCCAGCAGAGAATATCACTTTAGTTTACACATTTATCCCTGCCCTCATTGAATCAGGGTTGGCTGGCAAGGTCTTTTAGGTCATATTATTTATTTTGTTTGGCTTTTATAGACGATTGCAGATGGTATACTTGCTGCAGAGGCATTGCCAGCCAGCCACACATATAAATCAAAAGCAATCTATCCTTCAGCTGATGGCCTGTCAAAAGATGTCATTTACATTAGCAAAAATGTAAACGTTTTTAATCCAGGCTTGTTTAAGACATGCTATTGATGCTCTGTTTCACTTTAATTTAATTATAGTTCTTGTCAGGCCTGAGAAAAGAGACATGAAGCCTCAATTAAAACACGTTCACATATTTCCTTTTCCATGTGCTGGCACAGCCCTGTATGCAGCCCTGTCTCGATCAAGGCTGATCCTAGGGTGTGTGCAGGTCCAAGAGCACTCTCTACAAAGTGCACTGAGTGTATACAGAGCTGAGTGGCCAGCTCCGTTGAGAGAGCTTGAGGTCCAGGGCATGGGAGAGTCAGGTCACCCCGGCCCTGACAAGGCTGTCAAATAATCCTGGAGAGTTCAACACATGAAGAGGGAAGACAGGGTTAAAAACAGAAGCTCATCTAAACAGGAAGCAGAGCAACACGACTCCTCAGTAATTTTTAGAAGCTGTCAGGCATTCATCATGTTCCTATAAAAAGGTGTCAAATCTGTATCTGGCAATTAAAAACAGCTGCCTATCCGCTCGCAGACACCCGGCCCTCCTGAGCTAAGACCTCTTCTGAGTACAGCAGCCTTTGCACAGCCTGCAGATGGAGAGCTGCTACCCTGCTGGAAATGTCTATGATCCCCTGCCCTCCTTCATCTGGGGAGGTATAAAAAAGCAGGGCTTAGCCAATGGTGACCATTCCAAAAGAACTGCAGCACATGCTTCTGAATTTCAGCTCTGATATTTGACAGGGGGTCAAGGCAGACTAGCTTGTGCCACAGCACTGAAAGAACTTAATTATTAATCACTAAAACTCTGCCCTTATAGGATAGCTGGGGTAATAGCTATTGCCAACGGTTTAATCTTCCCTGGACTTTTTCCACTGTTCCCTCCCAGTCACGAGCTGCTCCTTCCCCAGGTATATTCTGAGCACCTTACCCTGTCCGGTCCAGTGTCTGTGGAAAGCAGGTGGGCTGGTGCCCTGCCAGCTGCCACACAGAAAAGTGTTGCACTTTGCTGAGTTAATCCAAGCTCAGGAGAGCTCTTGAAAAATCTGTAAACAGAATTGCAGGATTTCACATAATTGTTATTGGTTACAAACACATTCACATCATCAGCATAGGCTGATACTTTTACTGGCACAGCATTGGGAATTGTGCATACTGTAAGGCCTGTAAGATGGAGCAGTGGCTCAATGGACAATGTGTATAGTATACCTGATAAGAAGAACCCCTGTCAAATACCTCTCCGAACTGGAAAAGGCCTGTTGTTCATTTTTAAAACACTTAAAACATTACTATATAAAAGATTGACATAAGAAATAAAGGCTGGTCCAAAACCAAAATGGGATATTTGTGGTTAACTCAATTTGTAGTCCGTCGATCCCAGGAGCCTTCCCGTTATGGACAGGTGGCTAACTCTTTTGATATCTCCTGGAAGGATAGAGGGGTGACCAGTCTCCTCTGCTCCTCCTCAGTCAGAATGGGCAGCCCCTAATGCAGCCTGTCCATCTGCAGCTCATTACAGTTATCAGCAGTGAAAAGCATGGTGCAGAAACGTACTGCAGCTCTGCACACCTCCTCCGGTTTGTAGAAAAGCATGGTGCAGAAACACACTGCAGATCTGCACACCTCCTCCGGTTTGTAGAAAAGCATGGTGCAGAAACGCACTGCAGCTCTGCACAACTCCTTCGGTTTGTAGAAAAGCATGGTGCAGAAACACACTGCAGATCTGCACACCTCCTCCGGTTTGTAGAAAAGCATGGTGCAGAAACGCACTGCAGCTCTGCACACCTCCTCCGGTTTGTAGAAAAGCATGGTGCAGAAACGCACTGCAGCTCTGCACACCTCCTTCGGTTTGTAGAAAAGCATGCTGCAGAAACGCACTGCAGCTCTGCACACCTCCTCCGGTTTGTAGAAAAGCATGGTGCAGAAACGCACTGCAGCTCTGCACACCTCCTCCGGTTTGTAGAAAAGCATGGTGCAGAAACAAACTGCAGATCTGCACACCTCCTCCGGTTGTATAGCTGCTCCCTGCTGGCCAGTTTCAAGCAGTGGATCTGTTTCTGGTGTTTTGCTTTCTTTTCTAGGTTGAAAAATAACTCAATAGCAGCATCAATATCTTGGCGCTCAGTGAATCTGAACCTCAACAGAGCTCCCTTTACCTTCTCCTCCAGCAGGCACCCCAGGGTCTGCTTCTTCTCTTTCAGCTGCTGTAGCATTCGAACCTCAGGATTGCCACTGATGTTCAATATCTCTCCAAAGAACTGACCGCCTGACATTCTGGGTGTGCTGTTGACAGAAAAGCTTGAGTTGTATTTTACTGATATTCCACTATTAACTTTAATTGTGATTGTTATGTTGTTTCTAATTGGCCAAACACATTGAGAAGAGTTTAGTGAAATGAGTATCTTGTAGGGGATTTGTATTGAAATGCCAGTATGACTTTGCATGAGTAGTGTGTATGAAATAAGGGTGGTCAGATAAGCCATTAGGGTGCTGTTAATGAACTTATTCAGACTATTCCAGTGATTATAGAAGCGGTCCAGTCTGCCACTGGATACGTGGTTAACATTACATTTTATCCAGGTGTATTGTTTCTGTTTGGGGTGCAATTCCTCCAGATGTATCCTAGATCACTGCAGGTCATGTGATTGAAATAATTGTGAAGCGAGTGGCTTCGGTCATGTGATCGAAATAATTGTGAAGCGAGTGGCTTTGGTCATGTGATTGAAATATTTGTGAAGCGAGTGGCTTTGGTCATGTGATTGAAATAATTGTGATGCGAGTGGCTTTGGTCATGTGATTGAAATAATTGTGAAGCGAGTGGCTTCAGTCATGTGATTGAAATAATTGTGAAGCGAGTGGCTTTGGTCATGTGATTGAAATAATTGTGGAGCGAGTGGCTTCGGTCATGTGATTGAAATAATTGTAGAGCGAGTGGCTTCAGTCATGTGATTGAAATAATTGTGAAGTGAGTGGCTTCGGTCATGTGATTGAAATAATTGTGAAGCGAGTTGCTTCGGTCATGTGATTGAACTAATTGTGAAGCGAGTGGCTTCGGTCATGTGATTGAACTAATTGTAAAGTGAGTTGCTTCCGGTGGACAGAAGTGCAGTTGCGATTGCAATTTATTAATATTTTTTTTAAAGTGGCAACTAGTCGACATATTTGACTGTTTTTACCTCAACTCTTCTACTTTATTAAATTAGTAGTCATTCTACTCCTAGTATGATCCTGGACTAACAACAATGACTTTGTTTTAGCTTGGTATTCTAAAACTGCTAAACCTGTGCCTAAGAAAATAACTGAATGAAGAAAGCTTACCCTAGATATTGCTTTGTGCACTTCTTGAACCCAAGTGGCTCCTCCAAGAGTAAACCTAAAACTTTACTGGCTTACACTAATAAGTATCTGTGCCATCTCTGAACCTTCTCAATTTCAATAATGCATCTTTTGTAGCGAGGTTAGCAGAATTGGAAGCGGTATTATAAAAGGTGTCTAACAAGAGCATTATATATTCACACGCCACGGAAACCGCCCTCCTTTCGGTAACTGACTGTCTCCTCTCTGCTCGGCTGCCTCCCTCTCCTCTATTCTAATTCTCCTTGACCTCTCTTCTGCCTTTGACACTGTCGATCATGCTATTCTCCTCTCCTCTCTCTCTGAGCTGGGGATCTCAGGCACTGCTGTTGTCTGGTTTTCCTCCTATCTCTCTAACCGTTCCTTCCATGGTTCTCTCTCTTCTCCTCGCCCCCTCACTACAGGTGTACCCCAAGGGTGTGTCCTGGGGCCTCTTCTGTTGTCACTCTACACCCACTCTCTAGGTACTTTTATCTCCTCCACCTCTGCACTGACGATACCCAGATCTTTCTCTCCTTTCCCTCCTTTGACTCCCACATCTCCTGTATCTCTCTCTCAGCTATATCAACTTGGACTCAATTGCATCTCATCAAACAACCTCTGAATCTCATCTCTACTTTCCTTCTGCTTCATCTCCCTCTGCTGACCTGTCCATCTCGGTCTCCCTTGGCTCTATTACTCTCTTCTCTCATCTCCTCCCCATCACGCACTTCTTTCTTAGCAACATCTACCAAATCCATTCATTTCTAACTACTTATTCTACTCAACTCCTGGTCCAAGCTCTTGTGCCTCTTTTCCACCGTACAACCGAGCTGTGCTACTGACGTCACAAGCAACGAAAGACAGTTGTTATTAATTAACTCAGTTTGCCAAAAGATGGGCAAACAAATGGTGTTAAAAAATTAATAGACCAACGGTACAGCTGTATCTTGTATCGCTATATTTTGTAAATATATTTAGGAATGTCTTTATAATCCACACATTTTACTGATTATATTGACTTACTAAAGGTCAATTAGTTCTGTTGAAGGGGAAAGAAGAAGGTTTTAAAAATATGACTTGCCAAAGATATCTCGTTTAAGGATAGTTGTTTTTTCTAGTTGTTTTTTTGTTTGGGTGCTTAAATAAAATAAGCTGCATGAGTGCAGCAAAAGCCGTAGATGTACGCATGGTACAGCTGTATAGTAATGAAATTCCTGCCCCCACATTTGTATTAACAAGATTGTACTAAAAGGAATCTTTGAATATGAAGATAGTTATAACCTTGGTTAAATTCAGACGGCATGGAAATGGCTACCTCTCATCCACTAAACTAGGGCTTCTCAAACTCAGTCCTGGGGACCTCCTGTGCCTGCTGGTTTTCATTCCAACCAAGCTCTCAATTACTTAACTAGACCCTTAATTGAACTCATAATTTGCTTAATTAGACTTTTTACTCATTTTCAGCTCGAACAGTTGCATATTTCAAATTAGCTATAACATTTGATAAGTAACTTGAACTGCAACTGTTTAAGAGCTGAAAACAAGTAAAAATGTCTAATTAAGCAAATTATTAGTTCAATTAAGGGTATAGTTAAGTAATTGAGAGCTCGGTTGGAATGAAAACCAGCAGACACAGGGGGTCCCCAGGACCGAGTTTGAGAAGCCCTGCACTAAACCAACAAGGCTAACCTCTTACTGTTTGCATTACAACTGCCTCAATGAAACAACAAAGAAAATAATCCTTTCACCCCCCCATCCTGATGAGCAATGAGTCAGACAGTATAGATAATAGTCCTCTATCCCCTGAGTATCTTTCATTACTCTTCCAGAGGTCTGTGACTATCTGCTGGGCTACCTCTGGAGATACAGGCTGCAGCGAGGCTCTGTGGGGACTGGTTCCTGCAGCCAATAATCCCACTGTCCTGCATTAATAAATCATGAGACACTTTGAAATGCCATGGAGAAACCTGGGAACAACCCGGTTAGTCCACTTTTCTAATCTTTCTATCTTCCTTTTCTAGTTGACAAGCAGCAGTAGGCCTTTTTACAGATGCCATGGTGTGTAGTCTTTTAAAAATTGGAATCCTTTTTTGTTTTGCATACTCTTACATTATGGTGCTGTTCTGTGGTGTTAGTTCTACCAAACTAAACCAACTGTTCCCCTATATCATTTCACCCACAGGTAATCTGCTAGCCTGGCCACCACTTTTAGAAAAGGGGTGAGTCTGCCTTTCCACCCTCAAATGATAATGCCAGTGCCTTTAGTGTGCATATCAGGGGAGTGCAGGACACTCTCTCCCCCTGATGCCTACACAGAGACCTGTGCTAAAGGTACAGAAACATGTCCAAACGGCTGCTACTGCTGAAGCTTGTTTTCTGAATCTATTTGGAATTCCTGTGCACACAATCCAGTCTCTAATGTTAGTCTATGGAGTAGTGCTAGTATAGGCAGGGTATTGACACAGAATTCTTAGATGTCTCTGAGAGCTTTGTAAACCTACTCGATTTGTTTCTTTCTGGAAGGTAATTAGAAAAAGCTATACACGGTGAATGATTATTCATCCATGTTTTCAACTTTTGTTTGCACTTTGAATGTGTCCTAATTGTTAAGCAGTTTCATGTGAAAATCTAATAAAAAGGAATAGGCTTGTAATTATGTCACCATTGTGTCATCTAAATTAAATAGGTAAATTATTCACAAAGGGGTATTGTTTTCACTATCACTTAAAGCAATGATCTGTACGTGTTACATTTCATTAGATTGTAATTGTATGTATTAAGACATGTTTATTTTTGTCATCCAGTCTTGGGACTGGATGACTGACAGAGCCTTGCTTTATTTTACCAGGACTCTTTAATTTCTGTACATTCCACAAAGATTGTGACCATTTTGTGAGCTAGCTTTATTTTTGTTGTATTGTTATAGATACTGATTAATTTGCTATGTGCATGTAATCCCTAACATGTATTCTATAGTCCACCAGCCCCTCTGTAAATCTCGGGCCTACAAAGGTACACAGTGGGTCTTAGTGCTACAGCAGAGCCTTCACCACAAATGAGAGAGCATGTCCACAAACAAATGAACACTTCTGCCAGACAATCGTTGTCTAACTTTTCAAAGCATCATAGAATTAACTTGTGAAAAGGTGAAACAAAGAGCCTGGTCAGATTGGTTAGCAAAATCAACATGACGTTGTTTTAGTTTTTAATGAGGTTCCCCGTAGGATTGAATATCATTTGAAAATCAGTGTTTAACAGTAACACGGCGAAGACTGGGAGTAAACAGCCGACCCCCACACACTGCAAGCATGGGTCCTAACCAATATTTAAAAGAGCCTGAATTTGTGGTTATAGAGCTTTTAAACTCCTCTCATCTCACTGACAGGGGGCAGAATCCACAGATGCCAGTCCACGACTGCCGACTGCCAATCAGCGTTTCCCAGATCACAGATGCTGCCATCTGTTTTGTCATAACTTAGTGATTTATTTCAACTTTCTATTGAGTATTTAATATCTATGGATTTTACATGGATTACCAAAACACAACTACAATAAAACTGTCATGTAGCATCTCTAAAAAAAACTCAAACAAATATGAAAGCAGTTGGTTTTTGTGGCATTAGTTTCTTCTGTAGATGTGTTTGATTTGAAAAGAATTGCGCTTATGCTTTAAATGTCAATCCAATCACAGCCTCCAATCTGTTATTAAGCCATATTATGGGCATGGTTCAGCGCCCATCTGCCATTTTAGGAGAGCTCCAGTTGGAGAGTCAGCGAGAAGGGTAATATCATTAGTGGATTTTCGGAAAGGTTACACCATTAGGGAAATGTCTACTATGTCTACTAAAGGTCTGCTATTAACTTAAAGGCTATGGGAGAGAGGCACTATAATATGCCTGAGAGATTTCCTGGAGTGGTTGTTTTAATGTACTGTAGTTTACTTTCTAGACAGAGGAAAAAGATTTGTAGGATTTTAACAACATGTTTGTGGCTCATTTGTAAGGTTGGGTAGCACCGTTCTCTCAGGTTTAAATAGGAAAGGGAGACATCTGAGACATCACAAAGAACATTATTTAAACACATAAATGTAGTGCAGTGGAGTTCTCACCAGCTTAACTTGTAAAAGCACTGCAGCTTGGAGTGTGGGGTGAGTCATGTGAACGTAGTTCAGAGATCCCTAGTGGTCAGGCTCCTTCAGTCCGCCTGATCGGTAAGTGTGTTGCACTGGTAAGGCTACATTCAAACTGGGCATCACAAATTGGATTGAAAAACAGGCTAAGAACCTCAGAGTCACCCTGGACTCCTGCCTCTCTTATTCCCAGCACATCTCCACTCTGGCACGCACTTGCCGATTCTTCCTGAGCAACATACAAAGAATCCGACCCTTCCTCACCAACTACGTCATCCAGCTCCTGGTCCAGGTCCTGGTACTCTCCCGCCTAGACTACTGCAACTCCCTCCTGGCTGGCCTCCCTGCGTCCGCTTCCGTCCGCTCCAGCTCATCCAGAACTCAACTGCTCTCTGCCTCGCTTCTCCTGCGCAACTCCACTGCTCTGCTCACTCCACTGGCTCCCGATCACCGCTCGCATCCAGTTCAAGACTCTTGTACTAGCCTACAGATGCCTTGACCAGACTGCACCCAGCTACCTCCAGACCCTTACCTCTCCCTACACCCCCACTCGACCTCTCTGCTCCTCCTGCACTAGAAGACTGGCTCTACCTCCTCTACACTCCCCTGCCTCCAGAGCCCACTCCTTCTCCACCCTCGCCCCGCAGTGGTGGAATGACCTTCCTACAGATGTCAGGACTGCCCAGTCCCTGACCACCTTCCGCCGCCTCCTCAAGACTCACCTCTTCAGACAGCACCTGTAGAACCCATTTTTCCCTCTGGACACTTATCACTCTTCCTTAAATGCGCTTTACTTGCTCTTATCTGCCCCCTATTTTACTGCATTTAAATTTTACTGCATTTAGAGTACTGTAATCTGTCACAAGTGTTATTTAATCTGTAGTATTTTGTATTTAATTATATCCTGATGTAACTATCACTGACACTGTTATCTGCTCCGGTATTGAATCGTATTTTGTCATACTTGTACTTGCTAGTCATTTTATTTGTATATTGCTCTTAATTGTATTATTACTTGTACTGTGATTCTTGAAATGTATTTTTGTTTTGTTCTGTAAGTCGCCCTGGATAAGGACATCTGCTAAGAAATAAATAAATAAATAAATAAATAAATAATAATAATAATAATAAAACTGACTCAAAATGGTCAAGCCTTGCAAATCAGATAGAAGAAAATATGCAATAAAAAAAACAGATTTTTAAACTGCAGTCTAATCCCATGGCTCATCAAGGAGCTAGACTAGAGCATCTAATATAGTAATAAGGAGATTTAATGAAAACACAATAATAATAAAAAAAAAACTAAAAAAAGCTCTAACCAGGCAAAAGTTAAACAACACACACAGTGTCAATGCAGGGGAGGGAAGCAACCTGTTTGCTGAAATTTTTCTTTTTATATTCAGTATGGGAGCTAACAAGGCACTACACTGGGAGCTGAATGGGAAAGCTGATTTTAACTGATACAAGCTAATTATAAAGTATGAATAACGTAAAATGTTCCCCTAATAAAGCAAGTGCAAAATAAATCAGCGAAAGATACCAGGTCATGTATGACCCCGTCTTGTAGTGTACTGTCATATTAATAATTAGGCCATTCTTTTCCTGGGTCGTTTAACCTGGACGATGAAATTGTCCCCACCCCTGCATTGACTTCTTTCCTGTCAATAACCAACTTCCCTTATTGAGTGACATGCTTTCAGCCAGGAACGTGCTATGGTCCAGAAGATACTGCTGAGATGAAATGACCCGGGGAGTACAAATACAAGAAGGTAATCGGGCATAGAACATGAGAGCTTCCTTTAACCGACAGTAGTACCAGATATAATGTCAGAATGAAAACACATGTGTGCTATAACAGTTTAGACATGTACAGTAGCTAATGGAAATGCAAATCAGGTACGAGTTATGGAATTATCTAGTTAGAATCACCTTAACAAACCAGGAAATATTTATCACTTAAGATATCTCCAGATCTGCACTTCTTACCTATCCTCTCATATGTTTTCTTTATCCTTTTGTAATTTGTCACCTGCTAGTTCCATTCCCACCTTTGTCTAACACATGCAAAATCAGCACACACACACACACACTCCCTTCACACTGTCGTTGAATTCATTTAGTATTTCTATTAAATACAACTTTTCTCCTATATAGAATAAATGATTCCAACTAATCTAATTCTTAGATAATACACACCAAGAAAACCACAATGGGTCCTTTTCACGGTGCAGAAACGTAACACACATTTCATTTGTTCTTATTTATTCCAGTACCTTTACTCAATTTCTTAGCTCGCTAGTTAAATCATTCTCATATAATATTATTTCAGCCAAATTGAAACAACATCTTAGATATAGTACACCCCTTTACATTTCACAACATGTACCTTTTACATTCCCAAAGTATATTTTTGTAACTCTTTTTTTATTCTTTAGTTTAATGCAAAGTTGATTCTGGGGTGATGAGTGTTGGATGTTGTTCATTCAAGCCTTTGTTTTAATAATGCTCTTCTTCACACAGAAATGACCATTCTGGTAGGCCAATTCAGTCCATCAATTATTAACTTAGCCTTTCTTCATTGGTCATCCAGGTTAATATAGTTCCATTTTACAAATTTGAAGTTCTGTTCTATTTTTCTATTTATCACCCTCTGTTACAATTAAGATTGCAATTAATAGGGTGTTTAACCCTTTAACTACTCTTATGGGTCTACAGTGTTTGACTTCATTGTGCTATATACAATCAATATGGATTTTCCCCATATGTAAACTACGTGTGACAAACTGACACTAGAGATAGAGACAGACAGCCTTCATAGACCCCCAGATCATGATATACCCAATAACTTGAACTGGAAATTCTTAGCAAGTTCCATCACAGTTGGACACCCAGTGAGGTGAACTTGATTTCTATAAAAAAAAAAAAAAATGCTGAGAAAAATCTAGGAGTTCCAGAGAACTGTACGAACATTGGAATAGAATATGGGGGGGGGGCAACTTTGGCAACTTGGGGCTTTATTTAACTGAATTTGACAGCTAAATCCTTAAAACGTTTTAATCCTCCACAGCACCAAAGAGCTAAAGAGCACCTCTTGAATGGTGCCTCGCCGTAGGGCTGCAAGGCTACAGCAGAAAATATGCAAGGGAACGGTAATGTGATAATTAGTGATAACAAATGCGTACATCTTTTAATTGAAAACAGTGTACCTCAAGGAATAGTGTCAGCATCAGTAAAGGTTTCTAGAGTTATCAGTGTGCTTAGTAGCCATCAAAGTGACAGATCATGGCGTGCAGAATTAAAGCAAACCAAGTAACTCGCAGGGAATGGGAGTCCAGATGAAAAGCAGTGCTGTAAAGGATAGGAAAATGGGCTCCTTCTCATTAACATAGCCCCATTATTAACATAGTGGGAATTAGTACTGTAGAGAATTCTGTCAGTACTGGAAAATAATATACTTTATGGAAAGAGCTGCACTAGCTTTGTTCATAAATGTCAACAATTTAAAGAACTATAAAAAGCATGAAGCGAACCTGCTCCTTCCTGTTACCTATAGGTCTGCTGCACTGTCATGCCTGAAGCCTGTTTTACCATTAACCTGAATAAAAAGTCATCGCTTGAACACACAAGTCCATGCAACAACTTTGCCCTACAGCAAGTGATACCAAAGTTTATCACAAGATACAATTAACAAATAATGGAACACAGCATCAGATCGGTTTACAGCTGTACAACTTAATGTCCTCTCAGTGTCCAGACTGGGAGACCTTGTAGCCAGCTGCAAGAATTGACATGCATTGGGTTTCTTTTTGTTTTATGTAACTTAATTGCATTATCGGAAAATAAATTAGGGATATATATATACAGTGGTAGGAATTAATTTTTTGTAAGTCCTTGATTATTGGCACTAAGAGAATTGTGATGTTTCCATTATTGGGTAATATCCCTTTAAAAGCAAACTGTGATTTCCCTCAGGATGGAGAGGGATTCTTTCATAGAGAACATTTTAAAGTTCAGGCTCCAGCATTGGAAGTAAGTTTGAACTGTGTATTTATTTCTTGTTTTTTGTTATTACTGTTCTCTTTTTGATTAGTTTTTGTGTAGTTTGACAATTTTGTTTTAGTGGTTCAAGAGGAGCAACGATTGGATTTCTACAAACTCCAGTACCCTGGGAATGATTACAGGATCCAACATCTTTTTCATTTTTTTGATTTTTCGTCCAGTGGGATTTTTGGACTTTGTTTATCTAATACTTTTTTCCTGTTTTTTCTGGTCTTTTCTGTTCTAGATTTGTATTGCTCGCCTCCTCCGTTTCTCCGCCACTGGAAGATTAGCTGTAGCCCCCTCCCCCCACCCGCTCCCCACCCCGCTCCCCCGGTTCCAGAGCCCGCTCATTCCCCATGCCTTCCACCAAGCATCCGAACTCCCCCTGCAGCTCTGCTCATGCGCCGGTGGAGTCAGTGACGGGATCTGTCCCTGACACACATGCAAACAATACTCTTCTTCAGACCAATGTGATAGCGAGGTACATCTGAGTCCTGTAATACAATATAACACAATATAAAGCCATACTTTCCTTAAAAGACCAGCTAAAACAAATGGCTTACACTTTTCCATAGAAGCCTGTGGTACTGAAAGAAAGTTATTTAAAAGCAGCTGTGAGAGAGAAGGGATTTCATTGCATTCTGTCAGTATCTCAGACAGATGTTTACATGTCCTTCTCCAGGGAGTGTCAGTGGTTCGGTTTGGTTCCTAATAGGTCCCACAGGGAGAGGCTGCTTATTCCAATCACAGTGTTGTGCTCCTTTTCACTTGGTGATATCCCAAATGAGCCCATTAGGTATACATTGAAGTCTGAATTCATTATAATCAGTCTGTCTGTCAACCTAGCTGTCTGTCTCTGACATTCCTAACACAGTATCACTGCACATCAAAGAGATGCACAGAATTCAATTGGATGCAGTTGTTCTTCATTGATGACTGTTGACCTGATTCATTATAATCTACTTTGCTTGGTTAAATGTATTCATATCTTTGGAGGAATTGTATAATTCATAACCCAAACTCCCTAATTTAATGAGGCTAATTATCCTGTGTACAGCTATTTCTGTTATCAGTTCGTTTTCAGCAAACAGCTCACACAATCCGATGAAACATGTTTTCTAACTTTTCTGCACTAAAATGACATTACTGACAAGCCAAACAGAATGTTAAGTGTTGAACTGACTTAAACGATTCAGTTATTACAACTCACTTTCTTCCCTTTAAATAGTAATTACTGCCTTCTATATCCTTCAGTATTTATTATCCCCATACTTCACACATTTTTACATACATCTGAAGAACCCCCTATCCATTTTTCATGGAAATTGGTATTAACACTTTTGAGAATATGACATTATGGGGATAAAGCTGGGTGTCGATCTGTCTGTCCATCTTTATGTCACATTTTTGCATTGATCTGGAGATCTATCCAGTTGTGTTTTTTTTCTATACTATTCTGTGCATAGTGTTGCTCTGTCAAGGTCAAATATTTAAATTTCATACTGTTGTGGGGACAGGTTCCGTCACTGATTCCTAGACGCATGCATGAGCAGCAGGGGGACCTCTGATGCTCGGCGGGAAGCAGGTCAACAGCCAGTTGGTTGTACAGGGAGGCTTGGCCAGGGTTAGGCTGACTGAGAATCCGTAATTGGCCAGTGGGGTGTGTCTCAGCGAGCACCTGACCTTTTAAAAGGGAACTGTGCTACACCGCCTTGCTCTTTGTCTAGTTTACTCGAAAAAAAATAATTATAGGAAAATTCTTCTGAAGCAAAAGTTTTGCTTTTGTGGATGAGGAAACAAAGTTACAGGAAATAGATGTCTACACTTTATTTCAGTAATTTTTTTGCAAAACTCCAAAAATGCTAATTCAAAAGTGTTCATACTCTTTGAAGCTATGATAGTAATGTCTACAAAGTGCTAGAAATTTCAATATGATAATGCAGAACCTAATTCTAGAAAAGTCTAGAAGATGCTGGATTGTAGGTGAACATTCTTAGAGAGTATAAAAAAGGTTAGGCATAGGATGATTGCTGTCATTACCAATAAGTCAATATGGGAAAAAGTAAAGAGCTATCTAAGGACCTTAGGCAGAACATTACTAATTGTCATAAAGCTGGAGAAGGATACAGGAAGATTGCCAAGCACTGAGTATCCCAATTTCAACTATTGTTTCTATTATCAAGAAGTACAACAATCCCTTGGTCTGGAAGAAAGCAGGTTCTTTCACTAGCAAGAATTAGAAGATTGTGAGGAAGGTTAATAAAAATCTGAGATAGACGACCAAAGATATTCAAAGTGAATTTGCTGCAAGTGGAACTGGGGTTTCCATTTCAACCATAGGTCGAGTATTGCATGGTGAAGGTCTCAATGGTCGCAGGCCAAGGAAAAAGCCACTCTTAGGAAAACGTCACAAAGACAATCGCTTAAAGTTTGCAAAACAGTATTTGAATGATGGATATGAGTTCTGGTCAAAGGTTTTGCGGAGTGATGAATTAAAAATCAAGCTATTTGGTCACGCTGATAGTTGTTACGTTTGGAGAAAGTCTGGTGAGGCGTACAAAGAAAAGAACATACCTACTGTCAAGCATGGAGGTGGTAACATCCTTCTATGGAGCTGTTTTTCCTCTAATGGCACAGGAAATTTAGTTCCAATACATGGCAAAATGGATTCCATAGCATACCAAAAGCCATTGGCTGATCATCTGAAACCCTCCGCTACAAAACTTGGTTTAAAGCGTAATTGGACGTTTTTTCACACTTACAATTCAAAATGTACCTAACAGATAAATCTGAAAAACATTACCGCTCAGCAATTAAATCTGAAAAAATATTTATTTTGCCAGCTAAATCTTAAGCTAAATGAGCGCATTGATGCGTTTTGATTTGGCATTGTATTCTGCAGAGCTGCCCTTCACTCCGAGAGCCAATGTCCCCGCTTCCTCGCCTCCTCTGCACACTACAATGCCAAAGGAATTTACACATTTCAAAACTTTTAAGAATGTGTTTGTTAACATTTATGTGCTAAGATAAATCAGAACTTTTTCTGGTTAAATCTAGGAAAAAATACACGATTTACATTAAATCTGGGAAAAACACTGTTAAAATATTAGTGCTTTATTTTTACACTTGGAGCCCTATACTTGAAAGCCGCCATTTCGGCTCTGTTCACTGCAGTTTCACTGACACTTGCCACTTCAAACATCATTTCTTTGGTTCACTAGAGTGATCATCAACGGCTCATTTGAAAGGTAATAACGTTGACTAATTATCTGTCATTTATGTATTTATTTAAAATGTTCTTATCCTTTAAAAAAAAAAAAATACAGAACTGCCTCTTTAGTCATTGACACATCCCTCTTACTGACTCAGGGGGGCGACCCCACACTTTGTGCACCCCTGCCCTAGACTTCCGACTCATTTGAGACTGGTTTGCGACTATTGCGACAGCTGCAATACTTTAGTACATCTACCGCTGAGGGGTTTAGCCAAGCACAAGCAACACTTTTTTTGTACTTTGTTGAAAACGACTGTGATATTTGTATGGGGTAATGTATTTTAGAGGACCAACAAAATAATAAATGTGACATCCTACATATTGTGTTTAATATCATAATGTGTACTACAAAAAATGATTAACAATTGCAGCTAACCCCTAATGGACAGGCACCTGGGGAGCTGAGGTGGACACCTGCAGGGCTGGCCTTTGTCCTCAGGGGGCTGGAAGCTCATCATCCTCTGCTGTCAAGCTTTAGCTTGTGGGTCTGACTCAGCCCCTTATTCAGAATAGATGATAGACCTCTTAGAGCTGGCTTAGAGCAAACTAAGAGCCCTTCCCCAGGAGTGGAAGTGACAGAACACCGAACTGGATGGCTGTTGTCACATCACGCTCAAAAGAAAATGCTACCCATGTGGCTGAAGAGAATATTTAAAAATAAGAAGAATTATGTCTGCCTATTGCACTGTCAATGTGTTCCAGATATGCTCCTTGTGACATGCCACATGCCCACAGCCTGACCTGCAGAGGCAGTAAATACAGCCCTAAGTGTTCATTATATGAGTGGTCCCACTTACTAAAGCATGCTGAGAGGCCTGAGGAAATCATATCAAAATAAGCAGCTATTCTTTTAAAGTATGAAACAGACAGAAACATCTCCCCACGTCATCACCACAGGTCTCTGTACCCGAGTGAAATATCAAGCACATGAGCACAGAGGTTTGGAGTTTTCTTACAACTGTAATCCTGAATCCTTACACAGAAAAATCTAGCAACTGACTGTTAGTTTCTCCTGTTTTTTTAAAAGGGGAGGAAATCTGTGTTGAATGTGCTTAAGGGTCTACTTTAAAATACTGACTTAGCTGATTGCATTTTTATAAAATGAACTGGTATTTCTCTTTCAAAAAATAAATGTAAGTAGCAGGCTTGAGTAAAATGCTTAATGAAATAATTCCATGAATTTTACCCATTCTGCACCACATTGGTCTCAAATGTCCAGTTTTTAAAGAAACACAGGTTATAGCAACTGTGTTTTTATTTTAAAATATCTGGAACTACACTGGTAAGGTCTCAGTTTGCTTGCCTTGCCTTCAAGGAAGTCTGTTACTGCTTCACTTCCATTTCACCTCAGCAGTGTCTTCTGGGTCAAAGCATATTACTGGTTGAAAGCATGCCAGTTAATAGGGGAAACAGCTGATTGGTTACTGACAGGAAAGAAGCCAGTGAAGGGGTGGGGACAATTTTATCCTCCAGGTGAAATTACGCAGGAAAAGCAAGACAGTCTAAAAACAAGACTTGCAAACAAGGATTTATTTAACCCAGAGAAATACCTGATATCATGTTTTAAAATGAAAATACACTTTGCTAAAAATGTGTTTGTTTCAAAATAATGGATGTGCATGGCAGAAAAAAATGATGTAACTATTTTGTTAGCTACAATTACTTTAATAGCTCTTCTCAAGAACCTTTGGGCATATGTTTGATTTTGTACAACATCTACTGATGATTGACCCGTTTCTGTATTGTATAGAGCACACTAATACCCCAGCCCATTTCTGTATTGTATAGAGTGCATTAATACCTCAGCCCATTTCTGTATTGTATAGAGTGCATTAATACCTCAGCCCATTTCTGTATTGTATAGAGTGCATTAATACCTCAGCCCATTTCTTTATTGTATAGAGTGCATTAATACCTCAGCCCATTTCTGTATTGTATAGAGCACACTAATACCCCCAGCCCATTTTTGAAGAACGTCCGCAGTTGTAACACAGATTATGAGACCCTCTCTCTGCTGTCAAAGTAGTGAACTCTTAATATTTAAAAAATAATACAAAATAATAAAAATAGCTGCTGGAGTTCCCAGTGGCTCATTCAGTACAGGCACCACTGCATCGTGCTCGTCATAAAATCCTGGTCCTGCTGAGTGCCAGTCATGGATCTAGGCTCACAGGGAGAACTGCATAGAGAAATCAGTTTGAGATCATTCACCACATAACACTTTAGCGACCTCTACTGGCCAGGCACTCCAGGAGTCCAGACAGGCACATCCCAGCCTGGGACCTTATCCCCCGGTTTCAGCAGCTTGGTAACATCTGTTGGTAACAACTTGGTAACTGCTAAATAGTTTAACCCGACTTCAGTTACTTGGGGAATAATAATGGCTACTGAAGGGAAATTGTCACCAAAATACAACTGAATCCCAAAACTAAATTATTTTGTCAGAGTGAGTCCACTCTTTTTTGTAGTGTCACTTATGTTTACAGTTCACAGCAGATTTTCTCCATGCAACACCAGCCACTGCTGGTCAAGTGGAATTCTGCAGGGCTCCCCTTTTTGCTCCAGGGTCAAGTTATCTACTGTGTTGGACATGCCCATGGTGTCCTGATGGACACATTGTAAGTCGTTACCTGCATATTCTGGTTCAGACAGTGCAGTGCAGCAAATTTAGTACAGTAAACTGTCTTTAAACAAAACATTGATAATGTGAGTGTTGAACAAACTTCCTCAATGTTGACTCCAGCTCTCTTTTGTTTACTACATGAAGCTGTCTCAACAGTATGTTGGGACCAAAACACTGTCAGTTTGATATCCTCCTGTACTCGGAGAAGTGTTCCAGTAAACAGACAGATCATCGTCTTTTGCTGACTAGCCTTGCTTTGATTACATTGGAAATCACCCCCCTTTGGAAGAAAGGTTCTTGATGCACTGACAGGAGATAATCATCCATTGAGAGCACGGCCAGTCTCCAGGCCATGGCCGCAGAACAGAGACTGCTGAGGTCTCCTCTATCCTGGCTTCTGAAGCCTCTGCTGATCTTGAGGAGATGGCTGCAGAAGACAGAGCCTGCTGAGGTCTCCTCTTTCCTGGGTGCTGAAGCCTCTGCTGATCTTGAGGAGATGGTTGCAGAAGAGAGAGCCTGCTGAGGTCTCCTCTTTCCTGGAGCAGCGTATCCTGGGTGCTGAAGCATCTGTTGATCTTGAGGAGATGGCTGCAGAAGAGAGCCTGCTGAGGTCTCTATCCTGGAGCAGCGTATCCTGAATGCTGAAGCATCTGTTGATCTTGAGGAGATGGCCGTGTGCTCTTAATTGGTGATATTGTGGACGTGCCAGTGGGAGAGGAGCTGCTGGGCTGTGTTGTAGATGCTCTAGGTAACACCATTGATGGAAAGCGCAGAAGAGTTGGTCTGGAGGCTCCATGCTTTACCTGGATTTGTACCCAGAAACAAACAAGACAGAAACTTTGTTAGCAATCAATAGTTTTTTAGTTTAAAGCACATATATACCAACCTATATGTAACAGGGATATACCATAAGTCTTTTAAAACATGTCATTTGACTTTATATTTCTTAAACATCCTCCTATATTTTAAAACACCAATACTTGAAGGTTTTGAAGAACAATGCTTGCAATGCATTATTGTTAAAGGAGATCATCCTCTAAACTTTTAAACTTTAAACACTGGATCATACATCATCACTTAGTATCAAGACATAAGGCTGTGGTCTAGCCAAGCCTCAACATGCTGAGTGGGATTGCGCACCCATCTGGATCTGCCTCCCCATACATGTGCTGTTAGACAGTGAACCTGCAGTGCTTATGGCAGTACTCTTTTCATACGGGTCCCTGTGTGTCTAGAGAAACTCCAAGGACTCAATGCTAGTCCGAAATATGAGACCCACTACATGTGCTCTTAATTTATTAACACACACATTTTATAAATTATAAATGGATCACTTTCCTTTGGTATGGTTCCCTTAGCACTTAAGCTAGCTGTTGTAAAGCCGTTGCTCAAGAAAAATAACCTGTACCTCAAAGTCCTTAATTATGGGCACCTAACCAACCAAGGGTCACAATTTGTCGTTATTTTAGGGGTCAGACAAATCCTGAAATTGATACAAAACCTAGGGCTCCAGCAAATCGAAATGTGTACATGAGGAAATGTTACTGAGACACAGTGATCTGGAACTCCATACAAATTCATTTTCTGACTCTGCATTTTATTTGATCTATTTGTACAGAAATGTATCCAATTCCCATTAGTTAATGTGACATGTATATGTAGTTGTATGTTGCTAATAGTTGCTAATAAGCATATGTCAGATTATATTTAACAATAAAACATTTTTTGAAAAAAGCTTTCATTCCTGTTTGAAGCCCTGTATTGTATATTATTTAAGGGCATTTTATTATCACAATTAAACAACGCAACAGACAGGCGATGAGTGATCATTTTGAAAAGTTTCTCACTGTATTTATGCATGGTATTTGTATAGTTTCACCAGGCTTTCCCCATAGTTATACTATGCATTTACCATGCAGTAGCTTACCCTGGTTTGCCATGTTTATTAGCCATACCTCGCTATTCTTTACAATGCTTACCTATGCTTTACCATGCTTTCACCTTGCTTTATTACACTTTGCTATGTTTTACTAGGGTAAACTTTTAATATGGATGCTCTATGAAATAATAATAAGACTAAAAGATTTGGAAGTGCCCCTATGTATGTGTTTTTTTTAATGCTAAGGATTTGAATGGCCAGGTTGCCATTGAGATTTGTGAAAGAAATCTGTCTCCAAACCCCAAACTGTTTTGTGACGTCAATACAAGTTGAGACCAAGAAACTGATTTAACTTGGGTCCTGAGAACAGGCCTCCTGGGGAAAGGAAAGAAGAAGCCAGGCTAACTGGCTTTGCATCCAAATCTATTTTAAATCGGTCTACTTAATTACACAACAAATTGCATTAGTAAGTGACTGCGCAAGTTAAATTGATTGCGGAACTATATTTCATTTATATTTAGTGGTGTTAATAAAGTCCTCTCAAATACAACATTTATTTTGATAAGTGGCGTAATTACTATGCACATTCGTTTACTAATTGAATTTCTTGTGTAGTTTATTATATTAATCTAGTAGTGTATGAATGTTATTGAGTGGGCAGTAAAATATCCTCCACAGTTCTATTAGTGAGATGTAAGATGACCTTTGAATGTACTGTATGACCTTTAAGCTTCATTGGAATCTGTACCTGTCATTGTTTACTTTGATGGGTTTAAAAAAATATAATCTTAGAGAGATTATTGTAATTTGAATGTGTGTTATGAAAATTAAAACCCTTTTCATTTGATCAGAAATCCAACTCTATAATTTGTATTGATTTAATACTAACCCACTCAAGCTTTACTCTTGTTATTTATAATGTCACCAGCACCTTCATAATCATCTTCACTGTCATAAAGTGGTGATATAGGAAACTAAGAAAAACACAGTTAATCGTGCTGTGCCACGCCAGCCTCTAGGGGGAGCCCTGCTAGGCACTAGTGTGCTTTTCCAATATAATTGTTATCCTTTTTTTCCTTTTTTCATATGATCTGGGAGACTGTTCATTTAATAAATAGAAACAATACAGCAATGGACTACACACCACAATAGCCTAATTAAACTTTTCTGAGGAACACTTTTACCATCCAGACACTCATGTTTGTTTTGGCAGTCTACCAAAAACAGACACACCAAGTGAGCAGGGATCTTAAATCAAAGATGCTATTGAGCCTATTACATCATTTCCAATGCCCTAGCCCAGCACTATGGGAAATTCACAATCAAGCCTAATGGAGGCCCTTTAACTGACTGGGGGGGTCAATAAGCCAGTTGGCCCCTCCACTTGCTATCTGCGCAGTTGATAACCTTTCGTCTTGGCCGTCTGTCGGCTTGTTTAATTCCAGTCTTATATGATAGTCTGGTCTGTCAGTCAGCTAGGGAGGTGTGACCAAGCCTACTATTGGTCCAACATCCTCCCTATTTCTGCAATGGACCCGCCCCCAACCAGGAAGAGGGAAGTTTATACCGGTGTGCGTGGTGCTCAGCCAAAACAAGCAAGTAAACAAAAAAAAATTTGTTTAAGTGTTAGAAAATAAACATGCATTAAGCAAACCAACAAACATCTCAAAATCTTTCTATAAAACATGAATGACAACAAACGTGATAAGATACAATATATAAAAAGGAACCCAAAACATGCAAACAAAGAGTGCTCCATTCATACAAGTTTTGAGCTCACACATTCAGAGTTGACGCTAACCTGGCTGTATGCTCTGACTGCAATCCTTTGTCGTGTTTTGGAGTTGAACATGTGACTGGGATCATACTTTGATTAGATTGTCATAAAGTGGGCCATATTTTCAAAGCGTTTCCTCCAGTCTTTAAATAACTCCTATTTTTTGAAAGCGGAAAAAATCATGTTAATGTTACAAAATTAGAAAAAAGCATCACCTGAATGCTTAAGAAAACATGCATTATATTACTTAGTTTTTTGGTTCTCCTTTTGTAAAATGAACAGGCGTTTTACCAATTTCAAAAAATAAGAGTTAATTAAAGACGGGAGTAAACGCTTTGAAAACATGGCCCAGTATGTTTTCAGACAGGTTCTATCACATCATTGCTAGCGGGCAGAATGTGGGCTCCTGAAGACTTCACTCTTTCTAACTGTTTATAGTAACTGAGTGAAAAGGCAGTGTGGAATTTTCCAGGAGTGGTGGTAATATGCAAGAAAGTACCTGCTAGAACCTGCAGTCCTGTCGCTTGAGATGTCAGCTTCTGTATACTGCAGTTCTAAAGGGGATAAAAAGAGTATATTTGTTTTTCTTATGAAAATTTAAATAATGGAGAATATTCATAATTGTAAGAATTTGTTCTAATTTAAAGGAGCTTCTGATTGTATGACAGTAGAAGAGGTTTTTAAATTGTTTTTTGAATCTGGGCCAGTGGCGGTAGCTAGCTCTACTGCTGTATTATTACATGTGTGTAAGGTTGCAGCCACACTTATTTATGTATCGTTTCTTTGCTTTCTCCCTGAAACAGAAACTTTCTTCACAGCCAGTCACACCCTCAGCTCGTGTGACCCCATGCTTCGCTGTTTTGATGGCGCTTTTTCTGTAAGAGTCCTCAAGGTAATTGTTCTTGAGTTTCTTGTAGTTTTCCTATTGTTAGCTGTGTTCTTTTCCTCCTTGCACACTGATTCACACGCTCACTTTGTCAGATCTCTTTGCTCGCTCAGCAGGTAGGGGTTTTGTTTCAGTACTCTTTCACAAGAGTTTGTTTAATACATACTGTATGTTATACTCAGAGTCAAGATTCGGTCACTGACCGACAAAAATAACCATTTCGCAATTTGAGCATTTAAACATTATCAAAGAACATAATTCAAGGTTATTTTGGTCTTTGAGCAAATTATTAGCTCAAATTGCGAAATAGAAAATACCAAACAAGCAAAAAACAAAACAGAAAAGAAGAGACACAATTGCGAATGTGCTTTGAGCAAATGCACAGTTCCCGAACAGATTTTGAAGCTGCTGCTCAATCTGCGAAGAGCAATTAATTGTGGGGTGTTAAAAATGGTTAATGTCTGCCCCCTCTAAATGGCGCCCCTGCATCCATCTCATTTAAGTTTGTTTTATTACTGATGCTATTATTATTATTATTATTATTATTATTATTATTATTATTATTATTATTATTATTATCAAAAAAACAACCCTGCATAAAAACCCTGTTTTCCTATTTCTGGATTCTGGATCCTATTTGTTGGTCCCGCTTTATAGTTTTATATTTATGTACAAATCCACATGTGTCGTTAAATTGTTTGAACCAACTGCTAAATCACAATGGAGTTTATTACTCACCTTACTGCATTTAAAATGATCACTTTCCTTTACAGTTTCCTTTACTCATACACTGATGTTTTTCATTGCCATTTAAATAATAATAATAATAATCATTTTAAATTCTCTTTTATAAATAACTTGAAATTGTCAAAATAAAACCAAACATTCACTGAGTAATGGTTATATCCTCCATAATTGTAAATATTATCATTTAAAAATAAATGTGGTTATTGAAATAAAACAAAGCTACAATGTTCAAGGGTCTGCAGTCGGTAGCTATCCAACAGCACTGGATATACAGTAGTATCGTACTTAGCTTGATTCATGGGTTTGCAGTGATTCTGAATTTCTAAAAAAACTGACCGGTTTCATTTGCTGTTGTATTGTTGTTGTCTGTAGCAGAAGAACTACTAGAGTGTAGAGAAGTGAAAGCATGTTTAGCACGCAGGTGGTACAGCAGACTAGATGCACTGCTATGATATTGGAACTCACTTTGACAGTAGATACAAGTAACCCTCTTTCTATCCAATGAACCATCAAAGTTTTTTTTTTTTACAATAAACTTCCCATTCACAAGTCCTTCAGTTCGAGTGCTTTGCTACCTAATGCAGTTCCGTGACTAATATTATATTCAAACGATGACTGCACTCATTCAATCCTGGCATGCACTCACGTGTATTAAAATGGTGCTGCAGGAAATGCATTACGGTATGCTAAGAGGGACAAGACTGCGATTATGTGCGTTAAAAAAATGTATCTCCCAAAAAATGTACGTGTTAATAGCAGAAGTTAACTGCGATTAAATGACAGCCATAATATATATACATTCATCTATCTTTATATGGCATGCTAATCAAGTTGCATGATACTGGCCAGGCACTCTGGGAACTCAGAGCTGACACCTGCAGGGCTAACCTCTGTCCTCCTGGGGCTGGTACCTCACTGACTTCCTTCCTAGAGATTCTTTGTGTAAAAAGGCTTGGTTGTGGATTAAGGGAATGCCTGTTGACCTTCAGTTCTCCTGAACTGTTGTGGGGATTGTAAATTGGGGAGAAAAATGGGGGTAATAATTGGGCACACAAAATAAAATAAAAAAACCCAATGCACAGAGCTCTATGAAAGAGTGATATTTATGCAGTATACCTTTAAAAGTAACAGATGAATTAGTTCTAAACATACTGGATACTGTGTATAGCAGTTCTGCATTCATTTATGCATGTTTGAAACATGCTCAAAGCAAACCTATAATTCAAATATCTAGAATAAACTACATTCTGCTGAATGCTGCTAATCCACATTATAGAGCAACAGTGTGATTTCATTACACATTGTGATGCATTGCATCCTACAGCTTGCAATATGAACTGCTGTGCATGCGGCGAAATGGGTTTTAATTTTGTAATTGGAATAACACTTTTATAATGGTGGGTTGCACTGCTGAGGGAGATTAGTAGCAGGATGAATAATGTTTCCTTTATTTGTGCACGGTGCAAGTCCAGCACTGTACTTCATTGTGTGCTGTTTGTATGCCTGATGACATCTGTCTAGAGTAATCTTTCAGCTGGCTAGTATGAAGCTGAAATAACCTTGACATGACTTAAATTGTGGTTTGTGACACACTGTAGATCACATAGACCCTACATGAGCCCATGGGGTGCAAAACAACATATATAAGTAATATTTCTGTTATATAATTGGAATACATAAACAGTATTTTACAAAAACAAAATATTCTTGTTTAGCAACATCACACTTCTTTTCTTTAAATGAATGCAAATTCAGAAAATAATGGGTATAAGCAGAGTATTCAGTCAGACACTATACCATACGATAGGACGAGCCAGCAGAGTTCAAAGATCGCAGCATAACATGTTTTTTTTCTGGAAGGAAGAAGACAATGACCAGGCTCAAGATTTGCAATACAAATGATTTCAAACTAATTTGTAGCTAACAAAATCATGTCATATATCTTACCTGTCACTCACTTTTACTCACTATAGAGGGTTCAATTGTGCAGTTTTGAAAGAAACACATATTATAGCAGACATGTATTTTCATTTTAAAACCTGACCTCTAGTAGGAAAAAGGCCTTGTAGGGATGGAGACAATTTCACTCTCTAAATGAAAAGACACAGAAAGTGCAAGACAGCAAACACACATTTATTTATCTAGTACCAGATGTCATGTTTCAAAATGAAAATACATGTCAGCTGAATCTCTGTATTTAATTGGCTTTTTGAAATAAATACAGTTGTTTTTTTCTCTTCTGTCCTCCAGTTTGGTTGGTGTTTTAAATATTTTCTCATACCAGGCGTGCAATTCCAGCATTCCTTTTTCAGTTGTTTTTGCCAGCGTTGACCAACCTTGACCAAATTCTTCCCTTTTAAACAAACAAGTTGAATATAATTTGGGTCTTTAAAAAAGAAAGTGGAAATCTGTTCTATGAAAAGAGACAGGCAGTGAGTGTGTGCACAAAGCTCATGTCCCTGTGTCTGATTTCAATGAAGTGTAAAATGTAGGCAACCAAGCTCATTGCAGTAACTGAGGCCTTCCAAACTCGGAGTCTGAGTGTTGTAACATGGTACAGTATTAAGAAAAGGCTCATCCAGCCTTGTGTTCTGCTCTGCTCACTCCTCCAGCACTTCACAATTACGCTGATGTAATTCCTGTCTTGTGTAATGTAAAACCAAAAAAACACAGGCCATTAGTTCTGCTACAGTTTCGGTTGGGGATACGTTATTTTATGTGTCTGTTGCCAAGCTCTAGCTGTGAGATGCAAAGTGGATTTTGAATAATGCTTTTTGGTTCAGTACTAATTTCTCTTGTGTCTCTAGTACCTATGTCACTGTCATGTTTTTTTTTTCTGGCTCAAATGCCACATTCATATTGAACTCACTTAGATCTCATTCCAATATGTCGCTTGTCCTAATGGCAGTCTACAATCCAATCTGCAACTATTAGTAGCATACAGGTTTGACATTTTTGTAGAATTGTTATTTATAAATTCTTTTACCTGCAGTACCTCCAATATTTCCCTTAGTGTAGAACTAATTCACAGCCCTCTGTTGTGACTGCATGTTGTTCTCTTCAGTGTCTTTTGCTATAGGTGCACATATCGCAACTCATGTCCCAGTTCAAACCAGTTTGAACTTGGTCTGGTGCTGAAAGAAACAGAACTCATTTCAAATCACATTTCAAAACCTTGGTTTGGATGGTAGCAGGAAACCTGGCCTAAGATACCTGGCACTGAGTTATCTGTATATTATTTGCTCTCTCTACTGCATTTGTATAAATACTGTAATCCTTTGAATTTAAGGCACACATTTTAAACCAATTAAAAAAAAACAACAACAAAAGATGATACTGCCCGAGTACACAAACAGCAAGTGACTGACTGGCAGTTGAAGGGTTCCATAGTAGTTATCCTACGGAGCGGACGCTCTCCTCCTCGATGTAAACAAAGCAAGCTTTCGCTCAGCGCCTGCCTGTGTAGCTATGGCTGTGGTGCAGTAGCCTCGAACTGGTGCTGCTGCATTCTTAAACAGGTGTAGGCTTCCCGGGCACGACCCCCAGCCAATCAGAACCTCCTGATCAGCTCAGCTCCCCCAGCACGCCCCTCAGGCCAATCAGAACCTCCCAATCAGCTCAGCTCCCCGGGCACGCCCATCAGGCCAATCAGAACCTCCCGATCAGCTCAGCTCCCCGGGCACGTCCATCAGGCCAATCAGAACTTCCTGATCAGCTCAGCTCCCCAGGCATGCCCATCAGGCCAATAAGAACTTCCCGATCAGCTCAGCTCCCCCGGGCACGCCCATCAGGTGAATCAGAACCTCCTGATCAGCTCAGCTACCTGGGCACCCCCCCAGCCAATCAGAACCTCCCGTTCAGATCAGCTCCCGGCACGCCCCAGCCAATCAGCACCTCCTGATCAGCTCAACTCCCCGGGCACACCCATCAGGCCAATCAGAACCTCCCGATCAGCTCAGCTCCCCGGGCACGCCCATTAGGCCAATCAGCAACTCCTGATCAGCTCAGCTCCCCAGGCATGCCCATCAGGCCAATCAGAACTTCCCGATTAGCTCAGCTCCCCCGGGCATGCCCATCAGGCGAATCAGAACCTCCTGATCAGCTCAGCTACCTGGGCACCCCAGCCAATCAGAACCTCCCGTTCAGATCAGCTCCCGGGCACGCCCCCCAGCCAATCAGCACCTCCTGATCAGCTCAACTCCCTGGGCACACCCATCAGGCCAATCAGAACCTCCCGATCAGCTCAGCTCCCCGGGCACGCCCATTAGGCCAATCAGCACCTCCTGATCAGCTCAGCTCCCCCAGCACGCCCCTCAGACCAATCAGAACCTCCCGATCAGCTCAGCTCCCCGGGCACGCCCATCAGGCCAATCAGAACTTCCCGATCAGCTCAGCTCCCCGGGCATGCCCATCAGGCCAATCAGAACCTCCCGATCAGCTCAGCTCCCCGGGCACGCCCATCAGGCCAATCAGAACCTCCTGATCAGCTCAGCTCCCCAGGCACGCCCATCAGGCCAATCAGAACCTCCTGATCAGCTCAGCTCCCCGGGCACGCCCATCAGCCAATCAGAACCTCCTGATCAGTTCAGCTCCCCGGGCACTCCCCCCAGCCAATCAGAACCTCCTGATCAGCTCAGCTCCCCAGCAGCCCCTCAGGCCAATCAGAACCTCCCGATCAGTTCAGCTCCCCGGGCACGCCCATCAGGCCAATCAGAACCTCCTGATCAGCTCAGCTCCCCGGGCACGCCCATCAGGCCAATCAGAACCTCCTGATCAGCTCAGCTCCCCGGGCACGCCCATCAGGCCAATCAGAACCTCCTGATCAGCTCAGCTCCCAGGCATGCCCCAGCCAATCAGAACCTCCTGATCAGCTCAGCTCCCGGGCATGCCCCCAGCCAATCAGAACATCCCGATCAGCTCAGCTCCCCGGGCACGCCCATCAGGCCAATCAGAACCTCCTGATCAGCTCAGCTCCCTGGGCACGCCCATCAGGCCAATCAGAACCTCCTGATCAGCTCAGCTCCCGGGCATGCCCCCAGCCAATCAGAACCTCCTGATCAGCTCAGCTCCCGGGCATGCCCCAGCCAATCAGAACCTCCTGATCAGCTCAGCTCCCTGGGCACGCCCATCAGGCCAATCAGAACCTCCTGATCAGCTCAGCTCCCGGGCATGCCCCCAGCCAATCAGAACCTCCTGATCAGCTCAGCTCCCGGGCACGCCCCAGCCAATCAGAACCTCCTGATCAGTTCAGCTCCCGGGCACTCCCCAGCCAATCAGAACCTCCTGATCAGCTCAGCTCCCCAGCACGCCCTCAGGCCAATCAGAACCTCCCGATCAGTTCAGCTCCCCGGGCACGCCCATCAGGCCAATCAGAACCTCCTGATCAGCTCAGCTCCACGGGCACGCCCATTAGGCCAATCAGAACCTCCTGATCAGCTCAGCTCCCCGGGCATGCCCCCCAGCCAATCAGAACCTCCTGATCAGCTCAGCTACCCGGGCATGCCCCCCAGCCAATCAGAACATCCTGATCAGCTCAGCTCCCCGGGCACGCCCATCAGGCCAATCAGAACCTCCTGATCAGCTCAGCTCCCTGGGCACGCCCATCAGGCCAATCAGAACCTCCTGATCAGCTCAGCTCCCCGGGCATGCCCCCCAACCAATCAGAACCTCCTGATCAGCTCAGCTCCCCGGGCACTCCCCCCAGCCAATCAGAACCTCCTGATCAGCTCAGCTCCCCAGCAGCCCCTCAGGCCAATCAGAACCTCCTGATCAGCTCAGCTCCCGGGCACGCCCATCAGGCCAATCAGAACCTCCTGATCAGCTCAGCTCCCGGGCACGCCCATCAGGCCAATCAGAACCTCCTGATCAGCTCAGCTCCCGGGCATGCCCCCAGCCAATCAGAACCTCCTGATCAGCTCAGCTCCCGGGCATGCCCCCAGCCAATCAGAACTTCCCGATCAGCTCAGCTCCCGGGCATGCCCCAGCCAATCAGAACCTCCTGATCAGCTCAGCTACCGGGCATGCCCCAGCCAATCAGAACCTCCCGATCAGCTCAGCTCCCCGGGCACGCCCCTCAGGCCAATCAGAACCTCCCGATCAGTTCAGCTCCCCGGGCACGCCCATCAGGCCAATCAGAACCTCCCGATCAGCTCAGCTCCCGGGCACGCCCATTAGGCCAATCAGAACCTCCTGATCAGCTCAGCTCCCGGGCATGCCCCCAGCCAATCAGAACCTCCTGATCAGCTCAGCTCCCGGGCATGCCCCCAGCCAATCAGAACATCCCGATCAGCTCAGCTCCCGGGCACGCCCATCAGGCCAATCAGAACCTCCTGATCAGCTCAGCTCCCTGGGCAGCCCATCAGGCCAATCAGAACCTCCTGATCAGCTCAGCTCCCGGGCATGCCCCAGCCAATCAGAACCTCCTGATCAGCTCAGCTCCCGGGCACTCCCCCCAGCCAATCAGAACCTCCTGATCAGCTCAGCTCCCCCAGCACGCCCCTCAGGCCAATCAGAACCTCCCGATCAGCTCAGCTCCCTGGGCACGCCCATCAGGCCAATCAGAACCTCCCGATCAGCTCAGCTCCCCGGGCACGCCCATTAGGCCAATCAGAACCTCCTGATCAGCTCAGCTCCCTGGGCATGCCCCCCAGCCAATCAGAACCTCCTGATCAGCTCAGCTCCCTGGGCATGCCCCCCAGCCAATCAGAACCTCCTGATCAGCTCAGCTACCCGGGCATGCCCCCCAGCCAATCAGAACTTCCCGATCAGCTCAGCTCCCGGGCATGCCCCCCAGCCAATCAGAACCTCCTGATCAGCTCAGCTACCGGGCATGCCCCCCAGCCAATCAGAACCTCCCGATCAGCTCAGCTCCCCGGGCACGCCCATCAGGCCAATCAGAACCTCCCGATCAGCTCAGCTCCCCGGGCATGCTCCCCAACCAATCAGAACCTCCTGATCAGCTCAACTCCCCCGGCACGCCCCCCAGCCAATCAGAACCTCCCGATCAGCTCAGCTCCCGGGCACGCCCCCAGCCAATCAGCACCTCCCGATCCGCTCAGCTCCCCGGGCATGCCCCCCAGCCAATCAGCACCTCCCGATCCGCTCAGCTCCCCGGGCACGCCCCCCAGCCAATCAGCACCTCCCGATCAGCTCAGGTCCGGGCAAGCCTTTCTGTTTACCTCAGCAGCAGCGCAGTTGAACCAGAGACAGGGTCCTCCCTGTCACAAAACATCACTAGCTTCCCCCATATTGTTCTACTTGCCAAGCAATACCACAGTTCACAAAAAGGGAGAAAAATGTGCGAGTAATCACTACTGGAAATGAGAAGCCACGCATACTGTAATACTGTGTGACAGCAGACAGCTGCAAACTGCCTCAATACGTCGTTTGCTTATATAAGTAAATGCATTTTTCTAAAAGCATCTTTATTTGATTTTTTTTTTTTCCTCAAGTTGAGGGTGGGAAATTTGGGCTGCGTGTTAAATTCGAGGGCGTCTTAAATTAGAAGAAATACAATATATACAAAATGTTTTTTAAAGTCACGAAGAGTGTGGTTTTAAAATAGAGAAAAATATAAGTTTGGCTTGAAACCACTTTGTGTCCTTTTAGAATATCATTAAAACTAAAAAACTAAAAAAACAGTACTGCTCAACTAGTCAAATCAAATCACCCCTAAAACAAGTTAATTGAATACTTGAGTTTTTTACATAGTTATTTAAAACATTTCCAGGTCTAGCATACCAGGGCTCTATATAGCACATATTAAGAGTAACCTAGTATGTGTGATAGTTTTAAGTCCCTGATGTCACCAAAGACTATGAGCAAAGGCAGAAGTGTTCTGGTACACATTAGGTTAAGAACTATATACTGCACAGTACTGCAGATACTGGAACACTGCTGTGTATCAAATACACTGCCCTGTATCAAATACACTCCTGCTTATCTAATGCACTTGTGCATATGTAATACACTGCTGATTTCTGGTAACATATAGCTTCCTTGTTGTAGGTCAGCTGAAGCAAGTTACATTAAATACTAAAACGTATTTGAAAGATCAGAAAATCCTGAATTACATAGATAATAAGCATACAACCAGCAAAAAGACAACACATCTTGAACACAAGAAAAGGAAAGCAGTGATAATGGTGTTACTGAATAAAAGGTACATTTTAAAGTGATTTTAAAACCTTGGTTACTTCAATATGACTGAACAGCTATGTCTTTTCTATGTTTTTTCAATTGGACAAAATTTCAGCACAATCTGCCCAAAGGTTTTATTTTAAACCAGTTAGCAGAATGAAAGATGTCCAGGAACACCTCTATCCAAAACACCAGCACATTGATTGTTTTTCTGTTGCAGTTGCACTGGTGGCCAGTAAGTGGAGGCAAAGACCCACGGTGAGGGTATGAGAGAGCTTGAGACTCAGATGAAGGATCAGATTCCTTGTTGAACACACTGCCTGATACAATACATGTATCATTCATAGCTGTCATTGTTTTCCTGAGTTTATTTCCATAAATAAGTTCATTTAAAAATCGGAGGGTGGAGAGACTGTTGGACATGTACCTGTGAAGAAAGGGAGGTGTGGTGGAACACATGGATTTTCATTTCAAATTAAATCCTTTCATATACATACAGTATGTACAGTATATACATACACTGATTAGCTTTTACAGCCATCATTCACAACCCTCCTGATCACGTACCACACCTCTGCTTCTCCCTGTGTCCCCATCGTTTCTTTATAAGCTTTCTTTGTTTCATTTCCTCTCTTTGTCTTTACAGGGGTTGTAAAAACATGTGACTCTCACATGACTGTCCTCCACTCCACCACCATGCAATGGTTTGCTGTGCCCAGGTTCATTTGTGCTTTTTCTACCTTCCCACCCTTTTGCCCCCCGAACCCCTGATTGGAAAGTCTGAGGCTTGAGGTGACAGCAAGCCTAATGCCCCTTAGGATATGGAGCCAATGTCAAAGCTAATTCACAATATCACAACTACGACATACATACTATCCCATGTGTTTGCATTTTCTTTATTTGTCAAAATTCAATTCACATTTTAATCTGGTCTAATAGGCAAGAACACTTTTTGTCTAGTTCTCTATTTGTGCATATTTTCTTCCGTATCGAATGCAAAGTTTCTTTGTGTCTCAGTGTATTTAAAAACTCTGCATCTCCTTGCTGTATTTTCAGTCACAATGGACTGGAAAGTATATCTAACCTGTCTTGGTTTAACAGGGGGGTGCTTTTCCTTAGCCAAGGCTGCTTATGTTAACCAGGTTTAAAGAGGAACTGTCTCCATAGTCTTGTCCTTAAAAACAGACTTCAATCAAGATTTATATCTGCGGCTTTCAAGAACAATTTCACCACCTTGCAGACTTAATCCCTGTGGCCCTACATTCTATTGACTGTGTTATGGCAGGTTTTGTATTCTTTATGTCCACTCTCAGTTTAGTTTCATTCAATTCAAACCATGTTCTATCAGGATAACAAATTGCCAAAGACAGGACATTTACAATTAAGTTTAAAAATAAGAAATAGTCTTGTTCAGTGAAAATGTTTATGTCCACTAAATATCTGAAGGAAAAACTAAACCAATAAATCTAAGTTAGATGTTGTGTGTCTATGGATGGTGATACATTGCCATAAACTCTGCTGCTATTTAATCTCCGTCTCTGTTCTCACCGCTAATTCATCTCGCCAAGCAGAACCGCTAATTTATCTTCCACGTTCAGCTGCAGAAAATCTGAATTTTTATTAGGATCAATTTTGGTAAGTAATATATAACTCGTTCTCACTGTCACACGCCCTCAATCAGATTCTTTCTTGCCTCGTACACCCTCCCATCTTGTTTCTCTTGCTCTGCTGAACACACTCACTTATTTAATCCTTTTATCAACACTACATGCAGGCTATTTTTTTTATATATTTTTTTGCAGAATAGGTGAATGTTCAAGTTCAAATGTTACGCTTCTGAGCCAGACCTTTACCTATTATAATACAAAGAAAAAGATACACAAATAAAAATGTCATTATGTCATTAAATGTCAAATTGCACATATCTTTCTCAAGGGAGCCTGTGTTTGAATCAAAACATTGGAGGTATTTATAGGTTTTTGACGGCATGACAACTACTTGTTATTGTTTACATTCAAATCTATGATTTATTCTTACATGATGTAATGCTGTTCTATATATTGTGACATAATTTTTACTTCTATCTTTGAATCTGTATTAATTCTAATTAACATCACTTTATATAAATTTATATTTTTATTATATTATGCAATGCTGGCTCTGAGGATCAGTCTAGATTTGGCCTCCCCAGCGCATCAGCATGCACAACTTTTGAACAAACTTTGTTTATTTATTTATATGTTATATATCTATTGAAGTTAATTAGTTCATTCTTTTCTGTTGAGTCCCGCTGGCATAATCGTGTTCAGTCTATTTATCCATTTACTTTCTTTTATTCTTCTATATGTCGCATTGTCTAATTTTAGCTGTTCTAATACTACAAATTTTACATCATTTATGTCATGTCCTTGACTGGTGAAGTGCTGTACTATTGGTTCATTCATTTTTTTATTTCTAATTAATGAAAGGTGGTTCTGAATTCGTTTATATAAAGTAGTTCCAGTCTCTCCAACATATTTGATTTTATCACATTTTTCACAGGCTATTCCATAAACAACATTGCTATTTTTACAGTAGGTATTAATTTTTAGTGGATATGTGGTGTTCTTATGTTTAATTATATTTTTACTTTTATCTATGTATTTACACACTTTACATCTACTGGTGCACATGTTCGTAGAACCTATTTTGTCAATTATTCTTTTATGTTTACTGTGAACTAAAATATCACGTAAATTAGCTTCTCTTTTGAATGCTACAACTGGGGCATTAAGAAATAATTTTTTTAATTTTTCTGAATTATGTAAAATCCGCAAGTGTTTCCAAACTATCTTAGAAATATTGGGTAAAAGTTTAGAGTAAGTCATTATTAATGGGACTCTTTTGACCTTTTTATCTCTAGTTTTATAATCTAGTATATCATCTCTTTTTAGTTTATCCACTTTTCTTAACTCCGTCTCTATAATTCTTTCTTTGTATCCTCTTTTTTTAAGATTTGTTTTTAATACATTTCTTTGTTTTATATAGTCACTTTCTTTTTTTCAAGTGCAGTAATATCTTTTTTGTAGTTGACCTGAACTAGGCACAGTATTCTAAGTGGGATCTAACTAAAGCATTATGAAATCTTAGCACAACTTCCCTGGACTGATATGAGTTCACTATAACCCCAAGATCCCTTTCCAAAATCTTGGTTCCTTATTTCAACCTCATTCATTTTGCACTGGGTCACCAAAAAAAAAAAAAAAAAGATGACTGACATTTTATGCATTCTTGACATTAAATAATTACACAGTTATCAATTTTTGGTAATAGGTAATAGGCACTTTAAAAAATGAAAAGCTGCTATAAGGATGGAAGCAACATAAATCGGATCCTAGGATAGGAGTGTGTGGAACTTTTTTTTTTCTCATGAAAGATGTAAAGATCTGTAAAGATTTTGAAGGAGACAGCTTAAGGGGGAGAGCCTGGAGGCACTGGGCTTAAGCTGGGAAGATCAGGGAATCATTTCAGCGTTGAACGTAACCTGGCTCTCGTCTCCGAAGAAACACTTTGATTTATTACTTTTATATAAAATGTGTCAAAGCGCTGAGAAGTGAAGGATTGCAGGAGGGCAAGAGAGGCCCAGGCCGGCTACAATAATATCTGACATGTCCAGTATTTCACAGTGAAGGTGATCACAGGCACTGGCTGAAAGGGCAAAAACAAGGAAAACATGTATCTCATGGAAGCTCTCTATCTGTCTATCCCAGCTCAGGTACAGTAGGATGGATTTGAAGCCTATGAAAGGTAGTGACAGCACTAGAGAAGCTGGATGTCTCAGTATAATACAGGATCATAAATCTGTAACGTGCCTGGCCTTTTTCTGGTTAGTGCACTGTACTGCAACAAGGGAGTACCACAGTCAGCCAAGTGTCTTTGGTAAGTACAGAACATAAAGGACAGCTGTTACAATAGTCACTGCTTTGTTTAGTTATTGTCACACCTAAAATAAAGGTTCCACGACTACCTGCATCTGTGCCACAAATTCAAGATTACTCAATTCATCCATCCATCTATCCATCCAGCCACCCACCCACCCACTTGGGAGAAATCCTCTGATGGTCTCTGCAGCAGGATAGCCCACATGCAGTGAATGCTTGTGATGGTTTTTTGGGCAGACTGAATATCAGGGAGGAATGAACAGATGTAGGTTTCCATGTGTCTTTTGATCAGGTGGTTGTTGATGTGGGCCCAGGCTGCAGATGTAGTTTCTCCTTTTCCTGGGCAAAGTGTTGAACCTGGATTGACCTATCCCGACAAGACAGGTAATGCATTAGGGAATTATACAGGACACAAGGGAGAGTTGATTTTGGTGAGAAGTATGACTTACTGTAGTTAGAGCTGATCAATCTTTGGGGTGCAAAAGTAGAGGAGGGGTGGACTCCCTGGATTGGGAACCTGGAGGGAGAGGATACTGCAAACTCAGTAATGAGGAAAAGTGCCTAAGCAGGAACTTTCCAAAGAGTACGTCATCAAAATGGGGTGAAGCATCCATGGCCAGACTGTTTTGGGGAGCCGAGATAGTGAAGAGCCAAGGTAACTTTCTTACATCACCAAAGGAAGCGCTGAACTGTGGCAACTGTGCTAGTTCAGTGATCAACATTTTCATGCAGGTTTGTAGTAACGCATGGCAACTGTAATTAAGTTGCTAATATGTATATACACCCCTGGATCAGTTAAACTCTCGTCCACTGCTGCACACTGGATGTCAGCTCTGATTTATCAGCTAATGAAACGTGTTGTCATGTTGTGCTAGGACATAAAAAATTAAATCATTTGAAAAAAACATTTCCTTAAGCAGCTCAGTGCTGACATAATCTGCACTCTTAACTGCCACTCACATGGCGAAATCTATTTCCACCAGCATCGCAGCAGTAGGGAGTGTGTCTGCGGGCATAAGTCAGCTGTGAAATTGGAACAGCAGATAAACAAGAAATTTCCATCTTTCACACTGTTTAAACCAAAAAATTGTTTAATTCATTGTCAGGAATGTACTCTTGAATTCAGTATCCAAGGAAGCACATTAAACCCTGTATTTGCTGCTGTATATCTTCTCAGCCCACATGCCAAAGAGACACAAATAACTGTGCTAATAGTACTGGAGATTTTTGGAACAAAACTGTGTGTTTTGATACAGAATTTGTTTAGTACCTAAGAAAGACATTTAGGTAACTTATATTAACAAACAAATACAAATACAATGTTGTTGGTACCTGTAAGGGGTCGTCCAAAATGATCATCAAACACAGCAAGCGTACACAGCGTGCTGTCTTTCAAAACACCCCCCATCCCTCCAAAATCGTCCATAAAAATGGAATTTCTTATAGTGAAAGTGAAAATATACAATTTTGACTGGTTTATTGTATCATATGCTGTGCACAAACACATAGGCATTCAGGTAATACTGATACCCCAAACCTTTGTTAAAAAAATGCTGAAGTTGGAAGTTTTTTAATAAAATCAAGAAAGAAGTGGACAAGTCTGTTGCGTCGGTAAGTGAGTGTGTAGAATAAATGGTACATAATAACGTATGATGAGAGCAGGAAAGTATGACAAGATCAATAAGAGAAGACAACAAATTTGCAAGACATGATATTTATCCCTTTAGTGCTTGTGACAGGGTGCAAGCTGTTCTTCCAGTTTGGCAAGGATTAGGTTAATACTATCCATGCCAAATACACGTGCACACTGTCGCTGGGACTTCATTGATTAATTAACAATCAATTGCACAGGTGTATTTAAGGTGCAGTCTATCCACTTGTGAGGTGGCGAACCCAGGGCAAGGAGCAGAGCTAGATGGCTAAACCAAGGACCACAGCTCTCCTGTTTATTTCCCAGACTGAAAGCAGGTAAGTACCTCCAGAACATCCAGAGAAGAATACCTCCCAGCCCAGCCTCTACAGATGTGCCTGCTAACAAGGATTTCACTTGTTTCCCATTTATTTTGTTTTATTTTCTGTAACTAAACACGCACAAGAGTGCTTAAGCTGCCTCCTTTCAACTCTGCCTGCTATTCTTACAGCGTTAAAGGATGCACCACAATGCTACCCATTCACAGTGTTATTTGGGGATCTTAGGTATTTTCTATGTTGAAATCTAATTCTGAATAAAGATTTTGCACATAATTGTTAGGTTACTTAATTGTTATCACTGTGTCACTCTATTTTGATTTAAAACAACAGAACACTGAATTACATTTTTTTTTAACAAAAAAAACTAAAACAGAAAAAAAAAATCAGAAAAAAAATGAAACAGATTTCATAGGGCCCTACGACTGTATTTTCATTGCACACACATTATGACGAATGTGCATTAGATATACTGCATGACTTCGATTTTCCATACCCCAATTACGTAGAAAGATCTGTGCCATCTTCAGACTATATAAACCATTGTGCTTTCGATTATTGTTGGACTTCAGAGAAATACACTTGTCAAACTTTCTTGCATGTATTAACAAATACAAATTTAACAGGACTGTATAATACTTTGATTCAGAGTATTGAATCCTTATAGCTGGAAGTGTACATTGGAGCATAACTCCAAACTATGCAGTTTATCTGCACTCTGACAAAATGCCCAATTTTCTTTAAAGCTTAGTTTTTAAGGAGGGGCTCCCGAGTGGCACGTAAAGGCGCTCCGCGTGGAGTGCAGGATACGCTCTATAGCCTGGACGTCGCCGGTTCGAGTCCAGGCTATTCCACAGCCGACCGTGGACGGGAGCTCCCAGGGGGCGGCGCACAATTGGCCGAGTGTCGCCTGGGGGGAGGGAAGGATAGGTCGGCCAGGGTGTCCTCGGCTCACAGTGTGAAAAGCGGTCGGCTGGACGGCACACCTCGGAGGACAGCGTGTTTTCGTCTTCACCCTCCCGAAGTCAGCGCAGGGGTGGTAGCGTGAGCTGAGCCTAAAAATAATTGGCCATTCTAAATTGGAAGAAAATAATAAAAAATAATTGGCAACGACTAAATTAAAAAAAAGCTTAGTCTTTAAGTCAACTGTTTTGTTTAATGCATTTTCAGGTCTAATGAAGTGCATCTGATTTAAAGACTGCAGCAGTTTAGCGACAGGTAAATAGCTGGCCGTAGCTACCACTGTAAAACGCCCCATCCTCTTACAGGATGATATACTATTGCTTTACTTAAAAAAGCAATAATATACCGTACAGTGGTTTGCAGAAGTATTCACCCACTACTAATAATGTCACATTTTGTTGAATTACAAATAATGTGTGCACAGTTTTTCAAACAAACTTTTTTATTCAAAGCTGTAGTAGTTAAACTGAATACTGTTGTATGAGGAGGAGATTAAATGTCAGCAAAACTTGCAAAGTCAGTACTTGGTAGAAGCACCTTTTGCAGCAATTACTGCTATGAGTGTTTTTGGATAGGTTTCTACTAGCTTTGCACAGTAGGATGGTGAAATTGTTGCCCATTCTTCACGGGAAAATTGGAGTGAGTCTGTCACACACAACCTGTGTATAGAAGACTGTATCAATATATGCCAGTTCCCTGTCTCCCAGGCCCTCAGTGCAGTATAATGCACAGACTGATGCGACTGATGCGCACAGAAGATGTGTAATAGAAGCATTCTATTATATCATGCCATGTAATGGCAACTAGATTATTACTGGTGTCTAAACAACACACATGATTTGTACTGCTCTGCCAGTTTTCTGAAGCCAATGTATCAAGGGGAATGACTTTCAAGTAAGTTTTATTATACCTTTTAATTGAATGCATTTATTTGTCTTTTAAGAACCACTTAAAAGACAACAGTAAATCTGTCTGTAAAGAAGTGTCTCCTACCCTCTGTGCTACAGTAAATCTGTCTGTAAAAAAGTGTCTCCTACCCTCTGTGCTACAGTAAATCTGTCTGTAAAGAAGAGTCTCCTACCCTCTGTGCTACAGTAAATCTGTCTGTAAAGAAGAGTCTCCTACCCTCTGTGCTACAGTAAATCTGTCTGTAAAGAAGTGTCTCCTACCCTCTGTGCTACAGTAAATCTGTCTGTAAAGAAGTGTCTCCTACCCTCTGTGCTACAGTAAATCTGTCTCCACAGTGTCCTTTGTCCCGGTTTCTGTACTGTGCTAAAAGTATTGACTAGGATTAGACTTCCATTAAGTTTCCATTCTTCTTTGTGTTCTTCTCTAAATAGATTCAGCTCCCTCAACCTGCCATGTTTTTTTTGTGTTCATTCTTTGTCAGAAGTCATCCCCAAGATCTTTCTAACAGGAACAACTGTTTGACAATGGTGTGAGCCAGGGATTAACCCCACTTGGGCTGTAACTAGTTCATGGATCAGGTGTATTTGCTGCAAGTTGTGTTTAAGTTTTATTTTCATGATATCCAAACAGTTCCCTTTATTAAAAGTGCGGGTAGGACCAAACCAGAGGTTCTGTGATGTTGACTAATCTACGGGGTCTAGGTTGAAACCACCAATGGCTACTACTACCTAGCCTCCCTTGTCCTGTCAAAAACAACTCTCAAATAATTGCCTTGTGGTATAAATAGAATTAACAATACAGACAATATACAATAAAGTGCAAAAGGATTACTTCCCCCACTCTTCGTTTGTGTTATTTATCCTCAGTATGCTGCTTTAAACCCATATGGGTCTAGGGGTGCCTTTGAAAGTGGAGCTTCCAAGACACACAGAGATATGCTGCTCAGTCCAGTTTAATAACCGGAGTGCAGTCCTGCCCATTTATCTTCAGCACTTAACTGTCTTGTAGCATTGCGCTCATAAGAAAGAAAACAAGAGTCTCCTTCAGTTTGTAAAGTCTGCATCATAAATCTTGGGGACACTCCATAGAGGGATGGCAGCTGCCAGCAATTCATCTTTACAAGCCTTGGAACAGACATGTTTATTTTTGTTTGTGGCTTTTTTTATTTTTAGATATTGTTACAAATTACTGTTCCAGTCAGCAAAGTCAGGGCAGTCTTCTGACATTCCATCCTCTTTTCAAAGCACAGTCAATCACAGGTAGGGTTTGGGTTTACTTTAGAAAGATGGATCCAACTTAATCATAAGTACACAACTAGGCACAATGCTGTCTGCTTTTCAGATTGTGACTTTAATAGGGTTGCAGTGGTATACCGGTAAGACAGAACTGTAGAAAAATAACATAAACTGCGTCCGTAATTGCCAAAACTTTCATAATATACATCTTACAGGTATATCATTTCTATGCAGGCTTCCAGCCTCACATGGGTAATGCTCTATACAGACTCTGTGAAACATGTGTACGTGTGCATTTCCTAGATACCAGAGTGACCTTTACTTGACCACATTGTTTCTCCCACAAGAGTGTGCCTCTTCAAAACCTTTCTGAAGTTATTTTAAATTTGTTAAAACTGCTTCACTCACAGTTTATTTTTTGGTTTCACAGCCTCATCTATGACACTTCTTCAATACTGTTTGTAATCTGCTACAGTGAGAAGGATGGCGTTTTCTGAGATACATGGACAGATAAAGTAGTCTCTAGTGGGGAGTTTCTAATATTTTAAACATCATTTAAAGGCACAGTAAAAAACAAACCCTAGTAGTTGTAACAGGGTCTCAGATGTTCAGATAACTGGGTCCCCTGTTTGAGCAGAATGCAAGGATTGTTAGCGTCAGGTGGACGTAATGCATTCACAGCCAGTGGGCATGGCACAGCAGGGACGCTAAGTTTGAAAAGGCACCCATTTGAAGCTGACCCAGCTGTGTTCACATATGAGAGACACCTGCAGATTGGTGCAATGCGTTTTCAAACAAACGGTGGGTGTGGCTCAGCAGTGCCACTTTTATAAGTAAGCTGGTATAGAAGCGAAGGTTCAACGGCATAATGCGTGGGCTTTGTAAGCTGGGTGGCTTGCATTTCCACTGAGGCAAACAGTAAAAAAAGAGAGAGATAACAGCATAATAACAACAGAGTAATGAGATACTAACTGGGTCTGTACAAGTGGCTTACTATATAGGAATAGAGAGTATTCCTGACTGCGGGACTCCTCTCTAGGAAGATAGGGCACAGCCTGTGCACCGCAACCTTTTATTTGCATAGGATTTTTGTGAATGTCTGTGCTCATTAGACATACACTTTCTTACTGTAGTTTTGAGTATTGTGAAATTGATACCGTGTGTAAATAAACCATGGGAGATTGTGCTGTGTTTCAACTACAACCACTCTCTCTTAAACAATGTCTACCAGCAGATCTCAAGACCCTTTTACAGTATTTCAAGTACAGTCGGTGCTGCTTTATCTGGATGTCTCAGGAGATGTAAAAATATCCCGAATAAGTGGCTGTCCCAATTAGAGGCATATGTGAGGACCTTAGTCACACTTATATTCATGATATGGGAACACAATTCAAAATGATACTTTCACATGCTAGAATTCAGATATGTGTAATGATATTCTGGAGCTTTATATTTAATTGGGAATTGAGTTTAATAAAACCTAATACAAGAAAGCCATTCTGTGTTTCATTGTCCAAAATCTTCCCTCCCCCTTAAAACACTTAACTTGCATCTAAAGAAAGAAACAGATCTAACCTCTTATCTGCCAGACCACAAGAAAATGTCACCCTCTCCAAGCTTCAAACGTACTTGATTAATTTATTATTTCCTCAATGCTTGTAAGAATTCTAATTCAGGTGTGGTTTTATGGTATGTCATAAATACCATCTTATTTGAAATCTGCCTAACACAGAGTACGATGGAGGTACGCTCGTCCTCTTTATCGAATTAACCAATCGTAAAAGGTTGCCAGGAGCTTCTCTGATTGGTTATCCTAAATGCATTTAAGATTGTGTTTGTCCTATTTTCTGCATGCTGTCTTCCACCTAAGAGTGCTCTCTCCAATTCAAGAGATGCTCTCTCACTCATCCAGGAGATTCTCTCCTATCCATCCAGGCGTGATCACTTCAAGGAACATGCTCTCCCTTCATTAAAGGTACTCACTGCCAACATCCTACGAAGAAGTCTACATCACAGCCTGAGTGAAGTACCTGTTGCTATGGAAACCATCTGATACGATCTTCCAAGCAACGTGCCTGTCTGCCTGCCTACCTGAAATACTGCCTGCTGGTCAACACCATTAAAGCTGGGCATCTCCAAAAGAAATGTGAGCGAGATCAAGTACTTTGTTCTAGAAACCGCCGTTTCTGCACTCAAGTAATTGAGTGCACCTTCCGAGATCCATAATAATTGGGTACTCATTGTCTTGTATCTCCAAATGACTGTACATCAGCTAAAGTATCCTCTTCCTGCTTACAAGATTACGGTTCTGTTTGAACTTCCTGCTGCTGACGTCACCACAAGACACCCAGCTGCAACCTGCTGCCTGCAACACTGGGAACCCTGTCGAGTAACTATTAAATATAAACTCTACTTTTCACATTACTTCAATTGGCGCATAGATTAAGCATATTATTCCTTATATAAATAATGTTTATTGAAATGTATATTTATACAAGTTATTACATATTCTGAATCCAAAGGATTTATATGAAAGCATTTCTGACTGTTATGTAAACATATAGTACGAATTCAGGTGCGATATGCAATACTGACTGTTAAATTTCCTTTCTTCTCACATTAAGCTAGTTTGACCACTAGTATTTAGGAATTCTTTATTTTGTGTTGTTAGTCTGTACTACAAATATATTATTAGTATTTATTTCTTGCAGACGCCCTTATCCAGGGCGACTTACAATTGTTGCAAGATATCACATTATTTTTACATACAGTTACCCATTTATACTGTTGGGTTTTTTAACTGGAGCAATCTAGGTAAAGTACCTTGCTCAAGGGTACAGCAGCAATGTCCCCCACCTGGGATTGAACCCACAACCCTTCGGTCAAGAGTCCAGAGCCCTAACCACTACTCCACACTGCTGCCCCTTGATGTAGTTATACTTTTAAACCAGTGTCTGCGTTTGTTTTTGCACTCTACAAATTAATAATCCAGTCTAATATTGTATTAATGTTAAATTTTCACTAGGCTTGATGGATCTGAACTCAATGGATATTACTGTATAGAGTCCATTGTGTGTAATTATTATGATTATTTCCATTTGGGGGCAATAATTGGAATACAAGTTAAAACAATTCCTTAGATAATTAAATTAAGTAAATATCCACTACACATGCTAGGCCTTGCTGAGGAAAAACAAATCCAGTTCTTTTGTTATTTTTAATCTTGCTATATCTGACAAAAAAAAGAGTTCTGTTCTGGCCTTTGTGCTTTGATAACAGGAATTGTTTCAGTCCTTATCAATGACTGATTCCTGAATTTCTCAACTGACCCCTTTTATAAAGTTCATCAGTTTTATTATATGCCCTTGTCAAACATGCCTTAGACTTGAAAGCTCAAATTCCAATTCTAAGAATTTGCTAAGGATTTCATGAAATTATTCAGGTTTTATTTGTTGCTGTGAGCCTAGTCTGCATGGAACCCTGTAGATTATGTCAACTGCTTGTGCATCATTAAATTGATGTCTTTATCACTGTTGTGTAAATCTCTGTTTACTCCTGTGATCTGCCTGAACTGGTTCTTTGTTTTCTCTACTGTCTAATGACATGTTATGTAATTAGGCGTTCTCTGCTTGTTCTGTAACATACTGTCCCTGAGCTTAGGCGTATATTACAGCTGTGCACGGGTTGCAGATGTACCAGTAGAAGGATTTTTAATTTGCACAATGTCATCCAAACCCTGCTGTGAATATCTGTGATGGAGTTAAGACCTGTCACTTGTAAAAGGTGTGTATGTGTTTGATGTATTGTTTTCATTCTAAAATGTACTGGTGTGGTGTTATTTTGTGGTACGTGTTAAAAAGTGGTACACCATGTACTGCGCTTGCCGGGCATGCCCAAATGATTTTAGCTCAGAAAACAAGGAAACGCCTATCTGAACGGGGTGCAATGTACTGAGTTTGGCCCTTTTTAACATATATTTTTTCACAATTCAGCAAATTTCAGTGACTTTAATTGATGAGCAACAAAAATTGTATTGTATACGATTGTATTCGATTGTATACGATTTTGTGGGTGAACTACAGTTGATCTTGTTCATAGTGATTTGTGCAGTAGTCAATCACAACATTGACAGCGTACCATTTTCTGGCGTTACATGGGTCACGTTTTGGTACGTGTACCACATTCTGACCATGTTCCACTTTCTGGCCCTACACCGGTACTTGTTTCCCCTATTTGCCATATTCTACTGTATAAATGTGTATTTTTCCACCAATACATAAATAACAATAGTATCTTTATTTTCATATTCAAATGTCTTTATTACTTTATAAATGTCAATAGTTTTTGTTAAATGTGTTATCTAAACCCATGAAATGAGTAATTTTGAACACGGATTTACATACTTGCTTTCCATGTGAGGATGTGTCTGGATCTGAAGAAACTGTGGGCCTTGATTGGTTTTACTGAGGCAGGTGTCTATAAAAGGCTGGACCTGGCCTGTATGATCAGTTCTGTTTTGGACTCCAAGGAGAGGCTAGCTGCCTGGGAGTGGCCTGGCACTGCCCGGCCCAGACATTTTAATGGAAACCTGATTGGCAACTTTTGTTTTTATAGTGTTTAAAAGTGTTTTGTTTAAAAATGATTTGTTTTGCTTTATATTGTTTAAATAAAAGTGTTTAATAGCAATTCAATTTCAACGGCTACCTGATTTCCGGTTATTTTGCTTGGTCATGTGTGCTGAACCCTTACAATATCCATCATCAAAACAAGTCTACAGGAAAAAAAAAAAAAAAAATTATGTTATGAACTTGCTTTTTGTTTTACTTTTAAACATTGTTGTGAAATATGTTTTTATTGTTTACAAGGTTGCTAGGGTTGCATAGGGTGCCAACCCAGGTGGTATTCAACTACTTTTGATGGAAATCCATAGCATAAGAAACTTACAGTTCTCTAAATAAGAGCAAACTGTGCAATGAACCCCTATGTAAAGAGGTACAGCACCTTTAAGGTGTTATAGTCTGGGACCACTCCCCTTTAGTATCTTCACCCACCACCACACCCAATCCCACCCCACCCCACACCACCCACCACCCTGGCTGTATGGAGCAGGACAGAGTGAGGAGGGAGCATGGTACTATGGTTAGGGTTAGGTGGAGACACCTGTAAACATAAGCCAGTAACGGAACCAGAACAGGCCTACTTGTAGATTGTATGTGTTCTTGAAACTAACCTGCCTAGAGTGAATGAGCAAAGGATCCTAGAGATTTCACAATAAATCTGTGACTTGCTGCGACGTCTGAGCTTCTGCCTGCTTCTTATGTGTCTGATGTGTATTGATCTGCCTTGATCTACAAACACATTCCTTATAACTGCATCATTTTTTTTTTTTAAATGAGTCACCTCTAGTTGATGATGGCTGTGTGATGTGAACTTTGTGTGGCATCGTGGAAGTTTTTTAGCCAGGTTTACTGTGTCCAGGCCCACTGGAGTATTGTGTAGAACAGTACCTACACAATACCTCCTTGCTCTTTTAGCGAATTGGGTTTGAACGTGTGACAGAGAGTGAATGAATCCTAGTCAACAATCTCCCTCCCGACCTGTGAGGGCACGGTATAACAGGAACAGTGTGCCCCGGACTGGATAGTTCGGCAGTTCATTCCAGGGTTAGTTGGAAGCTGGCCATCCAGGAAGGGGGCGGAGTCACATACCAGAAGTCATCGCCCTAGTACGGTAAGTGATGTATCAGTCATGAATTGGAGGAGACGTGATTGAACTAGCTATCGGAGGGGACGTGACTAAGGGTATTTCAGGGGATGTGATGATGCAATCTGTTCCTTTGTTATGGTTACGAAAGGACCTGTAAAGGAGTGAAGCGAAAAAGAAAAGTGAGTGTTTTGTGTTGTTGTATTAACTAATATTTGTTTGTCATTATTAGACGGTATTAAACCTGGACTGCACTGCACCATTGTTCACTATAAACTTGTATTGCACCACCTGCACAAACAGCACTCACTATGGATTAAGTGATCGTGTCTGTATTTGTGTGTGTCTTGTTTAGTGTCTTATTATTTTGGGACTGAACCCCGTGGTTTAACTGAGCGATACACATTGGTGTGTAGAGCCAGTTATTATTATTTATCAGCCAATAAAGAGCTGCTTAACCGTGACCTGTGTTGTTTCAAATCATTCCTGAGCACTGCATCACCTCTACACCTGCGCACTGCAAACCACTTTGCCACAGAGCGCTATTGTTTTCCTGTGTTGTGGGTCGAGCGGACATAGTGGCGCAGTGTGTGTGGAGCAAGTCAGGGCTGCGGCGGTTCGAATCCCAGTCACCTGCTTAGCAGCAGAAAATCGGAAGTCTTTTTTTTCAGGTTGACTGAGACATCTCTGGTGGATAAAATTGCATCGATAGAAAACCTTTTACAGTATCTGAGAAAATGTATTTGAAATGTCTTCATACAAGGACCGATAGTACTAGGTGTGCTGAAGTCATGGATATTGCAGAATCCAGTAGTAAGACGCAAAATAACAGAAAGCATGACGAATGTTATATTGGTTTTGGATTTGTGGAATTTATTAATGGACTTGCTTACAAATTGTATCAAACGAAGTAATGAAACCTGCAAAATTGAAATGACACCTCACACAAAGCACTCAAAGTATAAAAGACAAATCCACAGATTTCTTTAATGAAAGAAAGAAGAATACAGTTGGCAGAAAACTAAAATGACAAATACAACATCAGTTTCGGAAAAGGCTCCGAAGGCATCTTTCTTAACAGCACTTTGGATTGCAAAAAGTAAAAAGGCCCATACTATTGAGGAAGAACTGATTCCTCTAGCTGCTGTAGAAATGTACAAAGTGATGGTGAGTGAAGACGCAGCAAAGAAATTGAAGGTCATACCACTTGTAAATTACAGAGTTTGGAGAATTGATGGTCTCTCAAAGGATACAAAATGTCAACTGACAGAAAGGCTATGTGCATGTGAGCAGTTTGCAGTTCAGCTTGATGAGACAACTGATGTTGGTAATGCAGCACAGTTATTAGTTTATGTTTGTTATGTTTAGCTGGGGGAAATTATGGAAGATTTTCTTTTCTGTCAGGTGAGGAAATATTCAAATTACTGGATCATTTAATGAAATCTGAATCGCTCAAGTGGGAGAAGTGTGCTGCTGTTTGCACAGACGGTGCTGCCGCTATGACAGGCAAGTGGTGTGGTAGCAAGAAGAGGAGCCAGAGGTAGTTGTAACACATTGTATGTTGCCTCGGCAGGCCCTTGCATCAAAGAGAATGGAGCCTGAATTACATGTGAATTTCGTGAAGTCCAGGCCTTTGAATTCACAGCTATTTGCAAAGTTGTGTTAAGAAATAGGTGCAGAACATGAAAAATGATTGTTTCATACAGAAGTACGTTGGTTATCTCGCGGCAGAGTCCTGGAAAGAGTTTTGAGCTTCGCAAAGAGCTGCTGGCTTTTCTGACCCGTTATGGATACCAAAGCTTGCATACCTCACAGACATTTTGAACCTGTTAAATGCACTGAACCTCTCCACACAAGGACCTGTTAAATGCACTTAACCAATCCACACAAGGGGGCAAGACAACCATACTTGAGGTGACTAGCAACATTACTGCATTTAAGAAGAAAATAGAGATTTGGAAAACTACACTGGCAATGGAATCTCAGATATGCTCACCTTTTAATGTTGGCAGAGTTTTCAGTGTTTACTTTGAAAATATAAACATGGATGAATATGATTGGGTTTGGGATCCATTGTCAAATTTTGCTACGTCATCTTGTGGCTTGAGTGGAAAAGTAGAAGAGGAGCTGGTCGAACTGCCCTGTGAGTGCCTGCTTCAGGAACAGACACCTTGTCAATTGTGGCCATCTGTTGCTGCTGAGTATCCAGCCTTTGTAACAGAAGCAATGAAAGTGTTGCTACCTTTCTCAACAACATATACTTGTTAAACATAATTTTCTGCTATGGCAGCTATGAAGACAAAGTTTAGGTCCCAACTGGAAGTGGCGAATGATTTATGAGTTTAGACTCCAAGGATAGACAGACTGCAGTGAGAAATAGGCACATCCATCTCACTGATATCTGTAAGTATAAACCTTTTTTCTTACCATTTTTCTTAAAAGCATTACTGACAATATGTCTTTATATGCAGTACACTTATATCATTAGTCTTATATACTATTATCATTTAGTTGGGGGTCCATTATTATTATTCCATTTGAAAAGTGGTCTGTCAACAAAAAAAGTTTGAGAATCTCTGGTGTAGAACACACTTGTGTTCCAAACAAAAATTCTTTTGAAATGTTCCTGATTTATTTAGTGTCAATTCAGTTAACTTTTAAGAAGTTATATGCACAGTCCAGATCAAGATCTCCTTGATTGCCACACCACAAGTTGAATGAATTGTATCTATTTTTGTACTGGCAGGCAATCGCTTATTTTTGAATGCGAAGATTGCAGAGTGCTTGAGTGATTCCCTGATGATGCTCATGCTTCTGAGCTTGAGGCTCCCATCTGTACGATGGTACTGTAGGTGACATGTGGGTGGAGAGGTCTCCTAGTTATAGCTCTGTACTGTACTGATATATACCACTATAGAAGAAGAACATCACAATTTGTGACTGGATATCAACAAGGTCAAAGTTTTCACCAAAAAAGTGATTTGACTAAACCATCATGAATTATGCTGTGAGGAAATTATTTTTTGACCATTACCCTGCTTGGGTTTGAAATAAATAACAGGATATTTGCAATCTAAACCGGAGTGAGTGGGGGTTGGCTAATGTGGGTTTTACTTTCTTATTGAAAGCCTGTACATTGACCGCAATATTCCTTTACATTGTCACACTTCCACTTTACTAGGCATTTACCATTAAGTTTTCATGCCTTTACTGTATATTATTAGCAGAGTTCATTCTGCTTTTGCTTGCTTCCCTATACTTTTGCCAGGAAAGTGTGCCAAAACAAACACTGCGGCAGCCCCTCACCCCCACTCCCTACCACTCGGAGGCAGCGGCCCCTCACCCCTACTCCCTACCACTCAGAGGTAGCAGCCCCTCACCCCCACTCCCTACCACTCAGAGGCAGCAGCCCCTCACCCACACTCCCTACCACTCTGAGGCAGCAGCCCCTCACCCCCACTCCCTACCACTCAGAGGCAGCAGCCCCTCACCCCCACTCCCTACCACTCGGAGGCAGCAGCCCCTCACCCCCACTCCCTACCACTCGGAGGTGAGTTTGACGAATGCAGCTAATTGTTTTATTGCTGGGGCCCGATGTGAGCTGCCTAATAAGGCTGAATAAAAAGCCTTGGGGAAGCCATTACCCTTCTATTGTTTGAAAGGACAGGATAAAAGGGCAGCATTAGGGAGCTCCTAGGAGCGTGTGAGAAGAGTAATGGCCAGCCTTGTGCTTTTACACAACCACATCTTTATATTATTGAGAGCCTTTGCAATGTATTACAGGGTAATGCTTATGTACTTTGGCTGTATTAGCCTTTGGATAGCCTGCCACATATTAGATTTGAAATGACTGCAGCGCGTCACGTCAGGCATTTAAAACATGTTGATGTCCATGGGAAAGAAATGGGGCACAGTACACTGTGTGCCTTTTATTTATTTCAGATGTTTAAACTCTATATATAACCTACTGAAACATGCTGGTTTTAAGTAACTTCAAAGAGGTGTGGTAAATTACAGTGTATAATCCTTATGTCATTTTTCAAGGACAATGGAAAATATAGTTCAGTGGTTTATAATTGCAATAAACCCTGAGCAATACCTTTGTAATGGATCATATCTGATTGCTAACTGTCACAAAAATGCCCGCTAACAGGGTTCACTTAAGTATATCCTGGACTGTCCAGTTGAGTCTAGAAAATAATGCATTCCTATACAACTCTCAGTTTTATAATCACTTTAAATTTCTTATTCTTAATCTATCTTATATTATACTAAATAACATAAGAATATTGTGGTATAGTAAAAGTAAGACTAAATAACTAGTCAGCATTGAACAGATTTGCTGAGGGTTCTGTGGTTGGTTGCTTTCATGCCACAAGCTACCTCTGAAGGCACTTTATGCAGGCTTCCTCATGGAAACTGAAGCCTACAGTGGATTTGAAAATGCATCGTCGTTATCACAGCAAAACCTTATGCAATATGCTGCTGGTCCACACAGGTGACAGAAGCATGGATTTCAATGTATTAGTTTGAACAATTATTGATTTTCTCCTCTTTCCAACCCAACATTACTCTTCTTTATCCTTTCAAGCAGAACAGTGATTACAGGCAAGAATTACAGGCAAGAAGTCTGGGCTGTACTAGGGCAGGTAGAGTTTAGACCATGTCTCTGCAATTATTCATACAGAGTTTAGACCATGTCTCTGCAATTATTCATATAGAGTTTAGACCATATCTCTGCAATTATTCATATTTAGAGGTAATTAGTTTATTTAAAATATGATATCTGGTACTACACTAGGTTAAAGAAATCTCTGTTTGCAAGCCATATTTTTAGACTGTTTCGCACTTCCTGGAGGGTGAGATTGTCCCCACCCCTTTACTGTCTTTTTTTCTTGTCAATAACCAGTCAGATTCTTTGACCCTGTTTCCTTTCAGCCAGTAACATGCTTTGACCCAGATGACACTGCTGGGGTGACTAAGGAAGTAAAGTAGTAACAGACTTACTGGATTGCATGTTTTCTTTAACCTAAAGTTGTACCAGATGTTTTAATATGAGCATATCTGTTTGCTATAAGACGTGTTTGTTTCGAAACAGCACATTTGAGACCTATGTAGATAATAGAAGTGCAAAATAGGTAAGATTTAAGGAATTGTTTTGTTAGTTTAAAATAACTGGCTGCTACTCATCTCTTTTCTGTCATTTCTACTTCGAAAAAAAACTAAAACATATGCACAGGGATCTTGGCACATGCAGAAGCACTGCATTGCTATTGTAGTGTAAGGTTTGTTTTCTTCTTAACAATAATAAGTCAGTCTTCTTCAGGTAATCTTCAATCAAAAGAGGTTTATTCAGGAACAAAGCAAATCCAAAGACAGTACAGGATGCAATCACAAGATAATACTGTAGGCAAAGTTACAGGTCTCAGCAGGTAAAATCTTGAGCAACAAAGCTGCAGGTAAACCTACAGGCCTCGAGAGGTGGTCTTTGAGCCCCGAAACAATAGTTAGAGACATTAATATACTGGGCAGGTTACTGTCCATTAGGAGTGGAACTCCACCTTCACCAATGAACAGAGTTGGCCCCCCTTTACTGGAGGCGCGCCAGCTGGTGCCCCGCGATGCGGCACCAAAAGCACAGCGTGTCACCCTTAGCAGAAGTGTGTGGATTCTAACCAGTTTTAGCTGGGTTGATTGTGGTTCACAACTATTGATTAAAATCAGCTTTTTAAGTAGAACCAACTTATGCATAAACAAGGTTCCTCCACCCGAGGCCAGAACTGCTCTTTGAGCCATGAAAAAACACATTATCACGACTCTCATAGAGGCACATCAAGCTGCAGCAGAGCCACAAGGATAGGACAATGCTAAGAGGGAGATTTGAAAAGCCTTACATCAGACACAGGGGAATCACACAATGTTCAGAGACAGTTTCAATAATTTCTCACTAAAATTATTACAATTTATATAAAACCTTACAGAAGGAGGACTGTATTAAACCAATGGCAGCAGCACTGCATTGCCACTGTAGTGTCACTGTGTTAAACCAATGATCAGTTTGTGCAAAAATGTAAAGAAAAAATCAAATTACAAAATTAAAGTTTCTTCTGATTTTTTCTTTGCTATTGACATTCTGTAGCTTTCTACTTTGAGATACGTTCCACTTTAATTTAATTATACTGTGGTACGCAGCTCCAGTAGAAAAAGTTTCCATTCCATTTGAAGTTTAATGATAATTTCGTTAATGCTGTGCACTTTGTTTAATAGTCTGTTGAAACTACATTTGCAGTTTGAAAGCTCATTTGAATCAATGTCCTTTGTGGTGGCTGCAGCATTATTGAGATAAATAGCTACAATTTAATTTCTTTTCAGTTTAAATTCTGCTACTCATTTTCTTTTAATCTGTAGCATTTTCAGACTTGAGGCAAATATGTGTGCAGTTAATTTGTTGCAGTTACCACAATGAAAAAGAAAATTGCTGCATTACTTTTTATAATTTATAGTACATTATCCTGCTGCCTTTGATTGCTGTTTCAGTATCTGCATAAGAGCATAAGACACAATGAGAATAAGAAGGGGTCCATATAGTCTTTTGATTGAACTGTATTTGTCCCATTTTGAATCTTGATTTTGTATAAATGAGGAACATTCTAATTCCTTTTATTCTCCCGAGTCCGTTTCTCTGAGATTCTGCCACATCCCTTACTCTTTAAATTGTGGACCTTTCTTTGTGTTGCCTGTTTCCAGGACTCTCAGTTAAGTACAAGTTGAATTGTTTTGTAGTCCCAGTACAGTTTACATAGTTATTACTTTGAAAAACATGTAACTAGTTACAGTTACAAATAGTTACTTCTCAAGGGTGGCCAATCCCTGTCCTGACAGACCATGTCCAATTGTTTTGCTCTATTTCTGTATTGTAGTCTGGTATGCACAGAGTAAAGGTCTTTTCACACCCAGCATGTCGCGTCAGTGTCCGGCATCTTCACCGCAAAGCATCAGTCTGAAGCGCTGTCACTGGACACATCATTTACTTAACAAAGTACACCATTATACCTAATTAATATATTTCTGTGTCTTTTGCAAAAATAAAAATAGTATAATCATTTCATTGGTCTGCTGTTTGAAGTGGTGTTATCTTTGCCACACTATAGAGTCTTTCTTTACTGTTGAAACTCATGTGCTTCCCATTTAACACACAGACATCCACTTGACTACTATCATTATAATTACTTATAAAAGTGTTTGAATGCTTCCTACCTGTGTTGCTGATTGAATGATGATATTCCAAATACAGATCGTTTGTAGTCTTCGGTTGTGATCTTCAAATTGTGGTGGTGTTAGGATTTACTGGGCCCTGGTGCAAGACGTGAATTCATTACAACTCATAAGCGACAACATCATTCTATGAACACACTTAAATTAATATAACAGAAAAGCATGTCATTTTTTTTAAATACTGAAGTTTTACCATCCGTTACGTAAGATGTAATTTCATGAGACAGACAGACTCGGACACCTTCAGCTTGTTCGATGTGGAACTGGAACAGGTTTAGCCATTTATTTCCATTTCTGTTCTAGCATTATGGCTAACAGCGATTTGGGGATGCTGTTTGTACATTGTACATTTTTTTTCAGACAGAAATTTCCAAGCAGTAGTTATATCATATGTAATAAACTATAACATTAATATTATGGGTCAAATCTATAAACACATCTCGCTATACAGTACAGACCATCGTAAATCAAGGCTTTTATTGTATTTTGCCAGTTTTGCATCTACAGTTGTAATTTACCTAGAATACAGTGAATTAGCAGTACAGCTATGCCTAAAAGTTTTGCATCTCCCTAAATAATTAAATAATTTTGCTTCATAGAGTCGAATGAAGCCTACGGAATAATGCTACGTTAACATATGGAATTACATATGCATGAAAAACTGACAACAATTTAAAAATGTGACATTTTGAAATCCAACATGAAATACTGTACAGTACTGCTATTATAGCTTCCGGTAGACTTTTACGATATCATTCTGTAGTTTATTTGATTAAATTATGTTAAATATACATCAACCCCCCCCCAAAAAAAAAAAAAAATGTAAGTGATGCAAAACTTTTGTCCATATCTGTACCTGCGGGGCTCCGCCATATTGTACCTTGCACCCCCCCTGATGCTGAAGTTGCGTCACTTGCACCGCCCTGTACAGGCAATTCATATAGTTTATTTAGTACAGCGGTCTGAGAATCCAAACAGCTATAACGAGTACAGGCAATTCATATAGTTTATTTAGTACAACGGTCTGAGAATCCAAACAGCTATAACGAGTACAGGCAATTCATATAGTTTATTTAGTACAGCGGTCTGAGAATCCAAACAGCTATAACGAGTACAGGCAATTCATATAGTTTATTTAGTACAGCGGTCTGAGAATCCAAATAGCTATAACGAGTACAGGCAATTCATATAGTTTATTTGCAACTACAAACGGATAGATTGTATTCCTAGAATTGAAAAGCCCAAATGAGACAAGCTGCAAAGGTCGCCCTACTGTCAGATGTCTCTATACATCTCTATATCACAATGCTTTTTTATAGAGGAAACTATTTGGAAGTATCCCATAGTGAATTGGGAGTTGCAATAATGCATTGATTTTGCACTGCAGTCTGTAAGCATTCCTAGAGGGAATGCAACACATTTCAGACACGACTGGAACCTGATTGCATGTCTGGGTTGAGTAGAAAAAGGAAATACAAAAGTCAATGCTTTAAACATCTTTCACTTTTCAAATGTTGGGAAGGAACACAGATTATGCCTGCCCCTGATACTCTGAAAGTCTTCTTTCCCTGAGGGGAATTAATTAGTCATACCTCCCCCCCCCCACCCACCAGTATTTTCTAATTTATTATAACATGTCAATTTTGGAGTAAGCAGTCCGCTGGCATAGAGTGATTGCAGAGAATCCCACACTGTCTAATGCAGGAAGTGGAGGAGTGGAGGAATCCATGAAATTGAATGCTAATCAGTCCTCATATTCCCTTGCTGCTGGCCACACATTTTCTCTTTGCAGCTGTAAAGAGTGGAACTAGCTGCTAATTTATCCTAAATGACTCATGTCCCCTAGCAGTGAAGCCCTGGCCTTTTTTCTTTAGTTCTATGTTGTTTTGTTAATAGCATATGTAATGGTCTTTTTGATAGGGTTTCTGACTATATCAGGGGTTTTTAAAGGCATGATGCATTTAAAAGCAGGAGACTTTCTGATCACATGTATTGTTTTTTTAACATTATCCTTACCTTTTTTATATTGTGTTTTAGCATTTAGAGCTATTAAATTGACTATAAGATCCACATGCATGGCTTAAAAAGCTGGCAACAACAACATGGATAAATATATTATAAGTACATGTATTTCAATAAAGAAATCAGCTTTTATTGTAAGCATTCACCGCTCCTTATAAGAACATAAGAAAGTTTACAAACGAGAGGAGGCCATTCGGCCTATCTTGCTCGTTTGTTTGTTAGTATCTTATTGATCCCAGAATCTCATCAAGCAGCTTCTTGAAGGATCCTAGGGTGTCAGCTTCAACAACATTACTAGGGATCAGATTTCAGACCCTCACAATTCTCTGTGTAAAAAAGTGCCTCCTATTTTTTGTTCTGAATGCCCCTTTATCTAATCTCCATTTGTGACCCCTGGTCCTTGTTTCTTTTTTCAGGTCAAAAAAGTCCCCTGGGTCGACATTGTCAATACCTTTTAGGATTTTGAATGCTTCAATCAGATCACCGCGTAGTCTTCTTTGTTCAAGACTGAATAGATTCAATTCTTTTAGCCTGTCTGCATACGACTTGCCTTTTAAACCCAGGATAATTCTGGTCGCTCTTCTTTGCACTCTTTCTAGAGCAGCAATATCCTTTTTGTAACAAGGTGACCAGAACTGAACACAATATTCTAGTTGGTCAGTTAATAAAAGGAGCAACATTTCTGTAGCTGTGCTTTCCAATGTGGAACAACGTTTCACTGCACCCCTTTCAGCTGCTGTCGCCTATAGCTAATGTCAACAACAGGTGGAAATAATCATTTTTCTTATTACATTAAATATATTATTTCTTGCCTTTACCTGTGAGAATGGAAACTGAGTAATTGTTAAATAAAATTCAGTCCTGCATCTAATAGCAACAATGCATGGGTAAGGATCCTGGGGTCCATTATCTCTAAAGATCAACACAGCTTTTAACACTGAATTCTCATCCCCAGTACCGGTGGTCAAGGATTTCAGGCCACTTTGTTCTTAAAAATCAGGAGCTCTCTGTTTGAGTGCAGCAGGAGGGCCTGTGCCTGACTCAACTGCATCTATAACCTGGGTGTGGCTCTCTTATGGTGACATAGCTTACTTGTTCCATAGCAGAGTGGGCATTACCAACTGGAAAAGAATGCTGTATAAGGAATAATCTCACAGGTAAGGGGGATTGAGCAGGGTTCATTCCTGCTATAGGGGTACCGAAATGTCTGTCTAAAAAAAACAAAAAGACATTTGGTTAATTAAAAGTTGTTTATTTAATAAACATGTTTGCAAATTACTTTGGACAGACATTTTGGTAATTCTTTTGATACCCCTATGTGACCCGGATGGCTTGTGGTGATGTCAGACCAGGAAGTAGACAGGATACAGTATGGTGAGTGAAGGCGCTGCTCCGCGGTTTATTATAAATTAAAGATGTAAACAAAACAAAACACTGATACCAAAACAAAACGGCACGATGGCCAAAACAGACAGACAGACACAAAACATAAAACATGCACAGGGGCAGGTGTACCCCGCCACACCCTATAACAGAGAATGACCTATATTTCAAACACTTTTAAACAGAGCTCATTACTCACTGTAGCAAAGCTGGTTCTGGGAATAGAGACATTTCCAAATATGTCTGAAGTACCAGACAGAACCAAAAGCAGAAATGCAAAGCACTTTATTTTAGTGTTATACTTTTCCACCCCCATCCCAAACTCTTCACAGTTTGGTATACGTGACCCCTAGGCAAAGGAGCCCATTCAGGCCTGTAGTTTTAATGTATAAAAACACTACCATAAACCTCATCTCAGGTGACATAACTAACAGCAGTGCATCACAAAACATGGTTACAGTAGCGCTAGGTAGTCCAAGAGTTGTGCTACCCAGTATATGGGAAATAGATACATACACGTGAGGGATGCCATTTGCACAATGGTGTGGAGCAGAATATCAGAAACGTTTCTATTTCTTGTCCAGCTCCAGTAGCTGTTGCTGGCTCAGAGGTGCAGTGGGTGGATGCTTCTTGCATTAAAGCTCCTCCTTGTAACTGGGGGACAGCACAGCCACTTGAAAGGTCTACCCTTTTAAATGCAGCCTGAGGTGTTTGCTAAGCAGTGGAGCCTGACTGCTGGAACATAATGAGCTTGGGGGAGGGGGGAAGCATTGGGATAACCTTGAGAGGGAACAGACAGATGAAGACATTCAACGAGGGAAATCAGCCAGGTTCTGGGACAGTCTGATGGTCTCTCAGGTAGGATAGGGGCAGTGCAGAGGCTGACTGGGTGGGATAGAGACCAGCAACAAACATTTTCACACTTTCTGGCAGCACATATTAATCATTAATCAACTTGAATTATGAACCCATCACTGAATAGTGTGTACATACAATCATATGCTGATATTTATGAACGTCAGTTTTTTACCCAAACAGTGATCTTATATATTATTTTTATTTTGTGGGTTGTACAATGACTGTCGAAGGTCTGTTAAAATTGCTAAAAGACATGACTGCCCAAGTACACAAACAGGAACATGACTGACTGTCCGAGAGAAGACAAACAAAACCGTTACTGCCCGATCTCAAATCAGCCATGACATACAGGCAGCCATTTTCAAAGAGGCAGGTGTCATTCTCTGGGAAATGTCAAGTAATAAAGAGGACTCCTCCAACTCAGAGGATGATGACTAGGAGAGATTCAGTGTTGTTACAGGCATGTTAATGTACCAATATACAATATGCTTTACCAATATGTCCAATAGATGAGTTTGTAGCATTCCATTGTAAGAAACATACTATTCCTTTGTATAAATGGCTCACATATGCGTAATTTAGGTTGTATCTTTGAAAATACATATTTATTTGTTGTTTTATTTTTTCCTCAATTTTTTTCCTCGAATACGCTATATATACAATAATGTGGTAAGACGAATATAATTCAAAGTGTTAGTTTTAAGATCTCAATGTACACCCACGTTGGTATTTTATCAAATACAAATACAGCACTAAAGTTGTGAGTGTAAGCCTCCTGGCCAGCACGGCTCTCAAACCTATGTCCTCTGCATGCTGGCTGGTTCAGCTCCCTCCTTTCCAGGCTTCATGCCTCCCTCAGCGGGCAGAGAAATGAAGATACTTTGTCATTATCAGACACAGTTTGAAAGGAATTTGATCAGCCCAGCGCAACTAGTGAGACCAAGTTAAATTACAGAAAAATAACATTAAAACACGCCACGGTAGACAAATCCCTCCCATTAATCAGAATGTTCTGTGGAGAGCCCCTCCAAACCACCACGGCCAGGGAGCTTCTCTGATTCAGCATTTCTAAACCTGTCTATCTGCCTGGTTTTACTGGACACAAAATCGCAGTGCTCTGCAGTTTACCAGAGGACCATGCAGGATCTTCATGGTATTCATTTGGGAGTTCAAAAAGTCAACACCTGTACCATTACTGTGTTTCTTGCTTACCACACATTCGTTTATCACACACAAGAGAGTTTGACTTTAAAATAATTGTAGCTAACAAAATAATTCCATCAATCTTTCCCATTTTGAACTTCCATTAGCTACAATTTTTTGATGCATTTTTCAAAAATAAACCCATGTTATAGCAAATATGTATTTTACATTTAAAACATGATATCTGTTTCTACTTTAGGGTCCGAGCTATTTTTGCCTTTTTTTATTTTTTACTGTTGTTAGATTTGTGGATATAACTCTTTAACTATAAAGGTTACAGGTACATGTCATACATGAAGTGCATGTTCACACACTGGGCTTCCATAAAAAAAGTGAAATAGTCTGAAACTCACCCTGTTCAATACAGACAACAAAAACCACAGAAAAAGAGAGCCAGCTAAAATCTAACAGTGCACAATGAAACTTCAACATGTAGGGAACATGGACATTTTTTTTTTTAACAAATTGGATGCAAAATAAAATTCAAATTATTCGTCCCAGGCATCCTGTGGCACAAGATGGGGCTGTTCACTGTGGCTTGAATGGCCAGCAAGGTGGCTACCAGGGAAACAACCCTAAACAGCTCTGGTCTCATTCATATGATCCACAAACACGAAAAAAAAAAAAAAAATTATATATATACAGTACTGTGCAAAAGTTTTAGGCAGGTGTGAAAAAATGCTGTAAAGTAAGAATGCTTTCCAAAATAGACATGTTAATAGATTATATTTATCAATTAACTAAATGCAAAGTGAGTGAACAGAAGAAAAATCTAAATCAAATCCATATTTGGTGTGACCACCCTTTGCCTTAACAGCATCAATTCTTCTAGGTACACTTGCACAAAGTCAGGGATTTTGTAGGTATATAGTCAGGTGTATGATTAAACAATTATACCAAACAGGTGCTAATGATCATCAATTCAATATGTAGGTTGAAACACAATCATTAACTGAAACAGAAACAGCTGTGTAGGAGGAATAAAACTGGGTGAGGAACAGCCAAACTCAGCTAACAAGGTGAGGTTGCTGAAGACAGTTTACTGTCAAAAGTCATACACCATGGCAAGACTGAGCACAGCAACAAGACACAAGGTAGTTATACTGCATCAGCAAGGTCTCTCCCAGGCAGAAATTTCAAGGCAGACAGGGGTTTCCAGATGTGCTGTCCAAGCTCTTTTGAAGAAGCACAAAGAAACGGGCAACGTTGAGGACCGTAGAGCGCAGTGGTTGGCCAAGGAAACTTACTGCAGCAGATGAAAGACACATCATGCTTACTTCCCTTCGAATCGGAAGATGTCCAGCAGTGCCATCAGCTCAGAACTGGCAGAAAACAGTGGGACCCTGGTACACCCATCTACTATCCGGAGAAGTCTGGTCAGAAGTGGCCTTCATGGAAGACTTGCGGCCAAAAGCCATACCTCCGTCGTGGAAACAAGGCCAAGCGACTCAACTATGCACGAAAACACAGGAACTGGGGTGCAGAAAAATGGCAGCAGGTGCTCTGGACTGATGAGTCAAAATTTGAAATATTTGGCTGTGGCAGAAGGCAGTTTGTTCGCCCGAAGGGCTGGAGAGTGTACACGAATGAGTGTCTGCAGGCAACAGTGAAGCATGGTGGAGGTTCCTTGCAAGTTTGGGGCTGCATTTCTGCAAATGGAGTTGGGGGTTTGGTCAGAATTAATGGTCTCCTCAATGCTGAGAAGTACAGGCAGATACTTATCCATCATGCAATACCATCAGGGAGGCATCTGATTGGCCCCAAATTTATTCTGCAGCATGACAACGACCCCAAACATACAGCGAAAGATTAAGAACTATCTTCAGCGTAAAGAAGAACAAGGAGTCCTGGAAGTGATGGTATGGCCCCCACAGAGCCCTGATCTCAACATCATTGAGTCTGTCTGGGATTACATGAAGAGAGAGAAGCAACTGAGGCTGCCTAAATCCACAAAAGAACTGTGGTTAGTTCTCCAAGATGCTTGGGCCAACCTACCTGCCGAGTTCCTTCAAAAACTGTGTGCAAGTGTACCTAGAAGAATTGATGCTTGATGCTGTTTTGAAGGCAAAGGGTGGTCACACCAAATATGGATTTGATTTAGATTTTTCTTCTGTTCACTCACTTTGCATTTAGTTAATTGATAAATATAATCTATTAACATGTCTATTTTGAAAGCATTCATACTTTACAGCATTTTTTCACACCTGCCTAAAACTTTTGCACAGTACTGTATATATATATATATATATATATATATATATATATATATATATATATATATATATAAATATATCTGAAAATAGGTCCTTGTGCCTTCGATGTCACCATTTCTCTTATTTTGTAAAGAGTTTGTGTGAAAATGTTTGTTTACTGCACAAGGTCGGTCTGTCTTCAGTCCAGCAGCAACATTCCAGAACACTCACATTCAAGGCTGTCTCCTAATATGGTCATCTACCTGAAATACACAAGTAGGACCTCGTTTTTTTAACTTATTTTTTTTTTATTGCTGAATGAACAAACAATATACAACACTTGAACAAATAAGAGGTACAGAACAAAAAACATAGATACATGACAATGTTAGGGTTCATTTACAGTAAACAATTTGGGGATTTAATGAACAATTATCAAGAGTATTCAGAAAAAATGTTCCAGATATTGTTTAAAAAGCCTAAAGATCATTCACTTACCAAGCAATATAACTAAATTGACAAGATTGGACAGCCTTGTGTCAGTGTTTTCATATCCAAAAATAACTTTTTTTAATGTCAAATGAAATAAACTGTGAAGTTTTCCTTAAAATAAACAAGGAGACATCAGCCCAAAAAGATATAGAGTAAACACAGGCCAAAGATCTTCATATTCCTGATCAACGAATGTACAGGCATTGAAAACCATAGGGGTAAATTTAGAAATAAACTTATTAAAAGGATAATACTTACAAAGTATTTTTAAAATTAATTTCTTTTACTTTATTATTAATTGCAAATCTATAGGAAACCAGCCAGGAAAAAGACCAGTTCAGAGGGCCCAATATTTATACCCAATAAATTGTAGATTTTGGAATATGACAATAGGGCAAGCAATGATTATGAATAAATGTATCATTACAATTACACAATAGATCTTTACCATAAATAACTAAAGCAGGTAAGACATCATAGTTTATAGTAGTATAAATTAAATGGTGTCATACATAATGCTGAAGGAATTGCATATTCTTTAGTTGTAAATGGATAATTATATTTCTTTAAAAACTGAATATAACTTATCAGTGATCCACCTTGATTAAATAAGTCTGTTATAAATATAATGCCCTTACTAACCCAATTTTCAAAGTATAGGGAGTGACGTTTGTAGGTAATGAATTGGCTATTCCATATACAGTATTTATGGGGTAGAAAATTATGTTTGAAAAAGATCTTCCATGAAACCAATGCCTGTGCATTGAAATCGGAGACCTTTAAGGGAAATTTTTTAATATCAAAATCACTTTTTAAGAAGTTTTGAAATAACAATGCGTGTTAACAATAGCAAGTGTTTCTTTAAAAGCTGGACATTTGAGAAAGGTTCAGGAAATGCTGTGCTTCTGAATCACATTGTGTGAGACCCTGGGCCATATTTTCAAAGTGTTTACTCCAGATTAAATTCCTGTATTAAAAAAAAAAGAATAGATAAAACAGCTGTTAATTTTACAGAACTAGAGCCAAACAACTAAATAATATCACTTAAGTAGCATTAAGATGATTGTTTCCCCTTTCAAAAAATAGGAGTTAATTAAAGAATGAAGGAAACATATTTTAAATGTGTCTTATACTTCTTAAAGTATTTCTGTATCTGCCTGCCCTACATTACTGTGGTCCCAGGAAGCATGATGCTTTTACTGTTTTGTTGGTTTAACTCGAGGCTAAAAAGCGAGGAAGGGTGTTTTTTGTAAGGGTCCTTTTGGAGAAGCTCATGCAGTACCTTACATTGAGCCAGCGCTATGTGTCTCGACTTGTTGAGTAGACATCCCTTTATGCACTTAGCCTGTCAATCATGCACAATTCAATGTAAATAAAAACTTCACTGGATTCTGAAGCAGCATGAAAAATAAATGGGACTGCGGAAAAGTAAAGGTAACACAGAGTGATAGAGTAAGTAAAATGCACATCGTGGTAGGGAGGTCAGCCAAGAGCATATACCAGGAGAGAGAACAAAACAAGATGTTCTCTTCAGTATAGGATAGCAGCTGGCAGCCTGAAAACCTCCCTTTCTAATGTGTAGTTTTGAATGTATTTGTAGTTTCTAGCCAGCTCTCTACTGATTTGTAGGTTGGTGGTCTCAAAGCGTTTTGGAATAGCGTATAATCTTGAATGAAAGGTCAAGTTTTTCAGCCACAGGCAAATATATATATATATATATATATATATATATATATATATATATATATATATATATATATATAATTTAATAGCAGATGCCCTTATCCAGGGCGACTTACAGTTGTTACAAGATATACATTATTTTCACATACAATTACATTATTTTTTACACATTATTTTTACATACAATCACCCATTTATACAGCTGGGTTTTTACTGGAGCAACCTAAGTAAAGTACCTTGCTCAAGGGTACAGCAGCAGTGTCCCCCACCTGGGATTGAACCCACAACCCTCTGGTCAGGAGTCCAGAGCCCTCACCACTACTCCACACTGCTGCCCTATATATAAGAAAGTATATATGCTGCTGTGACAGAGAGAGAAAGAATTCGAACTGTAAATCTCCCTCCCGACCAAGAAAGGCGCTGGGTAAGGTTGATCGTATGCTTCCTCCTAGATGGACTGCCTTGACGGTAGGCGGAAACCGGAAGGTGACCATATTAGGGGGAGCGCGTAGTTGCATGTACCTGGAAGGATTTCATTGCAATCAGCTGCGGGTTGTTTGCAAGGAGGAGGTTCTGGGTACAAAGGGGAGCAGCTACGTTAGTACGGCCCCTTGCGCTGATGACAGTATCCAGCCGGAGCCTGTGTCTTGTTATTTGTTTTGTGTTTTGTCTCAACCAGAGGAGGAGTGAGAGTCGGGAGCTGCAGCCGCGGAGCCAGCACTAAAGACCCGGAGCACGTCCCTCACAGCACAACACAACACAGCACAGCACAGCACCAGCACTCACCACGTCCCGGAGAAAGAGCACAGTTTCGTGCACGGAGGATTGTGGTCACAGGAGTGTTATTATTATTATTATTATTATTATTATTAGTATTATTTTGTGTTTACAACAAATAAACACGGACTTTTTGGGAGAACTCCTGCCTGGACTTTCACTTGTGTTTTACACCACTCACATCCTGTTCACAAGTGGTGTCAGAAACGGGATTTCACGATGGACCCAGCAGCACTGAACACCATGATGGAGGCTCAGGCACGGAGGCATGAGGAGACCTTGGCAGCGGTGATGGAAAGGATGAATGCCATGTTCCTCGCGGCCAACCAGAGGAGGGAACCGGTGGCTGAACCAACAGTGGCTCCTCCAAAACCCAAAGTGGTGAAGATGTCGCTGGAGGATGATCCCGAGGCCTATTTAACATCTTTTGAAAGACAGGCGACAGCAGCCCTATGGCCTCGGGAGTGGTGGGCTACCCAGCTGGGACCCAATCTGATCGGGAAGCCCAGGCAGCCTACCATGCTTTAACCCATGAACAAGCCATGGATTACGATGTGGTAAAGAAAGCCATCCTTCAGCGACTGGATATAACAGAGGAGACGCACGCCGCCGGTTCGGGAGTACCAACGCCCGCAGGAGTCCGACCCGAGTCATGGCCCAGCAGTTGGTGGACCAGGTGACCCGGTGGCTCTGCCCTGGCGAGCGAACAGCTGAAGAGGTGACCGAACTGGTCACCATTGAACAGTTTATACAGTTGCTGGGGCCAGAGGCCAGCAATTGGGTCAGCCGGCACCGGCCCACCACGCTGGGCGCAGCGGTCAGGTTGGCCGAGGGATATGAGGACTCCATGCCCACACCGCTGCCCACCCCGATACATCCGGCGCCGACCTTCATCAGACCCAGGATGGCAGGCCCAAGGCGGGGCCCCTTCACCCACGCACACCCTTCCCTACCGGACCAGCACCTTCTCAGTCCCCAACGGGTGGCCTCGCTCCACAACACTGGAGGCCGAGGTCAAACCCCAGCTGGGGTAGAACAGGGCCCCCTCCCGCTGCCAGGTCGGCAGCGGGACAATCAGGCTCCGTGGGCCTTCCCCTCTGGAATGTTACCGGTGCCATGGGGTCGGCCACCTTGCCGGAATTGCCCCTCAGCAATGGAGTGTGGTGCGGCTTCAGTATTATTTGGTACCGGCGACAGGTAAGTCCAGGGGTAATGCTTGGGAGGGACCTTGTATTGTTGATGTGCGGGTTGGTAATGTGAGCACCCACGCATTAGTGGACTCAGGGTGTGGGCAGACCTTGATTTCGGAAACTCTCTTAGAAGGGGTACCTTGGTGGTCACGTGGGTTAGTGGTCATCTCCTGTATCCATGGAGATAGCAAGGACTACCCCTCACTAAATTAGATGTGACAGTTGGTAGTCACACCCGCCGTGTAATTGTGGCGGTGGCAAAAGGTTGCCATACCGGTTATTTTAGGTCGAGACTGGCCATGTTTCGAATAATTATAAACCAAAAGGTACAGCCAGTCTCCGGTAAGACCATAGGAGCAGCAGGGGAAACTATTGGGGATATCTTTCCGCTGCATGCTGATCTGTTTCCCTCTCGGTTCCGCCCAAAAAAACTAAACGAGAGAAGGGTGGAAAAATGGGAGGGCGCATCAATGAAACAAGGTTGGGGTTTGGTGGGAGACTCCTCCACGTCTGATAAACGCCAGGGAAAGGGATTGGGATCCAGTGTGACCGACCGGGCGGGTTACTGAGACCCCAAGTGCTGAGGCTACCATATCCCCGCTCGATATACCGAAGGTCTGGGACCGAGATGTTGATCTAGCGTATGAACAAAAAATGATCCTACGCTGGCTAACCTCTGGGGGCAGGTTTGGTCTATCGAGGGAAGGAAGTAGATGGCACTCGGCCGCTCACCTACCCTCACCACATTGTGCTTGGGCATTTGCTGTATAGAGTATCCCGAGCCCCGAGCACAGGGCAGACTGTAACACAATTACTCGTTCCTCAGTCTTTTCGACATGAGATCATGCGGTTGGCTCATGATGTCCCTTGTTCGGGCCACTTAGGTAGGGAAAAGACTCAGGAACGAATATTGGCTCGATTTTACTGGGCGGGAGTGTACAGTGAGGTGAAGCGGTATGTGGCGACCTGTAGGGAGTGCCAACAAGTAGCGCCGGGCGGGTTCGCCCGGCCCCATTGGTTCCACTGCCTCTGATCAATATTCCCTTTGAACGCATTGCAATGGATATAGTGGGCCCATTGAGCCAGTCTGACTGTGGATATACGCATATTTTAGTAGTGGTGGACTACGCGACCAGATATCCAGAGGCAGTACCATTGAGGTCCACTAGTGCATTGGCGATTGCAAAAGAGTTAGTGCAGATCATAGCGAGTAGGGATCCCCAAAGAAATTCTGACTGATCACGGAACTAATTTTATGTCACGGTGTTTAAAAGAACTGTATAAATTATTACAAATTCGATCCATTCGGACCTCCGTTTATCACCCGCAATCGGATGGTTTAGTGGAACGTTTTAATCAGAACATTGAAGCAGATGCTGAGGCGGTTTGTCAACCAGGAGCAAAAACATTGGGCTAAACTCCTTCCCTACCTGATGTTTGCAGTGAGAGAGGTGCCTCAGAGCTCGACCGGGTTTTCTCCCTTTGAGCTGCTGTATGGGAGACAACCACGAGGTGTCCTTGATCTTGTAAAGGAAGGATGGGAAGAGCAAAATAAAGATGCTAAAAACATAGTGAAATATGTAATTATGTTAAGAGATCGCCTGCAATTGGTTGGTCATTTGGCACACGAGAACTTAAAACGGGCTCAGCATCGGCAAGAGCAGCAGTACAATAAACAAGCACGGATTCGGACTTTTCGGCCAGGAGATAAGGTACTGCTGCTACTTCCCACTTCGAGTCTAAACTGTACGCTAAGTGGCAGGGACCATATGAGGTGATGCGGGCAATTGGTAATGTAAACTATGAAATCAGACAACCCGATCGCCGTAACAAAACAGAAATTTATCATATTAATTTATTAAAACCCTACAATGAAAGGGAGGCCCTGTTTATAGCCAATGACAGTATAGAAGAGGATTTTGGTCCCTCTGTCAGTACACCAGCTACAGTTAACATTCCGATGGGGAACAATTACTTCCTGATCAGAAGTGTGAACTCCGTGGGTTAGTGAAACAATTTGGTGATGTTTTTCTGACTTGCCTGGCAGAACTAATATGATTGAACATGCTATTATTACTCCAGCAGGTGTCAGGGTTCGAGAGAGACCGTATCGAATCCCGGAGAGCCGCAGGGGTGCCGTTGGCGGGAGGTGGGGAATATGCTCGAGCTTGGAGTCATTGAGCCTTCCCGGGCGAGTGGAGCAGCCCGATAGTGATGGTGCCTAAGAAGGACGGCTCCACTCGGTTCTGCGTGGATTTCAGAAAGGTTAATGCCATCTCCAAGTTTGATGCATATCCCATGCCTCGGGTGGACGAGCTCCTCGACCGACTGGGAGGAGCGCGTTAATTTCGACTTTGGATCTGACGAAGGGATACTGGCAAATTCCACTGACCCAGAGTTCGCAAGAGAAAACTGCTTTCTCTACCCCAGATGGCTTGTTCCATTTCCAGACCATGCCCTTCGGGTTGCATGGAGCCCCAGCTACCTTTCAGAGACTGATGGACCAGGTCCTAGCGCCCCATCAGCAGTATGCCGCTGCATACATTGATGACGTGGTGATTTTCAGCTCTACCTGGAGAGAGCATATTATTAGACTTTCGGCCGTCCTACAGTCTCTGAGGGAGGCGGGGCTGACGGCTAATCTGGGCAAATGTGCATTCGGCAAACAAGAAACCCAGTATCTTGGCTTCCTTATGGGTAATGGGCGGGTAAAGCCGATCGCTTCTAAAGTCCAGGCTCTAGTGGAGACGGCGATCCGAGAACCAAACCGCAGGTGAGATCACTATTGGGGTTAGCAGGCTATTATCGCCGCTTTATCCCCGAGTATGCCACCATAGTTAACCCCTTGGTAGAGCTCACCAAAAGACGGCTCCAAAAATAGTTAGGTGGACAGGGGAGTGTCAGGGGCCTTTGACACGATTAAGAGGAGACTATGCCAGGCCCCAGCACTTATTTCACCAGATTTCAGTAAGGAGTTCATCCTCCAGACCGATGCCTCCCAGATTGGTCTGGGGCGGTCCTGTCCCAGCAAGTTGACGGAGTGGAACACCCGATTATTTACATGAGCAAAAACTGGCTCCACGGGAGATCAACTACTCCGTCATTGAGAAGGAGTGTTTGGCCATCAAATGGGCCACTCACGCCCTTCGCTATTACTTGCTGGGGCGTTCTTTCACTCTTGTCACTGATCATGCTCCTTTAAGGTGGTTGCACACGATGAAGGACAATAACGCTCGGATAACTTCGGTGGTATCTGGCGCTGCAACCCTTCCACTATACCGTGAAACATCGTGCGGGTAAGGAGCATCAAAATGCAGATTTTTTCAAGGGAGGGGGCCCATTGGGGAACTTAGCATTGGCGAGTGTGCCTTCGGCATCACTCTGAGGGGTGAGATGTGTGACAGAGAGAGAAAGAATTCGAACTGTAAATCTCCCTCCCGACCAAGAAAGGCGCTGGGTAAGGTTGATCGTATGCTTCCTCCTAGATGGACTGCCTTGACGGTAGGCGGAAACCGGAAGGTGACCATATTAGGGGACGCGTAGTTGCATGTACCTGGAAGGATTTCATTGCAATCAGCTGCGGGTTGTTTGCAAGGAGGAGGTTCTGGGTACAAAGGGGAGCAGCTACGTTAGTACGGCCCCTTGCGCTGATGACAGTATCCAGCCGGAGCCTGTGTCTTGTTATTTGTTTTGTGTTTTGTCTCAACCAGAGGAGGAGTGAGAGTCGGGAGCTGCAGCCGCGGAGCCAGCACTAAAGACCCGGAGCACGTCCCTCACAGCACAACACAACACAGCACAGCACAGCACCAGCACTCACCACGTCCCCGGAGAAAGAGCACAGTTTCGTGCACGGAGGATTGTGGTCACAGGAGTGTTATTATTATTATTATTATTATTATTATTATTAGTATTATTTTGTGTTTACAACAAATAAACACGGACTTTTTGGGAGAACTCCTGCCTGGACTTTCACTTGTGTTTTACACCACTCACATCCTGTTC